>OY390727.1:11253411-12453411 GCA_959613375.1 Heteropelma amictum
CTCATATCTTGCAGCATTCTGAATACTTTTTACTCTCGTCCTAAAAATTCTCTCCTCCTTTCATCTCCTATTTGCATCCTCTCATCGTCATCATTGTGTCCTTCCAACACTTTTATCCCCTTTTTCTATTCTCGCCTCAATACGTCCAATTTGTCTTTATTTCAGACGTTTTCTTCCCACACCTCAATAACAACGGAAGTATCAAAGAATTTTGCGAAAAGTTGTATTGATACAGAGCAGCTTCGATGACTTTGAAGCATTTCGATCCATAAATATAATTCCGTGATATATTTTTCTATAATAATTAACAAGAATAAAATCCGAACAAAGTTCTGATTTTCAGTCAATTGAAATATTGAAATACACGAACTCTGCGATTGGAGTCACGCAACTTGTCGTAGATCGTTGACGTCGGTTTGGATACAAGAATGTGAAGAGTACGTCTGCATATTGACGCATCCAACGACACTTTGAAACATATCCTGAGCACCGATAGGTGGGATAAACGCGAGCGCGAGGTTGGCGATCTCGATCGAAATCGAGTGAATCTACCATGCTCGATTCCAAGGGAAGAGATTACGCTTGTGTACCGGTACGTGTTAACGCCGCGATATTCCCCCTCTTCGATATATACCGACTTTGAATACCCGCATATATATATACATACGCATATATGTATATATATATATATAGAAACACACACACACACACACACACACACACACACACACACATATGCACAAGTGTGCATGTATAAAGTTAAAATGTGTATATAACGCGATATACATATGTGAGGATTTATGTGAAAGAGAGAACAGCATGTGCAATGTATCGCGAATGCATTCCTCGAGTTGTCCGAAGAAGAAAATGGGAGAATGAAAGAGGAGGATGGGAGACAAGTGATCTGTGAAAGAGGAGTTTTCGCTCACTGCATCACTGATTATAATCAATTTCACATTAACTCGGTGATAAATAAAGATCATTTTTACTCATCTTCTTTTCCTTCTTTCTTTCCTGCATTTCCTCTCGTTTATATACGTACCATCCTGAAACTTTATTATCCCATTTGGGGGAATAAATAGTGACGGGCGTGAAATATATTATTTTCTTACGATATAGAAAATGATGCTGCGCTATGAGCAAATATCGCCAATCGAGCCAAAAACGATCACTCATTTGCTGAAAAGATCGGCGGTCCACTTGGCTTTCACCGATCTCACTTACGCACCGTGGGAGAAGGACGAAAAAACAGTGAGTGATTTTTTTCTAATTTTTTTACTCTTCTGATTCAACGATTTTATCGATCATCATTTTTTTTAACGCCTATTGCGAAAGTTTTGGTATAATCGATTTTTTTATTTTTTCTATCGATGGATCATGTCAAGATACGTATGAAAAATGAATTGGAAGGAATACGTCGTCGCGAATTTACTCCAAAATTCGATGTTTAATAAATTACTCTAAAGAAAAGTGCTAATCATTTTAATTAAATTCTTTTTTTGGGGTTTTTGCACTGAGACATTGAGTTTTCGATGAAATATCGGTGTGTTTCGTAATCAGCGGGACAAAATACATCGATATGGACCGTTAAATTAAATTTTTTAAATTCAACATTTTTTGCTATTTTCTGTCAGATTGAGCTGATCCACTAAAATGCTTGCCATTTTTTTGCCGTTTGAGATGGACACCCCGACTTGTGCTTATTCTCTTGGCAATTAATGAGGCTTCAAAATGCCGTTTGATTTGTCCAGATATCTTAATTTTTCGATTTTTGGCAGATTTTTTAAGTAGGACCACCGATTTTCGCCAATTTTCCCATACATACCCCTTTGCGTTTTTTTCGCCGATTTTCAACATCGATTTTGAGGATGAAGTAATTAAGCTATCTACGTTTAACTTTCACCACTATTTAAGTCTACTCGAGAGCGTCTCAAAACCCCCCCCAAAAAATGTCTGTAGCATAATTATTAACGGAGTTATGAGCCTTTGAAATTCCGATTTTTTGACGTTTCTGGAAAATTGGCGAAAAATGAGCCGAATTTTTTTTTTTCAAATTTTAAATTTTTCAAGAGCCTATCCGATCGGAAATTTTCCGCTGGTCACGAAAATCATCGATAATTCCCCGATAACTCAAAGTTTCGAGAGAGAAACGCAAATAAAGGGAGTTTAAATTAAAAAAAAAATGATGGAGCTTCACAACTTGCTATATTCATAACTCATAAAACTCCAGACTGGAGTTTTACTGAATTTTTATTTAGATCGAACGAAAAAGTGTGTGTTCAAAGTTGAAACGCTTCATCAGGATGGATATTCCTTGGTTCATACACAGCTTAATCCATACCGTTATGGTGTATGAAATCATGCTAGTGTGTAATGACACCTTTGCTACATACACATAAAAGCAACTGGGCGTACCTGCACAGCTTCCATAGCAGCAGCATTGTACGAGGATGATACACGAGGCGAGAGTTCGCTTACTGGATATAATGGCAGCCTATCGGTTGTTTCTGGCAAAATTGATAGCGCAACCGACGAAAGGGTAATTCGTGATGTTACCATAGGTATATCAGCTCTCTCGGATACAACAGAAACATACAATCTCTCCATCCAATATACATCTGCGTTAGATTATAAACGCGGTATTCAGAGAAAGAAATAAAACCGCAGGGTTTTAATAAAGTCTCAACTTTCATGGCCCTCATATACAAAGAAAGCACCCGGTCTTTCCTTATTTATTCGAATAGAAAAATCTTATCCGAAGACTGAGAAAAAATGTGCATTTGCAACAATTTTCATATTTTCCAAACGACTCGAAATTCACTTTTGGAAACACTCGAAATTTTCACTTTGATTAATCCTTCGATATCTTAATTGACTCAGGGGTCAACAATTTTTATTGATAACATTTATTGCACATCAAGTTTTTGAGAGGAGATCCATGCTGCGAACTTATATTGTGAAGAAAATCTGTTACAAATCCACTCCTTGCACAATACATATTTACGAGCAATATCGATCGAGCTCAATTATCATTTTATCAGATGCTCTAGATGGATAATATTCTTGGCAGTGAGTCGATATCTGGGTCGTCGTAGCGTGCAGCGTACGCCGATATCACCGTACAAAGACATCGGGAGCAATTGGTTTTGATCCATCCGTCACGTCGGAACATTGAATGGAATTACGGTCAATTCACCGCTGCCCTATTCGATTCGCATCCAAATCACGTAGGCCCTTGCCGCTACATCGGTAATTATACCTACATACGCTAAATACGATATACGTATATACGCAATCGTGGCTATTTCAGTCCTCGTTTATATACACGTTCGACGAATCCATCTCCGCTCAATTGACGCTACAGTGTTCGATGTCCAATAGCTGTAGTGTATCAATCGAGTACACGCATGATTATTCAAAATACACATGTGTGTACACATTAGGGTGTACGTTATTTCCCATTTTTTACTTGGTCCAAAAATCATTGGTTAATTTAAAGCCATTTACAGCCCAAAAACAATTTTGAAAATAAAGCCAAAAAAAAATTAAGATAACGATACTGTCAGATTTAATTGGAAAAAATTGCAAACAGAGGAAAATGATGTAGAGAGCGAAAAAAAAATTGTCGCTACATTATTTACATGGGAAATTTGGAATACTTCAGTGAATTTTTTTCATCGCGTGAAAGTTTTTCGTTTATTATGAATTATCAGTTTTTCAACGTGGATAAAAAGAAAGGTTGTGTCCAAAAACGAGACGCGCTGAATGTACGTGTGTATGTACGTGGCAAGTTCAACAGCGGACGATTGAGAATGATGGCAGTGGAGAAAGTATTTTATGGTTTCTTTTTTCCTTTTGGTTCGTAATTCAGGCACGAGACATGGCGAGATACGAGAGACAATAAATTAAGCGGCAGTGTCATTAAACGTTTGGTGAATTCAAAGTCGGACAAATCGTAAAATTGTTCGTGATTCAATGAATGCTCGAAATGCAAAACTTTCGCCAAAATGTGTGTCTCGAATAATCGTCAAATGAGGGGAAAATAAAAAAATACATTTTGCAACTTTTTCGAATCAGACGCGCGCATTTTTTCCGTTCTGTATGCTGCAATATGATTTAATCATCGATATGACCCTGGTATAGAGTACGATAATTTATAAACGCATTACTCGTTGCGAAGAAGAGTGTAACTAATGACGGGTATTTCATTTATTAATATTGTATCGCTCATATCTAACGATAAATTTATAGTACCATAATCGTATTTCAGCGCGAGAGAGTATCTGAGCTGGATGTTTCGCGTGTGTAAACGAGTATCGAGATATCGCATGGACAAGTGATCCTTCATCCTCCGGGAAACTCGAGATCGTCTCGAATCCTTATTCTATCTCTATCGTTCTCTCTCTCTCTCTCTTTTTCTCTCTCTCTCTTTCACTCAACCCCCTTTTCGTGTTAGCTATATCCCAGGGGATTCCGCGCGATCACATAGGTCGTGCCTATATTCTCCGTTACGTGTGCTTGCGACGCCTTTCTGCAATGCTTTAACGTCTGCCTGCTGGCGCCTCGCGACTCTCGTCCTCCATTGGCAAAGTTTTCCATATCGATGCTGTAAATATTTCTATGGTGAGCTTAAGTCTCTATTCCTTCTCTCTATACCCCCGGGATTTTAAAAACCGAATAGCGCGGCCCTTCGCGCTACGGCGGAATATGTATGGGGCATTCCACGTCAATTCGACGAGACTCCATAACGATCCACGATTTTGCTTCTGCTCGCAGAGGCTCAAACAACACGCGTTATTTCTCAATCGTTTCATCCTACCTGCGACCTCCCGTAAGTTTTCAACCAATTATACGAAGAAAACGGCACTCTGGGATTGTCTCCTATATTTTTGAATAAAAATTGGACGAAGTTTGGCGAGTATAGAGGCAATTTGTGTACCCAAAATTGAACAGTGAGAGAACGGTTACGGAAGCATGTAATTTTGTCTATTTTTATTTCTATTTTTCAGTAAATAAAAACACGATTTGGCAACATTGAAATCATGATTCTTTGATTTTTTAATATAGTTGTGAAAATAATTTAAAAAACAGTGCTTGTTGCCCAGCTTACTTTGTTTTCTGAGCATTTTTATTTCAAGGTACAGCACTTGCGGGGATTTTTGTTTCATGCATTCGAAACAATATCCAAACGCCTGTTTCTCTCAATAACATCGATTCGATTTCTTTTTTTTTTAATTTAGTCAAATAAATTCAGTCTGCTCTTTGTTGAATTAACGTTGAAGACCCTGTACGTGTACGTGAATGTTTACTGTTGTGTAACGTTAACGTGTAGAGAGTATCGAGTGCTTACACTTTATCCTCGTACCTGCATTATACCATATGGTCTGTAGTACCCCTCGTTCCGAGGATTTGAAAAATATTTAACATACAACGCGATCATACAAAATACCGCGCAAGGCGAAACAAAAAGTGTCGGATTACTCGTTTTTCATTTCGATTCGATTAATATCTGCTCGATAAAAAGGGGCAAATTTTATACCAGGAATCAAGTAAGATCTCGTCGGTACAGATTCATTAATATTCCAGCTGGGCCTAGAGGACTCAGGTACCCCCTTAACCATATCCTAATGAAATGAACACAAAAATAAACTTCAAAGAGTGCGATCTTTAATTTCAACCTGAATGTACATAACCCCCTAACATCTCCTCGAGGCACTTGCTCAAAGGAGTACCTGAGGCTTTTTTCGAAAGCTTGATAAAGTTGTACCGTGAAGACCAGTTCATCTAGGAGAACAGGGTGTGTATGGAGCCAATAAAATTCGTCGTCCAAGGTACAAGCAGGATAGGTATAAAGTTTCCGTATGTAATACAGGTGATGGTATATAGGCGAGTGGTGGCGGTACATTATTCGGTAGACCAGTTGATGGTAGACGATAGAGAAAATAAAAAGTTAGGTGGGTCGAGGGACCATAGGAGAAATGATGAGAAGACGAAAGAGTGAAGGAGAAGCGAGCGTTCAGCATGAGAACGACGCGGAGTGACGGCCTTGTGGCACGCATCTTGAAGAACTGCCCCTTCCGTTTATCGTCGGCTGTCGCGTTTTATCCGGCAGTTATTTCATGCCTAATAGGATGTAATATTATACGAAGAGTCACGTCCACTTGAATTCGCGGGCTTTAACGGTGACTGAGCACGATATACCGCGAGAGGCGAACGATCAGCAGCTACAAAACTACCCCGTACTCCACAGCGTGAAGCGTCTCTCTACCGACTTCGAGTACGCTTCCCTTCACCTTTGCGGGGCTATTATAACGCTTACGGATACCCCAAACGAGACAGAGAAAGAGAGAGGAGAGCGAGAGCACCTCAAGGATCCCGCGTCAAAGTTAATGTAACACCGATTAAAATAAATCTTTCTTGCGGTAATATTCAGGTCGGAGCTGGGTGGATAATACCGCGATATAATGAGGGAAAAGTGTATCTTTCGAGAATTCCAAATTTTGAGGGCCGGAAGGGCTATTACGGGCAGCAATCGAAAAACACAAGGTTACTGGCAATCATTTAATTTACCAGCCAATACGCGAAAATGTGCAAACCTTGCATGACGTTCGAATAATACTGGACGTGACAGATTGCGTCTCGAATCGATTTTTTTAAATCACTTGGTGCCCAGATTTATTTTATATTATATTATTATTATTTAAATGTTGGATTCAAATGGTCCGCAAGGTGTGATCCATTTGAATCGAGTCACTTTGTCATCTGAATTTACTAAAAAATGTTTCGAACAAGAGTTTCATCATTCGATAGGATGGACTTTGTTTCCAGAAGAAAACGTTGTATATACGTTAAAACAAATGTTAAAAAAAAAAAAAATAGGAAGAAAAGCATTTCTTTTCCCATCCCGTCATCCTCAGCTTAGGGTTCTTGCACACTCCGTACGTGAACGGAAACAGTTTTCACAACCGCTAGAAGTACGCACAAGTGCAATTTGTCTCGAGATATCTCACATATACTTGGCAAAAGCTATCGAAACCAATTACTTCTCCATTTGCATGTACATCTTCCTTCGATAGTGTTCTAAGCCTCGCATACACGGCAGCCTGTCTTTGTGTCTCTTTACCGGATCACTTGCATGGAAGAGGAGAGAGATCACACGGTAAGGTTGTGCTGTACATGTATGTATATGAACACAGTAGTAAAGTTACAGATACCAGATACTGGAACATCCGATTAGTAGGTTCACGAGTGCATCTGATGCCACATTTGGCATGTTGCACTCCCCCCTCCCCTCCCGCAGCCCTACTTGCCCGGGATATCTGCCCTCCTCGATAAGATACCTCACGAAATGGAGAAACGTAATTCGTCCAAGGCATAATCACAATAAACAACACGTACCCCTTTCGATGTAAGTTCGAAATCCTTAAGGAGATTCACGAGGATCTAATGGTAACGAAAAACTCAAACTTTTTGCGGCATGGAATTTTACCTGCTCTAGAAAAATATATCGTACAACTACCCTCGGAATTGTCTATGAATCCACTGAGTCTGATTAATAAGAGAAGATTTCGTAATAGTTTCATTTTTGAAATTCCCATGTAACGACCTTATCTACACTCTTTTCTTTACAAAGTTCCTCCAGCACTGCGAAAATCATAGCGCAGTTTTTTCTCTCCGATTTTTTAATGAAAGCAAAATCCTCTGAAATTCATCAATAACGCGTAACATGATGGACGCAGATTGATTTGATGCAGTGTAGAGTTTCTGCTGGAGATGAGGAGAAAAAAAAGTGTCTTTGCTGCCTCATCAAGTGTATGATTACTACACTGTGCAGAGTCTCGACGCATTATGTGATATAGTGTTACTCATATATCACTCAACGGAATTCCCTCCTGTTGGGGTGGAATCGCTTCGAAACTGTAATACGAGACGCGATACATCGAGAAAGCGAGAGAAAAAGAGATGTGAAAATAGAGGACGTGTAGCGGAAAAGAAGATGAAGTATAAAGTGTGGAGAGGAGAAAGAACACACATAATACATATATAAACATACGGTATATGCATACGCAAAGCAAGGATGGGCACGATGGTGGTTTTCCACCGTGTGCCGAGACGAGGATCGTTCCGAAGGAAAATTTCGACTATAAATAGCAGTGTATTCCTAAACGAGGTACAGAGAAGAGCGCATTGGAACTAAATTATGAATTTCATCAGCAGCAGTCTGCCGTTTCATTCCGGAGGCTGCTCAACACTCTCCACCTCGTTCCGTTCAACTCCTTCACCTTTTTCTCGCTCTCCCTCGTCTCTGGCCTCCTCCCTGCTTTAAGTTGTACTCAACGCACCGTTCCCAGCATCCAACATTGGTCCGCGGCAAGCACGACCTCTCCTCTCCTCCTTCCATCCTCAGACCATGCTGATGACTACCGGAAACCATACCCTTTCATCCTCCTCCATCTGCTTTCCCTCCCAGCCCTACTTCTTCTTCTTACTCTCTCCTCCCTTGCTCCAGTTTATCCTTGTTTTTCCCCTTTTCTCCCGACTTTCCGACTTCTCTCTCTCTCTCGCCAACACCCACGCGCCGCTAAACCTCGCTGCTCCTCGGCCTCCAACCACCCTTGAGCCCCCGCGAAGGCGCCCGAGAGATGAAAAGTTCTGGCGAAGACATAAAAATGCGGCGCTGCATTTCCCTTTTAAAATAACGCTTTTTCTTCGCTCTTTTTTTTTCAATTTATTATTATCAAGTTGCGCGAGATATCCCCTCACATTTCCTTGAACTTTGCCCGAACTCCAAACAGACAAGGGCTGGGACCTATGGGCTATGCAGGCAACCGTTGGTAAAGCGAGAAAATGAGGACCATCTCCTTCCGCTTCTTTTATCTCGTTCGTTCTCTTCTGTTCGTTTCAGCGGCTTGTTTCTTTCGCGGTACTCTTTCTCCTCTTTGCCTCTATCGCTCTCTGCTTCCACCCCGTGGTCCACAAACATCTCGCAGGAATCAAAACGTGTTACTGCGTATATAGATATGGTAATATCTCGTTGCAGTTAACCTCCAATCAACTTATCCAGTCTCCCGGAACCTTTCTCTATCCTGCAACCAAATATACTATATGTGCTGCTGCATGAACACTCCTTTGAATATAACTCTACGTTTACAAAGTTAGCTGCGTTATGAGAATTAACGCTCCTCGATATTTTCACGCGAATGCAAAACCATCCGATGATACAGAATACACGCAAAGGCAGCACGATGACTTCTTCTTAAAATCGTTGTCTCGCCAAAGCTGTATCTGCAGAAATTGTGTGAACTTCGGAGAGAAGCTTCAGGATGCTGCAGCTTCATCGCTCGCAAAATTTTTGTACAGCATCCACCGTTCAGATACAGAAATATTCAAACATACGAAAAATGAACTTTTTTTTCGATAGTTTTGCCACTGTTGTCAAGATTTTTTCAACATCGGTATGACGAAAAATTAATGCATTCATAAATCGATACTCTCAGTCCAGGACATCAGGAACAAAAGTCCCAACAATAATTCAGGCATTTTTGCTAAAACTTCGTTGATTCAACATGAGAATGACGAACCAACGATCGTGGACAACGATGTCTTATTAGTTTCGAAATGATAAATCCAGCATAGAGCGGACGAGACCAAAAAAGTTTTCCACGTGTACAGAAAGGCTAGGAATACGAATAAATCACATAAACTTCTAAAAATAAAAGACCCTTGTACTCTCGAGTCAACGTCTTCCGATGAAGCGAGAGAGTCCACGCAGCTTTCGGAGCATCGGTATTAAAACGAGAACGATATAACAAACCAATGTCAGATCTCGAGAAAATCGCTTCGCAATAACATAACTCTCATCTGGCATACCCATAATATTCGTTCGTGTATCCACAAGTGCATATGCGTATTTCAGAGAGGCTAGTAAAGAATCGACGATTCCATGTTCACCTGGACTGACTTGGACGTGGATACAGGTAGGTATCACAAGCCTCCCAGTAGGTCGCCTTTTCGTATCCACCATTCGATGCTATACTTGCATATACATATATAATTATCATGAAGGGGACATTGGTTCTCCTGGAGCTCGAAAGTATATCGGGATTCACCAGTACCAACATCCAAAATCACTAATATCCATATATACTTGTATATATGTATACATATGCTTGTTTCATTGGTTATACGCGGTACCCACGTTTTTCGGGCAGGCGAAGACATCGTATCCGGCTTTCCAATAAATAACAAGATAATCTCTGGAGAAATCAAGCAAAGTTATATGCCCCGCGTGCCATAAAGGTTTGACCCAAGATCTGTGGACCGACTGTGTTCACAGGTACCCGCAGGTGAGGCTGCTCCGTTCCCGATCCTCTTCATTCCCGTTTTCGTCCTCGTTGCTGATGCTTTTGACGCTGCTTCTTTGCTGCTGGTTACGTCTCTTCCAGTCTTACATACACGAGAGACACGTTCTCGATGGAGAAATGATTTACCGATGATTATCGAGCATTCCTGATTCCCGACGCGAACGTCACCGATCTTTTACACACAGAAGCAGCGCGTGTATATATGGATGCAAAGACCATGGCAGCGGCAGGAAAAGCAAGAGGATCGTCGATAGAAAACAGAGAAGTGTAGAGACCAGCAGAGGGGGACTACTCTTATATTCACGTGTGTGTTATATATGCATGTATATTTACACCATATATTTCATTTATATATACATATACGTATGTGTATTTGGGGATATTCAGGCGAAAGGATTCCGATGAATCGCGGTTCGAATCCATGGACACCCGACAGCGATTCACGTCCCAGAGACTCCGTGATCTATAGCTCGTAAATATGCCTCCTGTCCTCAGTGTCTATCCCCTTTTTTCTCGACCTTCGTTCTCACTCTGGCTGGACATTTCCATGCGTGTACCATACATCTGCCATAATAATTTAGCAAAGGGGCTGTTAATTCACCATTTTTCACCCTTTCTTGAAAAAAGAAGGGATGCCATCCGGCGTATTAAAGGAATAGTATATATTTCTTTCGAGCAATACGGAAACTTCCTATATCCTTTACGCGAAATTTGTGTTCTATTTCGATTGTGTTGGAAGTTTATGATCACGACCTTAATGATTATCATGATTTTTGAGAAAAATCGGTGAATGAATCCTTGAAGGATCCTTGAATCCTTGAACCAGTGGCTCGTGACTCGATTCTCGTGATTTCCATCACACCGACGCTTTATTATATCGGAGCGAAGGTATATGGGGTTGGTGGACAGTGGATCCAGGCAGAAGCAGCACGACACGTTGCTCTCAAAGTGACGAGGCTAGGATGAATCGCAAGCCGGAGGTCTTCAATGTCCAACGAGGGACTGGTCCATCCGTCGTGCTTTTGCTTCTCGCATGATCGACTTTCCTCTTCATCTCGTATCTTGGTGTAGATACGCGTTGACCAATGGAGCCTTGGCAACCATCACAAGGCCTTCCGTACGCCCGTCATTATTTGTCTCGGGTTACCGGTCTTCGCGCACCTTTCCTTCGCGTTTGGTCTTTCACTCTATCACTCTCCATCTTCATGTCCCTGGAGAACGCCGACAGTCTCACGTTCTAACCTTTTCTTCTTTATTCCGTGTTCACCTGTCTTTTCCATTGTCCGACTCGACTCTTTCGTTATTATTTCAAAAAAATCAAAAACAAAAACGTAACTCGACGCTACAGAGTCCACTGTCCTTCTTTAATCTCCTTCCATGCTGAAATCTTCTGTGTCCTTGAAAAAAAAACTTCCTACTTTGCTGCCTCGGTACCTTCACAATTTTCAGAACTTTTGCCCGTCCGTCACAAGTCTCCAGGCCGAAAATCGACCGTTCTGTGTAGCACAATTTGCCGTCGACCGAAGAAAGAAGTACTCAAATCAGTATTTTTTCTTTCTATTCTAAAGGTGGAAAAATTAAAATTAGAAAGAAAAAAATATGGAGTATGGAAAATCGTTATATTTTGGAAGATTCTTAAGTACATTATTCGTAAAATATTGAGAAGAATATTGATGTGCATGCACATGCATATGGGTAAATTGAGACGGAATCGAGGACGACCTTGCACCCGATGATTTCGGAATGTCTGGTCGTCTGACTCGGGAGAATGACTTCTGAATGACGCTTGCAAAACATTTATGCTCGAAGAGTCGGAATTGAAACCGCAGCCTCAGTGAATGCCTTGTGTCACATAGTGTATATCGCCGACGTCTCGACTATTTATAGTATGCCAAGGCAAAAAACTCGAATGACGAAGGCGACGACGACGACGAAGACGACGACAACAGGAGGCGAAGCAAACGGGTGTGAAGTAAGTGGCTCCTTCATACCGGATCGCTCTCTGCTCTTTCTCTCATCTGTTGCTCAGATATGCCTCGGGAGAGACAGACTTTACTGCGTGGGGATGCTGGATGACGCGCCAAAGCGCGAGTCCGCGATCAACGAGTGAAAAGAAATTGGCCGAAAACACATGTATCGGAAAAGGAGAAAGGAGTAATGGATTTTTATCAAGTTTTGCGAATTTTTTACATTAAGATGCTAATTGCAAAATTATTGACGCCAACACTCCTCGATCTCAATCTTATTTTCGATCTCTAATTTCTCGACGATGAATTGTCATTAAAAAAAGTTTGAAATTCAATTTTTCACAGAGGTTCATTCGAATCATTCGTTCATTCGTTCATTCGTTTCGAAGGAGACATTTCTTACCCCACAGAATTGCCAGAACAACGTCGACTGAAACCACGATTAATTCAACGACGACAATTCCATCAACGGTCGAATTTTTGCTGCCAGACACACGCTACTCTCGTTATTTCATCATTTTTACCGGTTAATCGGCGAGTCGGACGTTAAGCGGATTAAAAAACTGTCGAGTACTCATACACGTATATGATAATTGCTGTAAACGCCAAGATCAATGCGCCGCTGAACCTTCCATTCACACACGACACGTTAAAGTTGAATAAACACGAATTTTTTGAATCAATCATCGTACACGACTTTAGAATGAAATTCATGGCGTTGAATTGAAAAAAAGATGTGCTGGGAGGCTGAATTTGCATGCTTCGTAGAGATCGGAGCTCGTTTACGATTATTCAACCTTTTTCCACAGTAAATGCATATAATATAATTATGTACAATACATGTTTATAAACTTCAATTCAACAATACAAGAAAATTCAACAAAATTCTGAGTCGATGAATTATTAATTATCAGAGTTTAAGCTGGTTGGACGTGCACGCTTCCCTCTCTGCGGTACGCGGCAGGATCGTGAGTATCGAACAATTGTATTTTTTATTGTTCAGCAACGAAATTGTCAAACAACCGACGAGAATTCTAGGTTGACGATTTTAACGAGAGGTCAGCGACAATTCCCACTGATTCTCCCCATTACTAAATCAGTAATTGAAACGAATGAGTCGCATTATGGTATAACTGATGACTCGCGATGTGCGCTGACTTTACCTCTCCGTTTTCGCAGTTTGCAAGAAACCACTTATTTCATACGACGATTCATATGTCCTCGTCGCGAGCGCGTGAAAAGTTCGTCTCAATCACGTTGGAACGTTCATAAAGTTGGATGCGAAGTACAAACTGGTACACGTGTGGTTTCGGTCGTGAGATCGCGCTGGACCAGTTATTATTATTACTCACATACGCGAATGCTTTGGTGGAAACGAGATGAGCATAACGGAGTAAGAAGAAGGAGAGAGCTCAGCATGGAAGGTGGGAGATCGTTAATATTCATAAAGCATAATCTCTCTCTTGGTGCAATCGAGTCAGCGCAGCAGCGATACCAAGAGTCATTTAGCGATCAAGAATAACAGCAAAGGCGAGGCAAAAAGCAATAGAAAATCCAAGCGAGCTGGAGGAAAATCAGGCAGAGAGCGAGCGAGTCCAATATAGACGGCAAGGCGAATGATTGGCCGGGAGAAACGAAGAGTTACCGGCACTTGGAGCTCTGCAACGATCGTTATTTGCATCCGCATAATTGTCGTTAACAACGCAAAGTCTACAGCTGTCCACCTTTCTGAGAGAAACGATAGCCCTGCGACGTGACCTACGACCGAGACGGATCGAAATGTCCAACCGACATGTAGCTAAGAGCCTTGCCCGATATTTTCATCATCACCTTCTGCGTTTCTAAACAATCATCGTTGCTCGGCGATGATAAAGCAAAGCTATCACGTTCGTATGTGCATACGAACATAGCTTTGTTTTATTATTGTGCCTGCATCTTCCAAAAGCTCATGATTGTACCGAATCTGCGGAAGATTCCTCAACCACACGAGACACAAATTTGAGTAGATAAAATTGTTTCGTCGAGATGCAATCTTCGATCATCCATGTTTTCATTCAACTTCAATGAGAATGCGACACATCAAATCTTGTCTAATTAAACAGATCGTTGTGTGGTAATAAAATGGAAGAGAATACACGCGAAGGTTGAAAGACTTTTAGCTCCGGTCCATCGGGGATCTTCTTCGCCCGCAGCATCCCGGAGAGATGTTCCATGAGATTATCGATCGGAGGTTGGGCTGGATGAAACTGAGGATAAAAACTGTGGTCTAAGATCGTGGGCGAATGAACAAAGTCGGAAACATGTCGATGAGGAATAAGAAGAAGAACAAGAAGGTGAAAGAGAAGATGAAGGAGAAGCATGGTTAAGCTGAATCCGAAGAAGATGAGGAGAAGGAGGAAAAGGTGAAACGTCGTCTGACGGCTGGACCGCGGTAGGAACATTGGCGCGCGGTGGTCAGTCAGCTCGATGTCAGGCTGCTAATTGGCAGCCATGTCGCGTGGAGGTAGCATGAGCCGGTTTGTGTAGTTGGCTGCTTGTCGCGTAATTCGTAAGCGTTTCTTGCTTCTCCTTTTTTCTTTCTCGCTGTCTTCTTTACTTTTTCCCTCTTCCTTACATTTCCTCTGTGTTCCTCATTTTTCTCTTCGTTCGCTGTCTTCTTACATTTCGCCTGATACGCGGACACATTATTTTCCTCGAACGTCATTCAACCTCTGACGGCACCCTGTGACTCTGCCGAAGGCATGCGAGACGTCATCCGCAATGGAGGTGGTAAAACTGGATTCCAAACCTAACCGATTCCATCCGATGTTCAATAACGATATTTACCAAAAAAAAAAAACGAATTCGCAGTACAATTTATTCAAGTACGACAGAATTAACCTCGCAGCTGGATATACTAATGGATAAATGAATCCATCGCTTCCGACTCGTAATACGCGAATTATCGCGTCATGTGTCACGCGTGGGACGGAGTAGAAAAATGAATGAATTATGCGTAGGAAAAGTTGTTTCAGTCGCTGCTGACGAATGCAGCGTTCTTATGTTCACTCGATTTATGACACAGCAACAGTTATGCATAAACTTATACTCCCGAGCTCACACTGTACCTCAAGTACGACTTGCCGTCGTTGCCGATCCTGTTGTCGCTCTCCTCGTCTTCGTCGGGGGTCAGGACCGTGAGTTCGTGCATGGAAAACTTATGAATCCGCATACACTTGGCGATATATAGCACAGCTTATAGTTGCAACAACATTTACGAAACATACGGTAGCGAAACTTACTGGGTGGTCTCAGACATTTTCACTCACGATTGCACATATAGTTCGCATGAAATGCGGTAAAGTATACACCGCAGACATTTATCTCTAAATAGGTACGCTTGAACCAGGTGACAAGCGATTGGAACTTGGACATTGCTCTTCCGGATTCGTGATATGACGCCTGTATGCCTGGATTTATGGCTGCATCCAACGGTGTAGGAAGTTGTGAGTTATTTCGATGTCGATTGATCGCGGACATCGAAGCGGATAGTAGCATATTGATCGCACGAAGGACTGCGACGATTCGTTCGATCGAGGCCCAGAATCCGTCATTTTTTTTATCACGGTTTGCTTTTACGGGATTGTTGGGCTTTGGGGCTTTAAACGTATCAGAAGAAAGTCTTGATTGCTAGGCCATAACGCTCCTGTCCGTTCGGGCGTGACGTGTACTTATACGCACCCACGTCCGCGTGCCATGTTTTAAGTCCATGTTCGGCCATGTGTAGCTCGTATAATGCGCGCTTGTGGAAACGAGCACGAGGTCCCAAAGCATTCGCCTATCGAGGTCTTTCGAAGCTCGTAAAGTTAGAAAAAAAAACGATGTATGGAAATTCAATCGATCAAAAATTGTGTCCGGACATTGATACTCTTTTCGATTGACTTTTGGTAGGATACTAATGGCCCTTTCGGAGGATTGAACAATAATGGAATGGCTGAATCGAAGGGATATTACAATAATTACTTAATATAGTTGCACACCCAGGTAATTGCTCAATTAAGTGTCTTTCTCCTTCATATCTGTCAAAATTAATTCCCTCTGGAATTTATAAAGATATCGACCTGAAATCGTGTGGTTATAAAGGTTGCTCGCCCACGTACACCTTGACGAAACTAACGAAATGAGAATTTTTTTTAATTTCGTGGAGCTCCAATAAATATCGATACGACAGAGAGTTTAAATTTGGGGCAGTCTGCTGTCACGATTCTTTTACCGAATTGCCACAGGCATTTAATCATTTATCATTTATTCCTCCATATTTCTTTGGGACATGAATATCCCTATAACGAAACGGTACATTTTTTGTTTTACCAGCACGAGGGAAGCACCGTAGATGACGTTTCTTAAAAATTATACAACTTTCCGTCTCGAATTGGATCGCGGTGGTACTATGCCTTAAAACAATACATCGATGACCTACTCAGCCGAGGTGACACAAGTCGTAGTCGGCGTTAAGGGGTTGCGCGGGAAGGCCTCGGAACAGAGGTCCCCGTTTGTATCCGCTGTTACGTTGGACAGTGGACTTGAGGTCGAAGCTGTTGGAACTTGTGTTATCTGTGCCCAAGTTGACATCTGACGGATGGCCCAGCGTCGGCAACGCGGGATATTAATTTGGTAATTTATGGGCTCCGATTAGACAACGCTATCTGTCCAGCTAATGCGAAACCCGTTGGCAGGTGGTCGGCAGGAGCTACCCGCTCTTGACCATTTCCATTCACCCCTATATACACAAACACATGTGTATTACGCGGATATACAAACTCACGTGAAGACTTTGAACCTTCCAAGATGCGACAAATAATAGGCAGTAGAGTTAAAAAAAATTGATCGTGAAATTTCTTTTATCCCGCAAAAGGGTCAAATGAACGTACGTACAAAGACGTACATTTTCGTGAGTGAAAACCAGAGACGAATGAAATTTCTATACCTCCTTCGGAGATCCATTATCGATATCGAGCTACCGGAGGATTCGAACTGTTATTGGTACCGTATTTATATCGTCTGGGTTACGCCAGTGCGGTGCGAGAGACTCGCGCGTTTACTTCTGACGGATGACAGATGGGCCTGAGTAACTGAGGAACACGTGCGTGAGTGGTGGACGTAAGTATCAACGTAGGTGGATGAGGATGAATGGCTCTCGTCAAACGGAAGGGACCGCCCGCCGTTTCTCGCCATAATACTAACGCTACCATCGGAGCTCGTGCGCGCTACCCAAAGGGCCATACCGTGTTGCTGTATGTGAGTTTACACACTGTGCATACAGCGTAGGTTTCTTGGGCTTATTAATGACCATGCGGCTACTTACTTACGGGGAAACAGCCTATTTATTATTGCTTTGAAAAAACCATATTATGCGCGACACGTATATTCACTTCATTCACAACACTCACGGATGCTCTACATTCTGGGAAGCGAAAAATTAATTTGCACAGCTTTTTTCGTGACTATTATTCGATCTATTTCAAATATATTTGTAAATTTTTCTGATAAATTATTTCTGTAACTCTTATAACTACTGGGATGCTTACTATCGAGTCAAAAAAGTCGTTTTTCAATTCGAAAGTTGCTGAAGAATGTAGTGAATTTGGATCGATGAATTTGAAATTAAATGAAATAAAAAAATGGTCCGTCCTGTACGTTATCACTAATTTTTCATTGAATTCGATCGAATCGATGTCTGGTGACGCGCGTCCGATCGCCAGCGATCGATATACAATTAAAAAAAAATTATCGTCTCGGTCACCGTCAATCGAATATTCGCCGAAAAGTTCGAAAAGTTCCAAACATTCATACAACGTCTCTGCAATCGCGCGAGCTACGCCTTTTTATTTTTTAAGCAGTTTGATACACAGGCATATTTACGTGTTGCACTTTCGGATGCCACAACGTCGAATGAGCAATTGATCACGTGAACCTGCTCAACGAGAATTTACATACGGTCGTAGAGGCAAAGAGCGAAAGAGAAATAAAAAAAGAAAGCGAATAGAGAAAGAGAGCGCGTGAGTGGTCCAGCCTGCAGCTTCATCCCCCATTTTTAATCCGCGCCTCCGATTCGACTCGATAAGTGAGGGGCTCGCTGCGGTGCGATAACGTTCGGAAAATAATTGAAAAAAAAAACACTGTGAAGAGAAAAAAAAAACTGCCGCGCGGAAAACAGAAATACAAAAAGAGAGAGAAAAAGAACGCGGAAGATTAAAGAGGAGCAAGAGAGCTGGGGAACGCGATGAAGAGACTATCGGTTCTTCTACTCAGTTCTGCTGTCGTCGGAATGGAGCGCGTGGACAATGGCGCAGCCACAAATCAACCGGATTATGTTACTATTTCACGCATGGGTATCGGTTGGTGGTTGGATGCTGGAGAGCAATGGGAGCGTCATGGCATTTGAAATGATAAATCAAGTTGCCGTTGGCCCACAATAAACAATAACATTCGGACGCCTGGCTGAGTCTGCTCTTTTCTATACTTCCGCCACAGATTTTCCGTGGCTTTCTTTCGCCCGCCATCGCTGCTCCGAGTGCTCTTCAACGGTCCAAATCTCACGCTGAATGCTGTCGATTACGTTAAATTCACTTTTTATCGACGAAGCTTTTATCACATCGTACAGCAGGCCAGTCTTCGTCAAAATTCCTCCTCGTATCTCGTTTACTCATGAAATAGCAAAGAGACAATTTTAATTAACAAACAGCAACCCGTGGGGACGAAATTGCAACGAGGAACCTCGTAGAATTTCCGCAACACTTTCTTGATAATAAAAAAGGCAGTCTTAATAATAAAAAAAAGAAGAAAAATATCATTAATATAAAGCTAGATTGGGAAGAAAATGCTGAAGCGAAAAGTACCTTGAGAACCTCTGGATCCGATGAACATCCGCTGAGTTATTGAATATTAATATTGCGTCAATCGATGCTCGCAAAGTGCTCACGGAAGCTCGCTTCCGTTTGGATCCTATTTATTAATCAAAAACTCAGCGGGCTTTCGGTCGATGAAAAAATGTCCGAGTATTTTTTCAATTGAAATTACGGGCGATATTCTGTTGCAAATTTTATTGTCATTCATTTTTTGAGACTGCAAAAATTCCAGAAACGCACCAACCTAAAATCTAGTATTATTTTTCCACTCAGCCATCGTCTTTGTTCGTTGTATTCGAGAAATAATAAACCTAATAATACTGCCCTCGGAACTAACGTTCTCGTTCCGAACGATTACGAGGATTTACGATCTTAATCCACTGCCCATTTTTAACCGTGGTTAATTTTTTTTTTCGTCTCACATGCATGCACATGCGCAGAGGGATACACCGTTATACGTTCAAGTAATACGAAATATCACTTAACGATACACACATAAAGCTAACTGTCATATGGGTAGAAATTTATTACACATTACGCAATCTTTTCTATTAGATCATCACACATGTATCAGAGGCAAAACGCGTCAACTCGGCGGTCGCATTATTTTTCGTATACAATATCATAAAATCTATCGTTTCGAAATCTGCTGTGACGGATCATAATGTTGTTATTTTTTTATATTTCTTCGTGACTTATTCTATATTACGCTCGAAAAATAAATCGATATTTCGCGAAGTTTATTAAGGCAGTTGTCTCGCGACGGTCGCTCGCGTACATACCCGTAACGTACTATTTTATTATATTTTTATTTATTTATTTTTACATATTTTTAATTACGTATCAGGGTGTGTTCAAAAATTGGACGATGACGATTCAATGCTACATCAGAGATAAAATTCCAGGTCAAAAAATCTATAAGCACTATTTGATCCGACGAATCCCCATTGAGTTATTAATTAATATTCATGTATAATTGGATCAATAGGGCATGTGTGTTCGCGCGACGCTCGTTGGAGAAGAGAGAGTACGCATCCGATTGGTTCGAACTTTGACAATCAATAATTCATTCAGAAATATATTTTATTAAACACCCAGCAATTTCACATAGGTTTTTGCGAGAGATCATGCATTAAGATTTTCAATCTGCTCTCCGAATTTCATACAGATTCTGAAAAAACATTTTGGCGAGCCAAGTACATTAAGAAAAAAGATCTAGTACACAATGCGTGAATAAAATGGCAAGTGATGATATTTTACAAGTTTAATCAGCATCTCAGTTGAAGCAATAAAAATAAAACACTCATTTCTGCTAGATAAATAAAGGTTAAACTTCTGATTAATAAATAAATAATAAATAGAGCATTTTATCCGTAAAATAAAATACCTAAGCTCATCGAAATTGTATGCAATGTATTCTTAAACGTGAATTTACGAGTGAATGTGACTCCACATCTGTCTGTTTTAATGTCAAGATATTCGAGCTTGACGATTCCCCGAGCTTCGAGATTATGAGTTGCTGCGAAAATAGACTTTCCACGGCTCAGTCAAGAGCCGACACTTTGAAACGGGAAATCGACGCATTCTCTGAGTAAGATTGACCCAGTCTGTGGGATTATTTGCGTAATATGAACGTTTACCGTCAATCGACTAAGCCGCTATAACTCCGCAACTTCTGACGGAATTTATTTATAAAAAAAAAATCTCCCTATAAATTTGGCACTTTGACTGTCTACTCTCGAAGAACGCTCACGGTTTTTTTTGAAAATTCTCTTTCTTTTAACTCCAGCATATCGTAGGATCGAATACAACGAACGAATTTGTCGAACAAATTCTTCCGTATCGTTGGAACGTCTATTCCGAGATAAATAAACGGTGCGACCGTAGAACAAAAATTCAAAAACTTGTATTTAAAAAACGAAATATTCTGAAAAGGTAGAATATTGACTTCCTTTAATAGTATTGCGACAAAAATATCAATAAACATATGTAGCACTTAAACGTCAAAAATATTCTTCATTTTTTCACATGGAATGAAATTATGTTTTTGAATGCGTAGGGATTCCTTAAGAATTATTTTCTTTCTTAAAAAAAAAGTTTTTCGATATACCAAACGATATTTAATTCAAATATTCAATGGACGACTTTTTACACTTTTTCGTTACCGCTATCATTCTGTAAGATGATCGTTGTTCAATGAAATTCCATTTTTTCCGCGTGTTATACATCTCCATAAAATACCTGCATATGTATGGGAATATTCAACGAGCAAACGTTAAGTCACGAAGCCAATATCTAAACCAGGGAATCCTCAAGCTTGCACCGACTAATTATAGCTTCTTATTTATTTTATTTACGCGGGCACGCGAGACACGAACGAGGGAGCTCTCATCTCCGGGACTTTCGCGCATCGTCATACTCACACACACACGCACACACACACATTTATATGCAAGCTGGATGCACACAGGCGCATATATGAATGAACAAATGTGTATCCGTGTAATAAAAGTGTGTGGCTGAGTTTGTTTGGCGAAATCCTCGCGAGTATCAGAGTGTGTTATACCGACATGTGGTTACGCGCAGCAGACGCATACACGCGCATATAAATATTATGTGGTATACTAGATGGTATAAGAAACAGGGCCGCGGCAGTTATAAATCAAAATTCCATTTCAACGTTCTAACGAAGGATCAAATAAAACACTTTAATTGACGTTTTTACGGCGGCCGGCAGCCGAAGCCGTAGCCGAACTCCTGGTCGTTCTCCGTGTGTGACGCCTCCTCCCGACTGACCCTTCTCTCCCTTCTCTTTTGCACATAAACGCATACACACACAGACAAATGCGAGTACACGCGTGTATAGCAAAAGCTCGTGAAATGAACGAACCGTCGAGATGAAGCCTCCTCCTTTCTGGAGCTCGGTTTCATGCGGACTTTTCGGTACGCTCAAAGATTTCTAGACAGCACCAGCTTTCATCCACATTTTTCTGCCACGGTTTTTGATTCTTTCAAAAAAACATTTTTGTCATCTCCGTTCAATCGTTTTTTCCTTCCAACGCTTTTTGTAAATTGATACTGGGCATGGCTAATTTTCTGATGGATGCGAGGATTTTTCAACCCGCGTTGTCGAGGGAAATGCGCGCGATTCGAGACGGAAAACGTTCGAAAACTCATAGGGATGCTTGCGACTCTGCAGGCTTTCGATTACAAGGTGGGCTCTTTTATTTTGTTTCCCCTCGAGATAATCGAATGGACCAGGGGTGGACTTTGAAGAAAATTTTGTAAACTTTTTGAAAAAGAAAATACGGCGTTTTGCTGGAAATTAAATCAAAGTTAGGGATGCTCCAGCGATGATAATTATTATTGGTCGAGATTTTCGCGAAAAACAAAAAGCGTGTTTTTCAAAATCCTTACTTGAACCTTCAGTCAAAATCGTAATACGATGAGACATGAAATTTTGGAGAAAAATGATACTCCTTTACTTTGATAATTAAAATAAAGTTAGTGACAATTTTTCTGAAAAAGTGCATATTAAATTAAACTCGTTGCAATTGTTCAAATTAACAGCAAGATCAATACTTTCTGGAATAGATTTGTGCCCCGTTTGCGACCTGTTAAAAATGAAAGAATGCGTGCCAAATTTGTGGTCAATTATTAAACGATAAAAATTTTGCGTCACGCTCCCTAGAACCGATCCGTATCTCGTTAATTGACATCGAAAATAACGTTCGCTCGAGAAGAACGAAAATTACACTACGAATATAAACGTTAAGTGCGAAGAAGAAGAAATTTGTTAAATTATATTTCAACTGAAGGGAGATTGGATTTTTCGGAAGCAATTACGTCATAGACAGGAACAACGTTTAGCGTACGTCTATAATAAAATAACTACGAATTAGGCTCTATCCCCGTTTTTATTCGCTTTCTGCAAACTCCCTCCCTTTCCTAATCGCGTCTATAGATATCAAAGTTGTCCCTTATTTTGTGCGAAATTTCGTCTCGTCTTCTCGGAAACATTGATTCCATGGACTTTCATCATCATTAACTTCCAAGAGAGGTGGCAGAGAGCAGGGGAGAAACGTAAAGAAGAGCGCGTTGAAAAGAGCAACGACGAGGACGCGAATTTGTGAACCAGGAAAGAGGGCCTCTAAAAGCGTCTCGGCGACGCGCATAATGCGCTGGCGCCAATCACCGAAAGGGTCCCAAATAAAAGAGAAAGAGAGAAAAAAAAAAGGAATTGAAAAAACTGCCCTCAGTTATTATATAGCACCGTGTTATTGTTGAGAAAGACGCGCGCATGGAAAAGGGACGCAATTCCGAAACCGAATTTGGACTCTCGGATGCATGGTCGGTTCTTCCAATCGCGAGACTTTCTTCTCTTCTCATCGCCACGGGGATTATTATCAGTAATTTCATGCTTTTTTCGGGATATCTCGCGTAAACATAGAGAACTCTGCCCTGGGCAATTTAATATCGCCGCCTCATCCTCTCGTTGTCTTTTATTCGTTTATTTTTCCACTCTTTTTTTCAAGTCTCGATCAATAATAATCGAGAAGGAATATGCAGGTTGTGCCCCGCCGACGTGGCGCTGCGTCCACCGCGTGATCTTGCTCGGCACGATGAGGGGTGGTATTATAGTAATTTCGCTTTCGCGAGATAGTATAGATGGACTTTTTCCCTCGTTCGATTTGCCAAGATGGAAAAAGCCACCGGTGATGATGTTTTATTCGCGGTAATTGAGCTCTTCGATTTGTAACAGTGCCTCAATGAGAAAAACATGTATATTTCACTGATCCTCGCGTTCGATCAGCTCAATACACGCATTTTCGCGTCAATCGATACTTTTTTTTCATCATTCCTACAAACGCGGACTCGATTTCGGTTGCTCGAATCAAAGCGGAAGTATCGTGAAAAATGAAACTGTCAGTTTTTCGGATCGCCGTCAACAAAATTGAGCCGTATATTATTCCTAAAGTGCATACGACGAATTTGCGGTGAGGGTCGAATATGCATGTTGTATATATCTTTTTTAAATGTATATATCTTTTTTAAATTTTTATTTCATTGAGGATTAATTTGTTTTATTAAATATAAATATATTATCGAAAATATGAACATCAAGAATGAGGGATACGAGCGAAAGATTTAATGAAATTTGGTTATTGAAACTCTCGTCCAAAAAACTTATTTCGGTTCCGCAGAGACCCGAATGGCCACATCGGTTTACGATTGGCGGCGCCAACTGGTCACGTTCGATGGGGATTGAGCGGGCACAATTGAATGCACGATGCAGGTAGAACAGAAAACCACGTTGCGGACGTGGCCAACTTGGATGCAGTTAGGGAGAGTAAAAAGGGTTGAAATGGCGGAAGCGAAAGGAACGATTCGAAATAAAGCTGGTATTTTCTGTCTCATTCTATATCCGTTTTTTTTCACCCCTATGAATAATAATTTGAAAATTGTGTCTATATTCAATTTATAAGAAAAGAAACAAAGTCTCCGAAATACGTGCGGAATATTTTTGATTTTTCAATGAATTTTCGATATTTTTATTATTCAAAATTCAAATATTCCATGTGGCCGAGTTTTCGTTACAGCTCAGTACGATATTGCATTGTATTGTCAAGCGGTGGAAATTCTCGCTCGATTTCATGTAAATATAGTATACGCGTGATGAGAGATTTTTCTGAATCTAAACGGTGGATGCTATTAAAAGTCTACCACCTTAAATACACCAGTCTAGTGAGTTCGCCTTGATTGGTGGACACAATTGCCATCGATGCGTTGCTAATTAAACAATTTAGCGTTCTTATACCGTCCGCAGATACTGAAGAACAAGAAGCAAATGAATAGAAGCCATCCGTCTGGTCATAAAATGCACTCGTGAACGTTTTTATGCAAGGAAATCTGTCTCTCAGGCACGAAGCATTTTACTCTTCTTTCCGAGAGAGAGAAAGATACATATACATATATATATATGTAAGTATATGCATTTCTTTCTTGTTCTTTCGACTCGTTTCTTCTTTTCCTCAATATACGTCGCACCTCGTCCTCTTTTTTCTTGGCTTCGTCATTCTCTACAGCGAGTCCTGGTGCCCCTCATCACATCAGCTTCGATTCTTGTTGTTTTGCGGTTTACGACGTGGTTCGCGTTACAACTGATTATTAGTCCTCCCCACCCCTACCCCTCTCCATCCTCCCCATCCCCTCGCACCCTTACGCACACAGACATACACGGACGATTTTTTTTCGCTCTCTCTCTCTCTCTGTATTATACATGTATCCCTGCGTGTCGATCTTTCTCGCCCCTGCCTCGATTCTCCCGCACTCCCCTTAACCCGCTCTTCGTTTCCAATACCCCTCCACCCGCTCCGTTATTATACGCGGACGCAAGCAAACGCTTTGCCATATACGGCCATTATATCCCGGCGCACCCAATATATATACAAGTCTAACCCTCCCTTCGTAATACCGGCCATAAAATTAAATTAGGGTTATAACACGATTTTTCACAAAGGTTCCGAGACCGCTCTTCTATACTTCTCTCGTTCTTTATACGTTAGCGGTACGATCGTCTTTCCGTTCTTATTCCTCCGTGTCTTCGCGCGTCTTTCAACAACCTTGTGAGCTCTTCTTCTCGTGCCTCATCTTCATCTTCGTTTATTTCTCGCGTCTCGTCATAGCGTGCTCTTTACCATCGTATTTCTCAATTTCTTTCGATGGATTTTTTTTTCTCATCTTAGATCGTACACCCAATCTTCGTCTCTCAGAATTTCTCATCTTCCTTCAACCGCGTCCGAGAGAAAATTATGAGAAATTCAATGACAGCGCGAGTGGTACCTGCTCTCAATCTTAAAACACAGATTGCTCGATACGTGTGAATCTGTGAGATTTTATTTCAGGAAAATACGACCTTTTTCCAGAGACACACTCTTGTACTAGACAAGAGTCACTATTTTCATTATATTCATTGTTTTTAATTTATAAGATAACCCTCAAATTGTCTATAAGTCACACAAATAATTTTAGCAATACAAATAATTAATTCTCGATTGATTCTGAGGATCAAAGGATCAGCAGGCTCAGTTGGTCTGTTGAGCTCAATAAGCAACGCGCAAACCTCCGCAATGATCTTTTTATCTCGAGGACTGGTTGGATTCAATTTCCGGATATATAAGTGGTAACATGTATATTGGCATTCTCGATTGATTTCAAATGAGGAACATCCTGTGGGTCCAACTTTGGGATCGAGATAATCCCAAGTGCTGTCTTAAAATCGGGCGCTACTAAAGGAAAACAGAATTTAACTTACGAACGTTAAAGGTCTCTCCAGAAAATGTGTCTCAAATCATTCATCTCGTTTGGTGTATAGAGGAATTATAATTCAATTTCCAGCTGCTCTATCGTTTTCTGTCGGTATTTTTGGCATGAACGGTAAATTCTGTAATTGATTGACTCGGCGGGTCACAGACCGGAATCGACTGAACCATTAAAAGAAAAACGCGAACACAGTTATCAGATAAGAATAGAATTAATGACAGTCGCATTGAAACCTCTGACACTTTTGGTATAGTTTCAATTTTCGACGAGACGTTTGACCAGACCGTCGCATGAAAAATGCACAAGTGACACACGACTGCAATTACTTGGTGGATATTTCAATTTCTCTTCGGACTACTTTCAATCGATCCTCGGAAAAAAGATCCAACGGCCGATCTGTGTAATGTCAATTCACTGGTTGAATATTCATCGCTTCCTTTCGAGAAAATAAATTTTGTCGTTACAGAGAGTAAAAAATGTGGCGCATCCATTTTTATCGAATCCTTTCGTTCATTTTTGCCTCACAATCAGCGACACATTAAAGCTAATAAACTTTTTAAGATAAATGTCTGCTTTTCTTGGATCAATAATAAAGTGTTTTATTTACATCGTCGAACACGTCGACGAAATTTGTCAAGTACACTTATTTTACAAACCGTCGGAAGTCTCAAATTTTAAGGGTTGCTCATATAGTGGTTATTTTAATTGTTCAATGAATGATAAATGACAGAATTTATCTCGATCAAGCCTCGTATATCACGAAGATTAATAAAACCTCTCGTGAGACTTTCTAACGACGTGGGTCATTAATGAATAATCGACTATTATCAGCTTTTTGTTATTTAAAAAAATACTCCATTTTGAGACCTCCTGTAGATGCTCGGGACACCCGATAGAAGCTTCAGAAGGTAGAAATGCAAACGGATATGTCAATCTCAAATGTCCATAGACATTTACTCAGGGAATCATAAAAATATTGTAGCAAAAAAAGAAGCAGTAGCCGAGTGTACTAGCCAGCTCCTTTCACCGTTAGTACGAACATGAATTAGCCAATTAATGGATCGCGTGAATATTTAAAGAAAAAATGTCAAATCCACTTATCAGCATATTCATTAGCTGAAAATGAAAATTTAACGAGGCTCTCAGGATAACTGATAGAAGCTGCAGGAATCGAACGGGTCGGGAGTAGTGCAACCGTGAACCGTTCTTGTACGAGCTGGAGAATACGAGAATAACACCAGAGGCCCAAGAAGTCTCAAAATGTGGTTGCTGGGATTGCGCGGTGTGGAAAGCTGAGTGAAAAGGAATCGAGAGTTGGCTGGTCGTGATAACAGATGTAGGAGGTTAAGGAGCGGGTGCTGAAGGGGCGATCCGATAGAGAAAGGATAGCGGGAAAATGTAGGAGAGAATAACGCGGTAAAGTTGGTCGGCCGTATGGTTGGAAGGGTGTGCTACAGGCGCTAATGGAAACGGTGGGGTAAGCTGCAGACATGGAGCACGACATGCTTTATGACGTCTGTTCATCACATCGCCCCAACGTCATAAATTAGAAATCACCCCCCTTAGATAACCTCCTACGTGTGCAATGGCGTCAGTACCCCCGCATTGCCCCTCGACTTCCAATGTGCACGCATGTGTGCTTGCACACGGTATGTACCCACACCAGCATACCAGACTTCACATCAGTGTTCTTATATGTATGTACGTGGACAACACAGCGCGATGTAGAAACAAGCAACGTCGTAAGGGCGCAAAAAAGGTACATCGAACTTTACGGGGTTGACGAGGCATACTGCCCTTTGCTTGCAACGAATACTGAAACGCGAATCTCACGATTCGCTAGATCAAATGGACCAGTGAATTCTACCTAGCTGAAGATTAAATATTTATATTTACATTCTAATCGATTCGTTATTCCACAGAGGATATCAGCCACACAATCCAAAATGCCTTAGGCTTGAGTCAAAATCCGGAAGTTTGAATTTTGAGAATGTCCAATTATCTCTCAAAATGTCTCACAAACCCGTTTATTCTTACACGACACGTGTGAAAATTCCTGAATCTTTGAATGTTAATGTTGGATGAACGAGACTGCGTTTATCCTTGGAATCGATTTTTCGGTTATTATTGTGACAGGTCAAGTATTTCGATGACAGAACGACGTTGATGAATAACACACAGCAGAGTGCTGTGGCAGCGACGAAAGAGATGACCTACCAGTCGCTGGACCGACTTCAACGACGAATCATGTGTGTACAATTGACGTTACGTAATAAACTGATTGATTCGCGTCACTGGAAGCTTGGAATTGTTGGACAACTCGGGAAGATGCGTCCAGGCAACCGCCGATAGAAAAGCTACAACGTTGAGCAAATTTGTACATGTATCACCTGTCTGCTCATTCGATAAAAAGAAGAAGAGCTTCTCAATGGAGAATCAGCCTCGTCATCGTCGTTCTGCTCGATCGTGTCATCAGGATTTCCGCGTTTTAGCGTGAAACCCACCCTTGGTAGACGACCTTCATCCACTCCGGTAGATCCATCTTCCATCAACCATTCCACATTGGCCCATCTATCTGTGTTATCGATAAATCGTGCGATTGTGGAGGATGAACATTGATGGAAAATTTAACGAGTGTGCCTAAAGGACACACGTTTCAAAACGTCTTGCGTTCCTCAAACTTGTATTAAACATTGTTTTTTTGATTGCGCCGATTTGTAATCTTTTCACAGAAGATGCTAAAACCTTGGTCCCAATTTAATGGGGTTCGGTTCGGTGCATGAAAAAGTGACTGCGCTACGAACACGAGAAAGATAGATTCGGTTTACCAAGCTCGAGAGTAGACCAGACAGACCCCTGCCAGTTTTAAAAAATTGGCATATCAGAGGTTCGTTCGAGAGCAAGAGCTGAAGAATGTTACGACCAAACTGGATTATGAGTTTCAGTTACTATGATAGAAATGAAGTTGTTAACAATTTGCCCAGCACAACAATCGTGAGTAAGCAGGGCGTTCGTCGAGGACGCTCAAAGATGAGGATGGACCGGTGGGTTAATGGGTTAAACGGTGTGACTTATCAAGCGCTTACGGGCTGCATAGGATGACAAGTACATTCCCGCCTTGAAAATACGTATATACAAGCATGTGCAGCATCTCGATCTCATTTTCACGTCCCAGTCTCGTATTCCTCCATAAACATTTCAGTACCCTGTCCAAACCTGTGTCAATTCGATAGCCATGGAACATAAAAGCGACTAGTGTTCCTTCGATTTTAAGTTCGGCGAGTTCCATCTCTGACAAATAATCGCAAAACTGTTCCAATTTATACAAATTTCCAACGACAAATATGGAGCTTTGACCGTGCCTTTGTCGGCAAAAGTGAGATTGCAGGCTAGCAAAATGAAGGCTAATCAAAGACCAGTATGTTCCGTATCATTTTTTCAAAATCATTGCGACAAAACTTGCAATGCCAATCCACTATAGATGCCGTCAGAGACGTTTGACTGGCGGAGTACCGCTTCGATCGAACGTTCTACGTCAATGCATTTCCTCCAGCTTCCCTCTTTCCCTTTCTCATATTTTCTCCGCTTTCTTCCTCAGTTATCACATCAACAGAGATTGCTATGGAATTCACTGGTGTTCCGGGTACGTGAAATGCCACTAGTCTTTCCCCTGCGATACTTTCGCCGCCCCTCTACTACCCCATACGCGTACTAAGATACGAAGCCTTCCTCCCCCCCCACCCCTCTAGTTACTAACGTGTTTCTATACATGTACATGTCTATAATTGTTCGAAGCCGTGTGTATCCATGTGGGTATGGCGTTACGAGTGGGTTGATACACATGTCCGGAGGTCGGCTGATGCTGTTCACCGACACGTTCTCACGTTCAACGTTACATTTTGATAGTGAGGCTGTCCATCTTGGCTGGCACCACGTACGTCGTGATATAGCTAGAATAGAGTCGTGCCGAGACGACAGAATCGTTGCGGGGGTGCAAGCCGTTTAGGTGGTTTACGCGAGAGAGAGAGACGGAGAAAGAGGCAACGATTCACTGCAGAGCGGCCACCGCGGAAGGGAAGACGGTTTAAGGAAAGCGACGATAGTGTGAGAGAGTGAAATGAATGGAGGGGTAGGGATGGCTGTCGCTCGCCCGGGCAGGACCGAGCACAGCACCAGACGTCTTCTGACCCGGCCAGCAGCAGCAGCGAGCAACGGCAACATCACACCGAACAACGCGAGCTCGGTGCCTTAGATGTGCTCAAGTAGGTTATACATGTGTGCAGATACGGATGCTGCCTCGTGTTTGGTCCAGACGTGGGTATAATTTTGTAAAAAAAATGTAACTGCAGCGAACTAAGGAGAATAAGAGTACATATCCGAAAGACGGGATTCAATTGTATCATCTCAGAGGAGTTGCTCGGATCGAAGAAAGAAAATGTGGTAAGGCAGAGCTTTGTACAAAGTGCCAAACAGATTTAACGCAGGCTGTTCTTCCCCCAATTGAATGAAACGGGTTTCAACATCATCTGATGTTCAGAAAGGCGGAACGCATCTCCAACGCGTATGCATGAAACGCTCCAACGGATGCAAGATCCCCGTCCCGTACAGGCCACACGAGCTTACTGCGCGAGTGGAGAGTCTGACTTTCAGTTAGTCAATGGCAGGGAAAAGACGCGAGAATTAACGGACATCCGGAAAAAACATGGATATATCCTATAACTGCCATATTCGATAAATGAATATTTCATCGTTACCGTCGAATCGCTGGTGGTCCACGATTGATTCAAAAGTGCCTAGAAAACCTCCCTTACAGTTTCATTGAAATTCCGACAAATTGTGAGGAAACGCCGGACGCACTGATGAATTTAGCATACCCACCGATGCGCGTGATGCCTCAATCTCAACGTAATGATGACCTTGAGGAGAATAAAGTATTGCAAAGTAAGATGGAGGAAAATGAGGGCTCTATCCGATGGAAAATCACAAAAGAAAGAGTCGCGATATGACGAGGGCTCTGGGCTACGTAAGATGCGTTTATTTCCGAGGGAACAGCCCAACATTCGTGTTTCATTCGGGAACGACTCTCGGGAGACGCGAGGAAACTGGATACAACTGGAAGAAAGAAAGTCTAAAGGCGTAAGGGCACCCAAAGAGTAGGAGGACGATGTGGCGGATGAGATACGGAATGGTGCAGGAGTCAGGGGCGAAGTGGAAAGCAATGGGGTAGTCGTGGCAGCTCTACAAGGACGAGGCGAAGGGTGGCAAGCGTATCGATCCAGACGCGAAGCTTGGCTGACGGCTGACGAGGCCGTCACGCGAGACGAGTCGAGACGAGACGCCGCACGGACGGAGAAGCTTTTCCCCTCTTTCCGTCACCTTTTCCAGTAGATGGGGAGCGAGCTTACGGCGCCTGCACTACCTACCTTAACGTGTGTGCTGTTCGAAGAAAGATAGCCAACACAGCCGATACCGTTGACGACGTCGTGGTGAATGCTGGACGGACTAACGGAGAGGGCAACGCTACAGCTCTGCACTGTCCCACGAGGTCGCAGGGGTTGGTAGAAGGGTGGTAGAACGCTCGGATATAACTGTATCTTAAGGGGTAATTCTCTGTGCTACGACAGTCGATAGGTTCCTCCGTCCTTCTCGTCAGACACCCCCTTTATCGGTCTCCTGTGCTTTTCAGCCGCGATAAAGACGGCGAGCATTAGGAAACACACACCGGAACCAGCCGGACGTCGACGAATTAACGAATGGAAATAAATATAACTAGTGCCATTCAGAATATCGTCAACTTTGTGCACGTCTGGAGGATTGTCCGCAAAAATGAGCAGCGGTTCTGTTTCTTTTATTTTTTCGCTCTTTTGCGAATATATTCATCCGGATTAACATCTATATATCAAGATTTTGCTAAAAAAATCCGTGATATGTTCATTCATAATTATTATAAACAGTAACAGTAACTGTATAAAACTGCACTATATTTGATGAAATACATTTTTGAATCTAAACGGTGGATCCTATTGAAATTTTCCGAGCTGTCACAATTCTTGAGAAAATACTTTTGGCGAGCCAACTGGATACTTTAATTTGTTGTTTGTCCAGTGCCGTTGGATTTCCTTCTCGAATAACAGAATCTAAGGGTACTGCAGCGATGAAATATACTCGAATGTCGAAACATGTCGCACGCCCAGCTGCGATATACGTAGATAGGATCAGAGAGTAGACAGCGAATCCCTACGACTTTCTTCTTCCAACACCTTGCATACTAGAAATTCCGGGGTAAGTGCTGGTTTGTGTAAAGCTTAATGAGCACAGATATCAGAGATGCGTCTCGGAAGCCTTGCAACATGGACGTCGATGCATAAATAATATCCCTGCAAACGTTGTTGGACTTGTGACTCACGAACCTGCGCCATAATTATCAAAACTCTAGAGGATAGAAGCATATAAGATCCGTGAGATTTTACTTGACTGAGAGTAAGATTTTTTGCATACATTACATGGCATACTGATTAAGCGGTAGTCTTATCTGCCACTCGATGGTTACTTCACTAAACATTTACGATGTTAAGAAAATACAATGAAGATAAACGTACCGCTAACTGTAAAAATATAAATAATAACCCAAAAAGTAAATCTCCATGCCCATCCATGCAAGATCCATCAAACTCTTAGTTGCAGACGGTTCCAACAATGGACTTCACGCTCTTGTTCAAATTCATATTTTCCAACAAGATATCTCTTTCTTTCCATTAAAATGACATCGTACAGTCACTGATAGAGACACTTGGTGGGAGATTGGAATTAATTACGAAATTATTTGAAAAGGTACAACCTATTTTGACCGAATGTATAACTCATTAAAAAAGGTATAAAAAAAACATATCGCTGCGGAGGGTTCGGATTGGAGTGATATTTTATTGCAATTTATTGATTCGTTAATCAAGGCATCTCGAACGAACAATGTACATGAATTGTCTGTCTTTGAACTCGTTCAAAACGGTAGCTGTAACATAGCGACCCCAATTTTGTTGCCCAGTAAAATTGCATCCCCTGTCGATCATTTCGAAATGTGCGAGATGCAAGAGCCACGGAGCTCTCGGTCTTAGTCATGCCAATATAGTTTTTACCGAATGTGGCAAGCACTTATCTAGCACCCGGAGCGTAGTAGCTTTGCCACTGCTTTTACCAACATCGACTCGTAATTCAGCGAGCATTTTTAAATCCTACCTTCGGCCCCTTTGGCGACCGACAGGTCTCGGCGTTAACCGATAGCGTACCACCGTTGCTTTTCCTGCTTCTCTCCGTCTCTCCTTCTCTCTCTCTTTATCTTTCTCTCTCGAACAACCTACGCAATACTCGACCACTCTCATTTCACACATTACGAGAGGTTTGTCGTTGTGATTTAGCTATCTGGTGGAAAACGCGCGTTGAATTATAACGCCTCCTGGTGGGCCCGCTCGAGCAACCGACACTGACACCAACACCGACTCGATGCATATAAAGTTTATTCGCCTCGTTGGACGTTTGCGATGCTGGCCTGGCGCGTCTTGTGCTCACCAACGCTAAACATCGAAAGTCACTTAAGTTGCGTACAGGCTGAACACACTTTGCCCTGTTCAACCACAATCCATACGTCGATGCCTCGTTGACTTTGAGACACCGAGCTCTCCGGACTGTATATTCGACTTTGTTCTACCCCCCCCCCCCCCCCCCCCCTTTAACAACACTGCTGCGCTCTGGTGTACGCGTCTCCGTACTACTCTCATTTTTACCGAAAGAAACACGAAATTTTCTTCAATTTATATTAGAATTAGAATTTATTAGAAATTAATATTCCCATAGATCGAAGCTTTCTCCATAAACGTACTCTTGAACCGAAGATTTTTCATCAACACTTTGAGAATCTTGTACGAATCTTAGCTACACGAGCCTCGATATGATTTACTTTATGCAAGAATCTCTGCAGGCACATAAATACGAATGGAAAAATCCGAGAAATGACGAAAGTTTTGTGACCAGAAAACAGATCGAAAAAAAGTAGAAAAAAGGGAGAATGAAAAGCCTGCAGAAGATGTCTCGTTTACACCTGTCATATACTCGAACGAGCGACGAAAATACAGCATCCGGGCATCCACAATTTATGCAACTCCACGTTCACGCTCCACGCAATGGTTGTGACACGCTTTTTCTCTCTGGCTTCTCCCTCACCTCCTTCTTTGCTCTTCCTCTTTATGGACGAACGCTAACCCTTCTCACAGAAAATGGCCGTATGAATCGTGACCTGAGTCAACCTTTTCTGCAATTCCCATGCCTGTTGGACTGACCCATGAATAGTTCCTCCAAAGAATTCGTCTTTTTTTTTCGTTTGATCGCTCTTTACCATCGAATTTCAACTGTCATGGTCTTGACCGCCACGACCATGTATATCTCGTTTGGGTATCTGTGCAACCGGTATAAAATCCGACCCTGATGCAAATTAACGGAAGCTGCAAAGTTAACGAGCTTCTACTCACGATCTCCTCCGACGAATCGACATGCCATAAATAATTAACCAGTAAAGTTTGAAATTAACTATAACTATAGTATAATGTAACTATACTGTAGTATAGTAGAAAATGGCTACTCAATTTTTACGTGTGTCAATTTTCTCGATATTTCAATAAGAAATTAGTAATTACTCGATAAAATTCGTGTTATCGCATTTTCGGACGGAAATATTGGGTTTTCGATGAAATATCGGAGTGTTTTGTAATCAGCGGGAAAAAATACATCGATATTGACCATTAGAAATCATTTTTGAAATCTAAAATTTTTCATCATTTTTCATCGGATTGAACTGATTCACTAAAACGATTGTAATTTTTTTTTCGTTCGAGATGGATACCCCGACTTGTGCTTATTCTCTTGGCAATTGATAAGGCTTCAAAATGCCGTTTGGTTTGTCCAGGTATCTTAATTTTTCGATTTTTGGCAGAATTTTAAAGTAGGACCACCGATTTTCGCCAATTTTCCCATACATACCCCTTTGCGTTTTTTTCGCCGATTTTCAACATCGATTTTGAGGATGAAGTAATTTAGCTATCGACGTTTAACTTTCGCCATTATTTAAGTCTACTCGAGAGCGTCTCGAAACCCCCCCAAAAAATGTCTGTAGCATAATTATTAACGGAGTTATGAGCCTTTGAAATTTCGATTTTTTGACGTTTCTGGAAAATTGGCGAAAAATGAGCCGAATTTTTTTTCTTCAAATTTTCAATTTTTCAAAGTCTCATCTGATCGGAAATTTTCCGCTGATTACGAAACACACCGACTTTTTCCCGAGAACTCGATATTTCAATGAGAAAACAATAATTAATCGATAAAATTTGTTTTTTCGCATTGTCGGATGGAAATATTGGGTTTTCGATTATTGTATTTCGTAATCAGCGGGAAAAAATACATCGATACGGATCATTAAAAATCATTTTTGGAATCCAACATTTTTCGATATTTTCTGCCCGACTGAGTTGGTTCACTAAAATGCTTGCCATTTTTTTTCCGTTTGAGATGGATACTTCGACTTGTGCTTATTCTCTTGGCAATTAATGAGGCTTCAAAATGCCGTTTGGTTTGTCCAGATATCTTAATTTTTCGATTTTTGGCAGAATTTTAAAGTAGGACCACCGATTTTCGCCAATTTTCCCATACATACCCCTTTGCGTTTTTTTCGCTAATTTTCAACATCGATTTTTAGGATGAAGCAATCGAGCTACCGACGTTTAACTTGTTTAAGTCTACTCAAGGGCTTTTCAAACCACCCCCAACAAATGTATATAGTATAATTGTAACCGTAGTTACGACCATTTGAAATTTCGACTTTTTGACGATTCTGGAAAAGTGGCGAAAAATGAGTCGACATTTTGATCCCTGAACTTCGGATGAAGAATCGATAATCACCAAGGCCTCTGTACTTCAAATTAATAGTGATTCATAATAAAAATGTTATACGTGTTAAAAATGTGTACGGATTAATTTTTCCAGCGTCAAGTGTGATTTAATTAATCACGATTATTGCGTGATTAAAGTACGTCAGCACGACGGTCGGAGATTTGGCTTCGTTAACGACTCGATTATCCTCGGAGAGTTAGTCAGTGTCTCGCACATTCACATCTTGGTGTATACGTATAAACGTCCACACGTAAACGTAACTGGAAGAAATAACTAAATCTCTTCACGGGGACAATTCACGTCTCAATGCCACTAAATCAGCGTTTCAATGTATAAACCATGTGGAAAAAAAAAAGAATATGGCTCTCGGCGGTCTCAGCGTCTTACGCCATCTTCGTCTCTCGTTCTTTTCTCTGTCTTTTTTTTTTCATTTTTTTTCTTTGAGCTCACAAAGTTATCCGTCCCTCTCGTGGGGCCTCCAAGCTCCGTTGCAATGGATACTGGCCAGTCCCAGCATCGAATCCATGCAGGCAAAGAAGGCTCACGCAGCCACGAGGCATCACAGGCATTCGTCATCCGGCCATCTTTTTCTTACGGCTTTAATTTATTGGACCCGCGAGGTTGGGAACCGAGCTCTGGTGCTTGGCACCATTGAACAGCATCCATTACAAATACATCTGTATATCTATATATACTCGCTCGGGCTCATCTTATTTCTTACGAAACACGTGACAGAAGAGTGTTCAGCTTTTTTTGCCTTTTTTTCCTTCCAAACTTTACGCGGACTTGAAGCTAAAAAAAAACGTATATAAGGTCCTTTCCATAACTTGACGAAGCAATTTACAGCTGGAATATCATAGCTGGATATATGTTCATCATTGGAGTCCACTCGTGCAAGCTCATCCGCAGTCTCCTTCGAATTCCCTCATCGCATATCCTTCGTACCTTTGATTTTTTTAAACAATGTAGCATCGCATGAAATAATTCTTTGTGAAATAAATCCAAACAAAATTCCCCAAATTTTGCAATCCATCAAGATTTTTTTACAGACAACGCCTGATATTTTAAAGTGATGTTGAATTTTGAACCGTCCTTTATTCACGAGATGAGAAGAGACAAATTCACGAAGAGAAGGAACAAACCAATAAAATCCCCATATAAGGACACGACGATCGCCCTCGTCAGGGAATAATTCATTTTCGTAGCTTTGATACACTGGACTGTTATTTTTTCATCTATTCCAAGTGTATTTATCATATTTTTTCAAAAAATCCAATAAAAAATGTCAAAATTTATCAGGCGATTGATTGATGTCTTCAAAGTTGTTGAATAAACTACAACCAAACTTCTCGTTGGACACACTATTGCCAGACTCGTTCTTCGACGGTCATACCGTTGGTTACGCACGCATGTGCCAGATTTATGAAATTTTTCATCTTATTTTTCTTTCGCATGCGGCAGTCAGGAACGACGATCGTCGGGATCGTCAAAAAAGCACTTCATTATTTCATGTTAGCAGAAGCACAAGTGTGAGCGCGCTTTACGAACGAAATTACGAGCTGGTGTCAAAGTTCATCGATGTATTTATATACCTATGACGGATGCGATTCCTTCGGCGAGCAGAGTACACACAGCTGGTCTTGGGATGTGACAAGCAGGCACAAAATCGAGACGGACGTTAAAGTTTGGAGTAAAAAAATTGAACCGTGATGAAGGGACATCGTATGCCAATATGTTGCGGGCAAAAGGTACAAGAGAGGGGCGATTTTAAGGTGTAGGAAGCATAAGATCGCGGCATCGAGTAAAATGGAAAGCAGCAGAAGGCATATACGAAAGCCCGAGCATTGCGCAAACTTTCACTCCAAACAATGCCCCAGGGCTTTCGTTCACGCCAACGGGGCGGCTTGCCACTGGTGCTAGCTCGCTTTCGTGGAATTTCAAGGACGAGACCTCGCACGACGAGGCCATAAATCCTTCGGTCGGGCCGGGACGAGTCGAGAGAAGCGGCAGTAGCACAGCAGCAAAGAGGAAAAACCTTCTCGTTCGGCGAGCACGGCCTTGGATAACGCACGTTTTTCCCGTGCGACGATGCTCCTGGAATCTCATCCTACATAACCACCACACTCGACTTTATAAAGACAATAAAGAAGGAGAGAAAAAAATAGGATGGGGGAAAAAAGGAAAGGAAAGTGTACGAGGTTTGAGGAAAAAGGCATGAATAAGAAAAGAACGCTGCGACAAGGAAATCGGAATTTCACGTTGGCATTTTACACGTCGCCATTGTGCTGACGCGTATATACGTATACAGCCTCGTGAGGAGAAAAAAAAAAGTTGAGCAATTGTTAGCATCGCGGGATCGTGCCATTTGTCATCAGCAGCATCTGTACAGAGGCATGTACTGACACTGTCAGGTCCTGAAGAAAAATCAACGCTTCGAGCTAATTATACAATTATATCCATCATTTACTGTATTCATCCAACTTTAGCCTGACTGATACTCGATCTCTTTCCTTAAACGTAACGTGAATAAGAAGAATCTTCGTGTGCCTTGTTTTTTTGCTTCCGGTATTAGGAATTTCGTAAATTCGAGCGAATATATGGCGAGGATTTGTAGCATCGATCGATCATTATCGTGGATTTGGACGAGAATTTACGCGAGCACCCGCGATTCCATCTTCATCTTCTCTGGTGTCGGATGTTGGCTCGAAGATCATGTATTTATCTTTGGAGTATCCGTCGAGTTGCGAAGTAGCTCGACGCCGAGACGCCGATCTCCTGGTGATGCATCCAGTGCGCAATCTGGGTCTTTTCATTTGCCATCAACGTTCCGAAAATAACACGTAAGTGCAGTGCTCTCCGCTGATCTCCCTAGCGCGATCTTGATGCACGGCGAATATGCGATTACACATGGAAATTCGATTTTGCGAAGGAAACAAAAGTGAGTCCTGCAGCTATATACGAACAAGATATGGCTAGAAGAGTCCTTGAGTTATAGTCTTCTGTCCATTTCAAATGTCCTGAGAAATTATATCCTACGAAAAAATTTCGTAAATTTATTTCCCCTCGTGAAAATGAAAATGTCTCCATGAGAAAGTGAGAATTCCGAAAATGACACTCCATCGATTCACAGACATATTTATATACATCATTACGCGAGACGCGGCACAGAGAAACTCTAGCGTCCATCATTCCGTTGATGTATAACCATCGCTCAACGCGCGACGTATTAAAAGCCAATCGTGAGGTCTGGCGTATGACATTTTTTCAAAATTTTTTCACGACGGTGTTTTCACGTCAAGTTTCAATAAATATGATTGTGAGATACACACGCTTAAACGTACGAAATAACGTATGCGAAAAGCGATTCCCTCGCGGCGCATTAAAATTCGAAAATTAATCGTCCAACCGGTGACGTAAATAAAAATAAAAATAAATGTGCAGGCACCCGCGCGTCTGTCTGCGTAGAAATTTATCGTGTTCGCTGTGTATTTCTCCTTGGCTGGTCACAAGAACGCCTACGTCTTTATACATCGTCGTGACAGAGAAGAAAGCATCGAAACGAGTGAATTTATAATCGTTAATTATTTATTCGTCGAAACGTCTTTTAAAGCCCAGGCACTTTCGATCGTGAGCCGCAGGTACTAATATATGTACACCTACCGTGCACAAGTATTCATATATGTATTTATCATTAACTGTATACTTGTGTCGACATTCCTATAGATCGTGTCGGCTTATCAGTTTGGCCTGTTTGTTTATTGCTACTGGCCATCGTGATGTTCCCCAACCCCACCTTAAACATCCAATATACACACACATATATATACAGAATTTTTTCACGAGGTTCAATAAAATTGTTAAATTTTTTGATGGAATTCTCGATAAATGGACCGAGCATTATGCTTCATATTTTCTGATTAAGTTGCTTATACTGGCCGAATATTCATGAGAAAATAGTCGAGCAGTTCAGTCGCGACTCGAATATGTTTCACGATAGTTTATAGAGACGTTTATGTTTTTCGAAAACCTTGAAAATACACGAAACGTCATAAACTCTGACCACAGACAATTTTTACAGACAACTCGAACCGTTTCACGTTTATAGAAATTCGAAGACTCAGCTGGCCGTCTCACTTCTGAACTTATTACACTATTATAGTAGCCTCAGTGAAAAAGTTTCTGTCGTTTGACATCGGACGTTCAAAGCCATATACATATATCTTCACTGAAAAATTAGGGGTTGTTCATAAATTATGCTTTTCTGATCGGTATCATATTAAAAATGGAAAACACAATTGACAAATTGCGCTTTTTCATTTTCGTAAAGAAAAACACGCAGTGCAAGCTCGCCCATGTTTGTGGTGAAATTTCGGAGTCTCTGGCGAGGTTTTTCGCTCCGTTTTCGTTTTGGAGTTTTTTGTATTTAAAAAGTGCATAATCCTGCTCTTGTCGTCCAGCTCTTATCGATGACGACTTTATTTGTATTAATAAAATCAGTTTGAAATTCATGAAAAAAAAAGTCTTTACGTTTCGATCATGCCAATAATATATCGAGAATCGTAAGAATCGAGGGCGTATGAGTTTCTCTTATTTACATTGGTACTTACGAGAGTCTTTTTCTCGTACGTCTTCTATTCTCATCACGCGTTATCGGTATCAGTTGATTCATCCTCATACTTATAGCCATGCTCGTACAGAGATACTGATACTGATTCTGTATATAGTCATTTAATCCGAATAGATTAATTCTTATGATTAGACTCGTGATCATATGTTTGAGCTCATGCATTTATTCACGCTCACACCCAAAATATTTCCAAAGGCCAGTTTTCATCCTCGTGATCAAACTCATATACTCATTAGGCTCCAAAAGAAATCCATAATAGAGTTTTTCCTTCAGCCATTGTGAAAAATATTTTTAATCATTTTAATCTGAATTTTGGAAGGTGGTACTCGCTATTTGAAATTTCCATAAAAAATTTGTTTTTTTTACTTGCCGTTGCAAACGTATGGCATATATTGAAAAAAATATGAGTTGAGTTATACTCGTACATAATTATCATACTCGTATTGTTATAATGATTTTCACGTTCATTTTGTCATGTAGATAAAAATAAAGATACTCAAGCTGCTCCTGTCGCTGCATGCTCATGCAGATAGATTATTTTTCATCCGAATTTTTACACTTTTGTGGACGTTCTTGTGTTCGTACATTCTCGAGTCTGTACGCTTTACAAAAGTCGTCAATTAACCTCTAATTGGCTAATTTTTCATTCGATATTGTAATAATAAAATCTAATCGTATATCGTCGTTGTACGCTAAAAATACAGAGTGACATAATATTCTTTATCTCAACATCTCGGTAATTATGCCTTCTGCACAGGTTTGTCACTTTGATCGACTGGTGCTACGCAGTCCGTGTCGTTGGACCTCAACTTTTATCAACTGACAACTGAGCCCTGTAGAACGATTCGCGAAAGCGACAGAGAGAAGTGTAGTCTCTCCAATTATTTTGTCCTTTCACTAAAACACCATAAATTAGATGAAGAAATTAAACGCCTCTTTTGAGCGTGCAGGAACTCTTGCCAACGGCCTGGTAGGACGTATACAATTTGAAAAAAAAAAATATATATATATATACGCGCACTCTGCTCATAGGATTTGCTCTCCCACGATTCGAGCGTCACGAGAGCAAGCACATGAGATGACTCTCGCTGATGCGATGATGGCTTTATCGTGCTTCGTATCGCGCGTACGAAACGTCGAGCCCCACATTGTCGTCAAACTTCCGGTTTCTACGTTTGAGGAATTCCATCACACTTTTCAATTTGTGCATAGAAAGCAGCATACAAACGTACAAGACCTGTAATATGACTAACTTTCAGAATTTTTGACATTTTTTCAATGAATTGGAGAAAGAAAAAGAATCTTATCTATCCGGGAGTTAAGATGTTAATGGTCCAAGAAAGATATGCGAAAATTAATACAAAAATTGCAAAACCAATTTGCAAATCTCTCCGAAGCGTAACTATCGATCGAGCAATGGGATTTCCATAAAAGCGGCGATATTTTTTGCATATTTGAGTAATTCATTAATGCTTTTTTTTTACTGCCACACTTTTTTTTCGCAGCTCCCAAATTGGAATTGAATCTGCCTATTTTTAAGGGTGTTTCTTTTTTTTCACCCTCGGCCATATATTTCCAAGAGTCGGGCTTTCATCCGTCTCATCTCTCTCGCGTCACTCGCACGAAAGAAGTTCCATCTCCATCGCGAGCGGAGGATGCTGTCCTCGTATATCTCGAGGAGTGCAGATAGACGTGTGCACGTCAGGCACGAAGGGAGGCTGGCATCGAAGAAAGATGGAGAGAGAGAGGAAAGACGAGAGGAATTCTCGTTTTGCGCGAATCGCCCTCTCGTCCCTCGGAGCTCTCTCTGTGCCACTGTCAGGTGAGTTCAATTTATGTATAGGCCGATCTCGCGACGAGTGATTCACAGGAGAGGAAAGAGAGGGAGGGTTCCTCCCTGCGCGACTCTCTTTCAGCCGCCATAACGCCTGCTCTCACCGGTAAAGAAAGTTACCGCGTGTGTTAGCGCCAGCATTAGAGTACACACCAAAATGACATCGTATATACATGTATACATACTTATGTACACAAATATACAGCGGTTTGCCACGACGGCGAAAACGTTAACGCCGTGTCTGTCTATATGGCAGTGGCGGCAAGCCACGAATTTTAAAGACGTCATAAAACACACCGCGAGCAACGATAAATTATCCTAAGTCGAGCGCGCGGGCTCGCGCAGCCGCGAGGTTTCGAAAAAACAAGGAAAGAATTCGTCGCGCATGCGCGCTGCGATCGGCAAGCGAACTAAGCAACACCGGCGTTGTGGACAAGAGCGAGAGAGCTAGAGAAATTGTAATCGAGTTGATTGCGGTCGATCTGACGTTGAATTAAGTGCAAGTTCGATTAGTGTTATCACCTCTTATATACACAAGTGTGAAACATATACTTTGGGAACTTACATTTATGGTTCGGTTCAATATTATACTGGCTGTTTCATGGTTTTTTTCGAATATCTTAAGAAATTGGATGACATGTTTATGACATTTTCGCTGGTTCTGTAATGAACTCGATCACGCTAAAGTAGGAGAAAGTCGTCGTACGAACGTTAATGTAACTGATGACGAGAAATTCTGAAAGGATTTTGGTTTGTCATTTTTTTTCGTTGGTGCAAAAAATTTCACTCTTTTTTCGTCGCAGTAATTCGATCAGCAACCACTGTCCACCGTCCACGTTAAAAACTGAATCATCGTACGGTTTACGCAATGTCCGCGACCGTTGACAAAACGAACGCGAAAGACGAGAGTAAAAAACCACAGCCGAAGAATATAACGTTTTCGAAGATTCCAAGGATGTTTTTCCACAGGGGAAAGTTAGCTTCAAAATGGCGCACCATCAGGGAGAGCAACGCACGAAGGGTGTCGAGCAGTGAAGAGTCATTGGGGCACCCCTCGTCGAGGACGAACCGAGATTGTTTACGCCTCAAGGCCTCCCACGTGGGAAAAGCCAGTATGGCGCTCATCACCATCCTCGAACGAAGGAGGGAGAAAAACAGGCTTTTTTTTTTGAAGCGACCATTCCACGGAGATTTTCAAACGCAGTGTCACCCGCTAGAGTCGGTGGTGGAGTGCGCGATGGACAGCTGCGATAGAGTATTGACACCCTTTCCAAAAAAGTTGACCACTTGACCACTTTTTTGTCTCATTTCTTCGTTATCGAAGTTTGCTTACATCCTAAGTGGTTCGAACGCTATAAACGAAAGTGAATGTCCTGTTTTTGAATCTCGGTAAAATGTCTTATCTGCATGGATACGAAAATCGATACGCGCGGAATTCATCATTGAGACACGCTCCGAACTGCAATTTTTTTCAAAAGTTTATCATTTTTCGATGTATTTGATTTTGCTGATTTTTTCGTCAATTGTTGGGAGTTGCACATTTTCCAATCGGAAAAAAGAATATTTCGTTGTATTTTATAAAGGTAACATTTAATTAACAGCGTATATGTTGATGACCTGAGACTTTGCTCCTTTTCTTTTTGCGCTTTGCTCAGACCCCTATTTTGATAATTGACTCATGGAAAACTTTATTGATACGGTACGGTTTTCCGCTTAAAATTCAGGTATTAAAAAATCAGCTATAAAATTCTCTCACGATACGTTGGGTTTACTCGGGGACAGGATAATTTTTTTAATTGCCATACAAACGCATATTGCCATATCTATTATTGACATCTGGGCATTAGAATCTGAGAAGTGTCATCTGAAAATTCGTTCATTAAATAAGCTACTCCCCTCTTTTTAAAAAAAACCCACTGTGGATGTGTTGCAAAGCAGGAAAAAAATACATTTTTTCACGAGTTTATAAGATTTGTGTAACTTGTTTTGGTATTTTTATTTTCGAAGTATTCTCCGTGAATCTTCGTTGTGATGAAAGTTTTCGATTCGGCATTAATGATAATTTATTACGTTAAACTTTGCATTGTTCGAACTTATAGTAAGCACAATTGGAATGTATTCTTTGTGCTATATTTTTACAGTATTAGCAGTCATAAAATTAATTTTTGAAAAACGGAGGGCTGGATGAAAATTGAAGAAGAAAGATGCGGCAAAAAAGTTGTATCTTCAGTTGCGGTCCTGCGTGTTTTCGGCTTAATTGATAATTGATGAAAATACAGATTAACATACGTACAGATGGTAAAATTTTGTTTCTAGAAAAAAAGGTAAATACAACGTGCTATTTTCAAATATAGATTGTAAAATAATTAAGAAACTTATGCAATTAAAATATCAATGACGAAGCTTACATGTCATGGATTCTCAGCCATAATTTTTCTCGAAGATCCGAAAAAAAAACCACTCTGTCTGGACGACGATAGTAGAAAGATTTCCTTTTCCTTTTACATATCTTCACGTTTCACTTTCAAAAACTCACGATTCTTCGATGGATAAAAAAAACAGGCACGTAAAATAGCATCAACCGGCACGTTTATCTCAACATTCCTGTTATTGTAAACACCATTGATTCGTTTAATATCACTGCTCTCGTATCTCAAGAGAAAATTTTATAGAATAACGATGCTAACACCATCATCGGCAATCTTTGAAAACAACAATCGATGATCGTTCAATAAAACAACGAAAAAATGATCAACGATGCTCTACGAGCGGAAAACTTTGAATCCGAGCGATCACCATGATTTGTTTTTGTGCACAAAAATTCTTGAATTAATTTCTAACGTCTTCGTGAAAAATTACGCGATAATTTTCCGCATGTTACTTCGGGATTTGTAATAATTTCGCTGACGTCCTCATCGATATTTCATGCATCAAAATACTAGGCGCGTTCGTAATGAGAAACAGCTGAATTTTCATTGCACAAATATCAGAGACCTCAACAATATCCGCACATGTACACTTAGTGATAACGAACACCTGAGAATAATTAATCCATCATCATCCTAATGACAACTTTTTTTCATCATATATTCATAACATCCGGTATCATCACAGATTACTACGTTTGTAATTATTCTTCAACCACCATACACGGAAACTCTGCACTCGTTTATTCTAATTTTAACAATCAACGTGTCACTTCTCTCAGAATTTTCGTCCTTCGGAGTGTAAAGCGTTTAATTCGAGCGTTTAAGAAAACGATTTTCAACGAGTTTTTCTCCCCTGCAGAGGACACCTTTCACACGAATTCCAACATGGCGATGAGCTTTGACGATTTTGCCACTCGATCATTGTCTTCCTCGCGAATCATCGCAGCAGACGCGATTAGCGCGGTGCGACGTTGCGTTTCACCGATCGTATCCGCGCGTCATCGAATAACCTCAAAAGGGACATCGCTCGGTTAGGTACGAGGGATTTTTCGGAAATTCTCTTCAGGCTCGAACACGACGAGATCAACGCGGGTGTATCGAAATAATCGAGCCTGCGATGGATGGAGTTTTTTTTTCGTTAAATCAAGCTGGAATCGAAGAATCGCCGATTGGAGCGACCGTTAACGCGCGAACGTTTGTGATTGTAAAAGCGCGAGAGACACAGAACGGGGTAGAAGGTCGGGCGCGATCTCGGCTTGCCGCGGAGGAAGGTCGCGCGAGGCCAGAAAGTGTGGGCGTGCAAAGTGGGTTTGCGCGCGATTCTGTTGAAAAGAAGGGGGCGGGGCGTCAAAAAGGTGCAAGGGGGGCAGCGACGTAGTGGGGATATGGGCACCGGGAAGAATTAAAAAAGATATCGGGACGCGATTGAAAAACGTTAATCGCAAGGAGGATACGCTGTCCTACAAGGATGAGCGAGGTTTTCAGAGATTCTTCGAGTTGCGACGAAAAATCCTAGCGCGGGGCAGAACGGAAATGGGGGGGGGGGGGGGGGCAAGTTTAAGGGTGACCCCGAGTCGGGGAACACCTGGAGAACGTTCAAAACGATCGCAACTCAGTGTCAATGTGTGTCGCTGCGGAGATAATCACGAGACACGTTGGCGATGTTTTTTTGAACCACGACGAACGTGAAAATATGTCAAAAATGTATCTGCAACCGATCCGAAATTTTGAAATGTACTTTTTCGAAAATGGCACCAGTCTGTGCAAAACTGTGGCAAAAAGGGGAAGAGTGTTCATCTACCGTGGCAACGTCGAGAGTTTTTGCAGAATATGTTGGTCGCGTTGACGAAAAAAAAACAAACTTTCCCCCACTCGCGCCAAACTTTAGTCTGTGACACTGAACGCCGTGAGTTTAGAGAGAAATTTAAATGGCCCGCCGATGACGATGGTCCTGGAGCCTGGCACCGACGGGTTTTCGTTTTTGATTTTTCTTTTAATTCCTCGACTAGCGAGAGATGTCCAAACGCTCCTGGAACTTTAGATTTTTATTTACAAACATCATTCCAGTCGGATATACCGATCCAAGCACGTTCCCGGAGAGGAAAATCTCTGAGTCATATTCCTAGGACGCATGCGCACTGCGTGGGTGTTTCATCTTTCGATTGTGGTTACGCCAGTCTTTATATATTTTTTCCCCCCTCTCGATTCTTTATCTCGGTATCGTGATCTTCTTTTTGAATATCTTTATCGATTTTTATCGTTGTGCGTCCGTTATATCAAGAATCGAAAAATCCTCAACGTGGATTCGAAAACGAGCGGGCGGCGGTCCAGCGCTGACTGACTGCGGACTAGCGACGCGGTTAGAGAGCGCTTGGTGGGGAGATCTCTTTCCTCTCTTTCGGAGCTTCACACACTTGTTCTCCTCCGACTTTTCTCTCTCTCTCTTTCTCTCTCGGTCTTTTCATTCCATCTCTCTTTCTGCTTTATTCCTCATTCTATGTACTCTCGCCCAACCAATGTCGCGTCCATCCCTCGATAACCGAGCCACACTGTATACCACAAAGCTATATAATATTACTCACATGCTCGCGCGTCCTGAATTTCCTGTCCTCGAGTTGCCGAACTCTTTTCTTTCCGTTTTTTGTTTTCCTTCATAACTTTTTTTTCTATACTATGTAAACCACCCTCTTCACCACTCTCCCTCTCTTTTCCTCTGGGCACGATGATCGGCATCAACCCTTTCGAAGAAAAAGTTACGAACCGATGGAATTTCGATGATTCTCGATAAGACAATTGTCCACAAATTATGAACCCAGGTGCATAATGTTGTTCAAATGTGCTGAAGTTGAATACAGTGTAAATTTGACTCTTCGATTTTATCATGTTCATTTTATTCAGAAATACACGAGTACAGTTGTTGTCAGAAATATTGACAGATGGGTATTGACAACAGAACGTAAAAGTTAAAAAATAAGATTCTTTTTTCAAAAAAAACTTTAAATTTTCAAACCACAAAGTTGGAGTTTTCGGATGGCGTTAGATTCAGGTGAACCTCCTTGAATCAGTGGAACATTATGAAAAACTTTCGAGGAGGTGACCGAAAATTCGATCTTTGAGGCTTAAGGTGGAATGTTGTCTGTTATAATTTTAAGAAAATGCATAAAAGTTTAATTTCTCGAACCCTTTTGCACAAGATCGTGTATTGGCAGAAAGACTCTCGTGACATCAAGTCATATTCATTTTAACACTAAACGGACCAGTGTTGGTTAAATTGACCGCGTTTTCGCGCGGTTGGAATAGGTATAAAAGAACTGTCGGTAGGTTTAGTGTTAACATAGATTTTTCCAACTTTGAGTAATCAAAAAAGAATGTAAGAAAATAGAGTGTGGATATAGAGTTCAACGATGTACATATAAAGTCTCCTTGGCGTAACTAAAAATCACTAAAAAATAAAAGTAAGCAATCTTTTTTTGACGTTCGGCAGTATAAAAGTGACATACGCGATGACAGATATTTTTTTACGCCGGTAGTACGCAAGTGTTTTAAATATATTTGTTGTTTTTAATTATCGATAATCTTCAGATAATCTAAATAAACGTGAATAACTTTGAGTTATATTTGACATGAGTTAAGCGTGAACCTCCTCAAAAATCTTACATAGACGAAGAACAAAAAAAATCACCGTTAAAAACCAAAATAGATCGAAAAATGTAAAAAAATTCTAGAATTAACATTGAAAACATGTAAGAACGAATTCATGTACATTTCCAATCACTCAAATTACATCTGCATACAGCATGAACATGTTAAAAAATTGGTATAGTTTGACAGAAGCAATATTGAAAGTCTCGTGAAGAGCGTCTCGCGCTCTGTCCGCATAAGAATATAACTTAGTGCGCTCGACGCTCGCGTGAAAATAAATTTAAAAAAGTAGCATGAGCTCGAGGTGGGGGCGGGGTCAAATGCCCCCGGCGTTAAGAACTCGCCAGAGTAGGAGGCGAAGGAGGGATGAGGCATCCCTTCCCCCATTCCACCTTCTCGTTGGCGCAAAACCGCCGCCCAAAGAGAAACGGCGAGCGCTGGAACTACGGTTACCGACGAACGACACCCGTGAATCTCTCGAAGTTTCTAACGAAAAAGTGTGTTTGCGGACTCGTTTCTAATCGGTGAGTCCAACATTCATATCGTATCGATTATTCATTGTATCCTGAACCTTGTAGGAGCATAGAGCGAACACACCATTCATTTTATAGCAAGAAATCTCGAAATTGATCCCACCTAACCTCAAAATTTTCTTGCTCCGTAGAATGTAAAAATTTGCGTTCAGAAACATTGCATCTTGCACAAGTTTTTCTGTTTAGGATCTTAAAATCAATAAGCCACGTGGTACTATCGATAATTTCTGATGAATTGACGATTCGAGCAATATTAAACTATGTATGCAATTAACGTCGAAAGCACTCGTGTATTGTACGTTGGTAATGAATACGAAAATGAATCGTCCGATTCCAAGGTGAGCGTCGAAATAAGTGAGACGCGAGTTTGCCATTCGTTTCGTGATAAAGTACGGTCAGCGTGTGTTTGCTCGTGTTGAAGGTTGCTCGACGAGTAAAAGCGAGCGAACGATTGAGTTTTGTTGTCGAGCGAGTCTCTGAAAACTGCCGCATCGTGGCGCTACAAGGTGACACCGCTATTAAATTGCTCCGCCCACCAGTCGGCTCTCAAGGGCGGAGTCCGGATGATCTATAGCGTCATAGAACAGCCCCACTCCGTGCTTTCAAACGATACTTAAGGGGGTCACGCAACACGCCCATATTGCAGAGGGAACGCGAGCCGCGCGTACATACATTAACAAAATCAGCGTTGTATAGACAATATCACTTGCACTCGTATTGAGAGATTCACGAACATCATCTCGCCCGAAGAAAATCGCGCCACTTGCCTTTGTTTATACTCTGTCGCGACTGTGTCTTTCAACTGTCGCATTCGGTCAAAGTGGCCATCTCTTTTTTTCCTTCCACTTGACGTTTTCACGATTCTGCCTTTCAAAAAACAACCAAAAAATTTGGACGCGATCTGTCACAACCGATTTTTTTCTCGAATTAATACAAAGATTTCGAGATGACAGTACATAGTCATCAAAGTGTATCTTGCTAGATTAAAGACAAAGTTTTCGAAAACTTATCCTAGTTTTTCAGAAAAGTTGCAATTCTGTGTATAAACCCTTCTTTGTGAACAAGAAAATGGCAAAAACAGCGATACTACGATTTTTCAATGATTCATTTATATTTTAGTGATTTCATCTCGAATTTCACGAAATTCATTATGCAGTTGCCAGGATATTCCTGAAAATGCTTTTTAAAAATCCAACGTCTGAAGGAATTCCGGTACCAGGCTTTCCGCTTTCACCCTTTCTTTCTCTTTCCCTTCCCTAGAAAGAATCGCCAATGCTCACAATATGGCCAACTAACAATACGTCACTGGCCGCCCGATTATCGGCACCCGAAGGTGGACCAAAATATGGGCCATTGTCATGGACCGTTGTAATGCACATTATAAAATTGAGTATTGGTGGTGAACGAAACTCCTGTCATCCAACGCTATACCAGATATCTAGCTAAAAACTGTGGGCCAGTACTCAACACCAACGTTGGATCGGTGTTATCATTCTGACATTCAGCCAATGGAATACTAGTATAATCGGGTCTACCGCTCAACGTTTTAGTACTGTTGTTACGGTACCCAACCAATGCTGGGCCATTCGTAAATTATTTTTAGGGTTCGACCATCTCGCTCTTGAATTCGAAGAAAGAGGCTTCCTCATATTCGTATTCAAAGTGGCATCAAGACCTGTCACGTTACTTCGTATATAGAGCTTGCATAATAACAGTGATTATTCAATTTTATCCGAAATAACAATATCACTATCGTTCGTCTTATTACAATATCAAATAGTCGATTCACAAACAGCAAATGGTTTCGAACTCCAACAAATTTTATGTTTAATTTTGCCTTCCAATTGTTTTTAGCCCGACCATATTATTGTAGCTTGTTCAATAGAACATAGTTATGATAACTATATCATGTTTTACCATGTTAGTTTGTTGGAAATACCATGGACTTGTTCCTCAGTGCAGAGAGAATGTCTCCTGTCGCTAGACTATACTGCTGGCGATGGCTTGCAACTGTGCGATTCGATGACAACGACAACGATACGACAAATACGACAAACGTCGAGAACGGCGATTCGGCAATGGCGACATTAGCGATGCGACGTTTATGGCCACGTTTCTTAGGGTCCCGTTTTGACTGTGTGCCCCAGCCGCTGCGAACGAACGCGTTGAGCTCACGAATCCTAGTTGGCTGACTCTCGGCTGCTCCCGTTTCTCTCCAAGTATATGAAAACGCATACACGCGCACTGGGGAACGCAAACTTCCTGGTAGGATTGTGCACTCCATATCGATCATAAATATCACCGTTTCTGGGTTTTGCTTCGAAAGCTTCTTCGGGGATTCGATCACTTTGTCGTTGTTCCACCGACTGTTGGATGCTGGAAGCTTCCTCCGCCAACGACTCTCGAAGAATTTTTTCGAAATCTATTTTTTTCGACGCTCCTGGTCCCCGCAGTCAAACATCGTTATAATTATTACTGCACAAGTTTAACCGTTATTATCATTCAGAGCGGTTTCTTTGAACTTTTATGTTACGAAGAACCGTGTACCCGAGAGTACGTTTATATCACGATTCATAAAAAACCTCGGCAAATATCCCATCCGAAAATTGCCTTCCCCACCTTCGGTACGTTGAAAAATGACTTTCGTTCTGAAAAACACTCATCCAAATCGCTTTAAAGCATAAAAACAATCATCCCCACGAAAAGTCGCCCATGTCGATAGCCAAAGATATTCCGATATAAATAATCTCGGAATAGAACGAAAAGTTGAGCACGAAGGAACGTGCACAATCGATAAAATTTGATTGCGAGGAGAAAAATATTTTCGTGATAGGTAAGAGGCAATGGCGAGCCTCCATTATCGAGATTCATGTATCTAATCGTTACAAAAATCTATGACGAGAAAGAATTTAAAAAAAACACTGGTGGTTATGGAAAATCTCAATAGAGTGCGTTCTTCGTAGTCAGCCATTTCGCGAAGCAGACACTTTACGAGGCAACTTTTTCGAGAGCCAACGGGGAAAAATCATGCGAGTAGCCGACGTAAATTTCGAAGCTTTGGCAAACACGAATATCTGTACTCGTATAGTATAAACGAGCCGAGCGACGAAGGCGACCGGTGGACTCCGCGATCGTCTTTTCCCTGGCAAACACAATTCCCAACAGAGCTTCGTCCGCTCGCGTCTTCATCGTGTGCAGCTTCGATGGTTGATGGTTCCTTTACGACTCACTTTCGTACTTGTTCCTAGTGGTCCGTACCATAGTCCGTATATACCTCCGTTGAGTTTTACTTTTTTCCCTCGCAGTTTCTTTTTCTCTCCGAGAAATGTCTTTGTATCTATCGAAAACATTAAGAAACGAAAATTCAAGATGGCCGAAGGAAAGAGAAAATTAAAGAGAGGAAGAATCGTGAGATCGTGCTTTACATGGAAGTCCGGGATAAAAGAATAGCTAAAAGGAGGAGATGAGATAGAGAGACATAAAGACAAGGAGATTATTACGGTAGAAGGTAGAAGGGGAATAATAGACACGTTACCTAAGAGGGATTCCGCTTATCCGTGTCGTAAACTTATTTCCTGTCGATAGAATAAAGCTCCGAGCGGTATCGTCGTGGTCCCTGCGAGATGATTCATACAGGGATGTTGTTTTCTATAACATTATAAAACTCCGAGCCAAAATAAAGTGGGGATTTTCAGTCACCATTGTAGTTCCGATCTCCTTACGAAAAATTATCTGAAATCCTTAACTTGAAATTATTCAGAACTTTTTATCACCAAAGTTCGATAAACATCGAGGATTTTTTATTCTTCTTCTCGGGTTCTTTCTTGATGTACCAGAATACACGGAGATCCCATGGAATCCCAGGTTTCGTGGACCCCGCAGTTTGAAAATATTTCGAAATATTTTTCTGCTGTTGCGTAACCGAAAATTTGGGCAATCGTTTGGGCGAAAAGCCTGCACGAATCGACCTGCTTTTCAAGTGTCGATGTACACGTTCGAACAGCGTCGGAAGCTTTATTTCTATATTGTACTCAAGACCGGAGGCTGCTCAGGTATCTTCTTCTTCTCCGGCTGCACGAGAATACTGTATACTATACAAGCTCACTAAAAGAACCGGGGAAGTAAGTGCCGATCGTAAAGTGAAATACGTCGTGACCTCTGAGCGCGTGCGTTTGCTTTCTTACGTTTCTTTTTCATCTTTTTATTGCTTTTCTCACTCTTCTCTCCTTATACCGGACATCTTGTACCGGAAGCTTTCGTATTCATCGGCGGTACATGAGAGATATTCCCTCCGAATTATCCGCTTCTCTTTTAAACTGCTCAGATATCTTGCATTCTTGTAATTTTAATTTTTTTTTAAACTCCCGACTGAAAAAGGGCTTTACGGAAATAATATTTAAAAAAATTGAAATCATTCTTACAATCTCAATTTGATTGTCAAACTCTCTCAAAATTAATAACAATGATTTATTTAGAAGAGTGAGGCAAACCGAAACATTCGAGGACAGCTCAAGTGGGGAGACTTCTTCATACTCATTAAATTACTTAATTTATTTGCGTTAATTGCACTAAATTTTCTTTTTTCTGCGACAATGAATATTTTTTATCCCATATCAAACTTTCTTTCCAAACAAATAACGACGCCTCCCAGGTCAAGCCGAACTCGGATGGATTCTTATCTTCTAAATAATTCATTAAACTTTTTCTATTTTATTAAACATTTTATTTAATGAAGAATTCACAATCCTCCATAAAAATTATTCAAGTTGAAAACACACCGGCTGCTGTTTCGGAAAATTTTAATCAGTCGCTTCATTTCTTCACCCAATTGTTTTGTGTTTCTCAATTTTTTTGTACTCGGCCAATCACTACGTTGTATTTGGATGATCACTGAACAAAAATTAGAACGTTTGTGTTGCCCTCAGAATGTGTGTGTTCTCTCCAAATTTCACGAATATATATATACTAGACTGATTCAAAAAAAAACTTTTTTTTTTTTTCCTTCGGGATTCTTGTGCTACTGTTGGGCAGTAATAAAAGAAAATTTTCCGTAAAAGATGGGCGTTGTCACTCAATTTTTAGAGGTGGCTATCTCGACTTTTTTGTTTTGAATTTTTTTTAATGAACGTATTGCAGTTAACCATAGTTATGGCTGCGGATTACGGATAAAAATCAGATCCAGCACCGTAACTATTCTATTTCGTAACCAAAAGAAACTCTTACAATTCGAAATGATTGCAATATTCACAATTCTAATCCAGGTAGCTCAATAATGGCATCTATACTACTCTCGTTATTCATATAGATATATTTATACGCATTAACATTTCGTGCTCTGTACGAAAAATTAAATTATAAGCTTTCCTTCATAAATCATGTATTTACATTTTTAAAATGCTACACTTACATTATCTTCAAACTCATTCATATTTCTTCCCAGCTACTGTGCATAACATCGCGCATCCCACTGCGCAGTAAAAATGCACGAAAAATAGTGCAAAATTTAAAAGTAATTAACTATGTCGCTGAAAGGGCGTACCTCTTGTCGAAAATTTCAATAATAGCTCGACAAAAAAAAAGATGAAAAGCAGTACTTGCTGTAAGTGATCCAGCTACATCGACAACGCTTTCCAAAGTGCAATAAAAAACAATCGATTCAAAATTCGGTTCAATAATGAATAGGAAGCGTAAAAGCCTTACCGTTACGTTATGGTTACGTTAATATGATTTTTATTATTTAGTTCATTATTATTATCCATTTTTGTTGAATTATCGATGATAAAATAAGTCGTCATAATAATAAGTTATTATGTTTAATTAAACAGCGTTTAAAATATTGTTTGGGCTAAATTTATTTACCGGTAATATTTTCGATTTTGGTTTTTAGGGATTCAATGTGTGTGCGATATACTTTTCTTTGTCGCAAAACAGCTGTGAAATTTCCTTCATTTATTCTATTTCCGGTGTAATCTATACTATGATCATATTTAATAAATAAAATCATGAAAAAAATAACAAAAAGTCGAGATAGCCACCTCTAAAAATTGAGTGACCGCGCCCATCTTTTTGGAGAAATTTTCTTTTATTAGTGCCCAACAGTAGCACAAGAATCCCGAAGGAAAAAAAAAAAAAGTTTTTTTTTGAATCAGTCTAATATATACGTGTATGTAGCTACAAGTAATATTGTGGAGAAAAGCAAAGACCAGAGCGTGTGCCTTGCACGTTTCGACAGTAATCTTACATGTACGAGAATGCACGGTAGAACGGTCGCCAGAGTGCTCGCAAAAAACATTAAGAGGGTTTGGACAAAACTCTTTCCGTGCTTACCCGTTTCTTGTCATCGGTGGAGCTCTTGTATTTCTTTTTTCCCCCATCAACGCCATTACACACGTTTACCCAAAATTACATCAGCGAATCTTCCCACTCCGGACGATAAAAATTTGAAAATCCTCAGTTTCATGCTGCGTTATGCATAAACGTGCCATCGTTAATTACTCAATACATAATTTATTGAAATTAAGTCGTTAATTATTTATTCCATTAATTTTGTTGTAAATTACACTTAAATCAATGAATTCCTTCGTACCGTCATTTGAAAATATAGAATGAATCGGAATAAAATTGAAATTCAATTGAATATTCATTCAAATTCAATTTGAATCTTCTCGTCTTTATGGACAGACGAGGGAGACCCAAGTTTTCTACAATCTGTTTGAGAAATCTTTGTCGGTTTTCCATAGTTTCCTTTTTCAGTACGAAAAGACTGAAAAGAATATCCGGCCGTCAATGGGCTCTAACCGTTTTACAGAACGGTCAGGGTTTGCGTAACATCAGGTATAACATCGGTTCAACTTTCCCTTGACACATTATCTAACAGGATATAATGCAACTTCCGGACTCAGGTACGAGTTCCACAGTTTTGGGAACACCGACGAAATTCCTCTGCCTTCACGGTCAAAGTGTCCGCGTGTCTGTACGTATTTTCGTGACTATTGTCCGATTGACAATATTTGAACAAATCTCGAGAGACGACAGCGTCTTAACGCCAAGAAATTGAAAAGAAAAATTGTTTAAATTTTGAATTAGCCACGGATAACTATATACAGTCACGGTCATTATTTGACCAAAATACTTTTCAAAGAAAGCGACAATTTTGATTACTTGGCGTACATAAAATTATACTTCACACAGATATGCTAGGACATCCTGCTTCTTTGTGAGAGTTGATACGTTGCGCAAATTGTGATCGAACGGACATTACAAAGACCAGGAAAATCCCGTTGATGGTGGATATAAATAATGGTAACCCGCTCGTTAGGTCGAATAAAAGTTTTATGGTCCGATCGAGAAGTTGTCGGCGCGTGGACGCGAGAGGGTGGCTGTCGACGTAAGCTGGAAGTGTATTTCGTTCATTTTTCCTTGCGTTTTTTTCGTCCGGAACCCTCGAAATTCCAAAATTTCCTCCACAAGTTACACTCGATTTCATTATGATATTTTTAAGAGGATGAACCAGTATTTTTATTCAGCAAATCATCAACCACTGTTACATACTGATCCACAATGTGAGGAGAAATAGTGTCTAATACTTTCGGTCTTGGAGATTACACAAAGTTTCGCTTCACGTTGACGTTTTCGATCAATGAATTTTTCAGCAAAGAGTGGTCAGAATAACCGATGTAAGCAATGCTGTCACGCGACGGATCTCGTCAAGGCGAGTCCACAGGGCCGATGGCCGAATAGTCCTTTCCGACGTCCGTTGAGGGTTGACGAAAGAACGAGAGGGGTGACCTGGGGGACTCGTTCGTACACGTAGACAGTAAGGCAGAGCAGTAAAGAAGCGGGCATAGACAATAGTGTACCTGATCGGGAAAGATAGACACAATAGACTTATCCTACGTACGCAGGGTGTGGAGCGAAGAGCGAGACGCTCTGAGGGAAGTGCTGGTCGGAGGAAGAAAACCCGAGACAGAAGCATGAGAAGGTAAAGGAGTAAGCGTGATCCATACATACATGTATCGTACATAGATAGGGATACACCAACGTATATACATTGAGGACGGCGTAAGGAGGGAGTTGGGAGGGGTTGAAAAGAGGATAGGAGCCATGTCGAGGTCCGTCCGTATCGATCGGGCGTCTGCGGTAGATTGACACGTGTCATGGCCGCCTTTCGACTGCCGAGGAATAAATGAGAGAGAAAGAAACAGAAGGATATGAAAGGATAAAACGAAGGAACAGACGAAGGACAGAGGAACAGTGTATAGAACATCTTTCCCCTCTTTCAATTTCTCCCCTCTCCCTTTTTCTCGCTATCAGTCGAATGTTTCTCTATATTCTCTCTCGCGCGCTCTCCGGCTCTGCTGATCACGTCTGGAAAGGCAGCGAAACAGTGGGTGGCAGCTCCGGTCGAGTTTGGTGAGGAAGAAGCAAAAGAGAAACGAAGAGGAGACAGTTGTATATACATATACATAAAATAGCGAACATTTTCGACATGGTGCGGCAGGAAGGTCGAAGGAGGGTGGCTGGAGAGGTCCGCGTGCGCGAGCGGGGGGTTAACGGGGGATATATAGCGTTGGTGGCTGCGGCGTCAGTATAGCATAGCTACGGTAGGGTTCGGCCGGGAGTTTGGCGGATGGGAGTTGGATGGAGGGAACACAGGCTTCGGGGGAGAGAGAGGACATTAAGGTGCGTAATAGCCAGCGGGCCGAGCGCGCACCGCCGCGGCATCGATTAGACAGAGGCTCGCTCACCCTCTTGCCTAGATGCAAGTATTACTCCCCCGCCCCCTCGCCCACGCCGCGCCGTTTTCCTCCTGCTCTTCATCGTCGGCCGCCACCCCAACGTTTCTTCCTCCTTTTCTCCCTATCGCTTTTCCATCGCTCTTACTCTCTTCGAGTTCCACAGGAGGGAGGTTTAGGTTTGGGGTTCTCGTACTTGTCCTCGTCGTTGTCGCGGATTCCAACGTCGCCCCTCGATCCTCTCTGCCTCCTTCTCGTTCCCAACTTGCACATCCAAGTCTCTCGCAGCGTTCGTATGCCTTGTAGAGTACAGTTCAAAGGTAGAGGGAGAGGAACGCAGAAAGAGTCAACAGAGAAGCGGGTAGCACATACAGAAAGGATTCACTCTACCCCGACCAGGGGACCAGTGCCACCATCTCCCTATTGCTTCTCTACATTTCCACCGATCTTTTCCGTCCTTCTCGTTCGCTTCATCTCGCGGCGCTGTTTGATTCTCTCGTTTTCTTTGTCCTGTAACTGCTCACGCTATACCGCCGGTCCTCTACGTCGAAGCCCGAAGCTAACGGCAGAGTGAAGGCGCGGTACGTCTGTAAGGGAAGGAGATAAAAGAGCCCCCTCGCACCCCAGTACGTGCTCTACATATGCACCCCTCCGCTTATGTCAGTTTTCTGCCCAGCATCATCTCTCTTTCTCTCTGCCTTCTTTCTGTTTATCCACTGATCTACCACACTGACGAGCATCCGTATCGATGCGTTTGTAACTCTCGAATTGGTATCTTCGAATAGCTGAGATACGTGCATACACGTGTCTGTTAAATCGTGTGTATCTGTGAATTGCACATGTATTACTTGGGGGACTATCGGGAAGTCGGAGATACACAGGAAATGCAGCGTATTTGACTGTATTAAACAAATACATGTATGTATGTATATATGCATGTAACACCCTCTCTGCAATGCTACTTGGCAATCGTACTACCCTTCTGCCCGTATCTTTCACCCTGCTCCTTCGCTGCACCTTCTTCCCACTCCACCAGCGAGCGGACCGTCTAACGTCGTTACAAGCATTAGCGAATCGGCTCAATATCCCCTCTTGTCCCTTGCGGTCGACGGTCACCCTCTGAATCCTCTGAATCCACAGTCTCTTTTTTCAAGAAAAATTTTGAAATTCAATCGATCGATGGAACGTTTTTCATTAGCGTCCAGTAGTTCGAAAAGATGCTGTTTGCCATTTTTCCTCTTTCCCAGTCTAGCTTGTTTGTTCTGTCACTTTCCATGCCCATCCTCAACATAGAAACGAAAAACATACCCTTGGAATTGCTCTTTTTATCCTCCTCCTTCATCCTTTTCCCCACCACGGATGAAGAAAATTTTGAGGTGATCGAAGGGTCTAAGCTTCTTCGTCCAAAAGGTTCTTTCGTGATTCTCATTTTTTGGCAAGCTAATAATTCAAAGACCCCCTCGGTATGGTTATCATTTTCGGTTGTAATCGAGGGTATGCCGAGTCGGTGGGGACCGCAACAAATGCAAGCTGTCCTCGATCATCCAACCAGGATTAGTATGACGAGGAGGATCTCCCGCTGATAGTTGGAGAGATGGATAGAAATGAGAACTAACCGATATCATATGTTATAGCGTTGCATGAATGCGCCAAGCACCGCTTGCCATCCTTGACGTTAATCCCTTCATAAATATCGTCGACCGCGACAGATGCTGACTTGATGATAATTACAATTTATATACAGAACCAAGCGGAATTAATGTGACATGAAACGTTTGATGAAATATTGTTTAACAAATTTTCGATTCGTTTCGAGGAAGATAATGCGGCATGGTGATGATATATTCTAGGCTTTGAAAAAAGTCGACCAAAAAAAGCACCAGAATGAAGGATATTTCCAGACGAGGCGAGTCCTTATTTTCACTCTTACTCTCATCCCGCCGAGTTATTCTGAATGTGCTTTTCAATATTCGCCAGTCGAGATTCACCTAGATTCCCAATTTAATAGCCTTCAAGAATTCATCTCTCGCAAAAAAGGAGAAAAGTCTGAACTCTCTCGTCTCGCGGAGATGACGATCGGTGAGACCGGAATGTTTTAATTTTAAACGCTCACCGAAATGTTTTTCACACAGTACACGGTACATGTTTTTCACAGTACAACGGTTATGCACGAAAGAAATTTGATTTTTCCGAATAAAAAAAATTTAAAGTTGGCAAAAACTCTGCCCATTGAATTTCAATCCTCGTTAAAATTGATTAATTTTTCCCGACAGTCGTATACTGGCTCAAATCCTTTCAGCCACGGGAGAGCCTTCTACTATATAGAGATCATTAATTCCAACTGCAGTGGCTGACGAAATTCGTGAAAAACAACCATCCAATTCCATCACGTTTATCTAAAAATAATGCGGACATATGCGCGAAACAGCCAATCAGCAGAGTCGAAACAAAAACCCACACACGTCAATCAACCAGCTACCGTCACCGGCTAAATCTCCCAAGACGTATTAGCTCATGTTATTACCGTCGACAGATCCATTATGTCGATTGGCTTACCACTCAAGTTTAGGATTAACGCGATGATCCATTAGTTGTTTTCTTTTTTTTTCGAGCGAGATCTAATAAACGATACGTTCGAAGCATCGTCGGAGGATTCGACGTCGAGTGAGAATACCAGGTGCCTATTGTTTTTCGACGTAGCTTGCTGAGGGACGATAGAAAGAGTAGGACAAAAATTTAAAAAAAAGGGATGGACGTGCTGACGAAAATGACGTATTAGTCATTGACGGTCGTCGATCAAAATCGTAGATCGTTCTCTTCGATCACTCGTTACATCGCGATATTGCTGGGTGTGTCCGTGATAGAACGCGATTTTGAGTGAGGACGATAGTAGCTCGCGACAACGAAAACAGACAGGCTGAAGTATGCCGTAACAATTCGGGGAACGTTCAGGTTTCGCGTTGACGTATCGCTGTCCATCGACATGTTGTTCCTGTCGCCGGCCAATTAACGACTGCGTATTTTCACCCTGTCCACCGGCTTTTTTTATCCTCGTACGCGAGGACACGAATATTCGTAAATCCTCGCTTGCCAGAATTGACCGAACACTCGTTATTCCACCCCATTTTTTCCCCTCAGCCATGCGTTTTCATCCGCTTCCACTATGGACTTTCAGCTCTGCGCTTGCCTCGTGAAAGGTATATGAAAACATGCATCAGAGCTAGGTTGAAAACAATTGGGAAAAACATGTTTTTAGCGATTGCAGTTTTAAAGGCGACGAAATCATCGTCTTCGGGGAGATTTTTTCAAAAGTATCTCGTGCGACAGCGATCGCGATGCTCCGAATGCGCTTTCTAGCATCGGAGAACAGAGTTGGTTATGAAAATCGGTTTTTGTCCAATCCACTGCCATCCCGACAGACTCGTGACAGTTATTTACGCACCTGAAAAAATATCTTAACTCTCTGCGGTCTTTTGCGGATTGTGAATTATTTCATTTACAGACTAAAGCAAACAACGTGTATTCACTTTTTTCCATCTTACTTATTTGACTTTGACTTGACGTACTTGACCTAAGAATTGATAACTATTAATACCGAATGGTGTCGTACTTGTGATATACGTGGAAGGCGACGAATTTCTCTGCTCAGTGATAAATACCCGGGAGCATTCAATACATTAGTTATCCATTAAACCATTTTCAATCGTAGGAAAACTCGACTCTCTTACAAAAAGCGATGTTAGCCCGAGTTGAAAACGTATTTTTTGTTCTGTTTAACCGATGACTGGATAACACTGTGGCAATGTCGATGTTACAGTTTTAATCGAGTCACCCTGCAATGCCAAAGCGGGATACCGTGCGCTATGTCGGCTGGTGGTGGTGATGGAGTCTCACGATCAACCTCGTCTGCTGCGTCTGTCTCCCTCTTTCTCTCTCCTCTTATATGTTGCTTCGTGTGAGTTCCAGAGTTTGGTACAAGGGAGGAAAGGGTGCGAAAGGGTGAGACGCGCAGCAGTCGAGGAGCCGCCGAACGCTGGCGGGTGATGTGAGGCGAGAAGGGTGGTTGAAACAGCCAACGGGGGTTGGTTAGGGGTAAGAGGAGAGGATCCTCGAGCGGGAGGCGAAGTGTCGTCGTCCGAATAACGGCCAGGCGGCATCGACCGATCTTCCTGGCCCGCCGCGAGCGAGCCTTCGTTTGCTCACCCGCACCAACCGTACCCTCGGCTCGTGCGCGAAAACCGCGCGTCAACTTGTTTCCCTTCTATTCACCGAATATTGAGTTCAATTTGCCTGTTACTCGCTTTTTCGCTCTTCCTCCCTCTTAACCTTGATTCAACACTCTCTCTCTCTCTCTCTCTCTCTCCGTCTCTATCGCATTATCTAGATTTCTCTTACCGTGTGGTTCTGTCCCTTGCTCGATCTAACGCGATTGTCCTATTGCCTTTTGTCCTAACCAAGGAGCCGTGGAGCCCTGAAACGTATTGGCGAAACACCGTGCACCAACCCCTTGTGAATCGTCCTGTCACGTTCGTGGCCGAAGCTTACGTGAGATCGACTTAATCTCGAGTGCATATACTCTGGCAAACGAGAAGCCTGTCCTCTTATGGTCAACGGACACGCTCATACGACCAGATCACTCGACCCTTTGTTCCTTCGAATCAAACCAATATTTGCGGAGAAAACATAAATTCACTCAAATATCGATCTTTCTACCAAAGTTGATGAGATTCCTGATAAATTTCCAAATTTACTAACCAATTCATTAGCCGAACTTTTATCGGAATATTGACCCTTTCATTAAGATCTTGGATGAAATTCTCAAGATTTTAATGATCTGATTGGTACCAAAGTTATATTTCAACATTAAATGTTTGCCAGCGGATTACAAACATCGAACGTGACGCCACTTTCATTAAAATCACATATATAAACAACACAGTTCGATTATTTCGAAATTTTAAAAACTATTTTTCCATACAACAGAGTCTGAAATGAAATTTAATTAGCCAAATGTTTGTCTGTGGCGATTGATTGTCTTGTCTTTGAAACCATTATGTTCTCGATGAAAGAAAACAGGAAATAAACAGTGTGAAATTCAAAGGCGAGAATCGAAACGCCAGAGTTCCCTTTTTGCAATCTTATTCATCATCGATATTTTTCTACGATTCATTTAAACGTACAGTCTCAAGGTTTCGTTGAATTCCAACTTTCAAATCTTTCCGGATCGATCCTACAACTCGTGATTATTCTGTCGTGCCGTTGTGTTAATTGAATTCGCGTGTTTCATCGAGGATTCGCATTCGGGAAAGGATCGATCGGTTTATCGTGTCGAGAGCCAATCGAGTGAAATCTTTTTCGTTTATTTCTATACAAAACCACTTGCACGCGCTTATATGCCTCACGCACGAAGGGCATGAAGAAACAAAAAATGGTTTGTCAGCAATTAGTACGATGCAGGAGTCCCAATTAAATCCGACTGCGAAGATATCGACGACGAGTAAGAATAAAATCCTGAATCCATCGCAGGTTCCTTACAAATTACCATGCGCCATTTATCCTCGGTTAATGACGTAAAGAAATAACAACGATATAATAACACGGGATCCTCGTTAATCTAAGTCACGACTTGTGCAAAGCGATTTACAAAATTTTGTGAAATCATAAACGCTCGTTTATCAACCTTTGCTAAAAGGAACATGTAGCACTGCCTCCTCTAATGCTCTTCTAATACATTACATACATTTCTCAAAAAAATACCATGTATCGTCGTCACGAAAGAACGTGTACTTTTAGATAATCCCCATGAAATTCTGAGTAATGGAACCGTACGAAGACGACGATGACACTCATTTTTGCATCAAGTGTCATTTGACAATCACCGGCCTTGAGAATTACGTGCGTCATCGTCAGTCAGGATGTCGACCTCCGGAAACGAAGCAATCGGAAGTAACGGCTGAGCCTCCGTCAACTCCGACAACGGTAACTTATCCCGAGATCCTCAACGCGGATGCTTTCTTCAGTTCTTTAGAGCTGCAGAGTAGCGCCAAATCAAATCCACCTCTTAGATCCCGCGGTCTCGTCGAGAAGGAAAGAAAAACTGGACGAACAGACGATAAGATCAAGAAAAAGCCGCGAAGAGGTCAAGAGCCGGATGAGAGTGGATTGAAGGAGAAACTCTTGAACATGCCACCGGTCGTCGCCGATCTTGATGATCTAATGGACCATCTGGGAATTCCATCCCTTGTGGGCTTTCCTGATATAGTGTCGGCACCCGGGGCCAAGTCTTCGACAGCGCCGTCCGGCAAATCCGCGTGCACTCCACCGTCCACAAAGTTAAACAGCCTTGAACATTTATCCGCATCACCTGTGGAGAGCATCATCACGAGTTCCAAAGGGTGCAACGACAGAAAGGGAAACGAAGATTCGCAACGAATCGAACAGGATCACGCTGAATGGTTGGATGACACGATACTCGTTGATCTGGACACCAACAGCGCGAACAAAACTGGAGACCACGGCGAGTTGACGAGTTACGCCGATTACGACTATCAGCAGGACGAGGAATCCGATGAAGACAGCCACGACGATGATATCGATGATATCGAATCATCTTCGAATGACGATGAGACGGATGATCGAGGATATTCACCTCGTGGTTTGACGGGTGGTAAATGGAAGCCCAGTGACCTTCTGAATGACATGAGCAGACTGAACGAGGACGAGTTCATAGAGGATGAGGATAATCCAGAACCTCCATTACCTCTGAACACTGGTGGTAAATGGAAACCCGCGGACAGCTCCGATGGCCAGGTAAGGCGTTATTTTCGTCTCCGTTATTTTTACTTCGTTCCCATAAAGAATATCAAGCGGGCGGAGAGAAGAAACGGTCGAGAAGAATGAAAGAAGGAGGTGGAAATTACAAAAGAGGATGGGGCACTAATTGAAAACTCAGGGTAATTGGATACGTAACCGGTTGAGAGGTATCTTCGTACCGATAAAATAATTTTTACTCACGGTACAACAGAAGCTTGATAGTCGGTATATTCCCTTCAACACCAGAGCCTGTTTGGTAACCGAAAGAACGAGAGTATCGCAGTAAAGAGTTGAGATGTTTTTTAGTCAAAGTCCGTATAGAGTAGGGAAATGGATAGATCTTTTTCATCTTGCCCTTAATCGAGCGTAGAAAACTCTAGAAAATAGCCTGGCAAAATCGAAACGTGTAGCTTCTTCGAATCGTCGATGTAGCTTCTCGCTACATCGATGGTAGGGTCGTCGCAGTTAATCTTAAGGTCCGCAACCGAGGCCGCTCTCACCCGCGTTGTGTAATTAAAGGATCGCGTGACTTTAGGCCGTTAGTGTAACTGGACTAATTGTCATCCTTGAATAGTGCTGTGTGCGGGGTGTGCGAAGCTCGGCATCTGATCGATTCGATGTGCTCAGCGTGTACTGTTGCACTCTACGTAACATCGTCTGTATGAAGCATCAAATCATGTTACTGACCGCGTGTCAAAAAAATAAATCGTGTATAAATTGAGCCATGTTTGAAAAGTATGGGCTCGATACAGATGCCAGAATAATAACGTGCCTTTTGAACAATTAGCGAATGGAGGATCATAGCGAGTAATTAATGGATTTATCCAAGTTTATCGGTTTTCGCTAGCGACATTACGTCAGCCTTTTTCTGTGACCTCTGATAGAAAATAGAAGAAAACGAGTTTACCAGCAAAAACCCAGGAGCCTCGTCCTTGGAACCATCAGTAACGACTGAACGACGACCACCGCCTGGACACACCCGTGGGAAATGGATACCCGGTGCTCCTGGTGACTTCGGCTCAGGATATTGGTGCAATCCTTGCGGCCGGAAGCTCGCCTCGAGATTGCTTTACAACAGGCACTTGCTCTCGGACCTACACGCTAGAAGGAGCATTCAGGAAATCGACGGAGACTTGCAATTGCCACGTGGAGTGGGTCCACTTCTACGAAGGAAGCCAGCCAGCAAACGACAGAGAGCACTTGCCAAGATCAAATCGGTAATTCGTTCGTTCGCTAGCTTCGATGTAATTTATGAATTCATCGGGGAATTGATTTTTACTAGTTAAGTATTCGTATCGTGGCTTTCGTGGGTCCGAAACATTTCGGTTGATTGAATTGTTGAATTGTCTTTTTCAACATTTTTTTGAATGGAAGAAAGGACTAACATTCGAGGAGGCTAATGCTGGTATACCTTTAGGTATTAACCAAAAAATGATCATTCGCAGATGCTGAAAATGATCCCAATTAAAGCCAAAACTGACACACCACAATTTACATCATCCGACGAATTTTGCACGAAAATACGAATTATGATAATAGATAGAAACGCAAAACTGAATAGGCTCGATTCGATCACGAAAGTACATTACGATTGTTGCAGGACACAGTTTTATTGCATAATTTCTAAATGAATGCTGTTATTTATTATTTTTTTTGTAAATATAATTTAAAATTCAGAGATCCAAGACTTTGAGCCAAGAAGAAGAAAAAGTGACGAGGAGAAAAAGTCGTAGGAGACAAAAAGAGGTGCTCTCGTGCGAAATGTGTCACGCTCGTGTGCGGCGTCCGCAGATGGGAAAACATCTGCTCTCGCACTACCACTGTCGTGTAGCCGGCACGAACCCCTGCAGCAATCCAGCGGCTCGCCGTTTTATCCTGGAGAACATGAGCAATGTCGTTCGCCAGTGCCCGTTTCAATGTTCGATCTGTCGCTTTTATTGCAACACAGAAGCTACTTTTCTTCGTCATTGGCGCTCCAAACTTCACGCCAGCAAATTCGACGATGTGAGTCCTTTTTTTGGCATTTAAAGTTTCAAACTACTTTTCTCGTAAAAATTGCATCCTCGGGATTTGTATTTTCGGGCGGAAATATTGGGTTTTGGATGAAATACCGGCGTGTTTCGTAATCAGCGGGAAAGAATACATCGACATGGACCATTAAAAATCATTTTTGAAATCCAAAATTTCAAAAAATAATTCCGTAGAAATATTTATTTCGAATGTTTCTTCAATGACTCTTCTTAGAAACAAAGAAGGACATTTTTATCGATAAAGCGAGAAAAAAACGGTGGCGAACTGCAGATAATTCTGAAGGGGTGAATTTTTTTCCCATGGAAATAAATACACGATTTTCAGGATGGGGGAAGGTACAAATGCACACCGTGCGACTTTTATTGCGAGAAAAATAATACGATGGAGCAGCATCTCACGAGTTTGGGTCATCGCGAGGTTGTCGCAATGATGAACGGCTCGGTGCCCGTCGTAGTGGGTAGACAGAGGTATCTCGTTTGCGAAACTTGCAATCAGCGTTTTCGATACAACCTGCAGTTGAGATTTCACGCGAGAGAAACTGGACACAGGGTCAACGTTACGGCGACCGATGAATACCAGAGCAAAATAACATGTGATGAATGCTACCAAGTTGTCAAATCTCTGGTTGCACTGCAGCGCCATCAACTCTCGTGTCACAAACAAAAAGAAGATTCACAAGTCAAAGACGATCTCGTTAAAATTGTCATCAGACCCTCAGCTCCCTATTTTTGTTCATTCTGCACGATGAATTTCACGACCGCCCAAGAGGCGATTATTCATCGGAGAACTTCCAGTCACAAGGAGACGGTTAGAGCGCAGAAATTTACCACCGAAAATTCGGCCTCTGTGACGCGTGATTGTCCTCACTGTGGTACCAAGCAAGCCACTTTGTTGGAGCACAAAGAGCATTTGCTCCAGCGACATCCCGAACTCTGTCACAGGTAGAGTACCATATCCATCATTAAAACGCCTCACGTGGGTCAAAGGTCACCGACGACTTTTGCACCGCAGACCTCGCGACGAATCGCATTTTTTCACAAAGATCTCTCCGAGTTTCGATGATCGCAAACGAATAAAAAAAAATTGAATATGCATAGAGTGCAATGATGCATTTGTAAAGGTTACCGTTAAAAATGAAAGTGAATGTTGTTTTTTTTTTCTTTTTGAGGTTAACCGGTAACGTTGACGTTCACGACGAAAGATATCTCATTTTCAAGCGTATTAATTTTTGCTCCAGTGAGTCATAAGTTTCCCGGGAACATCCTTAAAAAGTATACGTTCAGAATATATCCAGAATTAACATTGTGCGATCCGTCAATGGAATAAAACTCTGCATTGGATTTCCTGTGTAAGACACGGAGAGTGCAATGGTTTCGCCGCGCGATGTTCCAGGTGTCCTCGATGTGGTACGTTATTTGCTCTTCCTCAAGACGTGACGAGACATACGAGGGACAAGGAATGTGCGAGATCAACTGACGAATTCCACGAGCGAGAGCCTGGTCAAAGCGGAAACTGGAGATGCACGAGTTGTCCATTCGTAACGGACTCGCAGGCGGAGTTCGTGTTTCACGACGCTCTTCACGCTGGCAGCATCGAGGTGGAAACTGACGAAGCTGGCTGCAGCAAAGCTCCGGCTAAATACAGATGTCCGCTGTGCGAAAAATTGTTCTGCAAGGTGACCTTGAGAAACCACATAAGGGGTCACACGGGAGAACGACCTTTCCGGTGCTTCAAGTGTTCCCAGTCGTTCTCCAGACGATCGAGTCTCAATATCCATCGCAAGGAGTGCTCTTCGTCCTCCTCGTCGTTTTCCACGTGGCACAGGCAAAACGAAGCCAAGTCTACGCGACATCGTAATCACGCCTGCTCCGAGTGCAACGCCTCCTTTTATACCAAGTGAGTACACGTCGCATTTTTTTTTTTGGCAATGAATTATGATGACAATTATTGCGAGCCTGCGATGCGTTGCAAAAATCGCTCGGCAACGTCTTAACCGAGCCTTGTTTCACAACGAACAATCCCGCATGGAAATATAATATATAATATATAATATAATATAATATAATTGGTAATTATATTTAATATACACATGAAATATGTCGAAAACACACGGTAAGTATACAAAATACACACTGAGTATGAAATCCGAATAATTTTATATTTTCTGGCAAAGTTCGTAGAGTCGAGAACATATCAGCTCACGTGGCATTAAATTCAAAGATTCTCTATGCATGATACTGTAAGCATACCTGTATTGCCGTGTGATGATTCTTTTAACTTAAAAAATTTGGTTGATGACTATGATTGATACGGAACATCTCATCATTAGTTTAAGTAATTTATGCACTGAGATCTCCTTAATATTTGTTTAAATATACCTTTCAAAATTAATTGGTTTAATTTATAATTGCGACGGCGGCGAGATGTTCGCATGTTATTTTTCATCTATATTACATATATCCAGTATATACTTAAGATATATAAATTACACGCTAATTATATTTTACATACACTTTTTATTAGAGGGTCGAAAAATATTTTTTTCGATATATTATATTCCCGCGTAGGATGCTATTCATGATCTAAATCTTGAGCTTCACCCGAGATAGGAAGTTGCTATTAGCTTATAAATAAACATACGGGGGATTAGGGAAAACAACAAACGTGTATGAACCGGATATAGGCTATAAATAATATACAATAAAACAGTGGTAGCACTTCTTGGATGTTATATCCGTTTGGTGTGTGTGCGTAGGAATGATGAAAGCTCGGTATTCATAGAAATCTACAAAGATGGTCAGGACCACGCAGCTTGTTGCGATGCTGTGTAGAACCTGCGAGTGCAGGGCTACGAGACAGTTACGAGCACTAAACTGGACGGTGAAATAACAGCCGATTGGAGAAAGATAGAAAGTGAGAGTGCGAGAAAACAATGTCGAGTTTGAAAGAGGAAAGGATAGCTGTCGGTGCACTGTAGAGAAAACGGAAGAAGATAAGAGCGGGATGAAGATCTTGAGATAGAGGAAAGCGGCGCACGCGCTCTACGCCAGCCCTGGGCCTCGTATTAACATCTCATAGCGCCTTGTAAGCCCGCGGGTCATTTTAGTACTTAACGGGTCTGCATTATGGCTCTAGCAGGCTTTATACAGATATACTCAGAGACTAGCATGCATGGATATACCTATCGAATGAAGAATATGGTAGTCTAGTCGTCCTATCTATGCCCAGTAGTATGAAGGAGAGCTCGCGTCGCCGCGGGCTCCGCAATAACATCGCGGCTTAGTCCTTGTTCCCGAAGACCCTAAGAATCATGTGTTTCTATCGATATACGCAAATACAACGCTATTTATTCCGGAATTTCCGGTGTTGATCGCCACGAGCAGCAATGTTTTTAGTTCATTTAATCGCGATTAATCAAAACAACTCAATGATAAAAACGAAAATCCGATCCACATGACGATTCGAAGCTTGCCTCAAACACACTCGTACAAAGTACCCAGCAAAGTACGCTCGATGTACTCTCCAGGCAGTGAATTCAGCCCCAGACGTATCAAGATTAGACTAAGCGAGCCAACGATCTCAAAAGGGTATCGTAATTTTGGAGTAGGAAGATCGCGAGACGAAAAACATGTGCAAGCAGAGATAACGAGCATATCGAGAAAGGAAGGTACGGAGAGGTACACGTCCCTTCCCGTAAATACAGGAAAAGAGAAGGATGGGCGGAAAGAGAGGTGCACGGAAGTGGAGAAAAAAAGAAGGAGAGAAAGAAAGAAAAAGCAGGAAAGACGGTAATTACGAGAGACGGCAGGGACAGCTCCCGTGCAAGTCCTGGCTCGCTCGATCGTGCCCTCGAGGAGCTCTTTTCTCGGTGTACGCGGTCCTCCAATTCTCGGAATACGCGAAGGCTACTTTCGCCACAGTGGCCAAAGGCACCAGGATGCATGCGCATTTTCAAGATAGTATGTTACACACCCGCGCTACCGCGGGCGTACCTTGCACGTGCCTTTCGAACATTCTCTTTTACCTTCCTCTTGCCTTCCACTGTGTCCCTTCACTCGCTACACCTTTTTCTTATCCCCAGTGAGCCACCGGTTCACGATCGGGCGAAATAATAGTAGCCGAGTAAACGAAGGGTCGGTGGCACCTTCACCCCTCCTCGTCTTTGTCCACGCGTCGATCGAAAAATCGCACAAAAATTTGAATATAGCCTAATGCATCCAAGCTTCGAAGATTTCTGTTTTACGCAGACTCAATGTCGCTGTAGCTTTAGCTGAATGACTAGGGCTATTCGCCAACCTGCCACGGGTGCCTCTTCCCGACTAACTTCCCGCCATATCGCAGTATGAAAACTCGGAACTGTCGATGTTCATTTGTATATTTCAAATTGATATATTGTACAGCTGAAATAAAAAGGTAGCTTCAGTCACCGAGACAAAATAGGGAATAAGAAACGTGCTTCAGTGCCGTTTAATTCCGAGATAACGCGACGGAGGCTAGCGTTCGTTTTTAATCTTCAAGCTAGCGCGAAGATTCGTATATCAAGCCTCTTGCATTCTCCATACAAAATATGCAACATTGGCAGTTTATCGAACCGAAACGAAAAGCAAAGTCAAAATGAACGGCGTTAGAAGGGATAATACGAAGGCTGTGATGACCGATACCGCAGCCACCGTATACCATGACGTGAACTGGTACAGTAAAAGCGATAGGATCGGGAGAAGAGCAGGAGTCTGGCCAGTGTATGCATCGTCACCAATTCGCCAGTACGAAACCCCGTCACCTTCTCTCCTTCTCACTCTTTCGCTGTCTCGTTGCGGTACGTGCGTTCCCTGAGGTATTTACATATATGGACCGTAGCGGTGGCGGCATGGTCCCCACGTATCTTTTATCTTTCGTCGCCAGTAATGGCGCTCGTCCTCCTCTCTCGTGGCGGTATCCTTGTCCTTCCATGCTATACTCGGCCAAGCTGTGCTCTGAAACCTCCAGGTAAATTATACTACACGGTCGCGTCTCTGCTCGAGCACTCGGATGAGATAGAGGGTGGACGCGTACAGGGTGAGATAGTAGGCGTAACCCTTCTCGGCACAAGTTCAACCAGAAGCAGGAGAAGCAAGAACAAAACTGTAGCAGGAATGTGCAGTTTCAACTACACAGCGATTGTCTCTTCATGGTCTAACAAAAACTTTGCCCATCGGGCTATCTCTATTGTCTTTGAAGGGAATTTAGTATCAACAAACCTTCGGGATTGTTATAATGCACAAATGATTGGAGATTAGAATTGAACACGCAGGATCATATAAATCGCAAAAATTAATCCAATGCTCATAGCCCTTAGCGTTGTTCCAGTAGCTTCAAGGTTTTTTCAGTTTTCTCAGAGCGAGAATGAAATTGGGGTAAGAAAGTAAGAATCGTTGCTGAAGAGGAACGTTGCGGAAAAGTGAGTGATTGTATATTCGATACAACTCGAATCCCCCCATCACTGGATGGACATCACATCCTCCAAGCATAGATATACCTTCTCTACGAAGGAAGCGCACGAAATATTATGCCTGAATCAGAAATTCGTCATTTTTTGTCTCGGGTCCAACAGTGTATTTATTCGTAACATTTGCAATGACCACCGGCCAATGTTTTTACCGTACGTGTGCCTTTGTAAAAGCATATAATACGTTTAAGTTTGCGGTGTGAGCCAAAAGCTACGGTATGCTATTGGTATGGTGTGGCACGCGGTAAGCACACGGGAATACTCGTGTGCAGACAGTTTAGTGGTGAACGCCCGCAGCAGGGGTGCGCGCGGGCAAGCCGATCCGAGAGTCCAGTTGTCGCGTGAAATATTGCGATTCATAAAATAAAACAGGCCTGTGGTTGTGGAACGCGCAGATATAGCCGCATCTCTGGCTCTTCTGCTAACCATCCGATTCTCTGTCCTCCGGGAGGTTGCGCGAGACCAGCGATCGTTCTCATCCTCTGTTCTTCATCCTCACCTCCTCTTTTGGATGCCTTTTTTTCATTTTTCTCGTTCTTTTTCATTCTTCCTCTTGCTCCATCGCTTCGTTCCCTGCGTCTTTTTTTTTTCTACATGGATAACAAAACCCACACGCAAACATGGATGAATATACGTTTCCCCTTGTCCTCTCATTCTCGGTCTCTCACTAACATTGGTATGATACCGTGTGCCGAGCCAGAAAGAACTCTGCTATGCGCTACACCCCCTTTCCAGCACCCCACGACGTATTTTCCCTCTGCCACCCTCAGCCCACCGGCTTCACCTCATCCCTCGTCCATTCATTCGCTCGCTCGTCGCGCTCTCGTTCCATCCCTTCTTTTACATCCTTCGCAATCTCCGAACAACCCTCGCTCCTCCTCAACGTACATACAACATCCAGCCTATCGTTCTGCATGTGTACATACCCCTGGCACGATGTACACTCCAGACTCTCACGAATTCTGGACTCTCATCCTTCAAATGTGTTAAACATATACAGTAACCCTCTTCTCGACCGAGTCCATGGATGTGCCTGAAACGCCGCCAAACCACAAACATCGCACGACGGGCACGACCTTTGCTGGGTACTTTTTTCACCCCACATCTCCTCTTTTTTACTACGAGCTTTTTCCCCTTTTTGTTTTCCATGGCCTTTCGTGCCTCGTGCGGCTCATACTTATCGGCAAATAATTCGCGCTGACTGGGCTACACTACGTTATCAAGTCAGAATTATGAGATCTCTTCTTTTGAGCAGCCATGTCCCTGCGTAAGAAATCCGATAATGAGAAATGATCAATTAATGAGAAACTCATCTCTGCGATCGACTGTGCTAATTTTTCGTTTGTAAGTCAATAATGTAGTCAAACGCCGCTGTTCATCTTGCTCCGGAAACTTTCTCTAATTTCAAATCGAGATAATTTTGCGTCAGATGAAGATGTGTGAATTATGAAACAGAATCGCCCGAACATGTAAAAGTAGAATTCGATAAAAATAATAACTTTGTGATGACGTGTCCAAGATCGGAGAGATCTTCCATGGTAAACGTAATCGTTAAATGATTATGATGGACGAATGACACAGCAATTGTATTTCGTCAATCACCCACGCGTGGCAAAGAGTCTCCCTTCGCTCACCGAATAATCCATACATTCTCGTTTCTACCAACGTGAATCAAGTTGATCCCGGAGACTTGGAACATGATGCAAAAATCTTCCGAGTCTGAGAGGATTATATTTCCCCAACCGTAATTTCGAAGCGAGCAAGGAAAATTAGCCACCGACATGTTTATTGCAAATGAATCCTAGCATTCTGGCGGTGATGCTCGGGTTCTCACTTCTGCTTCTCCTCCTGATATGCTCCCGTCTTGCTGATGGGATGAGAATCCAATGGGTAGACAGTGGGGGAGGGGGATGACAGAACCAAGGAGGTCCCCCTGAAGGGGCTCACCGAGGAAACAAGGAATGAAGAGTGTATCCAGGGTCATGTACTTTACATAGCCTACATGGGATATCTCGAGAATTTCGGTCGGTCTGCCAAAAGCCCTCCAGCGCAATTAAGCTTGCGTTATAATATCGTTGTTTATTTGAAGCTTCCATCCACGAAAAGCTAACCATCCCTTTTCGCCGCCCCTCCGCCGCTCCTGTGTCTATACGAGCTCTCTATGCTCCTTGCACCCTCATCAGAACTCTTCTTCGCTCTCTACGCCAGAGCCTGATCCGCCTTGGTTCGCTACTCGGATGAAAAACGCTATATACAGAGAGAAACGTCGGTGCAACCCCTCTTGGATAAGATCCTTGGAGCTCCAAACTACCGCATACCCGGCAGATCCTCTAATCTTCCTGACGCGGCAGCCTCGTTGTTCACCCTCATCACCACCCCTCCAAGAAGCCCCCCTTCGTCTTCTACTTTCCTATCCCTGTTACCTCTGACATTTTCCTCAATTTTTTAACTTTTTCATTTCGCCTACGCGTCGTCTTACCATCAGTTGCGCTATACCGAAAAAACAAACGTCTTGAAATTTTCGGTTTCTCCGGGAGTTAATCCGCTGGCATGAAAGTGGATTGAAGTGTATTTACTCGGGGTTCATCCCGATTGCGAATTAAAAATTAGAAATAAACGACCTTCTTCTGTTCTACCTGTGAAAATTAGAGGAGATTCAACGAGAACGTCGACTCTGTTCGAACCTGGAGCTGCTCATTTTTATTGTAGTTACCTGTTCTCGTCGAACAGTCAGGCCAGTTGAGCCCAACCATTTTTTTGCTCAGTTGGCGAGGGACCGAAAGAGAAAAGATCGATTCTACTACGGTTTCATGACTTTTCGTGATAAAGAAGACCCTCTCATAGTCCATTTAAGTAACAACGCGAGAGATGAGACGGTAGAAAATAAGTGTATATATACCAAAGTGTGTTTGTCCGATATTAAGTGGAATAGGAAGAAGAAGCAGAATGCCATTCGTGGCCAAGACGGTAGGACCAAGGAGGATGAAATTTCGCGTTTGTTTGCGCGACGGAATGTGTAAGGGCCACTAGCGATGCCACCTTTGATTGGGCTTGGTTAATTCGAACTCGTACGTACGTAGTCACGTATCGCGTTAACTAAACGAGCCGACGTTTCTGTGAGCTGAGCTTGCACGTGGCCTCAGCAAACATATACCATAGCTAGGTACGTAATAGTTGATGCCAAAGCGCTTTCGTAATTCTCGTTTCAACCGTGTATAAGGTGAACGTACGAATGGCTGCTCTACGGAAACCTGCCTTCACCCATGCCGGGCCAAACTACAACTATTTAATCGAAATATAGGTATAGGCGTCGATGTCCGTTTATTTCTGTACCGCAACTGAGTCCTTTGCTTGCCTTCACTCCGACCGAGTCACGCGCCAGTAAAATCGCTCGGTCTTGGTTGATATCAGAGAGAGTCAATTCGCTCGACTGAACGGAATGATTTTCCGTGGTATTGCAAAAAGCATATATCGGCAAACGATCGATTAAAATCGCAGAAAACACAGAGATCATCACGCGTTGGTGGTTCTCACCTCCGTGAGGATTGTTACATCTACAATGCGAAGAAGATGGCCTCTTTTTCCTCCGGCTGTTCTCTCCATCAAATGCATTGATTTGCGATCGAAAAATCCCATGCGGGCCACATCGCGAAAGACGAGTCATCGTGAGAAAATCGTCCCGCAATTTACGACAAACCCAAGATTGCCATAATTTTGATATCGGAATTGACCAATTACGACGTGTCAATTCGTAATAACAAGTTGGCTAAAATTATGACAATAAAGCCCCTCGCTCTTAACTGGTTCGATAAGAATAACTCGAGCTCGGGAGAGTGACGACTGAATTTGTGATAATGAAGTCAGTGAATCACTGGAGTCATACTGGCGCATGGTGGATGCTATAAATACAGCCTGACGCGGGATGAGGTCGACTCGATCAGGCTCGGCGCTGAGTAAACGAAGTTTGAAATTGACGATAAGAGCCATGAATCGAATCTCTCGCGGTATTGCTCGGGCAAGGCGTGGAATTTAATGGAGCTACAATCTTTCTTTGCCTCTGCCTCATCGGGGTGAAGCGCCAAGCGTGTACAAGATGAATATAAGAACGATGTAAGTATAAAGGGTACAAGGAGGATGCTAGTAAAGCAAGGGGAATGAGAGGCGAAGAAATAAAAAATAAAAAATAGGCGTACAGGTGCAACCTGTATGGGCCGAGGGACGGATAAAACGGATGGAAGGACGGACGGACAGGACGCGCAAAAGGAGAAGAAGACGAAGATGAGGAAGAAGAAGAAGGAGACTGCTCCGGCCGGTGGGATTGAGTTATGACAGCGTTTGCTCCGGGGGGCCGAGCTGAGCCCCGGCAAGGCGGATATTTCTCTTTTCGTTCTTTATTTCTTCCCTTCCCCATTCCCCACCTATATATTTTCCCTTTCCATCTTGTCTTTTCATCTCGCGAGCTGCAACGACTACAGATCGAGCGAGCAAGAGCGAGAGCAAGGGCTGAGGGGAGAACGTCGGCCATGCATCAACTTCGGCTTAGAGTTTGGTCCAGCCTCTTCGGGGCCAAGGCGCATCTCGTGTCTTTTCTCTCTCCCGGTACACTAGCGCGTTCCGCTCCACCTTCCTCTTCATCTTTTTTATATCTACGAATTGATGTGCGCGCGTATGTATATATGCTGGCGGTCGTTGATGCATAGCCACATGGCTGAGAAGAAGAAGAGCATCAGACAGGAATCACGGCCGCCTTCTCTTCTCTCCGTGATCGGGTCGCGTCGGGAGAATCAAAAAAGGAAGAAGACGAACATGAAGAAAAGAGCCAAGAACGGCTCGATCCACGACGATCCCACCTTTGAGCCGAATCGACGATTCCACCCACTCGGACAGTAACACACACACACACACACAAACACACTCCTACAAGCGTGAGCTTGAAAGCAAGTCCGAATCGTTGGATTAACATTAGCCGTTCATCCACTGCGCGTTCTTTTCACAGCCTCCCACTACTCTACCGAGTAGAGGAGATTTTTATTTTTCGTTCCTCTTGCGTCTTTCCTTTTCTGCACCTCTCACTTTCTCGCTCTTCCGTCCTTCCAATCCAGATAAATAATCTGGACGAGCCTCTTCGTTAATTGCTCCGAGCCCGCGGTTGACACCCCGAAGGCCTTGACCTTCGCTGAGCTGAGAGCCCTCTTCGCTCGAAGCTCCATCTCTCTCTCTTTTTTTTTGCCTCTTTCTCTGTCGCTCTTGTCGAGGTTCATCGTACCTACCGCATGATGAGTATACGGTGCCTTCAAGCAACGCACACAATATTCGTCGAGAATAATATATCTGTGAGAATAAATCGGGATATGATGCCGTTGACGGCCGGAATTCCCTGTGACGCCGGGCAATATCTCATTGCAATTCCATGAGAAAAAAAAACGAATGATACGAGAGCTTTATTTATTGCTACGAAACATGCCACAATAGGCTTTTATTTTCTTTTTTCACATTCTTGCTTTTTCATTCTCATATACCCTCAAACTATGCGGCCAGCGGAGTAAGTTTCCAGCGGCCAGTACTCATTCTAGGATTTTCGAGAGGATACAATCAATGCGTGAAGAAGAATACGATTTATTGCGTGATCGTATTTTTTTATGGCTGATGGATGCAACAAAAAGTATGTAAGGACGTGTAAAATCTTTATCTTTATCTTGGGAACTATACCCCCAGTTTAAAATCATCCAAGGGGAAAATAGTGATCAGGATCCAATGTCCGATGGTACCTCCAACTTTTTGGTGAAAATTTATAACCGGAGACAAAGATCTATCGACGCGAAATTCTACATTGAATTTGTTTGCTTCAATATTTTTCGCAAATATGAATGCAGCTACGAAATGAACCGTCATTTTTTTTACTGGGATAAAAGCGCTGTCCCTCACCCTCCGCGCGTTCGTTAGACTCGGGAACGCCGTTTCGCCCATCTTGAACGGTTGGGCTGGTTTTTCCTCGATTATTTTCTAATCAAGAATTACCGCCATTTCAATTGCACGGAATTTGTCGTCAAGAATGAATACAAACCATTTGAAACATTCCCAGCAAAAAGCATCTTTGCTCGGAAGTTTCAGAAAAATACCATGCAGAATATAATACAAAATGAAGTAAAATTTCGAAAAAACGAGGGCATTGAGTGAAAACTAAAATGATCACTAAGAAATCTCATGAATCTCAGAATCATAAATAAATATTTTCCATGTAATAATATTATTCATCGGGAATAATGATCGCCGAGGAATTTCGAATCGATGGAAGATGAGCGTGCAAACTCGTCAAAATCGGCGAAATTCGAATGAATAATATTTCTGAATAATCTGCGAAATGAAAGATTCATCGCTGACGCGACAGAGACTCTCGCGTGACGGGTATAGAATTTCATATCAAGAGAGAGAGAGAGAAAGAGAGAGTCCGAAGTATGAAGATTTACGAGTATTATTTATTGCTACAGGATACACGTATAGGCACTGTAATGAAGGACCGCGTTCGATGTCTGTCGTACGAACCGCAACATTATATATCTGAAAGATTTATTCGTATTAATGTGGTGAAATATTCATATAAGCCCGTACTACTTCTCGATATTATAAATACAGATATATCCGTTCTATACATTGAATATCCATTTACAAGCAAAAGTTTACGTGTTGGCTCGAGTTTCATAGATTTCTTTGAAATTTATGCGCGGATCATCGGAGAATCTGAGGGGATCAAAAGGCCAATCGAAGAGAGAAGAGTGTAGACCGATAGATCGAGAAGAAATAAATAAGCGAATCGGGAAGCCGTACAAAGACGAAAGAAAAAAGAGGAACGACTCGAAATTAGACTTGAGAAGCACCGATGCCTAGTAAAGACCGAACTCTAGAGATCAGCACACATGGACTTGTCGGACTGTAGCACAGTTAAATACATTGAGCCTTATAAATATATGTACTACTGAATACATATATAAAATTTATGTATGTATATTCTATACATGTATTATATAGCGAAGTGAGAGCACGACCGACAGCAGAGCGAACCAAGGACCGGCCGACCGGCCATAAATACCTCAATGCGTTCAGCCAATTAAAACAAATCATTTTAATGCGCAACCTTTTTAATTAATGCTCGCGCTCGCTTCCATCGCTCCCTCGAAGCTCTCGCGTTGTGTACTACAAGACCCTGCACGAGGTTCTTCGATCTTTACAAGAGGGAGAGAGAAAGAGCGAGAGAGAAGGAGAAAGGAGGAGAAAGAGATGCTTCTCGATGCTTCACTCGTTTCGCTTCATTCCCATCCTCATCCTTTTAATCCTCATCCCAGCAGCAAACAGCATCAGTGCTGAGAGAATATAAGGGACGCGATAGATTCCCGATCCTCCGCGATGAGAGGAGAGGTCGAATTTATATCATACGTTACTACCCCGTCTTCTTTTAAGCTCGCTTCATCTTTTTCTCTCTGTGCTCGAATCGTCTTGTCGAAGAATCTGTTCTCCGCACATGTCCGAGGAACGAGGCAACGTAATTCAAACGAACGATCGTTTCGCAATGAAAAACTCGGTCGATTGAAAGATTTTCCGCTGGTTCGATTATAAATCTCGAAATCGTTGCGTCAAACTCGGCGGAAAAGACCGAGGGGTGAGCGAAGGCTTAAACATCCCAAAGTGGTCAAAAACATTGTTTTTCTCTCTCTCTCTCTCTCTCTCTCTCTCTCTTTCGGATTCGTAAAAAACAACGGTTATTCACATACCGAAACGCTGTACTTGCTTCAAGTTCCTTCTTCTCCTCTTGGGTTTCGATAGTAGGTCTCAAAAGTATGTTCAATGGCTATTAATGGCTGCCACACTCCTGCTGTTGCCGATAATGACTATTCTACCGATTCTCCTTGGCTACTTGATTATAATTACACGAATTGCCAATTAAATTTATGAGCTATCTCTGCTTTTTTTTCTTTATTTGTTATTCTCGTCGATCAGCTTGTATCTCAGCTATGGAGAGCCGAGCGGAGATTCGAGAGATTTATATTTATCGAGCCGCTTTGGCATGATACGAAGTCCTGTCGGACTCGGCATCTATCTGCGTCTTTTTCTCTTTTGATGGCGGGGCCAGAGTGCATGTATGGTGAACGACCGAAGGAACAGAGGAGAGGAAGAGAGACCAAAAAAGTTTGGTTCGGCTTCGTCGAAAAGGGCCCAAGAAAGGGACAAATAAGTCCCCGTGAACGCGTGAGAGAGCTATATACCCGCCATTTGAATTATGGGCATTCTTTCTCGTGTTCTGAAAATCCGTGTGATATACGTTGACGCGATTCGATTTATAGCTCTCCTGGCTAAAAGAATTCTTGACGATTACACAAATACCTACGCTGCGAAATAATTACGACGGGATCACTTCAGAGCCCCGTCAAATGCCATTGGCTGGCTCAACGTGAATCGAATTTAATATAATATCCAGAAATTCGAGTTGTACGTGCTATATTTCGATTGAAGATTTTAGTCTTTCGACATATGTCGTTGAAAATCATACAAGAGCCTGGGAATTTTTTTTTTTTTATTTACTCGACCATTGTAGAGAAATAATTGCACCCGCTGCGGCTGTTGTTCCTCGCAAAGGTATTTTCGAATGGGTATTCCGCTTGAAGACGGTACTGGCACTGAAAAATGCGAAAATTTTTATCAGCGAGAATCTTGAACATATAGGCAACTCGAAATTTCTTGCCAATATGAATTTATTAGAACGATTTTTATTTACGAACAACGAGACATCATTATATTGAGATAATTCGACGATGATATAGTCAATATGGTGGTCATTAGCAGAGATAGAGCGGATTATTTATTTTCGCTTGATAATCAATTTAGCAGTGTCTTCTGGTGCTAATGGATAGAGAAAGCGGAGGGGTTATAAACAGGAATGAAGGTGGTAATGTTTGTGAGATATAGATTATACTAATTGAATCGAAGTGGTTAATTGACATTCCAGGAGAGAGCAAAATGAGCAGAGACAGTAGAGTTTTTTAACAAAGTTGAATATTAATATCTGACCACTGATAAATTATTATTATTTTTTCCAAAGCGGATATCGATGCCCGATGCATGTGACTTTGATCAGTTATTTTCGTACCAAATAATTATGTTTCACATCTTTAATCGAAAACTCTATCGAAAAGTACGTATCGTTTTTACTCTGAAAAAAAAGACATTTTATCTGTCACTTTGACAAGTATACAGATAATAGCCAACCCGACAAATTATAACATCGAGATTTTTCAGAAATGCTCTGCTGCAATAAGAAGCTGTAACGATATTTACGGAAACGTTTTTCCTTAATGAGACGTGAAGTTGACAATCCATTTTTTTAAATTAAAAATATTAATAATACAAATCATCAAGTTCGTAAAATTGTTTAATATGTAAATACACATCAAAGTCAACGTATAATCTCAAATTTCATCAAAAATCTTCAATACGATGAAAGCGTGATGAAATTAAAAATCTACGCATATTTATTAATACGTCTATAGACAACAGAGTGATTCGATAGGTCGCAAGAGTCGAGTTATTGTGGACATCCTGTGATTTGTGATATTTGGAACACAAGGAAATTATGAGTCATGCGCTTATCGCGGATGGACCATTTTGTCAAAGAGCTGACACATTAGTTGGTTTGATACGCAGTCTTTGTTTCCGCAAATGTATTTTTATCAGTGCAAGACGTCTCTCTGACACCAGTCGCCATTAGTCAGTTCGCTAGGACGGTCGGTGTATTTGAAAAATTGAAAAGACATTATCGTGAGTACATTTATGTGGTCTATTTGGAGGAAAAAAATGCGGAATAAATATTGACTTTCCGATTGTTTGTTAAAAATTAAGATTTTCCACTTGTCGAGCAGCGAGCGTCGGAGGATTTTAGGGATTAAGCTCGAGGCCGTTGTTATCACCGTTGGAATACAATGCCATCAACTATTCTAATATTCTCAAGAGGTTTCTCCATCATAGTGATACTTCTAGCTCTGCAAACTAGATTAGGCGGGTTCGGAACTGCTTTGGTCCCTCAGGCTGGTGGCGGAATCTGTCAGCGCACGATCAGGTATTTATTGTACTTGAGAATTTAAATACACACATATATATGTGTGTGAAACAGTGCCAGCAGCCTAATGGGTATCATACACGTATACCCCACGTATATGATGAAAGCTGTACCGGATTATTGGAGAAATTATTTAACATTACAGTCGATATGCAACACGATGGGTCTCTTACCGTGAAACCTATAAAAAACGTACCTGGGGAATTTTCGTGAAAACCGCTACAAGGAGAAATTATCGTCAGGAGGTAAAGCAGAGGCGATAGTGGAAATTGTCCCTCGTGTTAACAAATTATACGCGAATTTGCCGATAAATAACTTGACAGCATATTATGATTCAATTACTTTCGGAATGTCTCTTATAGCATTACATCAAGACGATTTACATGGAGGAATGTTGCACCGGATACAGACTGGCGCGGGAAACGCCTCTGAGTTGTGACCCTGAATGCGAAAGCACATGTCCCCACGGAATATGCACTCGGCCAAATGTATGCATATGCTTCCCCGGTTATAGACAAAAGCTAATCGGCGGTGCGAGTTCCTGTGCATCTGTCTGTAATGGGAGCATCGAAGATTTAGAGGGATGCGGTGATCACGCGCGATGCATTGCACCCGATTGGTGTGTCTGTCATGATGGATACACGCGAACTAACGCGACACAGCACCCTTCCGGTGAACAAAAAAAAATGGTGCCTTGTGTGCCGAAATGCGACCCCGAGTGCGGAACAAACGCGTATTGTCACGAACCCAACAAGTGTCGCTGTAACGATGGGTACGTCGCATCAAGTTCGGACGACAGTGTCATCAAATGCTCCCCTGTTTGTGAGAAAGAGTGCATCAATGGGATCTGCTCATCTCCTCGCGTGTGCAGTTGCCTTCCAGGATACAGGAAGCATCCAACCGACAACTTTGTTTGTGAACCGGTTTGCGATAAAGATTGCGTAAACGCAAGTTGCATCAAACCTAATCACTGCGAGTGTCATGAAGGTTACAAAAAAAATCCACTTGATCCGCCGGAGTTATGTTCACCAGTCTGCGATCCATCGTGTGTGAACGGAAATTGCGTCGAACCTCACCGGTGTCAGTGCTGGCAAGGCTTTCAAAAGATTTTGGGTCTTCCAACGGAAGTCTGCTCACCCGTGTGTGATCCACCGTGCCTCAATGGACAATGCGCTCTACCGGATGAATGCGAGTGCCATGTAGGTTACGAGAAAGATCCTCACAGTGCGCCCAATGTCTGTTTACCGATTTGCAATCCGCGATGCGTTAATGCAGACTGCACTCGGCCAAACTATTGCGAATGTCATCACAAATATCAAGCGAATGTAAACGGTTCGACAGGATTGTGCTTGCCGATTTGCGATCCGCCTTGTGTCAACGGGATATGTGCTCTGCCAGATGTCTGCGAATGCAACGTCGGCTATGGAAAGGATCCTAACGGATCACCTCAAGTGTGCTCTCCCGTTTGTGAACGACCATGCGTCAATGCAGATTGCACCAGACCGAATCAGTGCGAATGTCATCACCGTTATGAAAAGAATCCGACCGTCTCAAAGGAAGTCTGTTTGCCGGTCTGCAATCCGGAATGTATCAACGCGAGATGTTCTCAACCGGATAAGTGTGAATGTCATGAAGGTTACAAGAAATATCTTGATCTTGGAATTGCATCCCACATCTGTTCCCCGAGTTGTGATCCACCGTGCGTTAACGCGGACTGCACTCGACCAAACCATTGTGAATGTCATCATCGTTATCAGATGAATCGAAATGGTACTGCAGAAGTCTGCCTGCCTATCTGCGATCCGCCTTGCGTTAACGGAACCTGTACTCAGCCAGACATCTGCGAATGCATTGACGGCTATGGAAAGGATCCGAACGGTCCACCACAAGTATGCTCTCCTGTTTGTGATCCGCCGTGCATCAACGCAGATTGCACCAGGCCGAATCAATGCGAATGTCACCTTCGTTATAAAATGAACCCGGAAGCCTCAACGGAAATCTGTTGGCCGATTTGCGATCCACCTTGTTTGAACGGCTTGTGTACACATCCGGATAATTGCGAATGTACGGACGGTTTTGAAAATAAAGCGGGACAAGCATCTCATCTTTGTTTGCCAGTTTGTGATCCGCCCTGCATTAATTCGAACTGCACGCAACCTAATCACTGCGAGTGCCATTATGGATACACGATCGATGCAACGGTCGGTCCACACACGTGCTCACCAGTCTGCGATGACCCTTGTGTCAATGGATTCTGCCATGGACCAAATCGCTGCAAATGCCACGATGGTTACAAGAACAATCCGCCAGATCCACCGCAAAAATGTTCACCAGTTTGTGATCCCTATTGTGGCTTGAACGCTCACTGTGAATCACCAAACAAGTGCGCGTGCAATGTTGGTTACGTCGTAACCACCCTTGCCATGTCATCATCGATGACAAACAAACAACTGACGACTATTCGCGACGCAAATTCTACATCCTGGAACAGTGTCACTTGCGAGCCCGTATGCGAACCGGAATGCAATAAAAACGCCAGCTGCATCGAGCCCAACTTCTGTCAATGTAACCCTGGTTACGCGTCGAATTCTTTATCCGATCAAATGCCAAATCCGACTCAATGTTTTCCCGTCTGTGAAAAGGACTGCGTCAATGGATTCTGCGGCTATCCCAACAGATGCATCTGCCATTTGGGCTACAAACCAAGTCCCATCGATGCCTTTACATGCGAACCCGTTTGCCAATACGACTGTATCAATGCCTATTGCACAAAACCAAACTATTGCGAATGCCGCGAAGGCTACACGAAGCCAGTGCTTATACCAATTGGGGAGCATGAAGGATCGACAATTCCGGATAACCTTTGCATCCCAAGCTGTCACGAAGACTGTCTAAACGGCAGTTGCATTGCACCGAATCAATGCGTCTGCTATTCTGGTTATGTTCTCAAAGAATCATCAACCAACTCATCCTGGAAGTCCTGTCAACCATTGTGCGAGGCCCCGTGTTCAAGTGGCTCGGAATGTGTAGGACCGAATCAGTGTCAATCTCAAACTCAACGAAACAATGAATCCTTGACGAATTTATCAGACATGTCAAACGTCCTAGAGGACTGTCCTGCGGATGGCAACTTCTACAACAACAATGGGACATGTACTTGCAAGGATGGTTGGTCCGGATTGACATGTGCTGAACCGTCATTCTGCATCATGAGTTTTACCATGGCTGGCAACGAGACTGCCGGCAAATCCAGCATTTCATTGAGGTTAGTCGCCTTTAGAGTACGAGGGCTTTCGCCAACCCACTTAATTTCCGATATTGCTTGTCACCCTTAGCGGAAACATTGAAAATCACCTAACAAAGAAGATGGACTATGATGAAATGACAGATGGTATTCTGGATTGGCAGACTCTAACGTGCAATGAGGAATGTCAAGTGATCATACACTCCTCCGAGTTATCTGAGAATGTCAGTAATAAAATAATGCATTGTCATCAAATATCGGTCCTAAATAACACCAACGATCTTGGTTCAGCAAATGAACAATCGTCATTGCCTAAAAAGGAAAACGATCAAATCGTTTGCTTCATAAGAGCTGGTGAGTATCTTTCACGTGTCATCGTTTACCGAGTGGTTGAACATTGTTGTCTTGCGATGTTCCATTTTCCAATAGTAAATCATGTTGCATGCATACGACAGACATGTTGAATTATATTTGCACTATAGTTACATATGTTGAGTTTCCATTCCATGATTAAGTGAATGCTTCGTATTCTTGATTCACGTTAATTCTCGGTCAAAAGAATCCGAATGCAGAGTGTCGAGAAAGGAAGCCTCAACATTTTACAAAATAATCTACGAAGTTCGTGGGTTTATCGGAATCGGCCTCCTTGTTGGAACAGTTGTTGTAGTGAGTTTAGTGCTCTGCATCATGTGTCAAAAAAAAAGGAAGCCTAAAGTGACGTCTGGTTCGTAACTAAAAGATCGTTGAGAAGTTTTTCTTTGAACAAAGTTCTTATATTGCCTTTCTAATGACCATGATAACATGTGTGAACTTATTGCAGCGGTATCGATGACTAACAGCATTGTGACCGAATGGCCAAACGATCCAGATCACACCTACAGCACCGTAACTGAACACTCATCTTTATGAACCAGAAGATATTTTGTTCCGTCATATCAAATTGAAATAGAATAGAAATATACATTCTTGCAAATAAATTGTACTATTTATTCAGCCTTTCGATGTTTCAATTTCGCAAAACCAGCTAAAACTTGTACGATGTTGACAGGACTATCTGATACAATTCTTTTTAGACAATGAAGGTTGGAGGACGCCAATTATTTCTTCGTTAAAAGTTCTCTTGAATCGCTCACGGAAGCCCGGAATTTTATCTCATTTTTCGGACATCTTTCGATACTGCCGGAATATTTAATCGGATTATTTCATTAATGAACCTTTCTACGATGTATCTTACGTTCTTTGCAGGCACGCTCTTAGGCAGCACACTATGCGTCACGCCGGTAAGAACTACAAATGTGGTCTGCCGGGATGTCCGACTGTTCTGCGAACGGAAAATGAGCTCAAGTCCCACCGTTTGTTGGTACACGAAACCGGAACTTCCGATAGGCATTTTCGATGCAACAAATGCCCATACGCTGCGAAAACCAGAACTCAACTACGCAGGTATTTCGCTATGATCGTAAATACCAACTTTTATACCACTTGGCGCAATCATGTGACTTTTATGACGTTTTGAGAAAGTCAAACAATACCTCCAGTCGTAATAAAGCATAATAAAACAATGGATGGCACCGAAGAATACGAAAAACAACTCGACGTAATATAATTAATACAACAAAGCAACAAATATAGTCCCCCTCCCTCGTTGAAATATCGTTATCCGTGATGTGTACTAGCTGAGGAATCAATACCCTTATTTTAAGACAACTTCAAAATCATACAACGATCATACCATTTGTCGATAACAAATTAATCGCCACGAGATCAACGAAAACCTCGCACTTGTTTCAGACATCAGACGAGGCACGAGTCTCGAGACTCTGGCGAAAATTGCAGGCTACTGAGTTGTCCTCAATCGCATTGCAATTTCACCACGAAGCTAACGTCACACTTGAGACGACATATTCGACTGCACACTGGAACAAAACCATACAAGTGTCGCCATTGTTCATACGCCAGTAACAATTTGGTGAGTGAATTACGTGAGTCCTTCTTTGACAAGGTGTTACTTCATTTCTTCCAGTCCACACAGCTAAATGCTTCCGAGTTTAATACGTGACATTCGATATGATGAGTTAATACTTTACCGCGGCAGGTGTTCTGTCATGCATGTAGATTCAACCTGCAAAATACAGCAGGCACTCTAATTAGGGTGTTCCTTATTCCCCAAGCCGACATTTTTTCGACGAGTGTGCTCCAAACCATCAGCGCAAAAAACGACATTGGAAAAAAGCAAAAAAAATCAATCACCCTTAAGCCCTACCTAAATTACTATACTTCCCTAAAATGTTAAATGTACTAAATGTAAATGTACTGTAAACAACTAAAACGTTCGTCTCCGGTATAAAAATTGATTCATCTATAATAGGACAAGTATCGGCATTTATTTAGGCAGGAGTTAATGGGGGTTGAGATTTTTGTTGTTCCCCGCCGTTGTTTTCGGCCAATGAACTACTGATTTCAAGCATAACTATGTGAAAAAGTCAATTTGGAAAATAATGGACACCCTAATATTGATGCACGCAGAAAGCGCGAGTCTGATGGCGTCTCGCACCTACCGGCAAGCAACTTGCCCGGTCGTCGTTGTTCTTGTTTTTTTTTTGTATTCATACGTACTATTTTTTTTCCTCAACTCGGTCTTTCATTCCCTCTCTCCGCCTCTCTCTCTCTCTTACTCTGGTCTCATCTCCGGGCTACGCGACATCGTGGCGTAAATTAAGCAAGGTACACCTTAATGTTTGGACCGCGCCGCCGCCACCGCGATAAGATAACGAGTTAATTGTGCTCACTGGATGCCCACACACGCACGTCCAGTCATACTCTTACCCTGCTGCTGGCCGGTATGCTAATGTCCTTTGAAGCTTTAGCTTTGGTGCAACTCGCATACGCGAGGCTCTCCGTGTCTTTTTGATAGCGACATAAACTCATTTCAGTGGCTCTCACTCCCTGCCAGATTATTTTCACTCGTTCTATTCCTTCCCTGCCCTGCTCCTCGACATCCGACAAAAAAAGGACAGTAAGGGAAGGACGTTTGAAACTGTAGTATTCGACAAAGACGAGTTCGTGTACCGTTTCAAAATTTCAATGACTCCTGTCGCGAAATCACATTTTCTTCGTAAACGAATGCTTACGATTTGGATTTTTTTTTATACGTCCAAAATCTAATAAGTTATCAATCGTTGAAGTTACTGCCAAACGCACCCGTCTTGTTGGTCCAGCCGCATGAATTAGTAACTCGACCGTGATTCCGCGGGTCAAAAAAGTGAATTATCAGCATCCAGTTTTGGCACATCTCGTATACACGTGTGACATTACCGGTCCACGAGTGCACATGTGCAATTTAATGCTGGGCTCGGATCTTCCGCTTTTCATCTCGTTCCGTGACTTCCTCAGCGTGGAATATCGTAGGAGAGAAACTTAGGTCCTAGGGTCATTGTCGAAATTCCTCTGCGATTCTTTTATCTTATTCATATATATAAGTACAGAAAAACTCGTGGGATCCGTCTCTCATCCTTGGAAACTACCTTTGGCGGATCTAATGAACTCGTTCCGTTTCCTTTTTCCTTATCATAATACCGGCAGATACTGCACGTCGCTTCTTACGTATCGCAGCATATATTTCGTTAGAACTGAGATTGCAAGCTCCCACACTTTTTTATGCACGTATAATACATATGGGACATTCCATGTCAACTCTGCAAGACTTTTAGTGCTGACCACGCCATATTTATTTATATTTGCAAGGAGTATTCAATCTGGCCAAAATTATTTATCGAATTATTCTTGTATTGCTGATATTACGAAACAAAAAATTCTAAAATCTTATTTTAATCTCACTATAAAACCGATTCGAGCAAAATACAGCTTTTAGGGTAACTAAGAAAGTGTTCACAAATTTTAGGGATGCTGCAGACGTACAATTCCAACGGAACCAAAAGAAAATTCAAACTTTTGATACTTTGTTGGTACAAGAATTCAAAAGAAAACGGCTTTTCCATTTCAGTTTTGTTAACGTTGCAAATCTGTGAGAATCATAAGAAAGTGGCGATCGCGTTTCGGGGTAAGAATTTTAGTCCGCGATCCAGTGCCTCAAAAAATAAGAGGGTACACGGGTTTTTGGGAATTTGGATCAATCCAACCGCGCTAGAACTTAAAAGATATTCACTTGTGGGAAATTTTATGATAGTGCCATCATTAACGCCTCTATAAAGCCTCCTCGTCGGTAGGAAAAGATGTTTACGACTGTAAGTTGTCTATTTAATCCGCTTGGTAGCGAGGCGCCAAATAACTTGGAATTCTTACACATAGTATCGTTAGCAGCGTCTAAAGAATCTCTTTATGGGATTCACGCGACTGTATGGAATAACGCGCGCGAGAAGAGGCCATTTCAAACTGCAGCCCAGTGATCAAGCACAGAGCCTACCCCATGGCCAATGAACGCGTTCGGTTCATGGTAAGGCGGTAGTTCGGATGCGTGGCTTTCATTCCTCGCGACTCGCGAATAAATGCAACCGCGAACCCTCCAGTCTGGGCAATAGCAGCGGAGAATCGCACTGTCCATGATGGGCAACTCTTCGTTCCCTTCAACACGTTCTCCAACCGCCATGACTCTTGCAACTGTAGGTCGCCCCGTTGGCTCATAAAGCACGCCGCGAATTCCTGCCATTTTCCTGACGTTTCGTCGTAAAATTATTCGCCTTCTTTCTTTGATAAAACTACCACGAATTTATAACAATAAACGACGTTTTTTATAACAATAACAGTCAACGTTCTGGATAAATTTTGATAGCCCCATCGTGACGAAACATTTGTCTCATCGACGATTTAAGACTATTGATTTCAAATAATCTCTATATTGACAAATGATCAAGGAAACATCTATACTGAAAAGTGAAAGAGATCCTTTCCAATTTGTCCGAAACCTTCCCATATTTTTTTCGAAACATTTCATATGTTTTCGAAAATTACGCGCTGTCGTAACGTAAATGTTTCCTGCTGTTATAACGCCAGGAAAATTTGAGGAAGCACGTTCTCTCAACGAGCCTCCATCCTGGCAAAACCATCTACGAATGTGGCGTATGCAGCACGAGCAATGGCGCTGATCCCTACCGCACGAATTTTGCCAAGGAACTTCGCGCCCACCTACTCGAAGCTCATCCACGTGACTTCCCGAGGCCGAGTGACGCGAGTGATCACGTAGCCAAGATCTTCAGGAACGATGGAGAACCGGCATCGCCCCCATCGGATGCGACAAGCCCGTACGAAGACGCGATTGCCGGTCAAACGCACGATCACGAGTACAATCGCACGTTAATACCATCTTCAACGGAGTCAAAATGAAGCATCCGTTTGGGAAAGCATACGTTTAGGAGGCGGCATTTTTCGACCCACTAAAGAAGGGCATTCAGGTACGTGAGGAAAATGATATCGACTCAAGGAGCAATACCACTGTGAATGTCTAAAAATAATAACGATAATAATCATTGAGAAAGTAATTAAACACACATTCGAGTATTTAACAAAAAAAGATTACGATCCATGAATATTTTTCAAAATGACGGACCCTTCTCCTCGATTTTGAGGCGCTCTGCGACGATCAAAATTCTTCACGTAGCTTCTAAACTGGATGAACGACACCGCTCGTTAATTGAAAAAACAAACAAAATTGAGCAAATTTGAAAAAAATCAAGGATATTATAAAACATAAACGAATTCACTCGATGTAGAAGGAAAAGAGGTTTTTTAGAATCTCCAGAATTTTGTTTTCTCGTCCAAAAGTACCCGAAATACCTAACTGATGAAAGATTAGGAGTAAATGTCTCATTTAAAAAGCAAATAAATCACACGTGTCGGTGCCATTACAAAATTCAAAGTTATCATACCGAAAACCAGGACCACGTTCTGAGCGAATTGTGATTTTTTTTCTCGCGGAAAGATTCAGTATGGGCATCGAGCGTGGTCGAGACGGGCCAACTTTAGTGGCCATTCGACATTGCTCGGGATTTCTTTTCGAAAACCTATTACATCTTCGATCTATCGCGGTCCAGTATGGTCTTTGGTGAAGAAACAGAGAGCGGGTCGATCTTAGAGAGGGATAAACGCTACCGAGAGGCTATGGTCGCTAACGCGCAGCTCGGACCGAGACTGCGCCCGGCAGGAAGTACTTAAGGTGATGTACGCTCACGCGGTACGAGGTATTATGTACTTGCCAAGCACGTACGGACGAGCCAAGTCCTTTTATGCCACGTACACAACGTGAAAATACTGGAGAATAGCAGTTAAGCTCAGAGTCCCAGCATCGTTGAATCACTTCGGATAAATTTTTCCGAGCATGATTAAAACATATCGAGTAATATGCTTAAATAACGAATAGTCGCCCAATGTACAAAGTTATACCGGACATCTCGTGCACGAATTACGATAACGAGATGTAAGAGGTTATTTATAAGAATCATTCTGTAATAAAATATTCTATGCCTTCGAAAGCATTCAGCCTTACTTTGACTGACGAAAAAAAAGTGACGGTATGTGCCCTTGAAAAATAACGAAAAAGTAGCTAGCAACTAGTATCATAATTAATGGTAATCCGGTAAACGATGTGCATCGTGAAATATCCATGAAAACGTCGATGGATTCCACGCGAATTACCTCAAAAGCTCGTTATACGATAATATCGATGCGGCGATAGCTTTTTTTATCGCAAATATGGCAACAGCCCGTCATAAATAAAGACCGCGGTAGGCAATAATGTAGCATTGACAAAGAATTTATAAGTGTGACCTTGGGAGGCACGGAAGGCGCGAAAACTCTGAAAGTTTCGAATCTCCGTTAAGCAAGGTCTTCGCCGCCATATTGAGAAGCGCGCGGAGCTATTTGCGTTCTTTATGCGCTCTTTCTTTCGTCGTGATAGGTGTCGTAAGGTATTCGACGTCCTCGTGGACAGGACATACCGAGTCCGCTGCAGAGGGGGGGGATGGAAAGAAGGATGAAACCGAAAAAAACAATGTTTTCACTCTTTCGCTCTACTCCTTTTCCTTTCCTGTTCTTTTCAGCCTGGGAGATTCAAGAGAGCACTAGAGATGCAGGAAGAGAAGGAGGGAGAGAGACACGGAGAAAGAGAGAAGCGAACCCACGGCGTCGAACGTCGCGAGTGTGAAGGATAATTTATCGACTAATTAACGAGGATGTCCTTCATTACGAGCCGAGCAGGAGTCGCGTTCGCTCCTTTTCAGCTCTGTCTTCTTCTCTTTCTTCATCTCTATCTCCTTTGCTCTTCCTCTCTCGCTCTTTCGTTGATTTCTCTACGACCTACGATGTAGTAGTTTCAGAATCTTTCCATCTGATCCTTTTCGCCTCCTCTTATTCCAGCTCCGTCTCTCCCAACCTCTGTTTTTCTCCCCTAGTTGTCCGTTGACTCTTCGCGCTTCGGGCACTGGTGCATTATTTGGCGCCCGAATATTTACGACCTCGCTATACATCCCGAGCTCCTTTCTTTCTCTTTCTCTCTCTCTCTCTCTCTTTGTCTTCTTTGCCGGCCAAAAAGAAAGAGCACGAATTTTGGGAAGAGGCGCGAGCTATGAAGAAGGATATGCTAGGCCGTTATTTCGATACTATTAAACGTCTACCGAAACCTGCATAATTATGTGTCCCGATGTTGGGTCGATGCCGAACGGACGCGCCAAAAATTTACCCAAACATTGCCTACCGACGAAAAGTACACGCACGATCCGCCTTCGCCACTTTGAATCCTCACCCGTGTGGGGACAGTGGAAAACCCGTCGTGCTCGGCCTCGCGACGCGTGCTTTGCGGGGTTTACACGCGATCGACCAGGGACAACGAATTCAGACGACGAGGACGATCTTCCGATCCTCGAGATGAGCCCAAAGCGTCTTCGAGGATGCCAACCCGCTCGACGCTGGTGGTCGATTTTCGAAACGCGCTTGAAATTATCGCGTGTCACTCCTTCGAGAATTATGCACGAGTCCGCGATAACTATGATTATTATTTCCATTCCCGAACGCACGAGGACTGAAAAAAAAACCATACACGATACCACGCTGATTATGGCATACGCGACTCTCCAATAACGCCGGCCATCGATTTCGAGTTTCGAATGATCTATGAAAGGTCCGAGACACTGCCATCTATCTTCGCGAACGAATTTACATTTTTTGGGCGTTTTTCCTTACTCCCGTCCTTGGAATTCCTTACCTCCGTTCTTTGGAAACTGAATCGCGATGACGATGCCATTAGATATTTTGGCAACTGCCAAAGAGAGATGGAAAAATCCAGCAATGGACCAATTTGCTATTTACAAGACTGAAGATTGAAAGCAAGACTGATCGTCGTTAGCACAACGGTTCTATATTGTTAGTCAATTTTATCTCATATACTCCAACGTTATTGTCAAATCATCCACATGTACGTAACGCATTCGTCCTTGATGCAAAAATACCCTTTTGTTCGGAGGGTCATCTTGTACTTGCGAAATTTTTCATTGACTCTCATTATTTCTATTTGTTCGCAATCGGCTCTCGAGCCAGTCTCCCGAGCCTTGGATGGCGGGGTCGTAACAGGGTGTAGAAAACAAAGCAACGCCGAATGAGTAAACCGCCGATGTCGCGAGAGAGGTGATGCTTGAAAAAAAATTATGCCGCAGTGACGATTGGCAAGAGTGTGCCACTGATCTCCGACTTTGGGTTATGGTGGTTGCGCCGGTGGCTGGTGCCCGCTTAATGAAGATATAACGAGAGGGTTGCCGCAGGGTTTGGCGCGTCGCGTCGACACACCGACACCCTCGTTTCATTCCTCGACGTTTCCACCATCTTCGCTTCGTCCTTTTCCCTTCCACGTAGATCTGGTCACCTATTTCTCACTCTCTCCCTCTCTCTCCTTCTTCCATCCTCCTCTTCGTCTTCATCTTCCGCTAACTCAGTCTTCTCTCAACGTCTTTTCTCGCTCGCTCCTGCACTTTTCATCGGAGACCCTGTTCATCGCCTTGGCGCCTCTGTGGTGTGGATTCCCAAGAGTCCAAAGGTTCCGTTGCGTTACACCGAAACCCCAAGCCCCTTGTGACATCCTTCGACAAGGTAAACTATAAGATTGACGACACTGAAACATCGGATGTTGAAAGAAAGATTTGGTCCATTTAATATCACATCATTCTCTGTACTTGACGATACTGCTGAACACATCGACAAAATGAAGAGATTAATTATCGTATATTTCTTTTATAATACTGTCATGTTTCAATAAGGTATCTTTGTAATAAACGTCACAGCTACTGCTATAAAAATAATCATTTTTATTGTCGAAGAATTGTCGAAATTGTTCCTGCTGTTAATTCTTTCGATTCCCTTAGAATGTAACGAGATTAAAAACAAGCCTTCGCTACACTTCACTTTGTCATTAAATTCTTACATTCTCCACGAGCGTCTCCTTCTAACGTCATTCCACATCTATACGAATTCTTTTTGTAATCGTAGCTTATCAAAATGAATTCCTATCGGAATTACATTTCACAGCATCCAATATCTCGATTTTTTGATAAAACACCGATAATCTGTAAATTTATCGATTTCATTTATTGTTCCTGTATCTAATACAGGTACTTCGTTATGCGACAAAATATGTCTCGTGATGTTTTCAAGTGGGACATTTCGCTGCGAGATAAAGGGTTACGATCCGTGCGATACGTTGTCTGCACTTTTGGTGTACCTGCTCGAAATTCTGCGGATTTCATGCGCCCAATTATACGGTAAAATTTGTCTCGGAAGATGGGAAAATCGAGACAGGGTGAGAGAAAGAGGGAATCGTGAAACGAGATGGTGCGGCAGTGGCGCTAGCTGCGGTACCGTAAATACAGACCGCAAGACAGGAACCGAGGGTACCATAGCTAACCACAAGCGAGCTTGATACGTGCATTCGTCGTCCGCGGTTTGTACGTATGCATTACCGGGTTTGGAAAAGTATAGCGGAAAGCCCCGTCGGTGCGGGACTCTAAGGGCTAGCGGGTTAAGCCAGAATCCGCCGGTGCTTGCTCATACAGGGCCGTTGTAAATGAAAAAAAAAACTCAACTCAGCGAAACGTATATACCCTCTTCCGGAACTCTTTCCCAGGCTATCCTGCGTGAAAACAATTTGCAGTCTCAAAATTGACGAAATTCAACTAAATTGAAAGAAAAATGATAATCCTGTCTCTATTTGTCGTTAAACTGCCGTATCGTGGTAATATAAATTCCTTTATTTATTAAAAAAAGGCGACTAGTTACGTTATAAAAGCAGGCTTGCAAACTGGATAGTATCACGACGGGTGTGCCTCGCGTGTCGATGAAAACACGCGCCTTGATGGTCCGGTGAGCCTACCGCGATGTCACGCAGTGAAGAGTCAGCGGGTGTTGGAACGAAACACCCCCGATCGACCACTCGCTGTCTTTCACGCTGGACCATTCAATGCCTGAATCGAAGTATATCGTTCACTCGCTCATTTTGCGTTCACGCACTGACACCGTCTTCATTATTGGAGGCTTGGCCATTTGGGGCAAACCCACCAGTGCGTGGATGAGAGCCATTTGATGGACGAACTTACATATTCACTAAAAATGAAAAATAAATGTATAGCAAAAATTACTGTATTGTTTTAAGCATTGGTGATAAGAAAAATAAAAAGATGCCATTTTTGTCTATATGCGATTGTCATATCAGTCATGAAAAATATATAAAGACGGCTTATATAGTTTTTTTACGATTTCCACGCGGTTCTAGTCGGCGGAAGGGATATAGCTGTCAATATGAATTTGCTCCAGCATTCGTGGACTGTCGGCGATAAACGAATCGAACGAACATTGGTTGATCTCAATATATATATGTCAGATTATCGGATGAATTCGGCACCTGCCAGCAATCACCAATATAAAACGCCATTTGCCAATGCAATCGCGTTACATCTCACTTTGCCGTGACTGAGAGCCTGCATTGTCAAGCACCTGCAGCTCAATGAATGAGGTCGCAAATACGAAAATCTATTATACATACGAGCACCTTGCTTATGCTGATTCGCTTTCGAGCGCATGATAATCGAGCAATCGCGCAACATCTCTCGTACGCTAGTTGGCAAATGAATTCACTTCGCAATAACACGACCAAGTTTCTCACTTCCTTCCCATAAATCCACGTAACCCGTCCACTTCGAATAACGTAAGGTTGGCCGTTTCATGCTACACACACGTTACATCGTGATCTGGCTCGAGCCTCATAAAACATAAGACGATTCTCACGAAGCGTGTCCTTGAATTTCAATTTGAAACAATTTTGCAGTTCATTAATGTATCTTTACAGTTCTTCCCACCGACTTTTTTCCGAACACTCGATATTTCAATGAGAAAATAGGAATTAATCGATAAAATTTGTATCATCGCATTTTCCGACGGAAATATTGGGTTTTCGAGGAAATACTGGCGTGTTTCGTAATCAGCGGGACAAAATACATCGATATGGACTATTAAAAATCATTTTTGAAATCCAAAATTTTTCGTCAATTTCTGCTGGATTGAGTTGGTTGACTAAAATGTTTGCCATTTTTTTCTCGTTCGAGATAGACACCCTGACTTGTGCTTATTCTCTTGGCAATCGATGAGGCTTCAAAATGCCGTTTGGTTTGTCCAGATATCTTAATTTTTCGATTTTTGGCAGAATTTTAAAGTACCACCACCGATTTTCGCCAATTTTCCCATACATACCCCTTTGCGTTTTTTTCGCCGATTTTCAACATCGATTTTGAGGGTGAAGTAATTTAGCTATCGACGTTTAACTTTCGCCGTTATTTAAGTCTACTCGAGAGCGTCTCGAAACCCCCCCAAAAAATGTCTGTAGCATAATTATTAACGGAGTTATGAGCCTTTGAAATTTCGATTTTTTGACGTTTCTGGAAAATTGGCGAAAAATGAGCCGAATTTTTTTTTTCAAATTTTCAAATTTTCAAAGTCTCATCTGATCGGAAATTTTTCGCTGATTACGAAACACACCGACTTTTTCCCAAGAACTCGATATTTCAATGAGAAAATAGTAATTAATCGATAAAATTCGTTTTATCGCATTGTCGGATGGAAATATTGGGTTTTCGATGAAATACCGATGTATTTCGTAATCAGCGGGAAAAAATACATCGATACGGATCATTAAAAATCATTTTTGGAATCCAACATTTTTCGATATTTTCTGCCCGACTGAGTTGGTTCACTAAAATGCTTGCCATTTTTTGTCCGTTTGAGATGGATACCCCGACTTGTGCTTATTCTCTTGGTAATTAATGAGGCTTCAAAATGCCGTTTAGTTTGTCCAGATATCTTAATTTTTCGATTTTTGGCAGATTTTTGAAGTAGGACCACCGATTTTCGCCAATTTTCCCATACATACCCCTTTGCGTTTTTTTCGCCGATTTTCAACATCGATTTTGAGAGTTAAGCAATTTAGCTATCGCCATTTAACTTTCACCATTTTTTAAGTCTACTCGAGGGAAATTTTGACTTTTCGATGATTCTGGAAAAGTAGCCAAAATTAACAAAACATTTTTTTTCGAATTTTCGATTGTTCAACATGCTGTTCCGAGTTTTCCTCGAAAACTCAAAATATCAGTGAGAAAATGCAAAAAAACAGTCAAATTCAAGGCGAACAGGCGAATCAGAAATAGCAAACGGAATTTTGCCACGAAATTCGTTCTTTTTTCATCGACCAATCAGGGGACGAATAAAACGACAACAATCACGCGATTTTTCGATAAAGGATCAACTTCGGGACCCCACCAACTTTTTATTACAGAGATTCCTGTGAAATTGGAGGAAAATCATCAATTCAAAACAATCCGTTTCATCGAAGATATCGATACTATTCGTTTTTTTCATTTCTATAATTTTTTCATTTTTCTTTCTTTTTCGCACAGGGAAGATCAGTTGCATTCTCAAAAATCATCGCTTCAAATGACTTACCGATCATGAAATTTCATCCGAGAGAATATTAACATCGAACCTTGAATAAAACGAAACAGCTCCAAAGGGAATGTTTCATTTGCTTCAAATAAATCGGTACAACCCACTTTCCGCGAATAATACAAGAACGAGGCAATATCATGCTACGTGAAAGATAGAAAAAAAAGAAAAAAAAGATTTCTTCAGCAACGAGATGAAGGAAGAAACCTCGTTCACCCTCATTGCTTCGCAGTGCTCGTTCTTAGCACGGAGCATAGCCAGAAACTCGACGAAGCTTTGCTCTCGTTCCTCGCTCTCTTGCCAATTAATTTTCGTGTATCCATATCCCGAAGGAAACGTTATCTCGAGCGAATAGTATAATACAAGCCAAGAAAGATAGCGATAAAGAAATAGCGGGAAACGGAGCGAGAACGATGAAGGGAGTGGGAGTGAGAATGAGAGAATTCTGGCGCTGAGACTATTGCAAAAGGGAATGTAGCATCGGAGGGAGATGAGACAAGAGCGAGAGGGAGGGAGGGAGGCAGGCGAGTGTGTGTGTATAGAAAGAGGGTGGTCGGTTTGGCGGGCCAGGGGCCACGGGGATTGATGGCCACCACCTTTAATGCCGTTTGTATGTAGCGGCGCGCGTAAGCGCCTCGCCTTACAGTAATTAGCTCAACAAACGCGCCACCCTGTCCCATCAATTGCTACCCTACGCTTCCTCTCTCTTTCCAGCAGTCGTTCGCTCGCTCACGTCCTCGCCTGATCTCCATCCTCTTTCCTTCCTCCTTTCTCTTTTGCCGTATTCTGAATTAAACATTCGATGCCTCCTGTCTCGTGCGCCTTGCACATTGCCGGAATGTAAATATATAAATACGCTTACAGAGCGAAAACCAGAACATATACATGTGTATGAGCGCACGAGATTGCGAGGATGCTGGGAGACTTTGCGCTTTTTGCGTGCAAATGTCTATCCGTCGTGCGAGTATTATGATATTCGAGTGTGCACGGTTGAATCTCTCGATAGCTCGTGCATCGGGAACGACCTTCTCTTTCTCTTCCCTTTCTTTTTGTGCTCTCACGAATCGCACATATTTGGCCGGCTTCCATTTTGGTTCTCAACGTCGTTAATATGAAATTTCCATCCTGACTCGTCCAGCGGCTAACGGTGTTTCGGAGTTTTAATCCCAAATGAACACGATCTGCAGCCTATGACGATGCCAATTGCTCCAACTTTTTGCGTCGAGATTAGCGTTTATTTGACATTCGGATGAAGTAATCGTTTCGATTCGATAGATCGATCTTAAACGGTGGATCCTACTAAATTCTGCGAGTGATGCCGCAATGACCTCCTGAATAAATCCGCAATAAAAATACATACGCTGCAACATTTTTTCAGTTTTTTGAGTAGACATTGTGTGGGTGTGTGTGAAAGATAAAAAAAAGGCATAAATACACGTGCGACTGGAGGAGCAAACGTTGTAATACGTTCGCGGCATTCGTCGTTGCTTTTCCGTGGAATCTTCGCGCACTGTATGGTAAAATGTGCTCAGACGGAAGTGTGTGCTATTTCAGAGGAATTAAATAATGCTGAGACCAGTGGAGAACGTCGCAGCCTGCATAACTAGATGCACGTACGGTCACGCGAATGGTAGCAGTCGCTTGCTTTTTCCATCCCCTAATTTACTTTAATTCTTTTCCCTTTTGTTCTCGTTTCCAGCTAGAGAGCAAATAGGCGCGATGGTATTACACATTTTCCGTATCGAACGACGATTAGCGAAGCTCTCGGACCCCCATACCTCCTTTCCTTTTTTACAACCCCGTTGCATCCTCTCGACTTTTTCTCTCAACCACTCGCACTCGCTGAATTGTTTTGCCGTACGCCTATTTATTTTGCTGCCGGATTCTCCCATTCGACAATTATCTTCTTTTATCGGCATCGCATCCACTCTTCCGCGTATCCTACTTTTTTGGTGTCATCGGACAGTTCCATAGCTTTCAAACGTCATTATTCGGTTTGCTACATGCATTTCAAATGACTTCCAGGCGTGGACCATTATTTGATGAAGAAAAATCGCTGTTTCAGCGGAAAATAGAGAAAATAGAACGCATATTATTAATTGCAATTTTTAAGACGAATACAAACGGCGCCTGCTTCAAAAACTGAAAAAAAAGTTGCAGTGAGCGGTACTGTCATAACGTTGACTCTGCAGGTGTTTCGTTCGCACTCACTGCGCCTGTAGTGTCGGACATTGAGCCTTGGAGCAATTGGGGAGGTATTCGATACGCATTTTTAGAGATTATTGCACTTGAAGGAATATGCAGAGAGTAAATGAGTGAGCTCTCCGACGTTTGCGTGTTCCCTCGCGGCATCTACACGAGAAAGAGCGTGCCAGCACGTATTATATCCTGACTGTCAACCACACGACTGGTGGTGCTGCTCCACTCTCTCTCTCTCTCTCTCTCTGTCTTTCCTTATGATGCCATTCATGCTTCCCATACAATTTTGAGGCGAGAAACTTTCTCATAAATGCTCTCCCATGTCCACTACTGTCCGAACGAAGCATATTGCGTTGCGTTATATTTACGATTGAAACAAATCAAATGTTATCAAGCATTCCAGGCCGGCGATAAAGAACACAGGGGGACGTCTCGGTATTCGCGAGATTCCCCGTGGTGGACGTCATCATTGGGAAATCTTCTCTTAACGCGCTTCGCCCTGGACCCTTCTCTGTCTTTCCGTTGAATTCTCACCCCGTGGAGGGAAGATGGCACATGCCGTGTGGAGAATGAGAATCGCTGGAAGGCTCGTGACAATTTCTACTCAGCACGCGCGATAGCCCGTTGATCAGTTCATGTGGTATTAAAAATTCTCATGCATCGTACGAGACATTAATAATGAAATATATTTTAATAATATTAAGTTCACTCGTGAGTGCGTAAATCGAGGAAAAAATGTTTGTTTTATGAGCAACGAATTTGAGTATACAGGAACGATAAAAATATGAAACGAGTTATGTATGATTCTTCTATCGAAAAAAGTGTGTCAATCCGTAAAATGTTGAAGGAATTTAAAAAAAATTGAGGGCACGAAAAACCTTTGAATCAAATGATGAAAGTTTCGTCGCCGAGAGATCACATTGTTGTTCTTCAATAAGCATAAATGTTTATTAAACGACGTGAGTTATAGAAGTTCGTGCTTGCATTCAGCTAATTGCCTTTTTCAATGGTATTTACGGCAAAAGAACGGTGATTAATGGGCGGAACTCGATAGACTCCGAGAGATTTCAGATAATTCTATTCGCCTTGCGAGCAACGAGCATATAGTTATAGACCCAATGGCGATCCGATGCGACGATGTTGCACGCCGTGGTTCAGCATGGAGTGAGACCGATAGAGCGAGAGAGAAAAAGAAAAAGACAGAATAACCAGCGAGCGAGCGAGAAGGCTCAAGGAGGAGCGAGGGAACAGTCAAGCGCGCCCAACCGATGAGAAGCAAAAGGGCGAGAGGAGATACGAGTCTCTTCTCGTGGCAAACGAGAGGAATCCCCGAAACGCCGGGACTCCCGCGTCCCCTTATAAATCCATCTTTTTTGTTGCCTGCCTGCCCCGAAGTCTTCGCGAGGCGAGAGCGTCGGGATCCTTCGTCCCGGAGTGATTTAGGAGCATCGTTGCGTGTATCACGCCGGTTGCCCCGCGCGAGCATGTCCTATCTCTGTCTGTCTCTCACTTTGTCTTCTCTCACTTTGCTCTTTCTTTCACTTACGTGCTTACGTGGCTATGCAGCATCCATGCTGCCGCATGTTATACTCTGGCTTTAACCCTACTGTACAGCAATCTGATGTTCTAACGCTCCAGAGGTCCGCTCGCTTGCGCTTGACGGTCCGCGATCCTGCGTCCCACCATACGCTGTGAATTATTCTTAACGGTTTGACGGTATCATCAATGCCGTACTGGTTATAAAACAGATACTCTCACGATTTGTTTCCCCTGTCAAGAATTCTGAATAATTGGAGGATGCGGTACGTTGAATAACGAATACAACGTTTGAACGTCGTCGGCACTAGAGTTCCCTTTGTAGTCCACCACGTCTGTTCCTTTGAATGTTCCCGTTGTTTGTCCAGTCGGGACAGTCGTGGGGAATCATATTCATGAAGATCGTTAAGAACATAAAGTAATTACGGACACGTGTAAAATTCAATTTCGCAATTCCGATAAAAGTGCGGAGCCTTTTTGATTGCGCTTCTTCTGCTGGAATGCGAGGAGAAAGTTCAAGGACCTCGTCATAAGGCGTAAATGATACGGCGGATATCGGATACAAGAAATCGACGACATGGATCATCGCAAAGTGTGTGTATCCTTTTTTTTACGAAGTTTACCGAGCGCACGCGGGGATTGAATCGTAGACCAATTGCCGTGCCAAAAACTTTCCAAATGCAAGTCTCGGAGTAGTGAAGATAATAATGAGGGGCTTTAAGTTTAACGAAGAGCCAGGATAGCGGAGAAAGTCTCGATAAAGTTCCGCCGAGTCCTAAGGCACCGAGCACGAAACTGCATATACGTATTGTACTTTTATGCGCATATACCTTTGTACGGCGAATCTCCGAGAGTCGTCGGGACGGTATCGTGAAACGGAAGATCTCGCGTCGGTGTGCATAGATATATACATATATATATATATATATATATTCGAAGGAAGAGAAAAAAGGAGAAAGAGAAAAAGAGATCGGAGAAGAGGTCCGCAAGAGCCAAGGAAAAGACCTCCTTGTCTGAGGGCGATAAAGAGCTGGATACGCCACGAGTGGAGTAAAGCCACGGCAAATTCCCGTGTGACTCGTTGACCGAGATCGAACAGATTCCCGAAGCGTCCCGCACTGTCCTCGTGGATCGCAAGCACCTTGTACCCATTCGCGTTTCGTGGTCCTCTCTGTTACGCGGAGATGCCAAAGATCGTCGTCTCTCAAGCTAAAGCTAGAGGAGAACGATCGCGAAAGGTGCTCGTTGGCTACTATACCATGCGACTTGCATGCAATCCCCGCTGATTGAAGAAGCAGGACTGCGCAGGCCCTTTTCGTCCTCTCGTGCTCGACCACGATCCTAATGTATGCACGTTTGGATTCCAGGGGACGATTCAAAGTGCGATATCCGAAGAGAGAGTATAGACTTTCGTCTCTTTCTCGTGGTTTCTGCTCCCTGTCGCCCTTCTTTGCCCTTTCCTGGTATTGTTGCTTCTTTCTCTCTTCTCGCTGTCTCCCAATTGCTCGCAGACTCTTCCCTCGTTCGTCTGGACCAAATGTTCTCTAACCCTCTTTACTGTTTCTCTCTCTCCGTCTCTCTGTTTCCTGCTCCCATCCATTCGTCCTCTTTAGTTTGGTTCCGAGTTCGGTCATTTCATAGAGAGAAGAATACGCCGACCATGGAACTTGTCTCCCCGCACGAAGATTCGAATTTCTACGAAATAACTCTCACCCTCTGAAAAGAAGCTGATAAGATCTCGTGCTAGCTGCTGGTGGTGCTGTTGTTTCTCGGCTTCTGTCTGGTTTTTCAGTTTGGAGCAACTCCTGCAGTCAATTTGGAAAGCCTGTAACACACTGGCAGGTTTCATCCGCGGATACCTACGATCCGTATTAATCTTATAGATGGAAACATCGACATACCCAATGCAAATGTATGATCGATTCGGGCCATTCCTTTCTGCGAACTAAAATCTTGAAAACGGAATCACTTTATCGGTTAATTCGTCGTTTGGACCTCTCAGCAACCTACAAACGGAAATATGACTATGTAGCGCGCTAAATCGTCCGCTAAAAATGGGAAAAATGAGACATATTACACAAAAAGAACGGAATGGGCGATGCAATGTTACGAAAAATGCGATAGAATCATGTTACCATAGTTGTGCATCTTTGTGATTGTCCCGTGTCAGGACGGTCAGGATAGGCCCAACGTTTCATGGTCTATTATTCTATCCCAAGTGCAAAAGTATCCGGTGGGTCGGGAGACGTCAGCATCCCTATAAAAGCTGCGTCCATACAAGCTTCTTTAACTATCCGTACCTGTCAGCACACCGTAGTCTATCCTTTTTCTCCATCTTTGCCTGATTACGACCGGTGCATCGGCAAACGCTACTTTGCAAAAGAATTTCGTATACCAAGTGTGTTCACACAAGACTGGACCAACGACACTCTGGTATATCGTCCGAGGAGGCTCCGGAGCTCCATTTTCTCTTCTATCTTTCTTTCTTGATGCTTCTTACTCTCTCTCTCTCTCTCTTTCTAACAGTCTACTCTTCTCCCTATTCTTGGTTGGCCCCCGCAAAAACTCTACACTACGCCCCATTAACATTGCCGGGCAGTCATTATAATGTGTACCGGGTAATAGGCCATTATGCGGTAGTGCATAAACTTTCGATATCGTCGTCCTCCGAGCACCGGCGCACCGTTTCAGTATATACATATATATACCACCAAGGTACGTTATGCCTATACATGCAACGTGTATAGAACGTTGTGAGTTACCCTGTTTTCAGCCTATGCATGAACGCTCGGCAGAGCGGTATAGTAGCAGTCCCGTCGTCGAGGTAAAGGTGCCCGCAAGGAAGCAGCCGACGACATTCTCCCAGACAGGGAAGACAGATCCCCAGAGCCCGAGGGGTCTAGTACACGCCGATCAGACTACGAGGGGGTACGAAAGGCCACGTTGCTATATACACCAGGCTTCATCGTCTCTTGGCTCTTGCCTGCGAAAAGCACACACGAGAGTGGAATCACGCGAGGCAAAAGAGATATAAAAACTGGCCGATGATCTAGCCTAAGAGATTGCAACACTTATCGTCGTGTACCCGTAATAGCTAACGCGGAATTGCATTTTATCCATAGCTCGCCATTCGAACTTGGATGGCTGGGATGATTTACTGTAATCAGTTTTATCTTTTCAAGAGCATTACAAATTATGGTTATCGTTCGAGTTCCTTGCACCTCCCTCTATGAGCTCATGCAATGGATGGAAAAAATCAATTAGGCATACCACAGTGGAATAGCCATGTAACCTTGAATCCTGTACTCGTGCGAAGCACGGACGACGAGGATTCGGCATAGATGCTTCAAAAAAAGGGTTGCGCACTGATTGCCGGTGTAAAAACCAGAAAAACGACGTGGAAAATGTTTTTGTAAAGGTTTTTGCATTTCCTACAGCCATTTGCTGTCGATACATCACGGAAAACTTTTTTCAATTGTAATTCATACCCGCAATTATGTACAATGTTGGTATAGATGATTAATTGTGGCATAACGTTATGTTGTATTTTTGCAGATGTTTAAAGATCGTATTTTTATTGAATACGATGAATAACTGAGGGTTGCTTCATTGTGCTTGTTCGACATGGGACAGCCAAATTATAAAGTAGTTTTCCAACCGGACATTCCAGGTTCAAGTGCAACTTTTGAGAATAAAGTGGTGACGATTCGACCAAACTCGTTCGGTATTCATTCGACGACATGTACCCATACGTGTCCAGTGAAAATGGAACGCGGCAGGGTAAAAGGAACGCGTGTTAACGGGAATAAAGTGTCAAACAAAGTTTTATCAGCTATCTTGTCAAAAGGTGGTCTTGGCAGTGAAAGGGAGATTGTTTTCCCAAAATCCTCGTTTCATACGCGGAACACCGGACCTTCCTGCTAGGGGCTGGAGCAGCTTTCAACGAAAGCGGAAAAGGAACGAGGGACAGCTCGATTTAATTAGACTCTTAAACTCTTAGGCAACCAGATTTTCGATTCTATTCCACGGAATCCTATTGAATTTCGGAAAGGATTCTTTGGGTTCGTGAAGTAACGACTACCCAGTGACAGCAGGATACCACGAATGGGTCAGATGAGGAACGTGAGACGTACATGTGGCACAGCTCGTCATTTCACATTATTCTTCATGTAAGAACCTCAATCGCGTAAACTTTTTTTTGTTCAGACACAAAAGTCGTTAAAAACCTCTCCAAATCACCAAATCACAGTGCATCGTACGCAGGGATGCATACACCATACATTGCTCTATTGAGTTACGACAGGATTGCGCCAAAGTTTCACATCTTTTTTTCTCTCCCTCGTTTACTCGCCTCCCTCTTTGCCGCGGGTTTGAAAATCGTGTACGGGAGCTGCTATAATCAGAAGGCAAAGAGAAAGGATACGGTAGGGAGAGAATGAAAACGCAACGAAGAAAAACGATGAAAAACGAAGCGAGTTAAAGACATTACTGGAACCGAGACGATAAGTGCAAGAGGAGCGCAAAGACGGAGTAAGACAATGAAAGAGCATGGAATAACAAGAGTTAAGGAGCATCGGGGATATCTGGAATAAAGAGAAGGAGAAGAGCTTCGGAGAAAGAAAAGATGCAGCCGAGCGGTAGCCACTGGGCAGCCTCCTCGTGTCTTCTCGCACCCAGGATTTATATCACAGTTGCGTCTGTCGGGACTGAAACCCGCGCACAGAAAAACATACACACATACAAAAATATACACTAATACACTTGACTTATGCAAATCCAGTTCGTATCCCGTTTTCTGCAGTACCCAAATAAATGTCACCAACAAGCAAAAACGCTCTTCTGCTTCAGCGTCCAAGTCGCTCGCTTCTGATGGTCCATGGCCCGCTGGCATATGACGATCGCCATCGTAGGCCACTTCTTTTATCCCCAAAATGGCATCACTCCGTCTATGCTAATATGGCAGCTCCACTGCGACAAATACTAGCATTACACCATGAATGGGTTACATATAAGCCTCGTGGCAATTGGTAACAATATTGACGGACATTTCAAGGGGGTTCTCCAGGAATGTCCTCCGAAAATCCACCAGTTTACTCTGCCTAGAATGTCAAGAACTTTGCCCATCTTTGAGTAATGCCATTGGTACAAAAGCAGGATCGTAGACATTAGCTGAACAAGCCTGGGGAGTAAGGACAAGCGGTTGAGGAAAAGGGAAAAAATGAGATCAGGAGAATGTTAGAAGCTGGTTGGTAGGGACAGGGCGAAAAGAAAAAGAAAGGAGAGAATGAGCGCTCCAGTGTTGGCCGGATTTATTCCCGCGGTGACAAAGCACCTGCTGTCTCAACGTGGTGCTCTGCTGCTTCGCTCGCGTCCTCCTCCCTGTTGCCTTCTCTCGCCCTGCCCACTCTGTGTGCCTCGTTCGTCCTGCATTGCGAGGAGTGTGATCAAAACAGGGAGTGGGTTTCTTCGCCATGAAGAGGGCTTCCGATTCGTTCCCCGTTTTCTTCGTATTTTTCTTCTTCTTCTCGTTCTTTCACTGATATTTCTTCTGTTTCGATATGGTGGCTTTTACCCCATTGTTCCTGGTTGCTTCCGAGCATCGAGCACGCTCTTCTTATTTCTTCGCGATTCTTGAGGCTCTCGTCGTCTTCGCTCCTCGGGGGATGAGCCAGCAACAGCGCGACATTCATCGCGTCTGTGGAGAACAATGTTGTTCGTTCTTTTTTTCGCTCAAAGCTCGTTGTAAGAACTGGCTCGAGCCTTGGAATTTATAGAGATAAATTCTTCATGCAGAAAATGCGACGTGAAATTGATGGATGAGAGTAAACGAATGATTCGTACGAAATAGACAAAATTCCGGAAGCGTCGATCACTAACGCAACCCTACACTCAGCGCCATCTCTTCAACACTGGAGTCAACACGCTCTTCACCTTGCTGAGTCGGTACATCTTGAATTTACAGATAATCGGCCTTCAGTCGGTGCTTGACGGAAAACGTGGTCCATCTACAGAACTATCCTTTAACGTAAAACAATAAAGTAAAAAAGGTACATCAACCCCAAAACCCGACTGCAGTAGACAGCTTGCGATTAAAATTCAAGATCCCGATGGGAGCGTAAATCGATCAGGTTCCTGTCGGAATATTCATCCCACAGCATCGCGATGATCATCACCACTTTTTAACATGCTTCGCGCAGAATCCACAGAGAGCGATCACTTTCCCAATAACGCATCCGTACACGATTGCGTTCGGCGATGAACTTTGGCTAAGCGATGTTCTTACGAACGCCGTGTTCATAATAACGGTCGCTATCCAACATTGAAAACGCGTACAAGCTTCTCTTCCTCCGATATCACTATACCTCATACAGGAATGAAGCTCTCTCGAGGTCTATACGTATTTGCTTCCACCGCGAGGCCAACAAGTATGTGTGAGAGCATGTAAGGGAGCCCATGCGGCGCACGACGCCGGAGATCAGGGCTCTCCGGAGCCTGTAGCCTACCAAGAGTGCATCCGCTCGGCTCTTGATGAAGATAACGCCAAGGTTCTTTGAATTACGACGCGGTCCCCAGCAATAATAAATTCCACCTAACATTCATTTTCGTATACGCAACTTTATGTCGTCCTTAGCTGAACTAAGCGCCTCTCAACCAATGTCATTTAGTATCTCGCTGATGACCCTAATAGTCAGGCTCGGTGGACTCTGCTCAATGGAAACTGAACACTTTCCGCGCTTGGATTTACGTTCCAAGTCTTTTGGTCTTGCTGTTTTTCCGTCTCCGACTCCTCGCGCTTCTTCTGTCGGAATACACTTATTTTTTTCCTCTTCGAGTTCATTCAACGAGGCAGCAGCAGCAGCAGCTCGCACCGATGATCGATCGTATCGATGAGTTTTTCAAGACGCGACGATTTTCCGAAATCAGTCAAACATCGTTATTAATCGAATATTCGTTTAAGCATTATTCGACCGGCATTGTAGTGGAATTCGCGATGTTTGAGCGTCCGGATCACGAAGCAGAGCTGGCTTTCTTTTTTCCCTTCATTTACCATCTGATCTCGTTTTCTTTTCTCTCGAAATACGCGGAGAGGAGCATATAGCTCCCGGCGAAGCATCGCGGTCGGCAGTGCAATCGCGAGCAACGATGTAAGCTCGCTGCGCTCTTGTACCGTCGTAAAAAGCTTTGCGGACCGGCATCGTGCACCTCTTCCTTCTCCTCTCCTTGCTTCTTCTCGTCGCTTCTGTTGAGGCAGAGGTTTCGTTTTAATTGGAATGCATCGGGCGGGGTATCGAGACCGTCGTATCGGTTGGCTCTTTCACATAATCGTGAATCCGTTCCGCGGTTGAGTTTTGTACATAGAGCGGCTACTCGGCGCATACGGTTCGCCGATAATCTAGCAGAGCGAACTAAGAATAGCCGCTCAATGATAATATACCGATAAGGGACCATACCGAAACGACACTGGAGGGTTGGAGGGCTCGAAGCTTGTAATGGGAGCAAGCGTGGTCGGTATATTTTTTTCTACAATAAACAACAAAAGAACATAAGCTAATGACACCCATAGCGGGTGATCCATTGCTTTTGTTTCCACGCAAATACGATGGTGCTGCTGCTGTTCAAAAAATGAGTCTTTTAGTTATCTCTCCTCACTCAACTCGACAGACCTTGAGAAGTATTCTCATCCGGTAAAACCGACCGATCGAAAATTAAGATCAATCTTGACGGATTCATCAAAGATGGTTGCCTAAAAAAAATGGTTGCCTTCGTATACACGCTGACTAATCTTTTCATAAAGTAAAGTAAAAGTTAAAACACTGCGTCACCGAACTAATTCGTACTAGAAGAGATTCTGAAAAAGTGTCTGAAATTTAGTACACTGACATTCCGAAAATTTGCCCTGATGCGATTAGAAGTGTGCATCGGAACGAGCAAAATCAGAGTTAAAGGGTTGTACAAGCGGGGCTACGAAATAATTTGACCAAGAGCGGTCGTTATTTTTATCCCCGTCTTGATTATAAAATGGGAATGGCGATCGAATGCAAGAATCCAGATGAGCACAGCATCAGCTGGATGGTTGGCATGCGTTGAATTTACCGCTGGTCAGCTGACACGAGGGATCATGTCGTATAGTACTGTACTATATTGCACGTATAGCAGAGGAAGAAAATGAGATGAACAGGACGAGAAACGAGAGACTTGAGGAAGGACGACGAGATGAGCGTGGAGAGACGAAAAAAAAGAGATACAAAGAAGGAGAGAAGAGAGAGGAGCTGCTCCACCTCGTCCGGGCCTCATATAATTGCTGGCATCCATAACGCTGATGTATTTATGGCATTAACTCGCCTCTTTCTCTTATACGCTTTCTGCTTCTGCTGTTGCGGTGCTGGTTTCGATGATGATGACGGTGTCAGTGCTAGCCGCCCTCGACTAACCCCTCTGCACCCTTGTCCCACAGCCCGTGTGCCGTCATGAAACCACAAGTAGAAATAATTGGTTGAAAACAGCGAGCTCTCAGGCGGCAATATATCCAGCTTACTCCCCGCTGTCGCATCGCTTAGATCACTTCTTCTCTTCATTCTTCCACTGTACGCTCATTTCACTTCTCACCCGATTCCATCCTTACAACCACCAGCGAATCCTTCGGTGTGTGCTCACTCCTCTTTCTCTTATCCCCCCTGTTTCTTCACATCCCCAAGCTCGATTATTCAATTTCTTTACTCCATCGTTTTCGTTCCTTTTCCTCGTTTCTCTTCTTATTTCGAAAGTGTAAAGGACTCTCCTGGATCTTCCTGAGCACGAGTATCATCTTTCACATTCCATGGCCGTTGCACTTTGAAATCGTTTTGCTTCGGTTTTTTTTTTCATAGCAATACATCGGTGCTCATTCTCATTATCATCTGCACGCTTCGGAGGCCTCCAGCAATTTTTTACCCCTTTGTGAATTTCCAATTTCTCATATCAATTTCTACTGCTTGTACGATAAAAACTGAGATAAGTCCGTTCTATTGTTACGTGCATTCCTCGGAAGGAAAACATGGATGCATTTCGATAAGCCATTTACTTTATTATTGCAGACGATGAGCTCTTATTTTTTATTTATTTATAATATTAAATAAATAAAGTATACCGTATTAAAAAATGAAGTGCTCAAAGTGCTCACCAAAGTGCACATCAGCAAAAAACTGACGCGATTGTGATGACAAACGCGTGGTTTGTGTTTGACGCTTTTTGCAACTTCCACTTGAGGAACAGGTGTTGCAGGCATATTGAAAATCCAAGCTTTGCAAACTTTTCAAACGTCAAGTTGGCAGAACATTTCATTACTCATTAGAATCTTCCGTTCTTTACCGAGCTCGTTTCAATTACTGATCCTGTCAGTTCATCCTGATTCGGAAGAAAACGTATTCGCACTCTGGAATGCAGTCGCGAATCTGTATGACGTTTCATACCGATTCGACGCAACATATCACGGGATACGTTGAAACGAGAAACTTCAAGTCGTTTTGACAATTCATTAATCGAAGGCTGAAAACATTTTCATGTTCAATCTCTCCTGTGTTTCTGGAGGGTGCGCAGTGTATAGTAGGAAAGTGATTGGCTTTGGAAATCACTGAGGAGCCGCTGAGCATTGGTTAAAGTAAAGAAGAAAAAATAATAGAACGAGAGGAGGAGAGCTTAAATAGCACGACAGCCTCGAAAGAATTCTACTTAAAGGTTGACGGCAGGCAATGAACATCTCGTTGACGGCCGTTTGGCGCGATTGCGGATATACTATATCTATAATATTATGCGAAGAGAGGTAGGAGAATCCAGGGGTCCAGACTGTATCCAACCAATGGTGCACATGTTCTCTCAGTTCTTCCTTTCATTCCTCTCGTTTTCGAGATCATCCGCGCAATAACGTATGCTTCTTTAGCGCACGCCTGACTATTTTTTCTCTTTTTTTTTTGTTGTCTTCGAGTTTCCAGCATTCCGCCGCCTCCCTTGGCTCTCTATACCTGCAAGTGCACGAGAATGTTGACTGCAATTGCGAGAGAGTGCGAGTAAACGGAGACACGGGGCTATCCGGTTACAGCACCTACAGGGGACGTTCAGCTGTAGAACGACGATCAAAGGGAACGCTTCGGATAATTCTCGCGGGGGTTGAGATGAACCCCTTTTCTACCCATCTTCCTTCCTCCCGTATCCCTGCTTCTTTGCCACTATGCGCGTATACGTCTATAATTTTAATGCGGCGCGATCGGTTACTACCGCGATACTCCGATCCTGAGCAACAGCAAATGCGACTATGAAATCTCCGTAATGTATAATACGATCTGTGATAGGTTAAAAACTTGAAAGCAGCGTCCTGCGAGAGTTGCATTACGGGTTATAGGCGTAATACGTAGGAAATCCAAGCGAGCGTAGAATCGCACGTCAAGTTTCATGAAAATTATCGCTCGCGTGTGCCTCTTCTCACATTTCTGTCATGCTGGTTCTCTCAGCGCTGATGTTATTTTTATATTTTTGTACACATCGCACGCATTGATCGGTGTTGATCGTCAAGCTCCAGCGTTGAATATTGGATAATCGAAATTTTTGAAAATATCGCAGTCACCCGATTAGCATTTTGGAACGGTGATTGACGTGAAAAGATGAACGCGTCGATAAGCGAATGAAGAAAATGTTGGATTGTCTTTTTGCTTGAATTTTACTGTTTTTTTGCATTTTCCCATTGAAATATCGAGTTTTCGGGGAAAAGTCGGTGGGTTTCGTGATCAGCGGAAAATTTCCGATCGAATAAGCTCCTGAAATATTTAAAATTTGAAAAAAAAAATTTCGACTCATTTTTCGCCACTTTTCCAGAATGGTCGAAAAGTCGAAATTTCAAATGGCCATAACTTTCGTTCTGATATCGATAGAGAGATTTTTTGGGGGGGTTTTGAAACCCCCTTGAGTAGACTTAAAAAATGGTGAAAGTTAAATGGCGATAGCTAAATTGCTTAACTCTCAAAATCGATGTTGAAAATCGGCGAAAAAAACGCAAAGGGGTGTGTATGGGAAAATTGGCGAAAATCGGTGGTCCTACTTTAAAAATCTGCCAAAAATCGAAAAATTAAGATATCCGGACAAACCAAACGGCATTTTGAAGCCTCATCGATTGCCAAGAGAATAAGCACAAGTCGGGGTGTCCATCTCGAGCGAAAAAAAAATGGCAAACATTTTAGTGAACCAACTCAATCCAGCAGAAAACGACGAAAAATTTTGGATTTCAAAAATGATTTTTAATGGTCCACATCGATGTATTTTTTCCCGCTGATTACCAAACACGCGGGTATTTTATCGAAAACCCAAAATTTCCGTCCGAAAATGCGATAATACGAATTTTATCGATTAATTACTATATTTTCTCATTGAAACATCGGGTTTTCGTGAAAAAGTCGGTGGGTTTTGTGATCCGTTATAAAAAATCACCTTGTTTTCCTTCGATCTCAAGAACTGTCTCTTTGATGGCTCGAAAGTCATTTTAAGAGCTGGCAGAAAGTTGCGATGCAAAACGATCGAGGGAGTGAAAAGGAGAGTAACAAAAAAAGGACGAAAAAAAAATGGAATAAGTAAGAAGACAGAATCGAGTAGAGATATGCAAATGTCTGAAATTGCGACGCCTCGACATAATTCAGACGCACATACTACATTCAACTCGAGTGATACACACGTACGAATCAAGTCGCACATATACAAGTATACAAAGGCGTAAACACACAAACGCCATACTACATCAGGCTGCTCGTACATGTGTACTTTAGTGCACAAGGTGAGTGTGTGCCATGCCACTGAGGATACTATAAACCTCGATACCGGGCGAATAAAATCCTGGATTTACAATCCTGATAGCGAGAGGGCGAGAGAACTGCGGGTCCTGTCCTCCCCGTCTCACACTGGCTTTGCCTGTCCGAGCAATCCACCCTGGACGTGTTGGTCGCGCGCGCGATGCGTCCTTTCTCTGTTCTGTGCAGTTTGTCGCTGTCTCGCGCGGATACATTCGTGGCAGAAAGGCTTGAGCGCACGCCGAAGGCATTTCCCCTCGGTGTAGGTTTACTCATCAGGTGATGGCAACTTTCAGTCGTATCTTTTCGATACGTCGCCCAGTTCTCCTCTTTCGCTCTGCATGCACTTTTCTGCAGTATTTTATATCGCTACTTTTGTAACGAAGGAAAAAACACGCGGCAAATGCCGATGGCACGGATAGAGGGTAGGTTTTTCCGTTCAGAAATACTTGCTTATAATTTAGCTTTATATTTTTGAGTATATTCTGATTACTCCTTAAAATTCCAAGCAGCATCGTGGTTATTGCAAAAATAAAACAAAAATAAAGAATGGTAGAGAGAATGTGCATCGGATTTCCACAAATTTCGACACGATTTCAGGTTAGGCCGAATAAGAATTGCAGAAAGAGCCAGACGAATTCGATATTAAAATGGAGGCCACAGAAAAACTTTTGCTCAACGATGGAAATGGAACCGTGTTCCTTTCTTTATTCACGCTGAATAGGATTCTGTTTTAAATTGACAAACTGGCCATAATTATTCTACAATTTAAATAACAAACCGTACGAATCTGTTACACACGAACAACTCCCATACGGAATATGGGTCCTCACCGGATGGAGAGAAAGGAACACTGCTGAGTAAAGTGAGAAAACGAGAGAAGCGATTTTCCTCCGCCGTACATACGTACATTAGCCGAAGAACGATCGTACTTGTCTGGAATCGAAGCAGAAGAGAAGAGAAGAGAAGAAGCGAACCCAGAAGAAGTTACGATCGAGTCTCTTTCGTACACCGGATATATAAGACTTTCGTACTCTGCTCATATAATACCAACTGTAACGTTCATCGTCCACGTACAGACAACGAGCTGCGAGAGGAGCATATTCGAAGTAAAAGCAATTTGGGAGGGTAGGAGACAGGGAAAGGCACGATCCTTTATTTTCAAACGCGGGGATGTATACGCGAAAACACGGACGAAAGCTGCGTTCCTCTCGAAGCAGGCGACTCCGGGCAAGCTGTGGAATAGCAATTCTTGAAAAAGCAGGGATAAACCGATGGTTCGCCTTATCAAATTGTTCCGGTGTGTGTAGTATTATCCAACGTACGAACATCCGTATACGCGTGTTTGTGTGTCTCGCGTACACGTTTCTCCTCCGCAATTTACCCCCTCCGTGACAAAAGTCTCACCCCCGCAGGATCGCGAGGATCGCGCGAGTATTCGACGTTCCAACGGGACAGAACGAGACGCGAGTCGTGTTCGATACCATTTGAGGACCTCCAATAACCTATCCCGACCATTCCGATAGGAGCTGTCGTACAGCACCCACACATGGACCAAGGTAGGACGACGACGTTGCCCCGGTCCTGTATTATTCTCGGGAGCAACCCTGTCCAGCCCCGTCTCCCTTGTCCCTCCTTCACCGCAAAACAATTCAACGAGATGTGTCGCCAGCCAGAAAGGATAAGAACGAGATGCTTGCTGGCGTCGAGCGAGCGATCACTTCGCAGGTGTGTCTTCGCACTAAATTCACGCGTGAAAGACGCGACGATTCTCTGCGGTATTTTAAGGCATATGTTTATATACCGAGTTGGAGGATATTCAGGACTTTAAAGTTTCTGGTTTACTGCGAGATATGGGTATTCCGCTGATTAGGTTAAGCCAGGCAGGCAAAACGCGAGAGTGAAAGAGGGTATAAACGTTTACTTTGTTTTTTTCAATGCAGCGCGTTCTCCTGACAGGACCCTTTGCAAAAGTAACACGATAGGCACTGAATGTTGAATATACGTTAAGGGTATATTGTTTCCTTGCGAAATTTATCTTTGAAAAAAAATTCAGTACACTAAATTCGATCTGGGGATACTCTAATTAGCGTTATCGCGCTTTCGTATCGTAAAGAGAATTAATAGGGTCGACTTAAGGGCATGTGAAAGTCCTGCTGCATCGTCTTTTATTCGTCGATTAAATGCCTTTGATTGTAATTAAAGCGATAATACACAAACGGCAGCTAGATTGTTTTTCAATAATTATATAGGCCTCTCCGCAGTTTTATATCGAAAACAAGAAGGATTCAATGAAAAAATCAAAGATAATCTCGTTTGAATGATTTTTTTTTTATTTCAAAATGTCGAATCTAAGCGAGTGCCGGCAATTATTCCAAGAAAAGGTCAATTTTATTTTTCATTAGTTATCGTCAAAGCCTCGCGATCTACCTCCATTTTTCATCCATCTTAACCATAGTTTTTTTTCTACTGTACGGGCAACTTTATTCAGCGTTTGGCCCTCGTGTATTCTTCAAAAAATCTTACAATCGGGTGAAAAAAATCGTAAAAAATCGAATCAATCACAGCGGCCCACCCGCGCCCAAACGTCAAAGAGTGAATTGGAAAAAAACGTTTTTTTAACGTACGGAGAAGCGGGATGGCGGGAAATCGGAGAATCAACGAGAAGAACAGCAGGAAAGATTCGCCATACGAGGACGTCTTGTCCAGTCACCTTAAATAAGAGATCCAATCCGATCATCGATTCGGTGAGGGGAAAAGACGGCACGAAAGCACCACAGGAAATATATCAGTCCGTCGGCAAAATTAATAATACGAATGGGAATGGATATAGGTGAGGCACTTCATAGCCGCAGCAAAACGCGGAGCAAAAAGCCAAGAGAACAGGAGATGATCGAGAGGCGAAGGAGCAAAGACGGTGTAAAAAAGTGGTTTAAAAGAAATAAAGCATGACAGATACAGAAGATGAAAATGAAGACAAACAGAGTGGTTGTTACCTGGCGGCCATAATCCGACGCTTGATAATAAATAAAGAGAATCGATCCTTTTCTTTCTTACCTTCATTTTCTTACGAAATTCTTTTCCCGCGTCTTTGATTTTCGATTTCTCTCAGAAATACCTCGATCCCTCATGATTTTATTTCTCTTTTCGAAGTTTTACCGGGTGCGAAAATTGGCAAACAACAGCGCGAGATCGTCTGATCGAAGAGTCATTTCTTGTAAATGTTATAAAACATTTTGAAAAAATTTTCCAGAAACAAACCATGAAGCAACTTGTTTAGAGTTGTTTTCTCTATTCGTGGTTTATTTTTAATGCAGTTGTAGCTTGTTCTTTTCGTCCAGCACCACATTAAAGTACACCTCTTTCCGCGAGATTGTGTGATCGAAGAGTCATTACTTGTAAATTCTATATAAAAAACTGAACAAAAATTTCCGGAAACCGGAAATGAAGCAACTTGCTCAGAGTCATTTCCTCTGCGCGTGGTTAAATTTTCATGGAGTTGTCGATCGTTCCTCTCATCCGCCGATCGAACGCTGGACCACAGAATCCGCGCAAAAATCTGAAACTGAATTTCCGAAAACCGGAAATGAAGCAACGTGCTCAGAGTCGCTTCCTCTGAGCGTGGTTAAATTTTCATTGAGTTGTCGATCGTTCCTCTCATCTGCCGATGGAACGCTGGACCACAGAATCGGCGCAAAAATCTCAAACTAAATTTCCGAAAACCGGAAATGAAGCAACTTGCTCAGAGTCGCTTCCTCTGCGCGTAGTTAAATTTTCATGGAGTTGTCGATCGTTCCTCTCATCCGCCGATCGAACGCTGGACCACAGAATCCGCGCAAAAATCTGAAACTAAATTTCCGAAAACCGGAAATGAAGCAACTTGCTCAGAGTCGCTTCCTCTGCGCGTGGTTAAATTTTCATTGAGTTGTCGATCGTTCCTCTCATCCGCCGATCGAACGCTGGACCACAGAATCCGCGCAAAAATCTGAAACTAAATTTCCGAAAACCGGAATAGAAGCAACTTGCTCAGAGTCGCTTCCTCTGGGCGTGGTTAAATTTTCATAGAGTTGTCGATCGTTTCTCTCATCCGCCGATCGAACGGTGGACCACAGAATCCGCGCAAAAATCTGAAACTAAATTTCCGAAAACCGGAAATGAAGCAACTTGCTCAGAGTCGCTTCCTCTGCGCGTGGTTAAATTTTCATTGAGTTGTCGATCGTTCCTCTCATCCGCCGATCGAACGCTGGACCACAGAATCCGCGCAAAAATCTGAAACTAAATTTCCGAAAACCGGAATAGAAGCAACTTGCTCAGAGTCGCTTCCTCTGGGCGTGGTTAAATTTTCATAGAGTTGTCGATCGTTTCTCTCATCCGCCGATCGAACGGTGGACCACAGAATCCGCGCAAAAATCTGAAACTAAATTTCCGAAAACCAGAATAGAAGCAACTTGCTCAGAGTCGCTTCCTCTGGGCGTGGTTAAATTTTCATAGAGTTGTCGATCGTTTCTCTCATCCGCCGATCGAACGCTGGACCACAGAATCCGCGCAAAAATCTGAAACTAAATTTCCGAAAACCGGAATAGAAGCAACTTGCTCAGAGTCGCTTCCTCTGGGCGTGGTTAAATTTTCATAGAGTTGTCGATCGTTTCTCTCATCCGCCGATCGAACGCTGGACGACAGAATCCGCGCAAAAATCTGAAACTAAATTTCCGAAAACCGGAATAGAAGCAGCTTGCTCAGAGTCGCTTCCTCTGGGCGTGGTTAAATTTTCATAGAGTTGTCGATCGTTTCTCTCATCCGCCGATCGAACGGTGGACCACAGAATCCGCGCAAAAATCTGAAACTAAATTTCCGAAAACCAGAATAGAAGCAACTTGCTCAGAGTCGCTTCCTCTGGGCGTGGTTAAATTTTCATAGAGTTGTCGATCGTTTCTCTCATCCGCCGATCGAACGCTGGACCACAGAATCCGCGCAAAAATCTGAAACTAAATTTCCGAAAACCGGAATAGAAGCAACTTGCTCAGAGTCGCTTCCTCTGGGCGTGGTTAAATTTTCATAGAGTTGTCGAGCGTTTCTCTCATCCGCCGATCGAACGCTGGACGACAGAATCCGCGCAAAAATCTGAAACTAAATTTCCGAAAACCGGAATAGAAGCAGCTTGCTCAGAGTCGCTTCCTCTGGGCGTGGTTAAATTTTCATAGAGTTGTCGATCGTTTCTCTCATCCGCCGATCGAACGCTGGACCACAGAATCCTCGCAAAAATCTGAAACTAAATTTCCGAAAACCGGAATAGAAGCAACTTGCTCAGAGTCGCTTCCTCTGGGCGTGGTTAAATTTTCATAGAGTTGTCGATCGTTTCTCTCATCCGCCGATCGAACGCTGGACGACAGAATCCGCGCAAAAATCTGAAACTAAATTTCCGAAAACCGGAATAGAAGCAGCTTGCTCAGAGTCGCTTCCTCTGGGCGTGGTTAAATTTTCATAGAGTTGTCGATCGTTTCTCTCATCCGCCGATCGAACGCTGGACCACAGAATCCGCGCAAAAATCTGAAACTAAATTTCCGAAAACCGGAATAGAAGCAACTTGCTCAGAGTCGCTTCCTCTGGGCGTGGTTAAATTTTCATAGAGTTGTCGATCGTTTCTCTCATCCGCCGATCGAACGCTGGACCACAGAATCCGCGCAAAAATCTGAAACTAAATTTCCGAAAACCGGAATAGAAGCAACTTGCTCAGAGTCGCTTCCTCTGGGCGTGGTTAAATTTTCATAGAGTTGTCGATCGTTTCTCTCATCCGCCGATCGAACGCTGGACCACAGAATCCGCGCAAAAATCTGAAACTAAATTTCCGAAAACCGGAATAGAAGCAGCTTGCTCAGAGTCGCTTCCTCTGGGCGTGGTTAAATTTTCATAGAGTTGTCGATCGTTTCTCTCATCCGCCGATCGAACGCTGGACCACAGAATCCGCGCAAAAATCTGAAACTAAATTTCCGAAAACCGGAATAGAAGCAACTTGCTCAGAGTCGCTTCCTCTGGGCGTGGTTAAATTTTCATAGAGTTGTCGATCGTTTCTCTCATCCGCCGATCGAACGCTGGACCACAGAATCCGTGCAAAAATCTGAAACTAAATTTCCGAAAACCGGAATAGAAGCAACTTGCTCAGAGTCGCTTCCTCTGGGCGTGGTTAAATTTTCATAGAGTTGTCGATCGTTTCTCTCATCCGCCGATCGAACGCTGGACCACAGAATCCCCGCAAAAATCTGAAACTAAATTTCCGAAAACCGGAATAGAAGCAACTTGCTCAGAGTCGCTTCCTCTGGGCGTGGTTAAATTTTCATAGAGTTGTCGATCGTTTCTCTCATCCTCCGATCGAACGATGGACCACAGAATCCGCGCAAAAATCTGAAACTAAATTTCCGAAAACCGGAAATGAAGGAACTTGTTTAGAGTCGTTTTCTCTATGCGTGGTTCAATTTTGATGGAGTTGTCGATCGTTCTTTTCATCTGCCACTACTTTGAAGGAAAACGCTTCTCGAGAAATCGTCCGATCGTCCGATTCTTGTAAATTTTATAAAACATTAATGTGCAAGGGTGAAAGGGAGAAAAATTTTTGCTTGAAAAAATGTGCAGGAAATGCTAGTTTAGTTTATTCACTCTCATTCTCCCGGACTATCTCTCATTTTCTCTCAGTACAATATAAATTCAGCTGTGAAATATAGCACTCTTTCTTACTCGATATGGATGATTTCTTTTCTTCACAGAATGAATTATCGTAGAATTATATTATCCTTCGCTAACCGCGATTAATGCCACCAGTTGACAACTGTCAAAAACAGCATAGAAAACCGCGCGAATACGCTCTCGCATGAATCATGTCGCGGCTGCGTTCTCACAAACGTTGCGACCAATCACGGAACGAATAAAATGGCAACAATCGCGCGATATAATTTCGATAAAGGATCAACTTCGGGACCTCATCAACTTTTTACAGAGGGAATCAACTTTTTGTTAAAAGGATAATTCCATCCTAAAACGATTTAAAAAAAACGCTCATTTTTAGTCATTTACATCGGAGTCGCCCCTCAATTTATTCCGTTGAAAGTTGACGAACGTATGTTAATGTCCACGATAAAATCGATATATTACCGAAAATTATAAACGCGGTCTGCCATTTTTACCAAAATGACCCAACGTGATCGGCATAAAATTTAGATTAGCCGGAGCAGAGTTGTGGTGAACAGTGTACATCGAATTTCGTCGAAAGTATCGATCATTTGGATCGAAATTTCTCCCATGCTAAAACGAAACCCGAGTGTGTCATACGGCGTACCGAAATTAATGGATTTTGAAATCTCCACTCATTTTTCTCTCCACACCACCAACATTTTTCGTTGCCGCGACGTGAATCATTGGCTAGTTTACTGGAATCTATACGTCGGGTGAATTTACACGACGGACAAGCAAAGAATCCAAAGCAGTCCGATTTCAGGGACAGCGACTCGGGTTTATCTCAGAGTCCCTCGTCGTTTCCTCCCTCGCACTTCTTTCCACCGCTTTATCCTCTTGCTCTTCCTCCTTCTTTCGTGCTGTCTTTATTATCGAGGTTCAAATGAGAATTTATGTAGACATAAACGGTCGGTGTCAGCGAGGAGATCGCGTAGGTGGGGGACATAAAAGAGAGTTTGCATTCATCACGAAATGTCTTCTCCTCTTCTTTCTCAGTGTACAACTGCGTACAAATGCCCCATTTTTTCATTCATGTGGATATTAGGGTGGTCCAAGTGAAGTCGAATTTTTTCTTATTAAAACATCCAGCTCAAAAAGTGGTCGTTTTTTAATTGGGAGAAATCCTTCGCTAAATTTTGTTGTAAAATCCACTACCGATTTTTTTTTTGCAATTTAATATACGTACAAACATTTTCACATTTATCAGCATATTTTCCAAGCGAACGAATTTTGCGGATAATAGCTGGTCATCAGATAATCTGCGCAAAAATGATGCACATGATTTTCGCAACAAAAATAATTAATATTAAATGTGTTTTTGACGATCAAAAGAGCAAAAGATTGAGTTTATTTATTGAATGATAAGTTACGCGAGAACCTCCTTAATAATTTTGGTAAAAAAGAAACAAGATTTATCTTTTGTTTCCTCATATATCTCGGACAATTAATTCGGAAAATAATTAACTCAACATTTGTTATTCATTTCAATGACAATTTCAATGGTTTTGCTAAAAAGTTTCAAGATTTTTTCCCAACGAAAGAAATTCCATTGAGCAGTGATGCATCCTTCGTAATAAAAAATTTAAATACGAATTACCTCGCCGAAGCCCGAGCGGCTCCCGTGTACTGCGGGTTGCCTTATCGCAGGCGTCCGGTTACGACAAGCAGTTTTCGATTTCTTTCGAATTCTGTAAAGGATTGCTTAGATATACTAAAAAAAAGTGAAAAAAGTAAATTTCGTAATCAGGAGGAAAAAATACATTAGAAATCATTTTCAAACTCCAAATTTTTCGCAATTTTTCCCCAGATTGAGTTGGTTCACTAAAAGGAGTGCCATTTTTTTTTCCTTCGAGCTAGATACTCCCAGTTGCGCTTGTTCTCTTTGGAACTGTTGAAGCTTCAAAATGCCGTTTGGTTCATCGAGATATCTTGATTTTTCGATTTTTGGCAGATTTTTTAAGTAGGACCATCGATTTCTGCCAATTTTCCCATACATACCACTTTGCGTTTTTTTCACGAATTTTCAACATCGATTTTGAGGGTGAAGGAATCTAGCTATCGACATTTAACTTTCACCATTTTTTAAGTCTACTCTAGGGCTTTTCAAAACACCCCCAATACGTTAATTTATCACGATTAGAAACGTAGTTACGACCACTTGAAATTTCGCTTTTTCAGCGATTCCGGAAAAGTGGCGAAAAATGGGTCGAAATTTTTTTTTCCCAATTTTTAATATTCGAATAGCCAATTTGTCACACAAGGGTGTCTCTGTCATGAGCTCGCTGCGTGAGCCTTACAGAATATAAACTTTTACGAATTTCTTTTTCGGTATAAAAAATTCAATATATAAAATTCCAAACCACAAAGTTGGAACTTTCGGTTCCCATCAGATTCTAAATAACGTAAACCTCGTTAAATCGAGTGTTTCTCTTCCATCAGGCAGATTTTTGCCCTCGCAAGATCCAGAATCGCTCGAATTTGTGTATTTTCTACTCAGAGTCCACCATAAAAGTCATTCACCCGATAACCACTCCCAGTAATCTGAAAACTAATTCAAACGTAGACCTCAGGTAAATAAAGTTCACACCAACAATCCTGGAAAGGAGGATAAAACCACAAAACATTTGTAAATGTTGATTTATTTCGAAAATATAATAGTCGATATGGTGATGATAATAATTATAATAATTGTAGACTCGTAACTGTCACAAGGAATGGCTATGTACAAGATTGCAGCGATGATGAAAAAAAGGAAAAAAAATGAAACGATATCACGTGATGTCGCGGTAAAAAACCATCGGGAAAAAACATTTTGGAACTTTGATAATACGAGAGAAACAATCTCGTACATCCACGGATAAATAACTAATTTCACAAGTAATGTAATCATTTCGACAATCGGCTTGATTAACACAACATACGCGAAACATTTGTCACACATTCGCACACGGAAACGTACACAATGCGAGGCACGATTGTCAAACCATTTTCATCATCGTTATCACCATTCATCGTCGATACTTCGAGACATATTCAGTATTGGCAAAAGTATGGAAGGACTAAAATATATGAGATGAAATTCGCCGCCGCCGCCGCCGCCGCCGCCGCCGCCGCCGCGCTCTTATTTTCCTATTTAACTAAATTTTGCGTGTAGCGAAGCGGGCGGCAGTTTGAAAGATCTTGAAAAGATTGTTTGTTTTTTGTTACTTGGCGTCGAGACGCTCTCGCCTCCGTGGACACATCGGAAATCGAATACAGAGCGTAGATAAATTCCCCGTGAAACTCTGCCGAAAGTTTGCAATATGGATAAGAAAGATGCCGTCGACCCGGCTCCAAAACTCGGGTAAATTTGGAGAAATTCGAGGAGAAGAAGACTGGAAAACTCTTCGGACGGTGAAGAAAAAAAGAAAAAAAAAATGTTCCACGTTTCTCTTTGTTTTTCGATATTTTCAAGCGCTGGTGTGCAAAAGAATACACGGTCAAAACCCGTACAGAGTATGGTAAAAATAACGGCGACAAGTTTGTTCTTGCGATAAAAAAAAGGTTCTCGTCGTACCACAAATAAAACATGCACTACGGGGGACTACGAATTCGTCGATGTATCGAATGGTGACGTTTGCCCTTTTTTTTTGTTTTAAACGCCGATTTTCACGATTGCTTCGTTCCGTTGGTTTCGCAAAGCTTGCGAATTCCGAAACGGCGTCTTTCGTTTTTCTCCGAAGAGGAAAAATTCGTCATTTTTTTTGTTCGTTTCTGTATTCTTTTTCAATCGGCAGAGCTGACGCTGGTATATCTCGTGCTCGTAGAAAAATAATGTGTCGTTTTGTTCAGTTTGTTTCGTTTTTTAAGCTCGTACTCCGACTCCTTGTCGCAATTTTGCCAGTGCCGGCATAAATGACATGTCCTCGTCGCCGCTCGAATCGTCGCTGGACTCGGAATCGCTCTCCGGCAGAGGTTCAGCTTTGGCACCGAGTCTCACGAGCTCGCGGGCCAGCTGAGTGTCCAGACACAGCGCTATCTGATAGGCCGTTATTCCGGCGTACGTAGGAGCGTTGAGGCACGGACGACATTCTTGAAGCAGATAAGTCACGACCGATCGACGACCGCGCTCGAGAGCGAGATGAAGAGCCGTCCGTCCTGATAAACCTTCTCTGGCTTCCAAATCAGCGCCGAGTCTCAGCAGATGCTGCACCAATTCGACTTGTCCGCCACCTGCTGCAACGTGCAGACACGTTTCGCCTGAAAAATCAAACGATAATAAAGCTTTAATATTGGCTCACGACGGGTTTGGATGCATACGGTGAAAATCTTTTGAAAATAAAAAAACAACAAACGAAACGAACGACTGTGGGAAATGTGATCCGTGAGGAAAGAATGTTTGCGAAAAATATAACCGAAATAACTGTCGGTTATAATTAATCTGTTCAAGCTACGAAGAATATTGGTGTTACTTTTTATCTCCACCGCCATGTACTTTTTTGAGAGGTCGGGAAAATATGCATGGGTGTTTGAAAAAATATGTGAATACATTTCGCACGATTAGGAAGATTCTCAAAATTTTTCGAAATTCACGTTGTATTTTGATTTTGTCGAGATTATGTACCTGTGCTACATCCTTAAGGATCTTTGATGAAAGTTTCGGAAATTGGCGACCTACACAGCGATTTACACCGTAGATGGCGTAAACTTTATTTTCAGAGATGTAACGATTAACCTCGTCATATTGTTTCTTTTCTCGGAGGAGAGAATCACATGCCTGTCGCGATGTCGGTTTATAGATAGAACTAGGAAGACATGGTGAATCATTGTCGGAGGTTTGGCTGGTTTCCCGCGGTCCAAACTAGGCCCGCAACGATCAAAGTTGGGGCTAAAATTAGCAATACCGATTTATCCACCGTTTTCTAGGAGCGCTAGCGTTGAAATACCGCGTTATTGCTCATTTTCAGGTAGTTAATCAACAGAGAGCGCAGGTTGACAATTTCAAGTCGGGACAAAATAACAGACACCATCAACGTAGAATTCCATAATAAATGGAAATGGAAATGCGAGAAAACGATGATCGAGTCCCAAAAAATGGAGAAAAAAAAACAAGTTCTGTTATCTGAAATGAATCTGCTTGGAACCTTCGATACGACGGATCTTTTCAAATTTTTACACCATCCATTCGTCGGTACCTGAGTACTGAAGTATTCCTGAAATTCGCGGCATTCTATTTTCGTTCTGTTGTACACAGATCGTCCTCGAATGAAAAACGAAAAATCGATCGCACGGTGTTCGATTGTGCAAGATTTTTTACGAAAAGTGAATGAAGAAAACTTTTGATGATAAAACGGGGGGAAAAGAGGATTAAAAATAAGTTGGAAAAAATCGGTAAATGAGCATGGAAGGAAGGAGAAGCGTAATTTTCCGTGCCACCAATGTCCACGCTTTTGTGGGGCTTTCCGAGTCGTGAATTCCAAAGCTCGCAAATATAGCCCTACAGCGAGTATTTTTAAATGAAAAAACATCTGCCCCCGGCTACCTCTGCTTCATGCAACAAAACTGAGCTTGCTGCGTGTGTGCATTGATGATTATATATAAACTCTGTGTGCCTCATCGTCTAGTGATGCAACTCATTTTCATCGTCGCCGCCGTCGTCGTCGTCGTGGATGGAACTCGGGCCGGCTAGCACGGCTCGTTTCTTCCCACCGTCGACATTCCGTTTACATCCAGACGGGAAGCGAGCATGAAATATCGCACGTGTATACCGTTCGAAATAATTCAACAATTTTTTTTCAAATCTTCGTTTTTAATTTTGATAAAATTATAGAAAATTCACGATTATTCCTCATTTCTCGTGCATAGATGTTTTTCTTAATCAACAAACGGTTTCGTTTACTCCGTCTTAAAAACATTGAAGAATTTCATTCGTATAAAAAGAATGGGTGGTTTATTCGGAATTTTTTTTTTTTTCGTCAACTTGCCGGTAACTTTTTGATATTGTTATTATTGAAAATCGCTTCCCTCAGCGCCTTTGACCCTGGTCGCTCTCATATTTTTTTATTACCGTTAAGGACGCGAAATTCCCATTCCGTTTCGGTTTTTTTAGGACTGTGCGTTGAAAAACATCATTAAGGTGGTTTAAAATTAGATTTTCATATCGAATGAGTGATTAATGCTAGATTCATCAATCAGGTTTCTCCTATTCTTGATTCAAAGGTTTATCATGTTTTTACGGCCTTCTTTGAAAATATTGAATCGTGTATTTATACCCGAGGCCTGCCGAGCCATTAATATTTTATTAGACACAATAAAAAACTGTGCTCACGTACGTATCAAATTTGCTTTGCGGTGAAAGGTTCTTCTTTTCAATTCAAGGAACATTACATTGATCGTTCCTCAATTTGTCGGAAACAAAATACTTCATAATTTGTCAGACATGTTAAAAAATGTCAGACGATAGTCATAATAACAGTAATTAAACATTTTTAAAGAAGCTTCGTCACATCGTGAGAAAACAATATTTCAAGGAAAAAGCGTCAATTAAAAGTGGAAAAACCCCAATTTAATTAGGGAAAAAACCCACGTCGCAACGTACCAAGACGAATCGACACTGATTTCTTTCCGACTTCTGAAAATCATATACCGAAAGAAGGCGAAAAATTACTCCGATTCGCTAATAGAATAATCCGAAATCGAAATTTGGATCGTTGGACTGCAATGAAAATACGATTTTTTATTTTCTATTCTTGCAATGATAAAATTCGTGAATTAACAAAAGTATAAAGTCGTTGAAATTCGTCGTGTTTTCGTTGTGCTCCTACGAAGTTTTGTTTTCGAATTATTTTCACAAGTATATTAAGAATCATATCTCCGGATTATTGCCTCAACGATCAGAAAAAAGGTCAGAGCCGACTCGAACTTTTTTTCGCATCGATATTCCCAATAATCACCGAGAGAGAAAATTGAATCGCAAATATTCTTCTTTCGATGTTTCTCTTGCTCAATCCCACGTGATTTCCTATTTCAATTTTGTTTACCAATCGTCTCGCTCGACATTGAACATTTTATCAATTTTACGAACGGAGTGTCAATACCGATAAAAAATAAGTACGCGGATGAGAAAAATTCAGTCGTCCGCTTGCGCGTATTTTAATTAGCCAGGATATGTAAAGTTCAGACGGAGATCTTCTTTCGGGGATCTTCTTTCACGTTCATTAGTGATAAAGCGAAAAATCGTTAAAAACGCGTGCGTTTTGCAGCGGCCATTGTTAATTGATGGATGAATTACGACGGAGTGCAGCGCCACGTTTGTAATTATAATCACATTGCGAAACTGGCGAGTTGACATTCCTCCCAGTTTTTAGGTGACACAGCTCGAGGTATATATATGGGAAAAACCCCAACGTGTTATCGTACATATGTACACTTTATATGTATGTTTCGTATATATCGTTGGAACGCAGAGTTTTATTTACAGATATTTAAACTGTAAACCGATGGTTACGTATTCTGCACCTTTCTGCACATAAATTTTTCACTCGTATGCTTGGACGTGGACTAATAGCTATTTAAAGTGAATATCCTAGACGAAAATGTTATCATTTCTCAAGTTTTCGTGAAAACCTGAGAATAATTATTAATCGCGATAAAAACTTTGCTACGATAACAATGTTTGTACTCGTATCGGGAGAAAAGTATTGATTTTCATGATAGCGATATTTTCTAATTTATCGATAGACACGTTGGTGAAACATTTACGTGGCAAGAATAAAGTGAAAAATACTGAAAAGTTTTAAATACTTTTTCGTAGACAAAGATTTTGCATTCAGAGTCTTGACGAAATTTGAATGAAATATTGCGAAAAAGAATATTGCAAAATAATTTTTTTTTCAGCAAACAGCACGATATGTGCGATTGCGCTAAAAAAAAATACTCCAAACTCCGCACGGTCTCAAGAAGTCAACGAATCAAGTGGATAATGAATTCGGTATTATTAGGACGTAAATCGTGCAGCATCAACGAGCTCTTGAAATCTTGAACCAATGCATGCTGCGTGGTTATTTATCATTAAAAAAAGCACCGAGTAATCTACGTAAAAGTAGAGCGAAACGCGTCGATTTTGTTGAAAAAAAAAATACTCCAAAATCCAAACTGTCCCGGAAAGTCAACGACTCAAAAGGGCGATTGATGAAAAGACAGAGTCATCGAAAATCACTGCTTCAAAGATTACGCTTATGGCTATGGAGATGAATATTTTCATGACGAGGAAATGTGCGGCCTTGGAAGTCGTGGCGGATATTCGAGCTCCAACAATTACCTGAGATAACTGCGAGTGACAAAAAGGAAGTTGTACGATACCGACAAAGCGGGCCCCGTTTATTTGGTCGGAATTTTGTGTGAGCAAAAAAAAAACGTTCCGTTGCCGCGGTTTTTCAAAGATCTTACGAATGGGGAAACAGTTTTTTTTTACGTTCTTCGGCCCAAGACCTCGGGCATTCTACATGGAACGCTGACGGTTCAGGAATAGCTGGCGAAACTTTTGCCTCGAGTGTACGTCTCACTCTTGGGAAATCCCAAATGTTCTCCAGACTTGAATGGTCTCGATACATTTACGTGCATACACGTAGCGACATGTATAAATACACACAATATGTGTGTGTGTGTGTGTATATATATAAATATATGAATGAAAAGTAACAAATTTAGATTTTATCCACAATATTATTCAGTCCGAAATTTGCATTCAATGCCAATAAAAAAAACCTTCAGACGCGATAAATGATAAACAAATCAGAGGTACTTTAAAGACGTTTGATGTATCGATTTTCAATGTTAAAAGTGTTTCAATTTTTTGTCAGCTCTTTAAGAAAAATTGTGCATTTGGCCAAAAGCGTATCATTCGTTATTATTTTTATTGAAGAATATATTTAAATCTCCGACATATAGACTAGATTTTTTATTTTTTTTCCAACTTTCCGATATATTTCATTGCTGGTGCAAATTCGAATCCACATTGGGATTTAATTGTGAATTATACGTTGCGGTACGAGCCTGAGGGACATCGGGCAATGACCGAAAATCCCTCTTTCGTCGATCAACATGCGATCGCGAACGGACAGAGGCTAATATAAATTCATGTTTCCATTTTATTATATTATATATTATTAAAACTATCCAAACATTAAAAAGTTCCATATTTAAAAAAAAACGTGAGTCGTCCACATTTTCAAAAAACAAGAGATATTGTCAAAAAAAAAAATCAAACGTATCCTGAATGCAAAATGGCAAATTTGAAGATCAAAAATATGAACCGAACGTTTGAAAATTATTACCGCAATATCGTCGTTGTTATCGTCGTATCAATTTATTGACATTACATTGGGAAATCCCGACCGATGGAGAATCGAGTACTCGTTTTATTCGATTAAACACGACCATGATATCAACAACAATTCCGTCATCGACTCGCGAAGAAATCTCGCGGCGATCTCTTTAGGCAACGCGAACGAAAAAAAAAACAATTGTAACGACGTGTACCTTCGCAATAAATTGAGTGATTTAACGATTGTTGCCATTGTGCGGGTTTTTTTTTAATCCACCGCGTAATTTTGAAAAATAAAAAGCAAGTCCTTTTTTTCTTGCCATTGGTTCGGAGTCTCGCGACGGAATTCGGGTCATTGTCCGTTCGTGTGGTCGCTATCGCGTTTAACGATCGAAGAGAAATTTTCTCTTTTAGGAGGAAGAAGTGCGAGGGTTGAACCGTACGCACAGTTGGTCCGCGGTGTAAAATACTGACGTCGAAAATGCTGAAGGATGGGAGAGTGCGATGGGAAATAAGCATGACGGTAAATTACGGGATTTGCCCGCTGCGGAGGACGATGCCCATGTTGCTTTAAGGCTTTCGAGTTCGGCGAAAGTATTCCATGACTCTCCTGAATGTCCCGCACGAAACTCGGAACACTCGGAATTTCCATTATTCCAGCAGAGTCATGAATTTTTATTCTCTGCACTATGGACGTTTCATTGACTGACACATGGGTAAGCACAGCGTCGAGTTTCTGGGTGAAATGCGTTCGCGGAAACAAATCGATATCGTACAGTCATTTTTAAGAATGAATTTTCGTAAAAAAAATCGTCGACCGAACGTTTTTTCGGTCATTCAAAGCAGCTTTGACGATTCTGTCGAGTGGATGCAATTTTTGAAAAATCTCGCTCGTTCTTTCGAAATTTTTGCTGAGTACATTGCGAAATACTGACGACAATAGTGACGTGTTTTTATTACTTTATCGTGCGAAATATTTGCGTTACCAGGGCGATAATACCGAGCAGCCATTGACGTCATTGAAGAACGAGAATTAAAAAAGGTTATTGCGAGATACAGAGAAATATGGACAAATTTATTTTGCACCGGAGTGGGAAATCTTTTGAAAATAATGACGAATGTCGTTTGAAATCATTCAATCGTCATTTTTTTTTGGCTTTATCGTGCCAAGTTGATAATAAATTAATTAGAGGTCAATTATAGGTCAAGAAGGTGGACGAAGAATTGAGAATTTGAGGGAGAGGCTGAGAACCTGAAGAAATGTCGAAAAGAGAGTCGACGGAAAAGCCGAAAGCACGTTTATAGAAATAGACGAAAATAACGAAGACTCAAGAGCGAGCGAACGAGAGATTGAAGAAAGTCTCGAATTTCGGCATGGCGGAGGAGAAAAAAGTATGACGGACATACGCGTTAATACGCATATAAATAAAACACGAGGTAAAAGACATTTTTGAGTAGACACGCTCCAAGTATTCCGAATCTTCCCTTTTTTTCAAAAATCAAAAATAACTCTAAAAAAAATGTTAATCGCGCGATGAATGAAGATCGCTCCAAAGTACACGTGGGTTGATTTTCATCGGATATCCCGCATCTTCACGCGCCGGAGAAAGACGATATGATGCGAAATTTCGTATGTGAGGAATTTTCGGAACAGGGGGCAACCGCAATCACGAGCAGAATATGAATGAAAGATAAAGCATGAAACTATCGTAGGCCCTCGTACGAGCGATTTTATGACTGAATTCCAAAACGACGTGAAGAAAGCGCCACGGGCCTATTTCGGCACACCAACACTATGCAAATGACGCTTCCGTTGTCGACACGTGTTACATCATACATCGGGTGTTGCGAAAAAACCGAGCTTATCCCTTAAGGTAGTTATCTCTCGCGACAGTCACTCGCGAAAGCTAATTTATCAGCGAACGTGAATTTGCGTGACTCGGAGGGCATTCGAGAGATTCCGGACGAGAAATATATTTTGTGTAACGTGTCTTTACTTTTATTATTATTATTATTACTTTATGAATATCACGTTTAATCCCCGGATGTGAGAGGTGTCAAAATTATAGAAATTTTTCTCAACACTCGGCGATATGTTCGTTCGAAATTCATTAAAAACAACGATTGCGAAATTAAGAATAAAAATAAAGAAGGCAGAAATCGACGATTATCTTCATTTTTTTTTATCACAAGCAGTTTTTACATCTTTTTATCTCGATGAAAAATTGACGCGTCAAAGTGTTTAAAAAATGTTTAACCCGATGACAATTGGACTTTGTTCCGGTGAAAATAAATGTTGGATCGATGTAAATCAATTTTTAAAAAAATGCTCGCTTTTTACAATCGCGATAAAATTCAAAGTTTTCTTCCTGGGAAAAACTCGCGGATCGTCCCGGCAATTTCGCGCGTTATGCAACGACCGCTGTTCACTGTCGTCAATTTTTCAGCCGACACCCGTTGGATAAACTCTGTTTAGGGAAATGCAGGCTGGATGATACGTCCGTGAGCCGAATAAAAAATAAGCGACGGAATGAGAATTCTACCGGGTGGGCCGGCAGACATAAAAGAAAGTTTGAAGTCAAAGAAAGTTTGCGAGGAGAGTGAAATTCGAAAAATACCGACAGTTTCGAGTTCTAGTCAATTTCGTCAGTTTCTCATCTCCAAATGGCGATTCTCTCATCTCTAAATTCTGGCGAAAAATTGCCCAACGTATGCACGACGTAATCCTCAAATATTTCCTTGTCGAAATAAAAAATGTTTTCAAATTCGAGCGTTCGCCGTTTTCTGCAAACCCTCGAATCCAATAGAGTGTTTTTTTATTTTCTTTCGCCAGTACATTTCCGGAAACTAGTACGCGATAATCCAAGCCTATGATTAACGATAAAAATAATCTTTCGCCTCGTTTAAAAACCGCGGGAATCCAAGGCCTGTTATCAGCGACAACCGAGATAACGTACGAAATTCTTTGGTTGTTTTTCACCGGATTATGGAACAATAAGCGGTATCTGTGCCGATAATCTTAAATAAAAAAAAACGACAAGAAAACCCGATGGACAAATCAGTCGGTAATAATAGAGGAAAAGGAAAAATTCGTGCAAATCCGTCGCGTATGAATCGCGAATAAAACGAATTAATTCGTCATATTTTCGCCTTCGAGTGTACATTGACAATGTTGGGGCAATTTATTTCGAGGTAAAGTTTGCCAAAATCATTTTGAAAAAGAACATCCACGAGAGCAACAATAATCGTTCGAAATGTGTATCGTTGATTTATTATTCGAACGAAGCACATTTCGATGACAATTGTCGTACGCTATAGTCGATATGTTTCTTTCGAGAAAAGAGGATCGCGGAGTTGAACTTTCCCAATGAATTTCCATCGATGTACAGCGATATCGAGACGGACGTTTCATCGTGCGAGGCTGGAAATTCCCAGTCTCGCACGCCAGAACTAACAGTCGAGAGAAATATTTCAAAGAGAGAAAGCGAATGAAACTTTGAACCTTCCTCGTTCTTCGTGCGTTGATTTGTCGAAATCTCGATTGATTTTATCGTCATCGTTTTATTATAGAAAAGGGGCTCGACCTTACACGCTGATTCGATTCGCGCTCGTATCTGGCATTAAAACGTTTCGATGCAGAAATACACATCGTTTTTTTTATCCTTGCAAAAATCGAGTTTGCTCGATGTATGAAACCAAAATGTTCGTTTAAACTCTACTTTAACGATCCGATGTTGACAAAAAATAAATGTTCCAAAGCGACTTTTGTTACGTGAAGAAATCCTTCTTTCTTCAGATTTCAACGTTGAATCGAAAATAAGAGAATACATTTGCGGTCCATTTTTCGGAAGTGTTTTTTTTTTCAAGGACGACAGCTTGCATAAAAATACCGATAGTATTTCAGAGTCTCGTGATTTTCGTTTGAGCAGTGAAATTTTCGTTGCGATTGACGAGGTTTTTCGACAAAAAGAGGCTTGAATTAAGACGAAATCTGCAAGATTTATGTGCGAAAAAAAACCTTCTCTTCGACGGAAATAAAATCATCCGGTTTCCAATACATCACGACGAAAGTGACGGAAATTCAATTGCTAAGGTGTGTAAAAAGGAGGAATCCGGTGAGAAAAAATTTCCGATGGCACATCATTGATTTTTGGGATTGCCACGAAAATTTCGTGTTTATTTCAGTCTCGAACCTTGAAGACAATCGTTCGAGCGATAAAGACGAAGAAATTGAAAAAAATGCCTCAAAACGCGTTAAACGAAGATAAGAGAAGGAGACAAGAGACGGAACGTCTGTGTAGTGTAGGCGGCAGTCAAATTGCGGGGATTCCCCAAAACTCGGAGTGGGGAGACCGGGACACGAAACGAGAGAGACAAAGAAAGACGGGGTGTATCAACTGCGAGGTTGCTGATCAAACGCAACAGAAACGCCGTATAGTAGGTTTTTTGACCACGGAAATAAACTTTTATTCTCTGATTAAACCGCGTCAAGGATCGTGGAAACTCCTACTTTTACTACAATAACGAAAGCAATAGTCGACGATAAAAAGATTTCGTATCGCGCGCTGAATCCGGCAACTAGCGACATCTATCTTCGCAAGAAAATATTAATAACATTTTTCACGTTATTTTTGTCTGACTTCTCGTGCCTTTTGGCGAATGTTCGATGATGGAACTTTTTAGGAGCACACTTGCACTTTCGAGATGAAAAGAGAGATCGATGAGGATAAAAAAGGAGAATGAGAAAATATGAATGTTCGGTCGGCTTACCAACGTAATTTTGTTGCTCCAAATTCTGCGGAAGCGCCGGTATTCTCCGTCTACCGGCGAGAAAATTTCGCTCGATCTGCGTCAGCGGATCTGTGAGCGCTCTCGCGGAAGCTATGTCACCGGAACAGCAGGCTAAATGAAGCGGTGTGTTCCCCCGGAAGTCGCGAATCGAGGGATTAGCACCGGCGAGAACGAGTCTCCTCGCGATTCTCGCTTGCCTCGTGAGAACAGCCAGATGCAACGGCGCTTGGCAATCGTCGTTTAGGATATTCAAGAGGCATGGATGTGGTGCCATTCTTATCAGGCTGAATGCAGCCTCCAAGAAACCCTGGACTATAGCGATGTGTAGTTGCCTGTTTGTAATGCAAAAACACACACATACTCGTATATTTACCAGCACGAATAAACGTTTTTTTCTCAAATGAGCTCGTGACTTACCACAGTTCAATGACGCAATGGGCATTATTATCGTTATATGCATTTTCTCGGTATAAAAAACATGCGATAGGAAATGGAAATATCGCGGCGCGATAGAATGACGCGGAGATTCTACGTAAAAAAAAACCGCGAAATGCGCGAGATTCGTCAACGATGATGACAAATAATGCGTAATTAAAAGACGACGACGCGACACGACGTTACTCTTGAAAAATCGTGCAGCGACGTCATTTATATACGGATCGTTAAACAACTATCATCTGCATACTCGTCCTTCGAACCCGTGTCGCGGCGTTTGCTATGCGAATCTTATTTTTTCCATCACGGATGTTGTACGATGTTTCGGATGTAAACAAAACTCTCGGGATAAAATAGGGTTGCGATAGGAGCGCGAATCTTTGACGTACGTTAGTTTGCGATCTATTATTTCTTATTCGAATTTCGTATAATCGTGGTTCAGTGGGAAATAAAGGTCGAACGAGACGACTCGATTCAAACGTGTTTACTGTTCACGAGACGTCTTTTTTTTTGCAGGTTATGTTGACATTTACCGCGCGTCTGAACTTTCAGCGTTGGAAAGATCGAGAAAAAGGTTTTCACAAGTTCTACTCTTGATACTCACGAATGTAGGATATACCGTATAGATTTTTTCTTATCAATGCTTCGGGAGAAATGGAAATATCACTGACGCGACAAAATTCGATTAGAATTTGTTCATTGACGATAAATATAACGAGCCAAGAGTGTGAAACGCGAAAAACTGTGGAAAAATTCGATTGCACCGCCGTTCCACGGCATACGCGACAATTTCAATGTCATGCTTCACGATATTTTGTATGTCAGAGTTTAATGGCTGAATGTTTACATTTCGCGAATGTACCAAGCATCTTAATGCTTTTCAGACGATTAATAATTCTCGAGCTCTTCGACTTTATATCTACAAAGATGGCTATTGAAACGTTTCATGTTCGCTGGTAGGCTCTGAAAATACGATCGACATTTCACTTCTGAGCATACTTTTCTCAAATCGTTAAGTTGAATTTTGACGAAAAATTCGCTGGAAAATTGATAGAAAAAAAATCTCGACCAAAGAATTTGTAAATAATTTTATCGTTTTCTTTGAACGGCGCCAAACTCAACATTGTAGTAACAGAGTCATTGAACTATCAGTGTTTTATACAGAGCTTATCGAAATCGTACTTTCGGCAAACTTTTGACAAATATATCGCGAAATTTTGTATTTTTGTTGCGCTCGGTGACGGGACATTGAAAAACTGCTTGGAAACTTACGTATCGCCTTCGTCGTCCTGCATGTAGTAAAGTTCCCAGGGTTCTTGAGCGTAAGACCGCGCACGAGTATCTTGCACGTTCCGTCTTCTCCGATGCTCCTCGTTGTTGTCAAAATTCTGACAATCTTGAGTCTTCACCGGCCTCAATTCGACGGTAGGTTCCGACTGAACTTTTCCATACCCGAGTTGATTCAGACGAATCTGTTTCAAGCTCATGTGGCTCAGACTGTCGCTGAGTCCGAGATCCAATCCGCTGTCGGCTCTCGACGAATCCACAACGACGGATTCCGTACCTTCTTTACTTTGGAGCCTCATTGATTGACGGCTGCAGTCGTCACTACGATTCTCGAATGTTCCCCGCTGCTCTTGACTCTCGGTGTTACTTTCGCCGTATGCTTCTTCTCCTCCTTCTTCGGGATCGAACTCCGAGGACATGAAACAATTTCCGCCGGACGACAGAAAGCCAGAATCGACAATTCCGGAATCCTGCTGTCCGCCAAAGACGGAATCTTGTTTATATTTTTTGGCGCTATTCTGGACATTCGAACCTTCGTCGCTCGATTGTTGCCACATTTTTGTTCCTTCGTTTCGACTCTCGCACAATTTTCTCAGCTTTTTTCGTTTTTACGCTTGTCTTCTAGTTATCGACCGTCGGTATCTTGAATTTGATTTTCGTACAAAAATTTCGTATCGTTCCGTGCCAACTTTGCATTTACGTTCTTCTTTTTGCTTTCTTTGACCGGATGGACGCGATAATTGTTCTCGACAGTGTTGACGGTGACGAAAATCTGTCACCTCGAAATCGCCGATTTTGCGATATTTCGTGCGGTTGAGATTTGCGGAGTATTCGAATTCGTTCGAACGACCTTTCGACGTCGATGTAAATTCACGAGATCAAGGAACAAAGTTTCGTCGCTTCGAGGTTTTATCACATTTTTGCCACACTCGTATTCAATAACATTCCGTCGAAGTCTCGTTATTATGATTATTATTATCGTACGTTTCGTTTCTCGTGTCGGACTTTCCGAATGCTTGTTTTTGTTCGTCGTGTGAACGTTGTTGATTTCTCTCGCTCGGGAATCAACGATGGCGTTGTTTCGATGGAAAGGAATATCTTAGGCCGAAGATGAAAGTGTATTGCTCAAAATTCGTTGCTTTTATGTGGTCGTACGTATTCGACTGCCTGATTGAATTTTCAAGCAAGCTGATGTTATAAACACTGACGACGATAATATGTATATATATGTTAACAAATGTGTAACGTACGAACCGTTGAATAAGTCTCGATCGAAAATATTCGCAATTTCAATTTTCTCTCGATTATACGCAAAAACGATTGTCCAAAGTCAGTGTTATCCTGTTATTGTTTTAGTCGATGAATTTTAAACGATCGAGGTAAATAGCGTGGGATAACTTTCCATCCGACGTCAGAGCAGACGAATTTTCTTACTATCCCTAAACGTTCGCTCGTGAGCTTCGTAGCTTACTGAATTCTCGCTGTGCCCTCGCATTCAGCCCGAGCCCCGAGCCGCTGAATCGTTTCCCCCCTCCCGCGGAATGATGGGCAACAAGACACCAGTGGCGCCACTGACGGTGTACGCGGTATCGGGAAACTCAACGTTTGCTCCTGTACTCCTGTTAGCGCAGAACTCCTATCCTCGTAACAGCTCGCGGTCTGGCTGGTCTCGCGCAACGTTCTACAAAGACACTACTTAATTCTCTTGCGCCGCCGCAAAGCCAATTATCTACAAGACTAACCGACGAACAGAAGAGACAGCAAAACACATGATTTCCCCACACGCACACAGAAATACGTGTACTGATATGTATCGAGTTGGCACAGCGGTGGGGAGTTCCGCGGGGTAAGCCTTGGACTTCTTGGAAAAACCCATCGTCCTCGAGAGTGCTCGACATGTGCCTGGGAATATCGTTGGGGCACACGGTACAACGTCAATACCGTTGGGTATTTTAACTCAAGCGTACCCACATGATTTTTCCCGTAGGTTATATTCTTGCTTGTCGAACTTTGTTTATTCATCCGCTCAAATTTCTCAATACCTTTATATACGTACTTTTGCGATTTTTATATATTTTATTTCAATCGAAGATTCATTTCTGTAGAAATGGACGAAAACTACATGATCGCCCGAGCGAATTTTGTGAAAAATAAATTTGTAAAAATGATTGTTTATCGATGCATTCGTAAGTCTTTTTTCAATCGATCTACTGTATGAAATGAATGAAAATGGCGGCAAACGCGAGCAAATACATTTCAAACATCGACACCGGAAGCGGCAATTGGAAACGCGTAACTCGAATGGTCTTTTTCAATGAATTCTCAAGCTGCGAACGAAGGTTTTTGTTATTACATTCATGATACTCGAGGCAAATAACGTTTTGGTCACTGTGCACAGGAACGAGCGAAAATCACAAATACATATACATAAGACAATAAATGAGTCGCGGATTCCCATACGCCGTAAATTCCCGCCATAATTCAGTCGTATACTTGGGTAATTTTTGTAAGACGGACTTTTCATTGAATTTGAGATTTCAAAAGGATGCAAAGACGTTTATTGCATAGGAAAGAAAAAAAATCTTTTCCAGATATCGAAGACAAGAAAACTCTTTTTTCCCCCGAATTACTTGACGAATTTATCATCATCGATTTTTTCCCGTATTGCATTCTGCTGTTATTCCCGCTTTAATTAATCCAAATTATGACTCTCCCTGAATGAGAAAAACATTTTTTATCAGGAATTTCGCGACTTTTTGTATTTCGCACGTGATATTGAAGAATCAAACTCGAGTGCGAAGTGATATTCGTCGGTAGTGCTCGGTAGCTCGCACAGACCTTCATGGGCTGAAGGGAATTTCATATTTTTTTCGCAAACGAGCTCAGCGGGTTTAAACGTACGATAATCCAGGTGGTGAGAAACCAGGGAAAACCAGTTGACTCAGCTTGCCTGTTTAAAAAAAAGAATAGTGGAGAGGCACACGTGATAGCAAATGATAAGAAAGCTAGACTTTTGGAATTAAAGATTAAAGTATGAAAAAGCTTCCATTGGTGATAAACCACGATTGAAAAAAACATTCAATTCATATGATATTAACCAATAAAGAATAAAGCAAAGAGGAGGATATTCTCGGCATTCGAATCGACAAATTGGGGAATCATAAAAATGAATTGTCCCAGAGTCGGTCGTAATCGTCGACATTAACCGTAATCGTAAGAAATCCAAAGACTAATATTATACAATATCCGACACACATCAGAGCGTAAATATAACTTGATTGTATTTAAAATACCAGAGGCCTTTGATATTCTTTACATGCACGAAAAATGGAAAAATATTGTATTCTTTTTCATTAAAAATTTGTTCCACATATACTTAATACGGCATTGTAAAAAGTTGTAAAAAACTAATAATGTTGTGCAAATAAAACTCAGATATATATATATATATATACTTAATACGGCAATAGAGCACAGAAAACTTATTTTTAATAGCTATAAGCATGGACGGGATCGATATCCGACTCGAGATGATATGCCAAAGTCTCTGATTTCCGATACAGTCGTGCTGTTTCAAAATGCAAATAACAGCCTACTACGGAAAACATAACTTTTTTTTTACAACAATGGCAACAATTTTATGTATTTGTACCTTCATACACGCCATAAATGAAATTTCTTCAAAGGGTACGCGAAAAGTTGATACTTTTCGGTTACGTTAAAATCCTGTTCGTAAATGTACATATATATATTTCATAATAATTATTATGCGAGTGGTAAAATGCATTGGATAATCGTCTCAGCTTACCAGCCGGTACTCTTTCATCTGCGGCATAATTATCCTCGGGCCAGCGAAGTTCGTCGCACGTGCTACGAATTCACATGCTCGAGGATTCCTTGTCTCACAAGCGGTTCGCACTGCGCTCTCGGCAACAAATGATGCGTGTTCTTCTTCAGGTTTACCACCTGACCATTGTCAAGTTCTAATTTTCCGTAATCGGCGATGCATCTGACCTGAAAACATTTTAAACGATGGCACCACGGTGAATCAGTGAATACAAGCTTTTTTCCTTCGAAAATTTTTTTTTCCCGAGTCGACGAAGCGATTACATGTCGATTCAAGTATCGAACGAAAAATGATAACTTTATTAAATAAAAAAAAAATGATTCACCTCAATGTAGAGTGATTTTGGCGGAAGAACATCCATCGTGAGATTAAGACCGTGACCATCGCCTATCGAACGCATATAAGTCGCCAACGCTTTGCTGTACCCGTTGAACCATTGGGTCTCGGGCGGTATCAGATTGGCGTTCACTTCGGGTGGTAAAATGCTCCCAAATTCCCATCGCATTTGTCTGAGTCGTCTCATTCGATTGTGCAGATATGCCAGTAAACAACGCTTATTGCGATTCAGCACGATATGACGAAATTGTACGGAGAGATACAGCGAAGAATCGCCGGACATCATACTCTGCCTGTTGAACAAATGGAAACAATACCGTGGAATAGGTAATGGAATAATTATCTCCAATAAAAGTAACATTAAAGTAAAATTCCACAGTAAAATTGGCTGCTCAAAACGACTTACGCGTCGTTGGAATTTGCCGCATAAAGAGTGTGCATTTCTTCCAAAACCTGACGAACAACGGGATCCTAAAAAAAAAAACGGAATTTTGTCAAAGCGTTCATTGATTCTTGTGCATTCAACTACAAAACTAATGGTTATGATCATGAAAATTGAAGCAGCAAAGTGTATGAAAAACACTAAGATGTACGAGATGAAATTTGAATGAAATAAAAAATACAAAATTCACTTGAAAACGTCGATATTTTCGCTGCATCGAGAAACCCCTACATTCGAGAGCTGATAATTGATGACGGCTGAGATTTTAAACTCGTATATTATCGATTCTATATCGTTGTTTTTTGCTCACGAACAATCGCAATATTTTTGAAAACGCCATTTTTTGTCATCGTTATTTGCCAAAAAAATATCGCGAAATTCTGCTAGTAGTAGACAAAAAACAAAAATCTTATAATGGTGTGAATTATAATAACATTGAGAACTCACATTGAACGGACGTATATCCTCAGAAAGATCGAGCTCCGAAATTAACTTGACGGCTTCTTTGCCGAACATCGTTAATACACTGTATGTTCACTTCAGCTATGCTACTTCATGAAAAACATACGGGCTCTTATCCCGTATATCACAGTAATTAAAACAATTTTAACGAATATGTTCCTAATTTACAGCCGATACTGCTCTGAACAAAAAAGACCTAACCTCAAATCTGTATACATACGCCGGCACGCATGGACGTGTTCTCCGCCATATTGGAAACAGTCACACTGGTTCGCACTTTGCACCGTCATGAACTTAGCCGGAGTATCTTGATTTTTTTCTCCACGTACACTTTTTTTGTGGCGCTGTGGTGCTTCGCTGATTGGTTCACAATAATCGCTGAAGCACCAGCGCGTTATTCGATTCAAATATTCTACTGTGACTGCTGTTGGTTTTCATTTTCGCAAAATTTTTAAAACTATTCCAGTTGCTGAATTGTAGCCAATATAGCTTGCTCCTTACGGTGACTATACGCGAGACTCTGCTTTATAAAGATATTGACAGAAGCGAAGATGTTGACGGTAGTGACAGTGAACATCTTTATTTCGTTTCAGGTTTCTGGCACAATATGAATATTTTTTCTTTATTCTATCAGATTCAAAAAGATCTTTCAATTACATTGTATGGTTTATCGTGTAACTTAACTAATCCGGTGATTTTTTTTTGCCAACCACAAAGTATGCTCAATCGCATTGAAATATATCGTAGTGTTCCATTAATTACATAATTCCACCAGATGCAAATGCAATGTATCCCATTGCATCGATAACTAATTCGACAACACAATCAGAAAATCTTCATCAGAAGTCGTACTTGCCGATCGTTTCATGGGAGCACAGCCGCTTTCGGAGGCATTCCATTCTGGACCGTCCATCAGATTTTCGATAATAATCGGTGTCGTTAAATCGCTAACAGCTGCGCGCAATTTCGTAGTCTCCATCTCGAGAATGTCAACAGTTTCGTCAATTACGTTCTGGAGCAATCCTCGAAGAGTTTCTGCCACATCTCGCTGATTTTCGTTATTGTCCAATGCATCCATGAGTTCTTGCAAGGGAAAATCTGTTACCCATTGTTTTATCGAACTCTTTACATGATTTATGTTATTTGCGGCAAAATTTCCGGCTGCGGAGACTCGAGACGCTCTCTCAGGAATGTCAGTCGCGTTGTCATCTTCTCGGTTCAAAGCCTGCCTTATATCGTCGAATTTCGCTGACATCGCGTGGGTGTAGTTCACGGAGCAACCGCATATATCCTAGAAAAAAATATTAGCGCCGCTAGAAAGGCCGACTTGGAATTGAATGCCGATAAATCAAATTTGAACACTTTTTGAGCCAACGAATTTCTTCTTAATTGCTCGCGTTCTTCCGGCTCAAACTTTGATGATTAATAACTCTTTAGAATTCGGTTAGAAGAAGAATTCGACACCGTTTTCAGCTCGAAATTTCGCTAGGAATTCCAAGATTTTGGGCTCGTTTCCAAATTATATGATCCAAATAACTCACGTTGATGATCACCCCGATATACATAAGCGATTCTTCGACATCCGGCCAGGCTATTTGTTTCCAGAAGCTTCTCAGGCCCTCGAACATCGACACCGTATCAACTGCGCTCGAGGTAATCGAACTGCACGAAGGAACAGCCGAATCAAGATTGTCGATCTTGATGGCATCTTCGATTTTCACGAGTGCCTCGCTTATTTCCATTTCCAGCCGAAAATGAACGCCGTTTCTTATCCATTTGTAATAACTCTGTATATTCATGCTCCATTGGCCAAAAATGCCCAATGATTCGCCGTATCTGCGAGAAGCACGGATTGTAATCAGCAAAGCAGCATTTTTTGACCCCGAATAATTTTCAACTCACGTCACAAATTCTTTAAGAGCCCGGTAAAGCTCGAAGAGTTTGCTGCCCAAGGTTCTTTCGGTATCATCCGTGTTGACGTCAAAAGGTTGTAATTTCTGACAAACTTCGATGACGGTTGTCATGCACAGATCAGTCAGTTTCTCTTCGAACGTTGAATATAAAACGTGCGAGTATGGGAAATTTACTTTTCTGCAAGACAAAAATAGATCAGTGAATGCGTTGATCGAAGTGGTTACTCCGCGCGAGGACTGACGGTGGCGGTCAATAATGACGACATTGAATCAAAGTATATATTGTATCCCTGGTGGATTTGCCAACCACGATTTCGTGGTGAGTATGATTTGAACAAATAATATACCACAAAATCGTAGTTTTCGTGGTTTCGAAACCGAGAAAACTACCATTTTGTGGTATGTTATTTGTCCAAAACATACCTGCCACGAAATCGTGGTTGGCAAATCCGCCAGGACATGTTATTGAGCATCACGACCTGAGAATTGTTCCCTCATCGATTATTCTTACTTCATGAACTGTTTGTGATGATGGTACGACACTCGCTTAAGTTCAGCCATCACACGGCGAATAATTTTGATGCGGTACTCAATGGCGTCTTGACGACTGCCGGTTTCCGGAGTGTTATTCTCCAACAGATCGTTCCACCACGCGATACCTGTCTCTCTAACTGTGAATTCCAACACATCAACAACGTCGATTTCTTCGCCAAACCCTTCAGGAAGCCAGTCGTACATCTGGATGGGAAACAAATCAATATCTTCCGGAATATTGAGTCTGGAAACTGATGAAATTATTCTGAAAAATAAAACAACAGTTAAAAAACCCTTCTCCTCCAGACGCATCCTTGTACCGATGTTTCATTACCCCGAACAATACTCTAACCGCGGCCCAAAGTTCTTGACACGATTTCTCGGGCTGTCCATTTCTTTAATGTTTCGGAAACACGAGTACAAGACTTTTCTAGCCGCATCCCAAAAGAGGAGAACGTCATCGCTGGAGAAAAGTCCATCGACTATCGGTTGAATCAACGTTTTGGCCAGTTTCTTGAACACGTAAAAGTCCAGCGGATGGCTCTCGTGTCTGCTGGCGTACTCGACCCACTCGGATAACGCCACGTTTCTAGGGAGCAATCCATTTCGGGCTCGATGCTGGTTAATGAGTATTCCCGCAGCCGCTGACCAAGTGCCCCACCAACGGTACTCGGCTTTGTTTCCGGTCTCCAACTCGTGCAACAATAAAGTCCTCAATACAAGCCGATGCTCTTGGACGGCTGCTCGTGTATTCTTCTTGACGCGAAATCTCAGTGTCACGCATAAGGCACCATGAGAAACGTCGGAGGTTTTGTCGTCTTTTAGAACACACCATCTCCGTTCTCCGATAATCGGAATATCCTGAAAATCGTTGGTACCCTTTAAGCGATGCGCATATCTCACACATTATATCTTGCAAAGATTGGAAAAAGCATGATTTAAAGATTCTGGACGACCTTCGGAACAGACGAAGCTACCTGGACGAATACGAAGAGGATTCTTCTTACAGTTTTAGCATATCACACAAAGCACAAATAAATGTGATTGAATTTGGATGTGATGAGCGTACCTTGACGGCAATTTTACAGCCACCTATGAATTCTTTCTCGGGGTTGCCTGTTGTACCAGATGCTGCTACTTCTTGTACCAGTTTAATCACTCCCATCACGCCTTTGACATTATTGAACTTCATAAGCGCCTCCGAAAACGTTTCCAATGGGTCAACATCCCTTGATTAGAAAAAAAATAATAATAGATATTTATGACAATTATTGAGGCCTCCAATACCACTCACTGAGGCACAAGACGTTTTTGACGTACTAACCAGACGTCGAGGTGCAGAACATCATTTTCCGCGTCCTCTAGGAGCCTACATTTCGTTTCAATGATGCCTTAATTAATAATATACAATCCAAAACATTTAAACGTGCATTCCAATGACACAGTTTTGTGCGCAGCTGTCGGCAGCGAATTGCGCATGCATGCATAAATATCGACTCACAGATCAAAATACTCGTTCCAGACTGGCGCTAATGTTTTTTGTTTAACAGTAGTGTTGTAACGCGATGACGACAATTCCGTGTAAAGAGTACAAAAGGGGTCACTGTTACCATCCGAATCTTTCCAATCCAAGTCCTTCCCGTTTATAACTCCGACGTTAAGATGGGTCACTAGAGCCTAAAAGTTTTTTGGATCAAAATTATGATGGAACTATATTTTACGAAGGATCTCATAGGATGCATTTCATAACCGTCGAAAATACGTCAGTCATCTGAAATGAGGTATTTAGTTTGAGGACACTGAAACTAAAACTCAGTTGTAGTCTATTATATACTAGCTGAAACATGAAGGGATCAGACATTTCAAACTATCAGTCCAAAGACTAGAAATAATGCCTTGGACATTAGCACGTGGAATTGTCAGCAATACATCGGGCAGTAGTTGCAAAAATATGTTTTTTTAACATTAAATCTTTTCACTTTTTGATATCAAAAGCATACCGATCCATTTTTTTAAACTTTTGTATGACGCAGTACGTAGCACCGATAGATAGTGATAATCAGTCATGGGAGGTTACAATTCTTCAATTTATAAATATATTTTTTCTCAAAAAACAGTGAAAAGTCGTGACTTGAAATCGCGGTATTTCCGTAAAACGCCGTAAAAAGGCTAAAATAAAACGCCTTGTTTTAGCATTCGTGTTTCGATGAATTGCCCGAACCTTCATATTTTTCGCTTTTTCCAATGCTTGCTGGTGCGTCTCATTGTCGATTTTGAAAGCTTGCTGCAGATAGTTCAGCAGTTCATCGCGTCCACATTCATATTCGTCATCATTTCCAATTTGATGTAGCGCCATGTACGAGAGCTTCGTATAGAGCTCTTCATTCTGGAATGAACATCAGAATACTCGAAATAAGCGATCTCATAAACCATGAAACTGAATTCGATCCCCGAAACTTATTTTTTCTGCACTGGTGGTGCAATCGGCTAATTGCCGCCTCGCAACAAAGGGGTTTACGTTTTTATTTGTCTAATATACGATCGGAACATCCGCAATTCATATGTTGATTAAATATCTAGACTCTTGACTAACGTACGGTCGAAAATTGTTGTTTAAAAAATGAATTATACATTACCTGCGCTGCTGCAAAGGCTGTAATGACCAGTATTATTGCAATTTTCATTGCTCGCGAATATTATTTTCAAAAAGAAATCGTTCAACAACTTGAGAAGTTTTTATTAGCTTGATTGAATTTTTTGCACATGAACTATTTTTTCCTAAATCGTCATTAACACTAATACTCAATTATTTTTTAGTACCGTAACGGTAATCGAACATCTTCCGAGTTACGTAATATGAGATGACAATTTCAACAAGGAAAAAATGTCGTCAAGGAAAAAAGGTCGAAAAAAATACAAACGTGGCCAACTTTTGCGCATCAAGAACCGAAACGACACTAACACCTTTACGACTCTTTACTTGGCTTAAAGTAGATCTAACGTTTTCTGTCGATGGTTATTGACATATGCTACATACGTCATACTTATCAGAGTTCGCTTTTTCAACATAATGATATTTCCATATCGCGTTCGCAACGTGCACGTTCGAATATTTTATTGTAACGGTTCGGAAAAAAACTCCACGAGACGGTTAATTTGTCAATGCTAAGAGCGTATTTTCGAGTTTATTCTTGGTCAACACGACGACAGATGGTGGAATTTTTTTTAAACACATAGACCAACAGAGCTTCGCAATATTATTATATCTCGAGATATTAAGATGTACACTGCTGTTTGGAGAAATGTATCGCAAATTACTAATTTTTGTGGAATTAATATGCATTGTCCATCAAAATTTCGTATCCAAACGAACAGTCTGTTTTTACTTAGGGTAAAATAAATATTTACGCAGCATTTGCCATCCTTGAAGCCAAAATTTGGCAAAATTTATTTATCCAAAAAACTGTTTATTTGTCAGATCGTTCAACTCGTTATTGGCCATTGGTAATATATATCTGGCTGCGCTTGCCACAAGAACATCATATTAATGTAAGGAAAATAGAAAAAGTAACTTTTTTGAGTAAACAATTTAGATTCGCACTTACGTGTAAAACTTTACAGTACAGTAAAACTTTAATCTTTTGCACACAATCAGTCTTGCAATTCTTTAAAATTCTATTTAAAAATTTTTTCTACCATTTTTTCTACCGAAATAATAGCTATTCACAAATTGGCGTATGATTAGGAAAGGGATAAATCGATACCCAAGGATAATTATTAATGATTATTTTTCAGTTTATTTTTCATCTTTTTATTTGACAGAAATTTGAAAGTAATTACGTGGAATAAAGAAATTAAAATTATTCCATCATTGATACATTAATTTCACGACCGAAATGATTGCTTGTCGCACTTCGTTTGAAATTACTTGTGGTATTTTTGTCTTAACTTCGCTATGAATTTTGTTGCTTTTTTGTCACTCTTTCGACGTTCCAGAGCGGTGACGACGTCTGGAGCTGAAAAATAATATTGCAACTGTTGAATTCAGAAACTAAGTAAAAAAAAAACACTCAACACCCATTTTTCATCTGAAATAACGTGGATATTACATGTATTGATGCTGGATCGAGAAAGATTCAGCAGTGTCTGTTTGAGTGATTTGAAATCGCGACCAAGACTGCCTACAGGAATTTCCCTGAATGGCAAAAAAGCTTCGGCCATAAATGTCGTTTTCGTAAAGGTGTAATTCAGCACCTCAAAAATCAGAATAGCATCTTCCAACTTTCTTTGCTCCCTTGTCAAACATCTGAAAGCCGAATGCACTTATTATTTATCAATCTATTTACAGAATTTATGAATGTTTCTAAAATCATTTTTTATCTGAGAAAAATACGTTTCTGGAGAGACGTCATTTTCCAAGTGTAGAAAGACATCGGTAGACATTATATTTTATACTCTTTTGAAAAAACGAAATTCCGCTCAATCAAGGAAAAACAATTTTTCATCGCTCAGTTTGTAGATGGCTTTAAGCGGAAATTGGACACACGTCTGGCGTAACGAGTTACGACTGACATAATACCAACTGTCATTTTAAAGAAGTCGATCAAGAACGATCGTTCAATTTATTTGTTCATCAACTTCCCACTCACATTTTGAAGGTTTCGTCAAACAATGGATATAATGTATCTTTCTGTACATTTGTTTTTCGTTCCATGTGACTCATAAATTGTTTTTCGGGAAGTAGTCGCAGCTTTACGTAGCGATTATTCTCACCTAAAAGGAATACAGAATTTCGTTTTTACCTGCTTCAAATTGTGACAGGGTCGTACGAATCATTACCACATCTGTGAAATACTAAGCATGAAACGATTCAGGGACGATCGTTAAGCCTCCAAGGAGACACCGATTTTTATGAAATTACCACCACTATCCATGGGTCGTAGATTTCTCCCATTGAGGACCTCCACGCTCAAAGAGTTATTGACAAATTCCGCTCTGACTGCGAGTATTCCATCAATGGATTTGTTCGAATTCTCCTGTTCCTCAATTCGACCGGTATAGTATAGATGTATCAACTCGGTAGTTTCCATACTATTCAACTTTACGATATGTTGAATTTTCTTGAGCATGTTAAAATTCGCGCCAGACTCATTGTTAAAGGAATCGGAAAAATTTGTCTCGAGGGTGCGAAGAATTTGACCAAAAATTGTATAAAACCAAGCTGGCCTGTCTTTCTGTGAACGAATAAAGAAGTCCACTTGGAAAAAGGGAACACGATTTTGGGAATCAAGTTTGGAACGAGGCTTTGCATGGTAATCATTCGAAAGTGGAACTCCACCCAGAAATCAGCCCCGGATATTTTTACGAGCTAAATTATAATCATTCGTGATCGCACTTCCGCCACCGATCTCGGTGGTCACACTGGGTTCATTCTACTATTACCACGAAAAGCCTCATTCTGAACTGCATTTCCCGAAATTTGCCCTCTCCTTGTTAGTTAATTACAATCAATGACTATAGGCTAGAAATCGTTAAAATCGAAAAAAAGCAATAAACATAATCTGATAATTTCTACAAACAAGAAATAAAATCGCTCACATTAAGATTATTGATGACCAGTTGAAACAGGGATTGCAACAATTTTTCCAGAATTATAATACGTAGCCTGTGAAAGTTGCCCTGGCTTAAATTCTGCTCAAGTATCCTCGTGTTATCTTCGAGATAGTCATCGAATCGACCCGCAGCGCTTCTCATTTCTTTTTCATCGAGCAGTTCGGTATCTTCTTTTAGATATCCGCTGGAGACACCTACAATCTTATTCGCAACATCCTCAAACAATTTAACGATTCTGTCGTCAAGACTGTCGATACACTTGTCGACCAATTCCGTGATGACTGCTCGAAAATAATGGCCCTCTCGTTGTGTTTCATTATTGTACAGTTTATCGACCAACTTTGGTACATCATCTGCCCATGGTCTGATAATTTTCTTTACGTAATCAATGTTGCTGACAACGAAGCACCAAGCCTTTGAAACGCTGGTATCTTCGGTCTCACCGGACTTCTGCCTTATGTTCTCGAGTTTCTTTAACATCATATCGGCATAAGACATAGCGGAATGGCGGGCGTGCTGAAAAATCGGTACGACCACGTGTTCCATCATTACGAGGGAAAACCCCGTTTGAAAACGGAAGAATCAACGAAACTTACATTGATTATTATCTCTATATACGCTAAAGATTCTTCGACATTAGGCCAGGCCATCTCAGTCCAGAAATTTGTCATTTGTTTGTAGATTATCCATACAGCATCCGCACTTTTGGACTCTAATAACTTATAAGAATCTTCTGGCGTGTCAAGTTGATCAATTTCCATGCTCCGTTTGATATGCTCATCTGCATCGTACTTTGATACTTCCAGCCAGTGAGAGACGCCACATCTCAACCACTCATAATAATCGTTAATCGCCATGCTTCCTAGATCATCCACCCCCAAGAGTCGGCCATGCCTGTGCAGCAATTTTAGTGGATTAATCAACGATTATGATTCCCATGACCGCGAGTTTTATACGGACGTTATTGTTGACAATTTGCCAATTACCCAACAAATTTTTGAAGAGCTAGGTAGAGCTTGAAGAGCGTTTTGCTGACGGCGAATTCAGGCGAGATCAACATTAACTGGAAATTAGTTTCGTCATCCATCCGTTCCAGTTTGAAGCAAATGTCCTTCACGATTTTTACGCACAGATCACTTACTCGATCTCGATAAAATATATAGAAAATTCGGGCGTAAGAAAAGTTGAGTGTTCTGAAAAAAGTTACAGCATCTAGTATTCAAGCGCACGAATTCATTAAATTTATCATTGGTCATTTTTTTCGAGAATTATTCGAAAAACAATTGAATGACTATCGATATAACAGCGTTTAGGGAACTATCGATTTTGCAATGACGGCATTTGAATCTTATTCGAATTTAATCATGCAAAAAGTCCTAAAAATAATAGGCCTGTCATTGCCAGTCAGTAATTTCCAATTCTTCGACTCACGTATCATTCCATCATCATTTTTTCTTACTCAATAAATGTGCTGTCGTAAATATCCGACGCTCGTTGCAGTTCAGCCATGACCAGCTCTATAATTTTGAGACAATACTCTATGGCATCTTGGTCAGTGGCGTTTTCTACAATATCATCCTGCACGAGATTGGACCACCATACGACAGCTTTCTCCCTGATCGTATATTCCAACATTTCCAGTACGTTCCCTCTCGCATCATGCTCCTCGGGGAGCCAATTGTACATCTCGTTCGGAAACAGATTCAAATTTTCGGGAACATTGAGACTCGAAATTGTCGAAATTATTCTGTAGAAAAAACCGAAAAAACATCATGCCCAAGCTGTGCGTGAACTCGCTATTAGGCTTGTTCAGTTTTCGCGAACCCACGCTGCTTTGTTACCTCAAAACGTGCGTCAATTCTTCCGCCAGATTCTTGCTACATTTCGGCAATCCTTCAATCTCTTTAACGCTATCGAAACACGAGTACAAGACTCTTCTAGCGCTTTCCCAAAAGAGAGTAATATCGTCACTCGAGAAGAGCCCCTCGGTCATGGGTTCAAGCAACTCGTTGGACAATTTATCGAAAACAACAAAGTGCAACGGATGTTCTCCATGGATGCTGGAGTACTCGATCCACTTGGATAACGCCACGTTTCTGTGGAGCAAACCTTTTCGTGCTCTATGTTGGTTAATAAGCGTTCCCGCAGCTGGAGACCAAGCGTCCCACCAACAATACTCGTCTGGCTTTTCCGTTTTCAGCTCGTGCAACAATAATGCTCTCAACAAATGACGATGTTCTTCAACAGCTTCCTTTGTATTGTTCTTGGTGGTAAACCCCAATTTCAGACACAAACGACCACGATCCTTGGATGATCCTTCCGTTTTTAGTACATACCATCTTGTCTGTCCGGTTAGCTTGATATCCTAAAAATCATTGCCTCTCTTTAAGATGTAACAAACCGTCTCCGTACGACTTTGTTTGGTGATCTAGTACCGCTCAACGAGAAATAAGCTAATTTCATCTCAAAACGCCGACAAAATTTAAAAGTGCAATGAAAAAAATTATCAAACTAATGTAGTATTAGAGGAAAATGGTTGAACAGTTTACTTTCGGAATGAATTTTTTTGAACCATTTTTTAGGAACTTTTTAATATTGTTACTGTTGAAAATGACTGAGCTCAGTATCGTAGATATACGACGGATTTCTTTCAGATTTTTATAGTATTGTCAAGTACGCGAAATTCTCATTCTACTTTGGTTTTGTTGAGACTACTACGGATGCCGTACTTTCTCAAGTTATTTTGCTTCTGTTGTACGAAAATATCGAGGCATACCTTGACGGCGATCGAACATTTCCCTATGATCTCCTTTTCCGGATTTCCAGATACACCAGACCCCACTATTTCACGTGTCAGTCTGAAGAATCCCTTCACACCATAGACATCGCCGAATTGTTTCATTTTCTCCGCAAACGTTTCATCGGGGTCCGAATCCCTTGAAATAAAAATCAATGAAAAGAAATTTTCAAATTTCAATTTCATATTTTCGAAAAATATTCCGATCAATTTCTCAATATCACGACATACTAACCATACCACGACCCAAAGAACATCGTTCTCCGCGTCCTCCATTGGCCTGCACATAATTTCAATGACGGCTCAATCGATAACATGCGATTCAAAATATTTAAACGTTTAAAAAGACAACAAGTCTGCATAAACAATGTCAACTCACAGCTCCAAGTACTCATTCCAAATTGGCGTCAGAGTCTCTTTTTTAATTGCCGTTTCGTACCGCCATGTTGGCGATGATTCGACGTACAGGACACAGTAAGGATCACTTTTGCCATTGGAATCTTTCCACTCCAAGTCTTTGCCCTCCAAAACCTCAATAGCAAGATGCACGCCAGAAACCTAAATATAATACGATTCAGAGTGATTACTCAAAATTGTAAATATCGGATTTTTTTAGTACAAAAGATGTACAAACGTGTTTTACATTAATTTGTTTTGCTCTACACATGTACTGTCAATGACTCCCCCCCCCTCCTCCTAGTAATTTCAGAACTAAAATATTTTCGAAAATGAGCGAACCTTTATATTTCTCGCGTCTTGCAAAGCTTGCTCGTGCGTCGCGTTGTCAACCTCGAAAACTTCCTTCACATACTCCAAGAGGGCATTCTGGTTGCATCCGTATTCCTCATCGTAACCGATTTTATGCAGTGCCATGGAAACGACAGTCGTATAGAGACCATCGTTCTAGAACGACCGTAAAGACAATATGAAAAGATTGAAATTTCGGAAATGGCTCATCTTCCGTGAAACTCTAAACGAGTTTCGAAAATTTCGCTTGGGAATAAAAAAAGTTTTAAGAACAACATCGTTTTTCATTGACAATCTGTCATGGTGCGATTTTATCTGAAATGATTAAAGTTATCGAGTTGACGTTTGGTTTATTTGTATATAACGCCACTGACCTGACCCCCATGCATTTTAACAGCCAAAACTCGGCAAAAAATTGAAAAAAAAGAAATTAATGTTCTTGGATTCTAGGAGAATAAGCATCTTTCGAATTATACGATACAAAAATTCTTAAACATTCCTAAAAGTGTATTGATAATACTCAACCGGGGACGCCCTTCCCTTTTTGAGAATTCACAGAGATCGAAATTTCAAAAAAACCGTAGAGGCGTATCTATAAAATATGTTTTACGTTACCTGGGCTGCTGCGATGGCTACTGTGATCAGTGCTATTGCAATTGCCTTCATTCTTCACGAATATTATTTTCAGACGAGAATCGTTTAAAAATTCAACAAGATTTTATCAGCTAGTTTCAGTTTTCAGTATTTAGGATCATGAATCATTTTTTATCAATCCTCTGAACTTGAACGATGTACACTATTTTCCTGTAAATATCACCACTAAATGACAAAAAAAAATATCACCAAGAAACACGAATGCATTTACTTTTCATTATTAATATTATTACGTATAATGAAACATAGCTATTCAACTAATATTTTTCATTACTATTATATACGTATTCTAAAATAGCGTGCCCCGAGTTATAAACGAAATAATACTTCGACAAGGAAAATAGCTGCGTTTAGGTGTACGAGAAATGAAAAGAAACTAGCACATTTACGACTCAATATATTCACATCCATAAGAAATAACAGATGTAGCGTTTTCAGCCCATCCTTATCAAAGTCTTTATGATTGCTCATTGAAGTTTGCTTTTCAACATATAAGCATATATTTCCACATAACTGCGTAGTAGCAACGCACATTCGTGTGCTCTATTTGAATTTTTTGGGAATAAATTTCGTACCGCTATCTCGCTGTACGAAATTCTACGTATTCGTATGGGGGAAAAAATGGAAAAATGAAACACTTTTATCGAACGATAAAACATGTATTTCTCCGCCCCAACCTGCGAATCTGACCGAGCCGTCTGTATCTATTTCGGTCGAATCGATTAAGGATTTAATCCGGCATAGATGCCACATCGATATTCGTTACTAATTAACGATTACCGCTGAATATCGGATATAAAAATGGATATCGTCAAATTTATTCGTTTATACGGCCATTTATTCAGCAAATCGTCAAAAAATCGACCGTTGATACATGGTTTTTATAAAATTGATGTCTTATACACTCAACGTGTCCAAGAAGACTCACTCAACGACATCGGCATCGTGTCAAAAGCCACGTCACCAAACGCTCTCGATCGGAATGCTGCTGCAATTTACACAAAGCATAAAAATAATCGTAATAAAGAGCGATTCACCCTTTCGTGGCAGGGGTATATAAAAAACTTGGATGCGTGAATTTCTTCGACATTCGGGCTATTTCGAATAATTTTTTGGCTATTCGATTCCGGAGAATGGGCAAATTCCCTTTAACCAACGATTTACGCCCTGGTGAAGTTTTTTTTAAAACAAAAACGAGAACCAAAAATGTTCGGAGAGATAATAATTTATTGCGTCCCTTCTCAAAAAACAGTTCAAGAGCTTGATCCACGTATTTGTCCCAGCGGTACCGGGGATTGTTCAATATGCTAATTTCATATTATTGTAACCCAACTTACAAAAAGTGGCATTTGCATACCACATCTGTCACTCTTTGCGTTTACGCGCAAAAAGCGATAATAAGACATCTGTAAGTGTATGGCTTATAAGCAGCAGAAACATATCGAAAAGTACACATCGATAAGGTGAGTGTGGTCTGAGGAAAAAATGTTGAAGACGCCATCGGTCCATTGTCGAATAATAACAAATATCGATTATGGATAATCAATCGCATGACGTCGGTTGAGAATTCAGGTCGAATTGCGCATAATAGTATGTATTATCTTCGATGGTTATCAAACGCTCGAGCGAATAATATTTTACCAACTCGTACTTTTTTTTTATTGTGGGTAAGATTTTTTTGCTTTGCGTGTGGAATTTGGGAGAAAAAAGGGAATTTTGGGACAACAAAGTGCATACATCATTTCTTTTTGCAGTGCCACGTGCCTTTGAGTAATACTTAATATCGACCATCGTCATCCAACAATTGTTAATTAAATCTGATTTATCTTTTATTTTTTTCTCATGTTTTATTGATTGAGTAAAGGTTATCAACTGAATATATTTCACATTTTTTCCATTTTGAGCCTAATCAATATGAAGTTTGGCTCGTTATTCTCCTGTTTGGCGATTTCGAGAAAAATCCTCATCTCTCCTCCTAAAATTATTGCTGGTCTTTTTTTTTCAACTTTGCGATAAATTGCTTCGCTTCGTCGTCGAACGGTCGAGATTTAAGGATGTTGGCGATACGCGAGGCTGAAAAAGAGGATTGCGATGTTTTTTGATTTCCAAAATTGCGCAAAAACATTACAGCAAAGGGTCTGAGAAACGATCGTGTATTACATTCATTCCCGGGCCGCGAGAGATTCAAGTGAATCCATTTAAGTAATTTCGATTCGCGCGTTCGAGCGGCAACGGGAATTTCTCTGAATGGCAAAAAAGCTTCGGCCATAAATGTCGTTTTCACGGGAGCTTTCAAGATGAACGTAGTCGTCATTATCTCAAAAACCAGAATGGCGCCTTCCAAGTTTCTTTGCTCGGTTGTCAAAGATCTAAAAGCGAATAATGCTTTATTAGTTATCGATAGTTTTCTAGTATAGTTAGTATAGTTAGTAGTTAGTACAGTAGTTCCCAATAATTCCATTATTGAGAGTAATGGAAGAACAGGTTTTGTTCTCTCATTTGGCAGACCATGAATTTTCATTCCTTCTTGTTGAATTTTGCTACTCACATGTTGAAAGTTTTATCAAACAAAGGATGTAACGTATCTAGGTGTGCACGGGTTTTTCGTTTTTCCACTCCGTGGAAATTATCTTTCGGCAAAAAGCGCACCTTCACAAATGGGTTCGTCTTACCTGCAATGAATATACACAGAATTTTTACACTCACAGTCAGCGATGTCAAAAACATGTTTTTTTTTGTGCACCCATAGGTGTCGTAACACAAGAGTGGCACGATTTTATTCGGCTCGTATAAACGTGCGTCATGCACAGTAAAAATCGTAAAAGTTCGAACCGAGCCGAAAAAACATTTTTTTTATCAGTTTATAAACTTACCATCGCTGCGCATTGGCCGCAGGTTTTTCGCGTGCAATATCCTTACGATTAAGCGATTATTGGCGAACTGCGCTCCGACCGTGAGTACTTGGTCGGTTGGTTCGCCCAAGTCCTTCTGTTCCTGAACGCGAGCCTTATAGTACTGGCAAATTAATTTGGTAGTTCTCATGCCATAAAGCTGTAGGATCTTTTGAATCTTTTCGAACATGTTGATATTCTCGGCAGTGTCATGAACACGCGAGTTGGCAAAAATATCGAGGAGAGTGGGAAGCCCTTCTCTGAGATTTGAGTAGAATAATCGTGGTCTCGCTTTCTGGAAACGAATAATTAATGAATTTTGAACAGAGGAAAAAGCGAATCGCGCACAAACGGGAATTTTGAGAATTTTTATCGAATATCGTTAAACAATTGCGAAACCTTGATAATTATTTATTCATTTCCGCGAACAATGTACGGAATAGCTTACATCGAGATTACTGTGGACCAGATGGAAAAGCCTTTTCAAAAATGTCTCCCAGATTGCATCCCTTATCCTCTGAAAGTTGTACGGCGGCAAATTCAAATCGAGTATTTCCATGTTATCGATGAGATAGCGATTCAATCCATGCATGCTGCTCTTTCCGGTTGCTGTGTTGAACAACTCATCAGCAGCTTTCATTAGATATCCCCTTATAACCGGTCCCATGTCTTTGACAATATTCTCGAGCAATTTAACAATTTTATCCTCAAGGATGTCGCCAGTACTTTTGGCTAGAACCTTGGCCGCTTCTCGAAAATGTTTCACGCTTCGCTGAGTCGCGTTATTGAATTCTGCATCGGCCAAACTTTGTAGATGCAATGCCCATGATCTTATGTCTTTTTTCACATGATCGATGTTGTTTATAGCGAAACACGACACCCTTAAGACGTAGAACGCGTCGGTGCGAACGCTAGTAGCGTTTTCCCCAGCAGACACGCTCGTTACGACTTTGACTTTCGCCAATATCGCGTCAGCGTGAGCGATAGCGTACTCGCACACGCGCTAAAAAAATCGATATCAGCGGATTCTCCAGTATTTATTGCAATATATTTCAAGGCGATAAACTCGTTTTTAAAATGGCAGAATCAAGGAGACTCACTTCCATGATAATCCTGAGGTATATTAAAGATTCTTTGATATAAGGCCAGGCCAAACGAGTCCAAAACGTTGTCATATGATCGTGAATCGACCGCACACTGTGTGCACTTGTCAACTGGCATAAACCACTCGGGTCGAACGCGGTGTCAAGATTATCCTTCTTCAGACTGTTGGCTGTCTCCATTGCCTTCTCGTACGTCCATCTGTTCAGCCAGTGCAGAACAACACCCTTGAACCACTTGTAATAATTGTGAATCTTCATGTCCCCGAAATTATCTATGCCCAAGGTTCGGCCATGCCTGTACGACGATTTTCATGGATTAATTAACGACTACCATTTTCATGACTCCATGTGTGATGAAGGCATTGTTGATTGTTTGCTAATTACCCAACAAACTTTTGAAGGACCTCGTAGAGTTTGAAGAGTGCCTCACTGAGCATGTCTCCAGTCGATACCAACATTGTTTTGAAATTGTTATCAACGTCAAACATTGTCAATTGCAGGCAAACGTTCCGCACAGGCTTTTCACACAAGTCACTGATCCGCTTTTGGTACACTGTGTATAGAGGTCGGGTGTATGGAAATTTGACTATACTGAAAAAAAAGTGGGACATTTAATGTTTAGATGCTCGTCGCGAACAATTCCAATCTTTTTTTTTGCGAGAACCAACAGGCGGAACGATGTCGAAGTTTTCCGAAGTTTTTAAGGGTCAACGAGAAACAGTTGAATATAATTATCGGTATGCGATATCACTTTGAGAACCGTCAAAGCTGCAACGACGATAATTCGAATTCGATCATGTAAAATGGCTACGTCGTCGATCAGCCAGGGAAACCGTGAGTGCAAGGCTAACGATACCATCGAACGCGAGTCTTTGATTCAAGTATTATTCTCTGCCTGATTTTTCTTACTCGATAAAAGTTTTGTCGTAAACATTTGACGCTCGTTGCAGTTCGACCATGGCCAGCTGTACAATTTTCAGACGATCCTCTATGACTTCTTGGGCAGTGGCGTTTTTTAGAATATTATTCTGCAATCGATTGGAAAACCACATGGCACCTTTTTCTCTGACCGTATATTCCAACACCTGCAAAGGATCGATTTCCGTGTCACGCTGTTCGGGAAGCCAACTGTACATCTCGTTCGGAAATAGATCGAAGTTTTCTGGAACGTCGAGGCTCGCAATTGACGATACTATTCTGTGAATAAAAATAGAACCGAAAAAAACATCACGCTATAAATTCGCCATTGAGTTTGATGATTACGTTCAGCTGTCAGGATTGCGGATGCTGCTTTATCACCTCAAAATGTGCGTCAATTCTTCCATCAATGTTCCGGTGTAATTTGGCAAGCTTTCGATTGTTTTAATCCTATCAAAACACGAATAAAAGATTTTCCTAGCTGCCTCCCAAAAAAGGGTAACATCGTCGCTCGAAAATAGCTCATCCTTCATAGGTTGCAGCAACTCGTTCCACAATTCATCGAATACGCTAAAGTGCAACGGATGCTCCTCGTGTATAACGGAGTACTCCACCCACTCTGATAACGCCACGTTCCTCGGGAACAAACCGTTTCGCGCTCGATGCTGATTAAGAAGCGTCCGCGCTGCTGGAGACCAATTGCCCTGCCAACGATAGTTGTCCGTCTTCGCTGTGACAAGCTCGTGTGATAAGAAAGTCCTCAGCAAACGTCGATGCTCTCGAATGGCTATTTGTGTGTTATTCTCGGCGCTGAATGCTAATCCCAATCGTAAGGAACCGCGATCATTCGATCTTCCCGGCTTTTCCAATCGATACCACTCTGTTTTTCCGGTCAACGGTATATCCTAAGAAGCATTGTAACACTTCTAGATTTTGCACGATATTTCACAGGGGTTGCTAACTTAGCGATGAATCTTGCAACAAATAAGGAACTGACTCGCCCTGATGCTATTGACGATAGGAACTGCCACGTGTATAAACGTTTTTTAAAAATATTTTTCATGAAAATACATATATAAACGCGTGCCTTCAAACGGATTTTGACGCTTCCTATCAACTTATCGTCGGTATTGCCGGCTGTACAAGTGAATGCCACTTGCTTCCCCAGTTTATAGAATCCTTTCATCCCATGAACGTCTCCGACTTTTCGCATTTTTTCCAAAACGGTTTCCGCATGCATGACATGCCTTCATTAAAAAAAAAATGAATTATAGTACGTTGATTAAATTTGATGGTTGCAATGGAATTTTTATTTGTTTGCGCTTTTCTTCAAGTGTCTCGCTCTTCGCTAAAGGCATGAAAACGTGCTATTTTAACTCGTGTCTCCCGTACTTTTTCCCTTCTTCCGCGCGCGCAAACAAAGCACTATCACAGAAAATATTTCGTGGTCCATATCATAATTCATGTAACGTACCAGACATCGAAGAGGAGAGCATCGTTTTCCGCGTCTACCGCAGTCCTGAATATCATTTCAACGATGCATCAATGAAAAACACACATTTCAACATACTTGAAGGCTAATTCGAGTAACGCAACTTTGCGCGACAATATAAAATACGATGAGTACGCGAAAATGAAAAATCGACTCACAGGTAAACGCGTTCATTCCAAACTGGCGCCAAAGTGTTATTTTGCACTGCAGTGTTGTGACATTGCGTTTCCGATGATTCGATAAAAGTAACACAATAGGAATCACTTTTGCCATTCGGATTTTTCCCAACCAAGTTCTTGGCCTCGAGGATCTCAACTTCGAGATGAGTCGCCAAAGGCTAAACAAATTTATCCTCAAAACCGAAAATATTTTGGCCAAAGGTTGACGAATTCGAGTCCAAGAATTTGCACTTTGTATACCAACAGTTAATATTATCTCATCCCAATTGCTCTTAAAAACATCTGAGCAATTGAAAATGAGACAGAAATTGAAACAATGATTTAAGAGGAATTTTCTGTTCTCAAATATTATTAACTCTGTGAAATGAACAACGGTTGTATGCATTTTCACAACCGTGTTTCTGTGATTGTATATTTTCAAAGCTGAAAAAGCGAATTACATTATCAACCGATTAAAACATCTATAATTCGTATTATTGATGAATTTTGAAAATTATAGATGTGACGACTGGAGGATTCAGAGATTCGAAAGCGGGTGAAAAATCGGTGTACTTTGTATGTTTTCGTTTAAAGTTTCTTCAGTGCTTTAATCAGAATAATTCCACTCTCTCTGTGCTAAAGACGTTTCGTTTAAATATATTCGCTTTTACAGAATATGTAAAATGTCGGGAGGGGTGTTTCAACAACTTGTGGCAAATAAAAACACGTTTGTACGGCTGTAATAAATACATATATCGCCGGAAACTTTTGGACAGTTGAGTACGTTATTGTTAACCCTCACCCCGAGATTGACCATGAATTTTTTCAAATTTTTTCATTTACAACTGCGGGTGTGATAACGCGAAGAAAAAGTCGACCCCGGTTCACGGAATTACGGTGGCTAAAAAACGTTCATGGATTGAGGGTTAACGTTACGGTACATTTGCTTCTAAAACTAAATCTTTTTGTAAACGGGCGAACCTTGACGTTTCCAGCATCTTGCAAAGCTTGTTCATGCGTCGTGTCGTTCACCTTAAACGATTGCTGCAGATATGCCAAGAGCACATCAGGTGCGCATTTATATGCTTCGTCGTGACCAATTTGATGTTGCGCCATGTATGCGAGAGTCACATAGAACGATGATATGTTCTGGAATATATCAGAGTAGATAACGTAAAAATATTGAAATTTCCCGTACGGACGGGACGGGAATTATTGGACGGATGTACTACCATTCGTCCTGACAGTCTTGAAATATTCGAGTTTTTTTTTAAATTGCGTTTTCAAAGTTACCTGAGCTGTCAAGCAGCCGATGATGAACAGTATTATTGCAATTGTCTTCATTGCTCAATAATGTTGTTGTCATCAAGGAAACGTTACAAAATTTAATAATAACTATTGCAATTTAATCTTTTGTCAACCTGCTTGTGAATTTTCTTCATATAAACTACATTCCCATAATTAATACCGTTAGATTTCGTGTACTGATTTTTATTATTATCATTATCCTTCACGCTAGTTTTAAAGAGGTATTTATTTCTGTAATATTGTAAAATGTGCTCCAAGTTGTATAATTATGAAATAATATATGAAGTCGGAAAAAAAATTGTTAACGGATACAAATGTGTGCTTCATGCGTACGAGAACCGAGGAGAAACTGAAACCTACACGGCTCTCAACTTCTCTATTACCATTTAATACAAATAGATCTAGCGTTTTCTGCCGATATACTTACATCAAGGTTTGCCTTTCGACATAATTGTATGTTTCCAGCGATAACACACGTTTTTGCGTCTCACCGTTATTTTTCGTGAAAAAGTATATCAAGGTAGTCTGATTAACGTGCGTCGATATAATCACGATATAATATACAGTTGTGTTGAATGATTTTTTATTTTTAGAGGGAAATTTCTCACGCCTAATAAAAATAATATTCCGGTAGCGGTATATGTATAATTTTGCAAAAAGGATGAACTTGCCGAAAGGGCAATTGAAGGCAAACACTGATCGAGGCAGAGGAAATTCTATAATACATAATGTGAAGATTACCACGACTGAATTTGCGCTATTCATATTAATTTGTTTTACTGATTTTTACGTTGCATTTTTGAATGAAAATATTTTTCAGTTTTTCCAAAGATGAACGTCGATAATAAACGAAAAACAGATTTTTCATGCTTTTTTCTCCTTCGATCATTTCCTACGCTTCTCAAAATCAAAATCATTTAAAGCTCAACGATATCGGAAGCGATACATCGTTCTCTGCTGCAGCAAACCGACAGTAATCTCACGACTCTGGAAGGGAATAAAGTTGACTCTGTGGCAAGTTAAAATAAAATAAACTATATTGGTTTATTCGCAATGCGCCTTGAATTCTAGTTTCTAATACTGCCTTTGAAAAAGTTTTGTCGAGTCAATAACTCGGCGTCAAGGCGAGTTGGGCAGACGAAATAAAATTCCACAACCTCGTAGAGCAATGTATGTAATTATGTAATTTCGTAAAAATTAATAATCCAGAGAAAGCAATAATTTGTTAAATAAATTTTTTACAGGATAGAAAATGTGCTTTTTGGCTCCTAGGTTGTGTCTAGCATCATGTTAAAAAAAGTGTTTTCCCATCTGAAGTATCAACGACAAGTCAACACTGAATCGTGATGCCATTCGCGTGTTACTCAACTCATGAAATTTACGAATAAAAAGCAGCGAATGTGGCAGCGTAGAATGTGTCTTACGTATAAGCGATCGAACCATATTCAAGTATGATGAAAAGTAAATATCGATAAGATATATGACCTGAAAAAACTTGAAGAAGCAAACGATCGATTGTCTAATAATAAAAATGACGAGACGTATATATTTAATGATGACGTCAATAGTGAATTTCGTTTGAAATGGGCACGTTTTTATTTCATTTTTCAAAGCAAAAACACCCTTTCCCCAAGTTTTGCTCTCACTGAAAAAGTCATTATTCACTGTCCTTTATTCTTATCAATAATTCAGAAACTGTGAAATTTAGCAAAATCAAAATTCAAATGAAAACCCGTAAAGTTTTATTTATATTTAATTGAGAAAAGATTCAAATTAATGAATACACTCGACATTGTGTCTCTTTGAGACTGATTAAATTGAAGATCGTTTCGTTGTTGGTATTGTATATCACTGGTCCACGAGGAATTCTTTGAAATTCTCTTGTGATCAGTTATACAGTTTTTCTTTCAAACATCGCGATAAATTTACGCGCTTTTTTGTCATCCTTTCGATATCTCAGTGCGTTGACGATATCTGCCCCTGAAAAGCATTTTGTGATTTCATAAATTGAGAAAAAATATGTTACAGCATGGAGTATTTTATGATTTCAGAAAAACATGCAAATTACTGGTATTGCCGGGTCGAGAGAGATTCAGAAGTATCTGCTTAAGCGATTTCAATTCATTTTCATCGTCGATTTCAGGAATTTCGCTGAATGGCAAAAAAGCTTCGGCCATAAATTCATTCTTCATGAAGGTATAGTTCATCATCTCGAAAATCACACAGGCGTTTTTCAAGCTTCTCTGCTCTGCTGACAAAGGTCTGAAAACCGATAAAACTTATTATTCATCAATTTATTTGCAGTGTTTGCGCAGCAGAGTGATTTTTTTTTGCAATTCAGAGACTCTGGAGATTTTCGACCGTTTTAATCCAGTACCAGACCAGTATAATCCTTCGATCAAGTTTAAGTTTCTCATGTTTAATTTTTCACTCACATGTCGAAGGTTTCGTCGAATAATGGATAGAACGTATCTTTTTGTACGTCAGTTTTTCGCTTCTGGTTCTTGAGGAATTTGTCTTTCGGCAGCAGTTTCAACTTGACGAAGCGGTCATCCTGACCTAAAATGAATACACAATTTCTTTTTTCACCCATTTCAATTTGCGACAAATGCCCACAAATCAATAACTAATCCGTAGAATTCTAATACGTAGCGATTCACGCATGGCCTTTAATTTTTAGGGAAATTTAATTTATAGGGAAAAATAGAGAAAAAGGAGATCCGTCGAGACTGAAACGAAAGAGGAATAAACAAATAATATTTCTTTGATTTATAATCTCAAAATATATTTGCAATCTTACCGAGCTTTATTGGTCGTAGATTTCTCCCATTGAGTATCTCTACGATCAACGAGGCGTGAAAAAATGCTGCTTTCACCGCGAGTTTTCCGTCAATCGGTTCGTTCAAGTTTTTCTGTTCCTCGATTCGAGCGATAGTGTACAGATCAATCAAATCTTCAGTACTCTTACCATAAACCTCGAATATGTTTTCAAGCTTGGTGAGCATGTCAACATTCGCGGTAGGCTCATTAACATAAACAACAGAATGTCTTTGGGTAAGATATCGAAAAAAGTCATTAAGATTCGCATAGAATGAAAAAGGCCTCTTCTCCTGTAAATAAACACGCAATTTATAGCAATTATAAAATAATGATGAAAAATAATCTAATAATTACTACAAACAAAATACACAATCGCTCACATTGAGATTACGATTGACCACTTGGAATAGCGTTTTCAACAATTTCTCCCAGATTATAACATCCAGCCTGTGAAAGGTGTCCTGGTTTAAATTGTCACTAAGCATCCTCCTACTGTCTTCGAGATTTTCCTCAAATCGACGGATGTTATTTCTCATGCTTATTTCGTCGGACAGTTCGGCGTCCCCCGTTATATATTTGCCGGCGGCCACTGCCATCTTATTGCCAACATTCTCGAGCAATTTAACGGTTCTGCTCTCAAGACTATCGATACACTCGTCGACCAATTCCGTGATGACTGCTCGAAAATAATGGCCCTCTCGTTGTGTTTCATTATTGTACAGTTTATCGACCAACTTTGGTACATCATCTGCCCATGGTCTGATAATTTTCTTTACGTAATCAATGTTGCTAACAACGAAGCACCAAGCCTTTGAGACGCTGGTATCTTCGGTCTCACCGGACATCTGCGTTATGATCTCGAGTTTCTTTAACATCATATCAGCATAAGCCATAGCGGCACGGCGGGCGTGCTGAAAAATCGGTACGACCACGTGTTCCATCATTACGAGGGTAAACCCCGTTTGAAAACGGCAGAATCAACGAAACTTACCTTGACTATTATCTCGATATACGCTAAAGACTCTTCGACATTAGGCCAGGCCATCTCAGTCCAGAAATTTGTCATTTGTTTGTAGACTAGCCATACAGCATCCGCACTCTTGGACTCTAATAACTTATAAGAATCTACTGGCGTGTCAAGTTGATCAATTTCGATGCTCCGTTCGATTTGCCTGTCTGTATCGTACTTGTATTCTTCCAGCCAGCGAAGGACGCCGCATCTGAACCACTCATAATAATTGTGAATCGCCATGCTTCCTAGATCGTCTACGCCCAAGTCTCGGCCATACCTACTCGATAATTTTCGTGGATTAATCAACGACTGTAATTTGCATGACCTCGAGTTTTATCAAAGCGACATTGACAATTTGCTTATTACATGAAGAAACTTCGAAAAGCCTGGTAAAATTTGAAGAGCGTTTTGCTGAGGTTGAGTTCGGGCGATTTCGACATTAACGGGAAATTAATTTCATCGGTGATCCGTCCCAGTTCGGAGCAGACGCGTTCTATGTCCGTAATGTATGGATCACTTAGTCGCTCTTGGTACAATATATACAGCGTTCGGGCATATGAAAAGTCGACGGTTCTAAAAAAAGTTAGGGCATTCAAAACCTAGGTACTTGTCCTGAACGAATTAAAATTTTTATCCTTCAATTTTGTTCGCCTTCGCTCATACGATAGATGGCTTAAACAATTGAATAATTATCGATACGATACTGCTTTCAGAATCATTGACGCTGAAATGGCACATTATTCGAATTTAATCATGCAAAATGGCTCCAGAATGATTGTGTAAGTTGTCATTCACTCAGTGAGAATGCGAGTACCATCACGGATGACGGTACCATCAAACGTATTTGTCGTATTCGTTGGCCCAAGTTATTTTCCTCAATGAGTTTTCTTACTCGATAAATGTGCGGTCGTAACTATCCCTCGTTTGTCGCAGTTTATCCATGACCAGCTGTACAATTCCGAGACGATACTCTATGTCATCTTGGTCAGTGGCGGTTCCTGGATCATCATTCTGCAACAGATTGGACCACCATACGATACCGTTCTGCCGAACCACATATTCCAACATTTTCAAAACGTTGATTTCTCCATCATGCTGTTCGGTGAGCCAACTGTACATCTCGTTTGGAAACAGATCGAAATTTTCGGGAACTTGGAGGCTCGAAATTGATGATATTATTCTACAAATAAAACCGAAAAAACATCATGCCGCAAGTACAGATAAGCCATTGAGTTCCAAGATCGCGTTTAGCTTCCGGAAACCCTCGCGGATGCTGTTTTATTACCTCAAAATGTGGGTCAATTCCTCCGTCGGATTCTTGCTACATTTCGGCAAAAAATTGATCTCTCTGATACTATGAAAACACGAATGCAAGACTTTTTGAGCTGCCTCCCAAAAAAGGGTAACATCGTCACTCGAAAATAGCTGATCGTTCATAGGTTGAAGCAACTCGTTCGACAATGTATCGAATACACCAAAGTGCAGCGGATGCTTCTCGTGTATACTAGAGTACACGACCCACTCTGATAACGCCACGTTCCTCGGTAGCAAACCATTTCTGGCTCGATACTGGTTTAGAAGCGTCCCCGCAGCTGGAGACCAAATGCCCTGCCAACAATACTCGACAGTCTCCGTCGTGACAAGCTCGTGCGATAAGAAAGTGCTCAGCAAACGTCTATGCTCTAGGACGGCTGTTTGTGTGTTTTTCTCGGCGCTGAATGCTAATCCCAATCGTATGAAACCGCGATCACTCGATTTTCCCGGCTTTTCCAATCGATACCACGCTGTGCTGCCGGTCAGTGGTATATCCTAGGAATCATTGCTACATTTTTGGATACTGAATACTTTTGCCAATGGTGTGGTCCTTTATTGACGAATCACGAAACAATTCGAGGAAAAAATAAAACATGTCCGAGCGCACTTTTCGAATAAAAGAACAAGGCTTGAAATGGCGGTAATGGCATCGATTACACAAAGCAACGTATCTCTTACAGTTTCAGCAAATGACAAGTACAATGTGTCATTAATTTTGGATCTGTTGAGCCAACCGCTCTAAAATATATTCAGAATTTGGAAAATTCGATGGATACCTTGAGGGCGATTCTACTGCCACCTATGAATTGCGTTGTAATATTTTCATTATCATGTACAACGCTTCTTGTGATTTCTTTTGCCAGACGATAAAATCCTCTTATTCCACTGACATTTCCGCATTCGCTGATTTTCTTCGAAAACGGTTCGTGATAGTCCACATCCCTTGATTAAAAGACGAAGCGAACCATAATAGCAAAGATCGGGAATTTTCCACAATACACACACACACACACGTGACATTTTTGGCGAATATTCCGATTCATTTCGTAATTAATAACAAGCTACTAACCAGACTTTGATGTGGAGAACATCGGTTTCCGCGTGCTTCAATTCTCTAAATATCATTATTATTCAGAGCATTATTTTCAGTAGGATTGACATAGAATTCCTGAATGGACACTGAATTTCCCTAAGGAAACAGGTTTGCTTTTTCAATTGGCGTTCATTTTTCTTATCCCCTCACCCCTTTAATGTGCATCCGCATCCCTCTTACCTCCGCCTACCGTAACGCATTTACACAACCATCGCTGATGGTTGTTTCGATGATACTCGCGTGATCCCCGTTATTTCTATTTTTTTTGTACAATATAACTTAATAAAGTAGTAAAATTACGTTGTCTCAGGGAGTCAGATTTATATGACCAGCGCTTTTTACTTCCCTCTCATTTCTTTTCAATTTTTACGTATTTTCGTATTCATAAATTCCGCCTTTTTCATTCTACATCCACCAGATTGAGTCGCGCAAGGTCATAAGTCGATCTTCATACCGAAGCCATTGATAAAATTTTTTTTTTTTAATTGCAATTTTTCGGTACTTTTCCGCTACACCAACTAAAATAGCGGACCTGATTCCATAAGGACGTGCAGTGTTCTTTGAGGAATTCTATTGAGAATAATGCTTGACGATGAAGAAAGAATTTGGTCCTTGATGCATTAATCAATAAAATGACGTGGCACAAGTAAAAAATCAACGCACAGATCAAAGCGCTCATTCCAGATTGGCGTCAGTGTGTTATTTTTAATTGTAGTTTCGTATTGCGATGTTGGCGACGATTCCATAAAAATTCTGCACAGAACATCATTTTTGCCATCCGAATCTTTCGAAAATAAGTCCTTGGCCTCTATCACATTAACGTCAAGATGCGTCACCGGAAGCTAAACATATTTATCGTCGGAATAATTATTCAAGTCTATCGATATTTTGGTTGTAGACCGTGGATGGAATTTATTCAAAGAATTCGATTCCATAATCTTTAATTTTATACACGACCAACGAAAATATCAAATCAAGTAAAGATAGGACAAAAATCGAAAGGATTCATTTTTAGTCTGACGGAAAACGAGTGTCTTAAACATAATTTAATTAATGAATATTAAAAAATAAATAATAGCCAAAATAAACAACCGTTTTATTTGATTTTGTAAGCCCGAATCCATGTAGAATTATTCAATATTTTTAGTAGGCGAGAATATCGATTTAAATGACCATATTATGATTCTTATGAAATTGCACGATCATTTCTATAATCTATAAATCATAATATTCATTGAAACCTAATGCTATACTGATGGAAGCCCAGAAAAATGGAAGAAAGTATTTAATAACACATGGGCGAATAAAAGGGATATAAAACTGTGCGGATTGTAGCGAATTTGAATATCTCGACGCGAGTATTTTCGTCCATCCAAATAATTTCGGGAAACGCACGTACTGTGATAAGTTTCATTAGCATTGTTGCTGTTATTGCCTTACATGTATGTTATCCATAACGGTGGGAAACGTTGTATCGTCAATCCAAAGGGTTTTATCGAATGTCCTCATATTTCTCGCCTCTCGAAGCGCCTGCTCATGAGTCTCGTCGTCGACTTTGAAAACTTGCTGCAGATAATTGAACATTTCTTCCGCTTCGCATTTATATTCCTCATCACGACCAATCTGATGTTGCGCCATGCAAGTAAGAGTCGTATACAGCCCTTCGTTCTAAAACGAGTGTCAACGATGTATTAAGATGAAAATATTTCAATATATTTCGCTCCGATTCGAGTGGAGGTTGCCAAAAATTCAAACGGTCCATGACCGTTTATCTCGATTTTTTTTCAATGAGGATGCAACAGATCACAAAAGTTTTTTTGTGGGATGAAAATCGTCGGCCTGCGGAGAGTACAAATTACATTTCGTGCTCTACATTTCATCACCATTTTTGACCTACTTTCAGACTTCAACGACTGAAAATACATGAAATACTCTCTTCAACGTGTCCCGAGGCCAGAAAACTTTACATCTCTTATCACGGTCTGAAATTCGCTCATTTCGGTCGACTAAATATATATTTAATAATACAGTTTCATCGAATGTCATATGATGAAACCTACGTAAAACGTTTTGGTAATGCGCACGTCAACTTTGTAAAAAAAAAAACCTTTTCATGGCTTACCTGAGCGGCCACGTAGGCTATCATCGCTAGTATTCCCACAATCGTCTTCATCGTTCAGCAATGTTATTGGCTTATGAAGAGTCTTAAAAAAATAATGCACATACGGCTGTACCCTAATGAAATATTCAGGATTTTTTGCACAATCGTTTTTTACAACTACTTTTAGATTAATATATTTTTCATACAAACAAATCAAGCAAATTTAATTGTCGATGCTTCACTATAATTATCTTAATTCAACTATAACATTGCATTTACATAATTCAATGTCCACGTAATGCAATCACGCGCGTACTCGAGCCGAAAAAAAATGTAACTGCGCGCATGTTTCCTTCTCCGCTATGACAAAATTTGTGTTACATAATATTGACATGAAATAATAATGAAATAATAATGAAAATAATAATGAAATAATTTTTGTCAACCTGCACGTACACACTATTATTCTCCAACTGTGACGTAAATTCTTATCATAGCCGAAATTACGGATGATAATTATTATTATTCCAAAATTGTAGTCGAACAGATGTTTCGAATTAAAACGAAACGACTGCTGAAAGGCCATTTTACAGTGGAGTGTGCAGATCATAGCTCATAGAAACACAAAAATCTTCTTCTATATTAGGATTTGACATTAGGCTGCAACCGTATATCTTTGGGTGTCCCAAAATGTACTCTACATTGTTGCGAAGAAGCTTGAAAAGCAGACATTTTTAGCGTCCGTTCCTAATACCGAATTTACGTTTTGACTCGCACGTATCTCTCGTTCTCATAATCAAAATGAGAACAAAAAGAATCGACCGGAATGCCGCCAGATACTTATCTATTTTTTTCTATTTCTTTCCCTATCAATTGAATCAACAATCCACTATGGATGTTACATCAATTTTCAAGGCTCTTAAGGGCTACCAGCTGCGCAATGGGAAAATTCCGATCGGGATGAGAATCTAAAGTTGGTTTGAATTTAAAGAAAAATATTAACCGACAAATTACAATCGCCGTTGAAATTTCAGCGAATTCTGCAGTTGAAGAAAAATTGGAAAAAGATTAACCGTATGAAACGCTGGCAAGATTGGGATTTTTGTTAACGGAGAGAAAATACATTTTTTTCTGTTTAATTAAAATGGAATATCGGAAGTAGTAATAAGACCCATGTTGCGACAGTTCGCCCGATTGTATTTTGCACGCATTGGTACAGATAACTCTTTTTTTTACTCACGTTTCGCGTTAAAAGCGTCAGCGACATACAAAAGACGGTCTGACTGACGGATGTCGTACAGGCGTTTTATCGATTTGCATATGGAACGCCGAAAAACGCGGAGGTTCTTTCACGAAGGAATCTTAGACTTATTCCGATGCATTAATTTTTTAACATCGTAGCTGATATTTGAGCTATAATCTATCGGCTATTTTTGGAAATTTGTTGAAATTTTTAACAGCACATTTGTTACACGTATGGTGACCCTTCGGGGATCGAAATGGGCGATCGATGAATGAAAAATAATGGTTATAGCGCTGGTCGTCGTTGGTGTGGTGTGTTATACACAAAGATCAAACTTCAAAAGGAAAAAAATTCTTATACCACATCGCTCTGGACTCGGAATTTCCATTCTCTTACTTTATTCAACCGAATAAGATGTACAATTAAATGTTACAATCACATGACGCCGCTTTAGAGATGATTACAAATTAAATTGAATTGAATGAACTTTACAGTTTTTGACTCGATGTTCAGTTTTCGTAGGAAAATCCTCGCTATGCACGAAGGATGACACGAGCTGGGTTTTTGGTTTAAAAAATTGCGAATTTTTGGTTTTGCAATGCGTAAAAATATACTTCTCGAGGCTTTCACGATTCACGCCTTTGCTCTACCTCTCCCTTGCACGTTTCTCGCTCAATAGAGTGGACCAACGTTCGCAATTCCTCCATCGCGTTTCTAAGATAATGACATTGACATTGCAACCGTGCAGTCACTACTATAACTGAAAATAACGCTAAATAGGACAATTGTCATGTACTCATCGGCAAAGAGGCGATGAATATTTTTGCACTTGCTTGGAAACCTCTCGTTGAATCGTTTGAAAGTGTTTTTTCCGTCAGTGGCGGAAAACCAGGTGAATGTTTGTATTTCGAGTAAATGCATTGATTTAAAATAAAAAAAATATATATATATACAACACTGATTCGTCGCTTAATAAAACGTAGTAAAAATTATGTAATATTCTGTATTATTCGAAGAGATCCATGCTCTGTATCCCTAATACAAATTGGTATTATCAATGAAGGGATTATTTTTTGTATGAAATGATAAAATCATTGTATAACAAATCTCTCCAACTTGTCGAGTGCCTTGTTAGGTTTCTCGAAAAAAATTGCACCATACATTACTGTAAAACATAAATAAGTCATGTAACGAAAAGTGGAAGAATCGCGAAGAAGAATTATGAGATAAAAGCCTCATATCCGGAAAACTCTAAAAATACCCTACAAATTCGCGAGCTGTATTTCTGTGATGATCTTTATCCTTATCCTTATCCATATCCTTAAGCCTGGATTTTTCATGGAGATAAAATCCTCATATCCGGAAAACTCTAAAAATACCCTAAAAATTCGCGAGCTGTATTTCTGTAAACAGAATTGTTTTATGTAACGGAAAATAGAAGTATCGCGCCAACGGGCTTTCCCGTACCTTTCGAAGATTGTTCACGAGACTAATTATACAACAAATCTCTCCAATTTGTCAAGTGCCTTGTTGGGTTTCTCAAAAAAAATTGCACCATACATTACTGTAAAACATAAATAAGTTATGAAACGAAAAGTGGAAGAATCGCGAAGAAGAATTATGAGATAAAAGCCTCATATCCGGAAAACTCTAAAAATACCCTACAAATTCGCGAGCTGTATTTCTGTAAACAGAATTATTTTCTGTAACGGAAAATGGAAGTATCGCGCCAACGGGCTTTCCCGTACCTTTCGAAGATTGTTCACGAGACTAATTATACAACAAATCTCTTCAATTTGTCGAGTGCCTTGTTAGGTTTCTCAAAAAAAATTGCATTATACATTACTGTAAAACGTAAATAAGTCATGTAACGAAAAGTGGAAGAATCGCGAAGAAGAATTGTGAGATAAAAGCCTCATATCCGGAAAACTCTAAAAATACCCTACAAATTCGCGAGCTGTATTTCTGTGATGATCTTTATCCTTATCCTTATCCATATCCTTAAGCCTGGATTTTTCATGGAGATAAAATCCTCATATCCGGAAAACTCTAAAAATACCCTAAAAATTCGCGAGCTGTATTTCTGTAAACAGAATTATTTTCTGTAACGGAAAATAGAAGTATCGCGCCAACGGGCTTTCCCGTACCTTTCGAAGATTGTTCACGAGACTAATTATACAACAAATCTCTCCAATTTGTCAAGTGCCTTGTTGGGTTTCTTAAAAAAAATTGCACCATACATTACTGTAAAACATAAATAAGTTATGAAACGAAAAGTGGAAGAATCGCGAAGAAGAATTATGAGATAAAAGCCTCATATCCGGAAAACTCTAAAAATACCCTACAAATTCGCGAGCTGTATTTCTGTAAACGCAATTATTTTGTGTAACGGAAAATGGAAGTATCGCGCCAACGGGCTTTCCCGTACCTTTCGAAGATCGTTCACGAGACTCGTTGAGGCTGATAAAAATAGGTATCTTCAATACGCGCAGGAATTAGTAAAATTATAGAGTTTCAAATGTGCGCAAGTTTTATCAGTAGCCTGTCATGTTTTCCGTTTAATGCGTTCAACGTTATATGTATATAACTGCACCTGTATTCTTTAAGTACGAAAATATCGCGTCGCATCAACCCACAGATATACGTTTTATTATAATTCTCGAGTGTGATAGTCCGTCATTTTTTCAAAAAAGTTCCAACGTCACTGCAAAGACCATTCGCATCGTCGGAAACGACCGCGGACGATAATGGAAATATACACAGAGATTTGCACGCGCGAAAACGAACGTTAATTAGAGCCTGGAGGGTCCCCAAACGGGTATGTTTGGGAGATGATCGAATTTCCAATAGTAGTTCGGCGGACCATCGGTGAAGCAATACTTTAATTTTGGTGGTTCGTCGTTTTCGACGTACACCATTAAGTAAAAGTTGCACATTTCGTCCTCGTTCGTCGCGCCTATACGCGTCCATCTGTCGCGATCGCTCTGCATCGTACATCGCGCAGCGAGTCTGTCACCCTGCACAGCTGTTACCGTATTGTGCACCGGATAAAACATCTGCGGAGTCAGAGGATCGCGTTTTCCAAGCTCTATCCACTCGCCATTCGGCTTTACGAGATAACCGGAAACCACTTTTCCCAGCGAGTGCGTATGCGTTCGATAAGCGAAGGGATGAATCGTTTTGTTCTCTTCTAATTTGCAAGCCGATTCCATATGTTCCGTGGTTCTCGGGGGGATCACTCCGCCCGTGCCCAATAAAATTACGCTAGCTAATTTGTTCAAAGGTTTCAGAGTGTAGCGAAGCGCGATACCTGAATCGTCGGTGCTGCCATCTTTGAAGCGATCTATGTGGGCGTAGTGCACCTGAAGGACTAGATATCTTATCTCCGTACCGTGGCCAACTTTGAAACCTACGCCTTCCGGTAAATTTAGATCGGGAGCGTCCCTCGCCCAGGCGTAAAGAATCTGGAAAGAAAATCCGTATTCTGAGAATGTACGTTTTTGCACGCTGTTATTTTCAAGAATGTACAATTGCGCGTTTCTGAGAACCTCCGATCCATCGGCGCACGGGCTCGCTGAGTGTTCTTGGGAACCCATGGAGTGCGCCATTTCGCCACAATCCCAGACAGCCTCCGCTGTACCAGGCGCTTTACATCCGTACAACAGTATATGATGAGCAGTTTCCATCGTTGCGTTCGGTCGAAATCCAATGATATAATAGCTATTTGACATGTCCAGCTTAACGGCTGTACACAAGTAGAGTTCAGGCTGGAAGAAAAATTATTTTTGTGCTTCGGTTTTTACGAATGATGAATATTCTGAATCTTCGTGTAGTCGATGAATGGATTGAGGAATCTGCACCAACGTTTATTGATAAAATATACCATGGAATTTTTGAGTATATATCTCGGCGCGATGATCTTTTTGTTATTTTAGATTTCTGGTGTTTCGGGTAAAAGGACATCTTGCGGATTTACATTCGAATCATGATCAAACCGGAATTTTTCATGGAGGAAAACTATTTCCTTGAAATCTATTACGATTAGGATCCGATTATTACGCAAATTCGAATGCAAACGCAGTTGCAAACTCAAAAAACACGGTAGAGCAAAAATTCTCGAAAAATCGGTTTTTTACCAAACTTGCCGTTATATCTCAATTTCCCAGCTTTTTAGACAAACTTTACGGGTGATATTCATTAATGCGGAACTTTGGAATGAAAAAAAAGACAAGTTTTCTTGACCAGCTGGCGATCCTCTTATCGATAGAGAAACTCTCGCTGAGACAGTTTTTGATAATCGCTTTGGGAAATTATACGGCATATTCTAAAATTTAATACAAACTGGTTACCAACAATTCCTGATGTGTTTATTTATTCTTTTTTTCAGATTTTTCCAATTTGTTTGATATCGTCATTTTTTATTTCAGCCGTAATCGTCAATGTGTGACAAAACTTTGCGATAGGTGACGTGTTTCGATATTCTTATTTATGAACGTCATTAAGCAATTAAGATAATAAATTAGGTGAGAAAAAGGTAAATTCGTTGTAAGAGTTGTGTCATTACAGGACACATGGAGAATGACGAATCTGTAAAATTTTATTGCTAGTCGTGAAATAATACGGTATTATTTCGCAATAAGGAAAACACAGAGGACCAAAAGTATGCACAATATTGCGAACGTGCGCGCTTATCAATAAATACTTACGATGTATGGTTTGACATTTGGCATTAGTAATGAATACGTTTCGATTTCGGAACAGTTCACGGATACGAAAACGAGGACGAAACATATTAAAACAGCTGGTTTTCGAAAGTTTATCATTTTTATTCTCATAATTTGGTCAGAGTTTACATACGACGCGACGAGCGCGGGGACGAAACTGTCAGCGAGAAAGCCGAGATCCACCTGTGGAAATGCGCACCGCGCGCATCCCACGGCCAAATCGATAAATACGAAGGGTGTGGGTAGTGCGTGGTGTATCAGCAGCGCACCATACGGCGCTTTGGATCTTGTAATTCTCTGATAATGAGAAAATCGATTTTTTTTAGTCCGTCGCGGATATTATGTCATTCCAACGAGTGCGATTTGAATCATCGATTCAAATCGTCATCAAAGAAATTTCACTTCGCGCTAGGCTCACTGATGTAACATTAGTCAGCTTCGACATATGCACGGATTGTGTCATTACCAACAAACGTATATATATATATATATATACTATTACTTGGGCTGCCATGGGTATTTTATCCACAGCCATTTCAATAAAAAGAAAAGTATATATTCTAGTACACGTTATGGGCTACAGTTACTGCGTACATGGTGTTTGGCACATCTAGAAATGCAGAAATTTACATTTATAAATTGCGGGCCAATTTGGGAAAATTTAGACATTTGAGTACAAAGTTCCGTCCCGTATGGTGCGGCGATGCGCAATACAATCCTGCGTATCCCGTTTTCTGACAATCTTGTATTAGCTGAAATAGCAACACGAAAGAATTTTTGTTTTCTCTTCCAAAAACTCTCAAACGATAAAAGAAATATCCGAAAAGATGGTTTTTTTAAGGATTTCAGAAATTTCGAGGCCAAGTTCATGTTCAAATGTGGTTATTCATAGATGTATTGAGGGCACGGTCGAGTCAGCGCTGCAATGCTTCCACGTAATCGAATTTGTATGGTAAAGCCAAGTAAAGAATAGGAAAATGGATATCATAAATAATTGCGAATATTTATACTCAATACTCTTAAAAACGTTTGAACCGTCAAACCGTTGTCAACTTGTCGTGTATAGTTTGAAAATCGAGTGAACCACGGTGCTTAGAAACGAAATAAGATGCTTTGACGTCACTCCCGGTTTTTCGGACCTAATCACTAACCTCTGTGAAGTTGCCGTTTCAATTTGATTTTTTTCCGATGATTTCAGAAAAGATCAACAATCAACGATCAAGTTAGCACTGCATATGCGTCGTCGAGATCGAATATGTATGGTAAAGCATAGGAGAATGAGCGTTAAAAGTATTTACAAATTACTAAGAATCTCGGGGTCATTTTTACTTTCCACTTTCAAGCAAATAGCTGCACGAACAAACATTTTTTTGTAATTTTCTTTAACAAAATTATTCGCACGCGATTAATATATTTTATATATTTTCTTCGTTAATATTTTTATAGATTGTACATGACGTTCATTTACACCACGGTCATATGACCGCATAAATTACTCAAAAAGAAGAAAATCAACGGCAATGAAGAAGAAATGAGTCTTTTCACAGATGATCCGTAATCGAAGAACAAATTTTCATTGAAATGTCTCTTCATGCAATGCAAGTTTTATTGGAGATTAAAATAAATTTCTTGAAGTTTCACGAAAGTTTTCGTGCGAACTCGTTTGCTCTTCCCTCGCGTTTTTGATCATATCCGGTGTGAAGCCCTCGGCAATACAAGAGTATGAAGCAGCGCCGCACAGTGGCGCATCAATCGGCTTGATTCTAGTATTTCCAGTAGTCTCCGATGTGGTGTACGTCATGTGCCGTACCGTTTCCCCGTAATACACTCGAAACTCGGTCGGTACTCGTTATCTCTCTCGCAATAAGAGCCGAGAAAGATCTCAGTCTCATTGCGATTTTTTTTGTGAAATAGTCGTCGCGCGCGATTAAGTACTCTTTTGATATCGAGTCGGACGAGTCGAGTGTGCTCGCATCGACTCGTCGAAAAAAAAGCAGCACTAATGCGGATACGTTTGCGAACGGTGCAAAGACGTGACGAAGGTGACACCCCAAAGTTTCGTGTCGTGTACGTATGGCAAAACCTGAGAATTCATATGAAATTTCAGAGGGCAAAAGGAATTTAGGCCGTTTTTCATTACCTACTTGTTTTTTCCCGTTTGAATCTTTGCGAGGGTGGGTATGTAAAGATTACCGAATAAAAACTTGCTCCCTCCTCCCGCCCCTCTTCGTGTAACCCGAGAGTCGAAACGTGATCATGCTGTGCTGCTGGGCCAACGCGTCACTATCAGCTATCTAAAAGATCGAGAGTCGCAGCCAGTGTTTTAAAGAAAGAGTGCGAAATAGAAGAAAGAATACCAGCCATTTTCAGCTTTTATTCAAAACGACGAGTGCCTCACCGTGATACGGAAATTAAAAAGTGTGTGTATGTGTGTGCGTGCGTATGTGTGCTTTTCGCCGATGAACCGCGGCGGTTTGGGGCGAGAGTGAGTGCCCTCCACCTTTTATCTCCCTTCCTGCCTCCGCCGTTTGTGTTTTTTCGCTTTATATTCGGCTTTATAGCTCATTCTATATGATCAAAGTTGACGCATCGTCCAAACACGCCGTGGCTCATGTCGTTTCTATTATTTTTCTCCGTACGTACTCTCACCGCAGTTTTAGCCTTTAAACCCTATTCTCGGTGTGATGTCAGAGAGCACCCGATAACCCCCGTTGCGACCTCCCTACACCGCTACACACTGTAGTAACCTATCACCCTCGCGCGCATTTCCCACTCATTTTTTCCTTTTTTTCTCCTCCATTGAGCTTTGTGCAGTTAAAAAGTTAAAAGAAGAAAAAACTTCGCCTTTGTGTCAATTCGCGTTGCGTCGGCGTTCATTCGACCGACACTACGCGAAATTTCCCGTTAATTACAAGAGCTGCGATTTCTTTTGCTCTTCCGGTTTTTCGAGATACGTGTTTTTCCCGTGCTTCTCAAAAAAACTTTATTAACGGCCTTTTCATCCTTCGAAAATGTTGAAATTTGCGTCGAAAGGCCACAAAAGTACCGTTCGAATTTCATCATTGTCTCCGTAGTCGCAAAATGACCCTTAACGATAAGATAAACAAAACACAGATCAATGAGGATAAAATGAAAAATCGAGAGATCGCGAGGTATTTTCCCGTTTTTTTTTACTGAAACATGTTCTCGGTGAAGCAAAGTTGCCGCAGATCTGAAGAATTTTCATCGTTTTTTTCGAATAGCGTAAAGTTCATTTATGCTACTGTACCAAATGTAAACTCATTCTCCGTGTAGCGTTCCCCAGGGAAAAAGTCTCGTCAAAGTTTATTGTTGAAATACAATGAAAGCGCAGTACACATTTGATTAGCAATACTGCGTTATAGTTGGGCAATTTACAAAATTGTCAAATACACAAAAATCCAAGCGGAACGTCAATTAACCCGAATATTTTATTACTTTTTTTCTACCTCGCGTCTCTCTTTCGCGTCTCGACAAGAGAGATCTCGATACCGCAACGAAGACTCCACTCATTTGCGGAAAATAAAGATTTCACGTTCGATCATTGCGCGGGAATCCAAATTGACGGAAAATTGGAAATTGACGCTAATACGACAGAAATATCACGAAATTAATTACTAGGATAATTTTTTGTGCCATCGCAAAGTAAACGACATTGCCAGTGTTCTTTGTCCCTTTTCCCCATTCATTTTCGATAAAAGTATCCAAGCAGGCGGAGCAAACTTGAAATTTTTCGACAAAACCAACATTGCGGGCGTTCAACTCGGCTTCTATCGTTTATTCCAACTTATATTAATAGCAACAATAATAAAACCGTCTTTTTCAAACCGTTAACGACATTGCCAGTGTTCTTGGTCCCTTTTCCCCATTCGTTTTCGATAAAAGTATCCAAGCAGGCGGAGCAAACTTGAAATTTTTCGACAAAACCAACATTGCGGGCATTCAACTCGGCTTCTATCGTTTATTCCAACTTACATTAATAACAATAATAATAAAACCGTCTTTTTCATTTCCAGTAAACGTACGGGCACGTTCTTCTCCTACAGACTGCATTCCTACTTGCCGAGCGTCCGTCGCGAGCAGAGAGAAGGAAGGAAATAAGCGGACGAGGCCCTCCCGTGGATCGGAAACAAACACTCATGTTTTCTTGACACACGATGGAAAGCAAGCTGCACGGGAAGAACGAGCCAGGTCGAGTCGAGAGCCAATCGTCGATCGCTAATTCACAAGGGAATCAATTGTTGCAAGAGGAGCAACAGCAGCATACCATCGGTGGTCAACGCATCTGTTTCATATGCGGAACATTGAGCCACAGCGAGCAATATTGGCTGAGGGTTAAGCCAAGTCCGGGCGGTCCACCGAACGAGCCGTATTTTCCGTTTCTCGAGTCCCACGAGCCGCCGATCGGTTATCGGGGCGAGGGCACTAGAAACGGTTCTGTAAAAGCTTGCAGCCTCTGTTACGCGCTTTTGCTTCAACAATGGGAGAGCTACGAGAGAGACGCGAGAGCCCACAGCCAAAGAATATATTGGCTGAAACGCTGCGACGGTGGTCCGTTTACCGGTGCGGAAATGGCATTGCAGGGGGAGTACGCCGCGCAGGTTCTCGGTCTGAGCAACGATCAACAGCAGCAGCAGCAGCAGCAGCAATCGTTGCTGCAAACCCGCCAGGAGAATCGTTCGGTCGGTCCATCGCCGAGGCTACCCCTGGATTCTCCCTCGCCTCGCGTCGAATCCCAAACAAGACCACCGTCGAATTCCATCGAAATTTCAACGAGACCCCGCTCCGACACTGCCGATTCCTCGAGGCACGTCGAACAAATTGCTCTCACTATGGAATTGCCTCATCAGAGACTTCACAGTCCTCGACAAATCGGCGACGATACGAGAATCACTAACGATTCCGCCCTCGATCTTCGACATGCACCCCGCAATTCACCGGCGACGGCTGTCGTTCCACAGCCAATTCTGCAGCCGCAGCCTCAAGGTTTTATTATCATCATCTTATTATCTCTAAACTCCATATCCTATCTTTGTTTCAAAATGTTTATCGCTGGAACGCAATGGTACGCGACCGAAGCTTTCTTTTTGCGGTCAGTACTGCGCAACAGTTTTTTCGTGATCGGTCAATTTTGAAATGTCGAAAAACATGGAGAAATTCGATAAAACAAAAGAAAACTATGACGGAAAGCGAATTTATCGCAAAAATGCGTATTTTCCTTGCGTTCCAAGGGTACAATCTTTAGCATCGTTAATCTCTCTTTTATTTTCATTTTATCGGTCCCCCAACATTGGGATATTCCACCGTCGCGCGTCGAAAAATCTTCTCGTTCGCATGTCGCAGATCTATTTGTATTCCGTGCTAAATCGTTTTTAAACGTGACGCACAAGTGACCTTTCGGCACTTTTGATATTTTCTTATTCCGCCAAATGTTTCTTTGGTTTATCGTTCGATGACACTCTGCTGAAAACAATGCTGATGGCATCACGATTTTCAGTCACATCGTTTTCGCGCGCTGATAATTCTTTATTCTTTATTTCCTCGTTCTCGAACGTCTCTCTTGCCTCAACCAAGGTTGATCTCAAATATCCTCTATACCGGAGTCTGTCACGTGCACAATATTTTGTGAGAAAACGCTTCGATTCGCAAAGATCATAAAATTGCGATCAAGTTGCGCCTGTTTGTAATAAAGGCGCTGCTTGATCACTTTGTAAGTTAAAAATCAAAGCAACAAGTCGTTTCGTTTTGGAGAAGGCAGATATTCCGGCCGATGTCGCGATCTGCTCGGCTACTTTCGGATCAAGCTGGTTTGCGATCGAGAAATAATGAAGTAGCGAGACATGTTTAGGAATATAGCGAAGAATACGGTTATTGTTCTGCCGTCGTTGACGTTTCATCGCGTTTACAAGGTGTCAGATGTTCGTTGGCCAACAATGATTTTCCCTCGTTCGATAGAAAATCATTAAAAAATCGGAGACTCTGTCTTATCCTCTTCCGTCGTACAATGATTATCAATAATAATAACGATAATTCGTCAATATTGTATGAATAATCGAATTGGATGATTGAAGTAACAAATTTTCGAGTGAAATTGTAATCCCGAATTCGTTCGTGTCGGTTTTACTCATTTTCGAACGAGAATCGTCGGATTAGAAACGCTAATAACAGTGTGTATCGTGCAAATTATTTTTCGCGGCTTCGTTCTCGATCGAGCATATCCGGTCAGGTTCGCACGATTTTATCTCTTTTTCTTCAAGTTTTTCTACAAACCCTCGTCGTTTTTTTTTCAGTAGATTGGTTAAAGTACCCAGTCTCCGGCGCTGTACCACTAGTCGACAAGTGCTCAGAGATGGAATAGAGTTGTAGCAGTGCAATTTATCTGTAGAATTTTTTCAAATTTTTTCACCAATTACTAGTGCATTCCCAAGCTCTTAACGGAAAATTCAGTGTTTTGTACATTCAACACTATTAAGTTCACTCAAAAACTGTTGTGTCTTTTCTCCTCCACTGTTACAAATTTTAACACTATGACTGCTCGCTCAGCTCTTCCTCTCTCTCTCTCTGTCTCTCCATTTCTGCATTCCTAAGCTCTTAACGGAAAATTCAGTGTTTTGAACATTCAACAATATTAAGTTCACTCAAAAACTTTTCTGTCTTTTCTCCTCCACTGTTACAAATTTTAACACTATGACTGCTCGCTCAGCTCTTCCTCGCTCTCGCTCTCTCTCTCTCTGTTTCTCCATTTCTCCATTTATGTTATGAGATTAAACACGTTTATGCGTATTTATTGAATCGCACGTATATCCGATTGCATAGTTCAAATGTTTCTTCTACATTCAGTATCTCAAGCGATTATAGCAGTCTACTCCGATTTATTCATCTCATCGTAAACAATCAAATAGCGATAAGAGTACATACACTGCCAGCTAAAAGTTGATGCCAGCTCGCAAGAATATTAGCGAATTTGATTGTTCTCACAAACGAAATTTAACTGTAATCCACTTTTTATCTGTATTACTTATTTACATCGTAAACAAAATAATTATTCTTATTTCAATTAAAGCACAGTTGATGAGGTGATCTTAAACTTTTATTCGGCGGTGTACATATACTTGTATCTGTATATTTGCATTGATCTCGGCCTTTTTTTTCTCGCAATGATAATGTAAAACGGTTTAGCGATTAAAGGTTAACGGTTGAGAGCGATAAGAGAGAGTGGAAATGACTGGAAGCACTGGTTAATTCATTTAGCGCCCGTACGATTTCGTCCTCACCCGTATTAAACTCTCTCTCGACAGAGGTCAACTTGACGATCTTGCCTCATTAGCGCGTCTTGCATCGTTTTTTTTTACCCTCTTCATTCCGCATCGTACTACGCTTGACCGCCGGGGATCGCCTTTGAAATTCGCCTCTACTCTACGCTATTTGGTCTCATCGATTCGATAAACTGTATCTTTTGTTTTGCCCCTCTTTCTCGCTCTCTCCTTTTATCTTCATCGTTGCAATAATCGTCAAAGCGACACAGAAAACGAGAGCCTTCGAGTTTTCAGCCATTACCGAATCGCAACCGATAACCGAACGGTGCAATAGAAAGAGAAATAGCGCGAGAGCGAGGAGCGAGTATGACGCGGAAAACAAAAAAGTTCACTCCGACAAACTAGGCCACGTGGACGCTCAATGATACTCGATGATGTCTCGTCGAGCCACGAACATCGGGATTATATGTACTCGCCTTAACGCCTTCTTCAATTATTCCAATAGCAATCGCGACAGATCACAGAGAAAAGCTATTTTTTTCCTCCGTCGATAAATATTTACAGTGCAAACTTTTCGACATTTACCTCGGTCTCAAGTTCAGTAGACGGACGGTTGTCCGATTTAAAGATACTCAAAATCGTTTTCCCATGAAAATCACTGTTCATGGCTACAAATGAGCGTTGAGATTTTTTTCTGGTTATTTATCTATTTATTCATATTTATTTCCGTCATCGTACAAAAAAATTTCAAGTTGATTGTAGTGTTTTTATAATTCAAGGGAGAGAGTAGTATTTCCATCGTGAATTAGCACATCGGTCCGGAAGTCGAAAGTGTGACGGATATTGGTCGCGAGATGAGATTTCGTTTGAAAAAATATTTGTACGTTTGCAGCCATTTACAGTAGCGGATCGTCATCGAGCGTTGGGACGGATATATTGGATCTATCGATGCCGGATAAAAATTCAGTTACCGAAGTATGTTACGTGTGCGGGGATGAGTTCAAGAGAGGCTCCCTGAGTCACATTGCGGCAAAACCATTGTCGATTCAACCGAATCCATCCGCGAGTCCACCGCCTTTTTTCCCCTCCTTGATGCTTCATCCGCGGCCGAGCAGAAGTCGACCGATGGACAGCGCTGGTCGAGTGCAGGTAGAGATTTTTTCGAAATTTCATTCATTATCAACGGGACGATTAAAAAATACAGAAATTTTCTTTAAAATCCTCACCAAAAGATTTCAGCCAATTTTTCCATTTAGTTATCATTAATATTAATTAATATTCATTTTTATAATTATTATCATACAATGTCTTGCAGGATATTCTCCTGTTTTTTTTTGTATCCGGAAATTGTATTTTGCATTCAATGGCGTAATTGAACAGTTATTGAAATTAACCGGAATTAGATGCGAAGGTTGGAAAAATTTGACAAATTTTTCGGTCAATCAATGACGAATGAATTTGGAATGATACATGGAAATAATTCAGCCAAAAATCTAACTTTAGCCTCGCGCGGTCATACGTCACGTCACATAAAATTCAAACATTAGTGGGTGAATCTACGAATGAAAACAAACAAATCCATCGCAAATGCGTACGCGTATCCTCGGAACTTGCAGTAGCCTTGAATTTATTCAATTTTTAAGAGATCGCATACGCGCATGGAGGAGCCACGCAATAGAATTTAAGCGATAGACTTAATTAGCTATTGACGGAGATTCAATAATAGTTGTGGAAGAAATAAATATCGCCTGCGTACAATTAGAGTGCGAGGGAGAGAGAAAACGGGAGATTATCTGTCGCGCTTAATTGCGCAGATAGTTTAACTCGCGCTAAGCACAAAGGTCAAAGTACAGGATTAAACAAGTTTCCAGCATATGATACACGATTAAAGTATGGAGGAAAGTTTATCACCCGTTTCATCTGGCAGTCATATTTCGATAGTTCAGCGGTTGAAAAAAAGAGGATTTTGACGGCTATATTTAGCGCGTGAAATAAATTGTTTCAGGCTTGCTCGGCGTGTCAAAATCATTTGTTACTACAATGGAAGGCATACACGAGACAGGGAACGCCTCACGGTGATAGAAACTACACATTACGAAAGCGTCAAGCGCCAGCGATGGACACGACGACGTTCATATGTTACACATGCGCGTTGGAGTATCCCTCGTCCAGTATTAGATTACTTTATTGCTGTCCGAATCCCGAGAAGGAAGCTTACTTTCCATTTATATGTTCGCTACGACCTCCACCAGGAGCTAGTCCTATAAGTCCTCAGGGAATGGTGCAAGTCTGCTCCATATGTTACAAAGCGATACCGCAGAAACAACAAGTGTTCGGTGGGGAAAACAACGAAGCTCAATCGGTGGTCGGTCAATGCGTTGACTTTCGTCAACAAGGTCAGTCGAAAGTGACTTTGATTTTATTATCATTGAAACTCTGGCGTTGCCTGTACCATGAATTTGTGCACACGCAAATGTCCGACAATTTCTTCGAATTTTCACTCGTTTCGTGTTTCTTTTGGTTTTTTTTATCAATCCGATTATCGTTAAAACCGATAAATTTACGATGCAGGTCCATCACCGAGGCCGGCCGTGGCTAAATCACCGGCAAACTCTGCCGGCAGTGATATACGTTTTAAGCCCTACGACCTGAATAAATCCACCGTGGTTGCCACTAAGCCACGCAGCGCCAATGTCAAAGTTCCAAGTTCGAGTCAGCGATATTCACCGAGTAACGGCCCGGTGGAAAATGGTACCGTAGGCCAAAATTATAGGTGCTATATTTGCGAGCGTCTTTATCCACGGACTGACATGGAGTGGTGAGTCTTTTCGCTCCAAGATCTTTCCGAAACTTTGAAAATCTTTCAAACGTTTTGTGCTCGAATGCAATGTTTATCACGCTTACTTATAGCTTGTTTATTTTTATATCGATTTTCTCAGGTTATCGACGAGTCCCGAAGGAATGAATTCTCACGCCATGCATTTTCCGTGCTTGAGAGGGATGGCGCGTACTTCGGAAAATGCTTGTATGGATAGCCACGGTCGTGTATTGGCTTGCACTCATTGCGTGAATCATTTGGCGCAGCAATGGGAGAACATGGACGCGGAACGAGTTCCTCTTGAACGCCGAAGGTAAACTCGAAGGATTGTCCGGATTCGTGCTGTTTTTCTTTTTACCCAATCGTATCTTAAATTTTTCTTTGCCCTCGAAATACTCGTATCTCGGAATTTCAGTGATTATTTCGCAAAAGGCGGACGATCCGAGCAAGACCAATAATCATGTTTTGTTCCCGAAATTGCAGTTCGTGATTTGCGCTCTTAAACCCGATTATTCCATATTATTCATCGTTGGGCGATGAAATCATGCGGAATAATCGAAAATGTCTCGCCTGTTGGTTGTTCGGTTCGCAGATACGATATTCCTAGTCCACATCCGAACGGAGACGTGAATCGTTCGATAGCGACGCCACCGAGTTCGGGTTCCGATCGTACATTCGGCAGTAATCCCGGTGGCACATCGTGCAGTTCGATCTATTGCTTTCTCTGCGGCTTGCACAGCGATTTGACGCTGGCTCGTGTACTCTACGGCCGGCCTCAGGGCAGAAACGCGCCATTTTTCCCCGATTTATTGCGGCATCAGTCACCGCCGAACGCGGAACAACTGCGCGAGGATGGCTCCGCGCTCGTTTGCACATTCTGTTACCACTCGCTGTTGGCGCAATGGCGCAGATTCGAGTCGCCAACGGCTGGACAGCAGCAGGTGAACGCGTCCGAGCGCCAGTACAACACTCACGATTATTGGTGTTACGTTTGCGGCATAACGACTTATCGCAAGAGAGCGAGGGCTCTTCCGGTCAAGGATTTCCCGTTCTTGAGGTACCATCGGCAACCTGACAACGGTCTTTTGCTGGAGAACGGTGATTTCGCTGTTGTTTGCCTCGATTGTTACGAGACACTGCGAACACAGAGCCTCGAGTACGAGAGATGGGGCTTGCCGGTTGAGAAACGAGAGTACAATTGGATCGTTCAGCCACCACCGCCAGAGGACAGTCCTGACGCCGCGATTGCCCGATTACCGTCCGGCGAACGATCCGAAAAGGTGGTGAGTCTCTCGCTCATTCAGCTCTCTTCGCACTTTCATGAAACTGTGTTTCGCGTTTATCACGTGGTTTAATATCACCAAATTTTCAATCATGGCAAATACAGTGCGACCTCCGAATAAGAAACCCGGCAATAAGAAACTTTTCCCAGTCTGACTCGAATTCCGAGCTCGAGAATTTCGTGTGCAGAGAAACCTCTCATTAAGAAACCAGCCTGGCAGAGATTATTCGAACAAAATGGAGTGAACGGTGTAGTGTAAATTGATGTGTGCATCCGTACGTGAGTATGTGCGTGTGCGTGTGTGAGCGTGTTTCTTGTTGAAAGCTTCGAAGTTCGTCAGAGATAGTAAGCGCGGAGCGCGCGCCTGGTGGAGGTATGCCATATATACGAAAAACTCTTTCCCTTGGGGGCTTTTATTTTCTTATTCAGAGGCCCCACTGTGTTTAGAATCGTGACTTTTTCGAAAAATGTCGATTAACTTTTTTTTACGATTCTATTACCCACTGGGCATCTCCAATAATGATAATCAATCGGGGGAGCGTGACATTTTTCATTGTAACTTTCAATAACCATCCGTTCTCGTGTTTCTAATGATTCTGAATCGATGACTACGGTCGGCTCGGAAAAATTCCCAGTTGCCCTTGATACTTTGATGAATGTTTGAAGATAATCAAAAAGTGCCGGTGAAACTATTGACACGTTCGAAAAGATTTATGAAGAAAGTTGTCTTCTGATAGAAAGCGTACTTTGCATAAAAGCCGCAGCTTTCGAATATCTCTGGCGAAAACTTTATCCGTATATTCTTAGATGAAATAATTCTGATGAAGTTAGAGGTAAGGGTCAAATTGATTATGTGTGCGCGGGGGGGACGAAGTTGCCGGTAAAATAGTCGGTTTTTTTTATAAATAGTTTTACATCCGTTCATTTCGCAGAGTTTAGATTTTTATTTCGTCGCTCTTAATAATGTTTGAACGGTAGATCATGTTTACGGGACAAAAGTATGCCTTTCATATCTTTTTTGGATTCCTTTGCACTCTTTCCGTTTAAACATTTATTTCGTATCAAACGTTGCTATCACGACGATTTATTAATTAGTGATATTCGTAATGACCGGAAATTCTGATATTTCATCATTGTTACTCCTTTTTTATCAGGTACCACCAACATTGACGGTCAGACCAGCACGCAAGAACTGCTCACCGAAAGCCCCGGAGAAAAAGTTAATCGCCAAGATTCCCGATAAGGAGCAAGGTAAGTGACAGTAAAGAAAAATTATCAGACATGTTACTCTTATTCCCATAATATCAAAGCGGTTGGCTTATTCCGCTCCGTGAATATTCATGATCGAAAAAATTTAATTAACTCGACAAGGAAAGTCGACGGCGATTTAAAAATAAAGATAAAATCCCAGCAAAGTTACACCGGCTGGATACGATTTGCTCGCAGTTCGATTGAAACTCAAATGGTGCTCGCGCGCTTACTCGAAATTTTTCGAAAAAGAGTCTCGAACAGAGGCCAAGCAAGCTCTTTTTTACTGTGACAAAATAATCCTTTCAAAAATTAGCGATTAAAAATTTGAAGCAACGAGTAGGCTAAGAATAAAAGGGACTTTACATCTCTGAAAGGCGTCTGGCTCGCGAGCGCAAATTCAATGCTCCCCTCTTCTTTTTTTTTTTAAATTAAAAAGGATCATAAAAAAAGTGGCATTAAAGAACGAACTCCCCAAAGCTACGTGGATGAGCTTTCGTTTTATTGCACAGTTTTTCGCGAGACTAATATTTACCAAAGTCAAAGTTATCCTCTTACATTTCATGCGCTATCTGCGCCCTACAGGCGAAGATAGAGAGACAAAAACAGCTCAGACCCACTTTAGTCGGAAGCAAAACTTCTTTCAATCTCTCGTGAAGGCGATAAGGAAAAGTTTCCAGCGGGTCATTCGAGCTCCTTAGGGAAATTGTTTTTCGACTCTTTCGTTCTCTCTCGTCACAATAATTCACGGCGTTTTTTTCCTCTTTCACGCGTCGCTCTCCGAGTTTTTCTTTCGTTCGAGAAAGACGTTTAAAAATGTATTAATCGAAAAGTATTCAACACGGTGCCGGAATAGTCGAGTTTTCGCGTACGAACAACAGTCTCGTCTCTCGTACGGGAATTCTAGCGAAAGAAAATATGAGATTACAGTTTCGAGCGTCTTGCGAAAAAATGCAAATTTTGGCGAACATCGACGTAACGAGATACAGAGCGCATTAATTTTCAATGATGACGGTCGTACCAAAAAGTGTAGCTTCTAAAGTCGTCATTGAAACGAATTGTGTGCTGTAGTTGCGTCAAGTCGTCGCGCTTAAACGTTGATCAACGGCGCAGGTAATAGCCAGCGAGATGCGAGCGGCTCGAGAAGGAAACGCGTTAGCTGCGAGATACCGCAGGGGTATGGCTGAAATACCCGCAGCATGACACCGCATTGCGTCCTCTCGCCAACCAGTCCGACACCTAAATTCGAATTAGACAGAGTTTCTCACCCCCCGCGCATCCTCCGGAAACGAGAGGGGAGACGAAACACGAGAGATGTGATATCCGTTTCACGCTTTTCGCAATATTCAGCCCTTGCATTGCCCTTCTCATCCCTCACACGTCGCTGCACCATTACCGTCAGGGTCTCTCTCCACGCTCAGCATCCTTCCATCCTGTACGAGACACGGTTGCTCCAGCCGTTGTTGTTTTATCAACAAAGGTGCTTTTTTTTAATGGCCAATATTTCGTCGCAATCGATGCGAAATTTGCACTCGCTTTGTTTCAACATAACTCATAACGATATCATAAAAATCGGTTACAAAAATAAAGATCGTACCGGAAGTCGTATAATATCGACAATTGCGCAATTTTAATGACGCAAATAACGAAGCGATCGCCGTTTTATGAATATCAGTAAATCCTGGAGCTTTAAAAATACTAGTTGGTTCTGAAAATTGACTTAATTTGAGACGACAAGTAATAGCTATTTGTTTACACGGTGCGATTTTGCAGTTGCTCAGAGTTCCGCGCTGTAACAGGCTGCCAGACGTTACAGGGGTAGAAAATGTTCTTTGTCGCTTCTGGCACCCATCGATTTTGTACGACATCCTGCAGGCAGTGCTCGTGAACGCACCGTCGTACAAATGCGGGGCATCATACGCGTTTCTACTGTCGTGTCTCGTTTACGGAAATCCAATAATGTATTTCGTAGTTTGGTGTAAATCGATCCGAAAGGGGAGAAACGTAAACGGATCATTCATTTGATTGACGCTCACTGGGAGTGGAAATCTGATAATCGTGTCCAACAAGTGTTTCGCTCGAAAATCCATTTCATGATTATTGTTGATGAGCGCAAAAAACGTATTCAATCCACGGTTCAATTCAAATTTGTCGGACGTCAATCGCATGGCAATTGTGACGAAAGGAATATTTGCCTACGGGATTCAGAATTTAATCGTCCAAAAGTTTGTTCGAGTCAACACGTGTTTGAATAATACTCGTTCCAGCTGAAAATTACACCGCATTGAATAAGCTGATATTTTCGCTAAAATTCACATTTCAAAAACCTCTCTGTGCCAAAAATCTTTTTGGCACAAGAAAAAAATGATCGATTATCAATTCGGCAGAATAAGAGTTTGAAAAATCGTTGACAAGAACAATAACGTCTTGTGCGATCTTTCACAGCTCGGGACGGCTGGTTTTGTTTTTTTTTTTTTTTTCAAGGCCAAGTTTGTTGAAACACATGGGGTCTAGCGCCACAGATCGAGTGTGCAATTCGGCTTGTTGAGCTCTCGACGTTTAGCCTCGGGGAAGCACGGGAGAATACACGCGTGCCCAATGAATAGAAGGATTTCCTTTTTTTTTTCACGCGAGAGCGAGCGAGAAAGGTGCTCACCCCTCGGGAGAGACCCTCGGGGATTCTCTACACGAGTTTGCTGTATTATAGCTTGTTCACCCTGTGGCGAGAAGCGGGGCTTCTGTGTAAGGGAGCCAACGCGTTCGATCACCGCATTGAGGGAGAGCAAAGAGAAGGGAGGGAGAATAGAGAGAAAGAGAAATATATAAAACGGCGATGATGGCGCTGGCATCGTTTCCCGCGACGTAAATGAGCGTCCGGCCATGACCAGCAGCCGCAGGACGTCAGACGACAGCTGCCGCGTCTCGGTTTCTTTCTTCCCCGTTTTTTTTTTCCAAAATGTTTTTCGTCTCGGAATTATTTCTATCGGACCTTCGGCGGTATCTTATTCTACTCTAATTTCGCGTATTTATTCGTGCTTCTCCTCTCGACTCGCTTTTGGCTTTGCTCGAAATCGCGATATTTCCGGATATTCGTATGGCTAGATATTTATCTGAAATTACAATTTCAAGGGTCGTGACAAGTACGTTTTTTTCACTTTCATGGAGGCTCAAGGGGTTTTGAAAATCAGTCTTTTCGAACTTGACCGTTTCTTTTTGAATCTTGTGGGGTCTGTTTTCACAGAAAATCAATCTCGCGACACTTTTTGCGCTCGACCCTCGATTGTAAATGTTTTTCCGTGTGTTTTTATACCACACGTTGAAAATCAAAGTTGACTGAATTGCGGCGCGACTTACATAAACTCGCACCCCATGGATATGCCGGTCTGTCGGCAGCGCTCCCGTATTCACGCGTCTTTGTTGACGGCGTGTGTAGGTATTAGGGTGGTTGAAAAAAAAAATCGAAAATTTCTCTTTCTCCAAAAATTCTTTCCACTCGATCTGTCGATTTTCCTGTCTGATTTGCATGGGAAAAATTCTTGTAGGATATACCGTTGTTTTTTCGTATCTGTTTTATTCTTCGACGAATTCATCGTGTGAGACATTTAATTCTTGAGAAAAAACCCTTCTCTGAGCGAGTTTATCAACCGTTCTGAAGTTGCAAAGGTCAAAATTCGAATTTTAACGGTGTTGGAATTTTCGGGTACCGATGGGTTCGCCGGAGATTTTTTCGAAATTTGAAAAAACTTCCCCCCCCGTGGCCTTGAGGTAGTTTTTTCGCAAAAGTTAATTAATCAACCAAGCTGCCAAAACGCGTATGGCTTGCAGGATGTATCAAGCATCTTGGGTTTAAAATGTTATATATATATATATATATATTACGTTACATTACATTATTTATATTTTTTATGTCACGTCTCAGTACTTGCATTCATTCGCAATTTAGTATTATTACGCGTCCAACATGCACATAGAATTACACGCACAGTCGTAGAATTCAGAGCCGGCAGGAAAAAAAAAACCACCCTAATATATATATATATGTATATGTAAAATAAAAGATAAGGGTAGAAGCTCGAGCGAAGCACGGGAGGGGGAAAATGTGTGAATAGCGAGCGTGAGATGGCGCGAGCATTTGTGGCGGGAGGTGAACGGTGAACGCTGCTGCGGTGCTGCGGGGCGCTTCAGTACACCGTCAAGCGTCGCGAAAGCCGGATCTCTCTCGCCGGCGCGCTCGAGCCGTCTCTGGCGCACGCGCAAATTACATCGATGACAATCCAGAAGTCGAGTTGGTGAAAAAAAAAAGTGTTTCGGAGGGTGTGACAAGAATAAAAGAAAAACCGTGAGTGGGAGAGATTATTACATCCCCCGCGAAAAACTGTTTTCCCATTTACGCATGCGCGACGACGCTTTATCCGCCGATGAGCTCTACCCCCCCGTCTTTTCTGCTCATCCCTTCCCGGTCTCTGGAAAATATGAAAAAAAAAAGATAATTCTCTTCCGCTCAACCACCACTCTATCCGTTATCCGCTCTCTTCGTCCAACGGATGGAACATCTGTTTCTCTCTATACGTCAGTATTCCTTCGATCGTACTCTCGTTGCATCGGTCATTGTTTTTCATCGCGGTCGATCCGCGATGTCGAGCCTCTCTTGCGTCACCTTACATTCCGCGATGATGAAAACAAACGATACTCGCTCGGTGATCTTTCGATTTTTCGATACACCGGAAGTAGAAGGACAATAATACAAATATTCTTACTTTTCCCGGCAAAAAATTGTGCACACGCTGTTATTGTTTTTTCTTCTTGGTTTGGCGAATGTAGTGCAACGATACGAGTGCATTTACTCCTTGAAATCATTAAAACTTTTGCGATTTCGCGTAACGATGTTTCATGGATCGAACGTATCGATGTTTAACGTTTAGTCGACTTTGCATTTTGGAGCAGCGATTGATAATAAAAGTGCTATCGAGATCGTAAGGAAAAATTAACTGGTGCAAGGGAGAGAGTGCTTGAATTTATCTTGATGGAATAATTGAAAAGTTTACGCGAAAAGTATTGACCTCGCGGTGAGATAACGATCGGGCGTTGATCGATTTGTGATCGGTGATGCATGTTCATCGGAAAATTTTCCGAATATTCTTCGATCGATTAATTTTACCCTTCATAGGATCTCAAAAAATCTCAATCTCATTTATTTTGATCATATTTTTGTCCCCGAGTCATCCGCGAGAATGCAGAATGACAAAGTGTTTGCCTTTGGAAAAAAAAAATGGTTGTAACTTCGAAAGGGAACGTAGAAGGAATATCTCGTCGATTTACTCAATTTTGTCGTTTCAGCGAAAGTATCGTCGCGGTGAAAAAAAAATTCCATCAATCGTCCAAGTATTTTTTGCTGAAATTCACATTTTTTTGAAATTTTATTTCCAAGTCAAATTGTCACCTTCCGTCAAACCAGAATTCTTGGTGCTTGAAACAAAATGAAATTGATTCGGTGGCCAAGCGTTGAAAATTCGTTTGTCAAAATTCTCCGTTTCAGAAATTAATTAGGACTGTATAATTGAAAATAATAATCCGGTTTGATATCAGGACGATTATTTCGATTATATTTTTCGTGCCAACGGCCAATCCATGGAGAAATTCTTTGCGATTGTTTGTTAACGCGAATCCGAATATACTCTGGAATTTCGTGCAACAAACGGAGTGAAATTTTCGATCGAATGGGTGCGGAGAAAAAATTAAGCAAAACTGTACGAAAATTTAGTGAAGCAAAAGTTTCTCCGGTCGCCAAAGGGGTCTTTTCCGCTTATTCGCGATGGGCTTTGCGGTCTGGAACATTTAGAGGCTCCTCGTAGTGTTTAACATCGCGTGAAAAAATTGTGTCTTTTTATTCCTCGTTGAGAATCGTTGCAACTCAAAAATAATTTACCGCCTGAAGGGGACCGCGAGGCTCGAAGAAAATTGAAAAAAGAAGACAAAGCAGAGTCAGAGTTGCGAAGATAAATATAAAAAATGGATTTTCGAGCTCCACATCCGCTCGTTCATCCGGCTCATGCTGCACATCCATACTACTATCCAGGTACGGAAACATCGAATATTTTTGAAATTCTGTCGCACAGAACGAGAATACGATTGAAATGTTTTTTATTTTCATAACGTGATATTAAAATGAGAAAAATTAGATTAAAAATTTAAAAAATTGATTATATTCGTTGTGTTCCAATCTCAAAAATGAAGCACTCAATATTTTCTATAAAATGAGTCTTGTCAGAGAAGCTCTCGCAAATTTCACAACATTTTTCTTCCTGCTACGAAAAATCGAAACTTTTCTCAAAAAACTCTTCTTTTTCACACTCGCGAATAAATCGAGCGCGCGCCACTGTATCTCAACAGTCGACATCAGCGTGTATATACAAACGATGAATATCAAGCGTGTGGAAAAAATTAACGATCTCCGCTCTACCCAGGTTTTTATTCGATCGACTTATCACGCGCGCTTGAATCGCTTCAACATCCGTATATGGTAATTCTTTTTTTCGCAAAGCAATTACCATAAACGCGGAGTATTTCACGTTTAAAATATTCCATAATTGGTGTTTTTATTCTCTCCTATAAAATCGAAATGATAAATTTGCTTCAAACATTATCTCAACCGGATTCGCTCAATGATTTCCAGTCTTTCTTTGCACCGTTTTTCATTGGATCAATTTTCTACCGTCAATTTCAAGGACTCGTCACATTTGTCATCATATTCACGCACCAGTGGCTCTCCTTTTTTTCGATAATTCGTTTTTGCAACTACATCCGCGCTAGAATCCGATATTTTTGCAAAAACAAAAGAAAATGGGAAAAATAAGCGAGGGAAACGGAATTAGCACGTTCTACCATGAGCGTTTTTTAAAAACGTTTAGAGCAATGATAAAAAGAAATGTGCGATCTAAAAGGAAAGTAAACGTGTACGGATTTTTGCGCTAAAAGTACGTAACGTTTTAGTGTTAATTGACGCGTTTGATGGTGCTAATTGCGGGATGTTTGCTCGGAAGTTTTTCGCGATACGGTAGACGTCAAACTCTGGAAAATACTCGTAAGATCTTTCGTTGCTTCCGATACGCAAGAGCGAGTCCATTCGGAGCAGGCGACCCAAAAAAACCGTCAATTAATTTGGCCGATGATTGATAAAACTCCCCCCTTAATAAGTTGTCGTAATTAAGGTGGATGTTTCGCAACAGAAAATATTCTGATTACATACAACGTTCTTCCGTCTTTCCTTCACAGGAAATATTTATGAGGCACATTTCGAGAGCAAGATTTTGCGACAGATCGGCAATTCGACCGATCGATCGATAAAACTCGTTCATCAGCGTGATATGTTTCCTCGATGAATTTTTTTCAAATTTTTTCACGAGCAAGATAATTGATTTTCCGAAAAGTCTTTCATTTTCTCTTTGGATCCTTTGTTTTTAACTTTTGTCCATTTTTTAGCTGCTTTTTTCACGGTCAAAAAGTAGCTAACGAAACGAGTACAAACAGCCTCGATGATAGTGGGTCGGTGCATTGCGTGGTTTTATTTATTTCTATAGCTGTATCGATACGGTGTATCACTGGCGTGCAACAAGTGCTTTTTCGATAAACGTAAACATCATCGCTCAACAGCAATCCACCCGGGCGTCCCTGCATTTTGTATAGGTTTTATTTCAGAGTAGGAAAAGGAAAATGTCGGTTTTATCGATTTATCGACTTTTCCCACACGCCCTCAAAAATGAGGCATAAAAGCATTTGCGAGAAGATGGCACCTATTGTCATCCGTCGTTGCCGCGTTCTCTCTCTCTCTCTCTCTGTCGCTTAATTAGTTATTACTGATTAATCGAGCTTGAAATAATTGTTTCACAACAGAAAAGTATAAGAGGAATCGGAAGAGTTTGCGTATGAAATATTTTTGAATATTTTATTGGTAAACATTTCTCAAACGCTTGCAAACGGAGCCCCTGCGATTCGGACCGTGACAACGGTTGTAATTACCAAGAGAACGCGAAGAAACGCATGAGAAAAAAAGATGAGGGCTTTCGTACTTTCGTAATCGAAGCAAATATGTGTACTATCCGTGCATACGCACACCGAGATGCCTTCCAGGCCTTTTTCTCTCCCTTGCTCGTAACGTGTGGCGTGGAACACGACGTCGAGCAACGGGGTGACCGTAACGAAGTGGAATGGTCAGTAAAAACGAGCCGGGGGCAATTAGGGAAGAGTCGGAAGGGCCAGACGGAGAAAACTCGTGCACTCGCTGAAGGCTAAATCAAGGGAAAAAGTAGAGGGAAGAAGGCAAAGAACGGAAGAAAAAATAGGCAAAATGGAAGGTCGGCCATCGGCTTGTGTATGATGCAGCGTGCGGCTCTGCTGCGCCTGCTCTCTGATAAACTCTATTACGAGGCATCCTTCCCGACTCGCTCTTTTTCCATTTCGTTTCTTCCTTTTTCATTCTTCTCCCTCTTGTAAACGCCCGCCGGTACAGCCTACCGAATTCTTATTCCGTTTCTTCTCGCGTAGAATCCTCATCCTACCGCCAGCTATGCTCTACATTTATTTATTTATTTGCGTTTATTTAGCTCAAAGTCAGGCGCGCTCGTTCGCGTCTCGCTCCTCGGCTATCATACCTGCTCTGCTAGCTGCCGAGCTCGAACCTCGCGAATCTCTTATTCAGGCTCACCGCCGGCCTGTTCCTTCGTTTTTTTTCTTTGATTCTTCTTGTCCCGCCGAGCTTCGACTTGGACACGTTAATTCTTCAAATCTCCGCCGCCAAATCGGTTGGCACAGTTCTCGAGGTTTTGCTTCTCTCCCTGTCGTCTTGTTTCCATTAGATCGCACCTACCCTCTCGTCCCGCAGCAACTTTACTAGCTCGTACGAGACTCGTCTCGTTCGTCCTTTTCTAGGCTTGCTAAATAATTGCCAGCTCCCACAGGCCGTTGGCCAACGACGCTACTCTTTATTCTTCCTGTCGCCATGGCTGCATCGCTCCGCTGCGACAAAAGGGCTGTTTGAACAACCCTTTGTGTTCTCCTCTCGAAGCCGTTCCTGCGGAGCGTCTACCGCGGGCTTTTTGGACCCTTCTGCCTTTGCTCGGTCTCCGTACATGTTCGCTCCCTATCGTCAGTGTCCTTCATTATCATTTTACACCACCGACTTCCTCATTTCATGCGTCATAGCTTTCTCCCCAAGTCCGTTCTGCAGCTCTTTCGTGCTCCTCGCTCTACGCCCGTACATCAGGAAACTATTTTGACTCTGATATCGACAGCAGATTGTGAAACCCCGGCGAGGATGAGCATCCTGTGCCAACCGGGGAGGATGGCAAAAAAATAAATAAATAAGTCCATCCCCGTTTTATTCGGCCAAGACAGATCGCGCGAAACTTGCGACTCTGAAAAGAACTGAACTATCTGCGGTTTTAATCGGTAAAAACAAATTCGGGATGAATAATTTTTCGATTAAATTACGCGTGTCGTATTAGTTTCGCGTATAGCAAAAGCAAAAAATAAATAAGCCCTCACTGCGTCGTCACCGTTTTTCACTAACTTCAAGAAGGTGGTTTTTAACATTGATCGGAATTTTTGAGTACCGTTAGATTCGCAGGAATCTTCTCAACGGTTTTTGTTGTCGATTAGCGATTTATCGAAAAATTGACAATTGACGTGCAGAAATTGCGTAACCAGTGCGCAGGTGTTCCGCCGGACGCGCCCCTGCATTGTAGTCCAAGAAACCGCTTTCACTGCCGGAAACTTTTGAAAAACCCAACTCCCCTCGTATTTACAAGCTTATAGTCCGACGTCAGTTCCAACATGTGTATACCCGCGTGCAAAGCCTTCGTCCCTCTTCGATCGTTTGCTTCCGCATCGATTCATTCGCTGTAAGCGGTCTTTCTCGTTGGATAACCGTGACGTTGATTTGACAAATTCTCGAAGGCTAGGAAAGGTGGCTTTTATCGACATTTAACGATTCATTTCAACCAAAGTTTCATGCAAAACGCGGATGCCATCGGTTGCTCTACCTTTCATTCGAACAGCTGTTCATCCCGCGGAATTTCTTTTGCTTACGTTCCGGATTTCACGAAACTCTAATAAAACTAGGTACATGAGCTTAAAAAAGTAAATCAACAGCGAAGAGGCGTTTATTTATGGTTGCTGATACCAAGCCGCGCCTTGCAGAGCTAAAGCTCCCCTTAGACTCTTCCTCTGTTTTTTTTTTCGGTGTCGTTGGATTTTAGCGTACGCAATTAGGATCCAAGCAACACATTGTCTTGCCTCTTGCACAGCGCACGAGTGTCACATTGTGGCCAATAAAAGGACACAACGCGAATCATCTTGGGTACTTGTTGAGAAAGGAAACACAAACGTTTACATAGACGCGGTCTTCCGAAGGAGCCCTGCTGGTCTATAGGACTTGTCGAACGGGTCATCGGGAGAACAAGGGTTGAAGCGGTTCCCACTTATCTCCCGGTGTGCAAAAGTCGTTTAATCGCTAATACGCGACGGAAAAACGAGAGCTTTCACTCTTTATCCCCTTTCGGTCGTTGTAAGCCCATAATCAGGGGTCTTACGGACACCCTTAGGCCTTTTAATGGCGCTAGTTTATTTCGTTCGTTTTAGATTATGCACGTACAAAAGTGGGTTATATGCCTGTCCTTTTATTACCTATACGTCTCTTGATTTTTTTTTCGCATAGGCAGACCTATGCTAATAAAAAGAACATTCCGTCAGGGACAAAGACTCTGGATTGGATTTGCTTATAGGCAGACGGTGCAATCATGGAAATTCTTATTATTTCTTGTTCTTATTATCGCAAATGAGACGAGGGCGACAATGAATGAGAAATGGGAAAGAAAAACATGAGGGGGAATGAACGAAGTAGAGAGGAAGTCGTAGGTGTGCGAGAAGAGACCCTTGTCGGACGGACGAGACGAGGCAAACAATACCGGAAGTGCGGTACTTTACTGGCCCTTGAGAGTACGGATCCCGGAGCACGACCACTATACCGCCAGGCGCGTAGTGTGTCTGGCTTCCGGTTATCTTACCAACACATCAAGGGCACGTCATTGTCGCCTGAAAAAGGTATACATATGACCAACATTCTGCAAAATGCTCATTGTTGCTTCCCGTTATTCAACTGCAACTGGACCAAGCGAACTTGCCTCTCGCTCGTTGGTATTTCTCGTACAGTCATTTTGACTTTCAATTGTGTTTTTCATCTCTGGCCCCGCGACTGACATTGGCGAATACCCTCGCGATTTATTTCGCCATCAGTCCTACGAATAACTACCACTTTATTAACCCTCAACGTTTGCGCACATACGAATCCCAATTCATCGAGTTTTTCGTCCGAAAAATGTCACGAAATGGACGAGAGCTTCGGATGTTTCAGTGGCAAGTGCACATCGCGAACGTTCGAATATTGGTTCTATTTTTTGCCGCAGGTAGTTTGTTATCGCGCTAATTGAATAATCGATTCGTTCTTTTATTGATATGTCTTGCGCTGGGTGGACCGAATCCTCTTCTCCGACTCTCGTCCTTGCAGGATGAAGATATTGCGCCTGTCTAGTGTGCTTTTCTGCAGCATGAATTAGACGCGACACGAAGCAAACCCTTCTTTATCTTCCTTTCCTTCGCTTCTCCTTCTCGTTTGCGCTCGATGTAACGTCAAAGTCTCCCCTTCGATTCCGATCAATACACCCGCTCGTGGTATCCACTCCACCATATTTCTTTCACCCCACATATTCAACGTATCCTCCTCTCTCGCCAAGCCTGTTTTATTTCTCAACACACCGGTATCCTACTTTGCGCATGTATATATAAAAGATAAATTTCGCAAAATCATACATTTCAACGAACTTTGCTGCAACTGTTCTTAAGATTTTTGTCCGCCAACTTTGAACAAAAAATCTCAATAATTTGACGATGATTTTTAATCGGTTTTCTCCGTGTTGGCCACTAAAGTAGTAGTATTTTGATCAAAATATCTTTTTTGACTTGAAAATCACTAGAAAAAAATGGCAAAGTGTGTTCAAGTCCGTTTTAACTTCATTCATCACGAATCAGTCGTCAAATGATCAATGTCGAAGCAGCAAATTTGTACGGAGACTCTGTCGAAGCTCAAGTGCTAGACGTTGAACCAAAAACGTTTTTCCGAGCGAGTATCGTGCCTTCACGGTACTCTGACGGCTGAGAGCTGATTCTGCCGGAACTCGCCTTCAGCCTCGACTTCTCCGGAACCCTTGCTGAAACGTAATTGTCTTTGTGCTTTGTCATCTTTCGTCCGAACTTTTTCGCGGCGACTTTCAACCGCCTGGTGACACTTGTCCACAGTCGGCAGTCTCGTGTGTGGCTGTGCTCGTATTTATCCACTCGTATATCATACTCGAGGAATCTTCGGCAGTGGTCCACCTGCCAGGACGATGCCTCAGGGCTTTGGAAAAAGGGGTTCGAGGATAGGGACTTTGGTGGATTTTGCGGAAGATTTTCCCGACAGGATTCACGAGGGTTATGGAATTGTACTGTTCAGACACGTTGAATAAAAAAATTCGCAACTTGCCGCGTCTTTTTCCCATCTATAGAGATGACGTTTTATGCTAGGGACATGGAAAACGAGAGAGAGAAGATGCTGGATAGGCCGATCGACGTCGCTTATTCCCGATCCGACAACTTTTTCCGCACGCATTTGAATACTGTTTTATTCATGTGAAATGTAAATATTCCATATAAATCATACCAAGGCGCCTGTACACCCCATCACGAGAGAGAGGGAGAGAGAGCAGTTTGCAAGTAGATGTAATCATCGGTGAATACTATTTTGCATTCTCGGCTTAGGATACTCGCAACAGCTTAGATAGAGGGTAATTATTTCATCGCGCAACTGTACTGTACATCGCAGTCCACGTCAACTCGGGAGATGGTCTGATTCTGAATAATCCTGAAGCATATTAGATTGTTTTTTAAGATTTCCATTGACCCCTCGATTCCTCTGTGAACCCTGAAAAATGTCGAAGCTCTGCAAACTACTTTGCAGGCTTTTGCACATTTGGGCAGAAAAGATATTGGACTAAAGCCTAAGAATTTGCCGAGAATCAACGATAGTGGACAAGCAGTAACGGACGTTTTTTATTTTCTTTATTTTCTCGTTATACCGTGCGAAATGAATCGTACTCGAAAGTGAATGAAAGTGAAAGTACCACGAAGCTTTCCGATGTTTTTATTGATTGTTAGAAATTCTCGATAATTATCGAATAATAGATGGAACTGATTGTTTTCGACGATGAAAGGAGCGTGAGATGTCTGAAACAAGTTATTGCCGCGAAAAGAAAAGTTGCTGCTACCGGAATCAAAGTCAGTGCGGATCCGTAGACTCATTGTAATTTACATTCGTTATTTTGTAACTCTCGGCTCGTTGTTGCCAGTGATTCCTGTACAAAATCGTCGAGAGTCATCTCAACTCTGCGTGACTCTGATTCCATCGACCGTTCGTGCTCATCTGCCTCTTTTTGCGCAGATGGCTCACGACGGGCCCACGCGTTAACTCGACACAGTATCATGACACTTCGAACTTGTACTTTGTTGCTTTTTTCGTCGTAGATTCTGCACCGCGAGTTTGTTAATGCCTCTGTATATTTTTATATTCGTTCGTTGTGTATGTCCGACAATCTCGAGCCTGAATCATCGGCTCGACACTCATAAACCGCGGACGAACACCTCGCGCGATCATCAAGTAACAACCCACGCATGACCCATCGTTGGTAGCCTTGCATAAAATATTGTTCCGCGCTCGAGCTGCACATGCAATAACAATAACGTACAAGCACGCAGATATAGTATGTATGTACGATCTTTTATCGATTCCCATACCCATATATAAATGGTACAAACCATTCACATTTTCGCTCCGTGCACTATGATGGTATACAGTATTCAAAAGTACAGTCGGCGGCATTCGAAACGTTACACCGAGTTTCCCTCGGATATAAATGAGAAATTTGGTTTTTAGACAACTGAAAAATTTGGATTTCAAGAATGATTTTCAATGGTCCATATCGATGTATTTTTTCCCGCTGATTACGAAACACACCGGTATTTCATCGAAAATTTCATATTTCTGGTCAAAAATGCGATAATACGAATTTTATCGATTAATTACTATTTTCTCATTGAAATATCGAGTTTTCGGGAAAAAGTCGGTGTGTTTCGTAATCAGCGGAAAATTTCCGATCGGATGAGACTTTGAAAAGTTGAAAATTTGAAAAAAAAAAATTTGGCTCATTTTTCGCCAATCTTCCAGAAACGTCAAAAAATCGAAATTTCAAAGGCTCATAATTCCGTTAATAATTATGCTACAGACATTTTTTGGGGGGGTTTTGAGACGCTCTCGAGTAGACTTAAATAATGGTGAAAGTTAAACGTAGATAGCTTAATTACTTCATCCTCAAAATCGATGTTGAAAATCGGCGAAAAAAACGCAAAGGGGTATGTATGGGAAAATTGGCGAAAATCGGTGGTCCTACTTTAAAAATCTGCCAAAAATCGAATAATTAAGATATCTGGACAAACCAAACGGCATTTTGAAGCCTCATCAATTGCCAAGAGAATAAGCACAAGTTTGGTTGTCTACCTCAAAGGGGGAAAAAATGGCAAACATTTTAGTGAACCAACTCAATCCGGCGGAAAATGACGAAAAATTTTGGAACTCAAAAATGATTTTTAATGGTCCATATCGATGTATTTTTTCCCGCTGATTACGAAACACACCGGTATTTCATCGAAAACCCAATATTTCCGTCCGAAAATGCGATAATACGAATTTTGTCAATTAATTACTATTTTTTCATTGAAATATCGAGTTTTCGGGAAAAAGTCGGTGGATTTCGTAATCAGCGTGAAATTTCTGATCGGATAAGCTCCGGAAAGATCGAAAACTTGAAAAAAAAATCTCGTCTCGTTTTGTTTAAATTATCAAATGCGTATAATACAATTACGTAAAAAATCAAGCGCGAGCACCCATCCCAAGTATACATACTAAAAAGGCCGAAACATAAAATGAATTAGTGAATTTTTACAACGCCTTGGCAGTTTGGCGAAATCGAGGACAAAATGGTACAATAAAAACATGTTTTTTTCTTCATGCCCACATATGTGTCATAGCACAAAAGCGGTGCGACTTTTTTCTGCCCATATGTGTGTCACTCGCGGTCAAGAGTTCAATTAGGTGTTTGAATACTCGGTGGCAGTTTTCCCATGCTAATCAAATGAGAAAATTAACTCGAATCGAAATATTGAGTTCCTTTTCCAGCATCTTCCGCACGATTGATCCTATAGACTCGACTGTGAGAAACTTCCTTAGAGAAAAAAGAAAAAATTTACCCGCAAAAAAACCCGAAAATCACGCGTAATGCATTTTTCCGACGTCAACCAAATGGAAAAATTAGCCTTCAATATGCCCCAGCGCCAACATGGAAATACAGCAAAATCCTTTCGCGAGTATTTTATTTCCAATCCGAACGTACCATTTTTTGCGGTATGAACTTAAAAAATAAAAATTTTCAACTTTCTTTTAACCATCCGAATGCATGTCTTTGGGTCTGTACATCCACAGACCAATAGATTTGTGCATTTCGCGTGGAAATTCGCACATTTAACGCGATATCAGGCAGGTGCTCATTACGTGCCATGTCACACTCATACATTTACACTTGGCTCGTAATTTATAAGTAAACAACTTTCGTTTATTGTTTTTCCTAGACCCTCAACATCCGACACGGTCTCATTCTAGAATTCTTAACTTTCATGCAGATTTCCATGTGAAAAATACTGAATAAAACCCTGAAAACAGTCTGCACACGTTAAAAACGAGTACAGACGGTGCAGAATTACGTCATGTGCACAGGGTTATGGTTTATTCGCTCGTACACGAATTTACTCGTATATAAATACGCACATCGATGCATCAACGTACGGTACGTGTTCAGGGAACATATCCAGAGGATTTGGACCGCGCTAGACACTCTGTGCGACTCGTATATTCCGAGCCCCTCCGTCTCTGCTCGAGCATTCGAAACACGTACATTTCCGATGGCAATTGCATCCATCTGTCGTCCTCTATGTATTTTTTATATCGATCGCTAGGAAGCAAAAGGGCTTAACCCAGCGAGTTTCGGCAGCAGCTATCGCGCGTCAGTCGACAAGGTTTCTCGATTGCACGAGAAAAAAAAAAAAAAAACTTTATTATTTTCCAATCACGGTTATAAATGTCACAAGTCTATAAATCGCTAATATCGGATGCCTAATCGAAAAACGCTCGGGCTCGCTGCTTTTCTTTGCTGATAAAAAAATTTGGTGTTTTCATCGTCCAATGAAAACTCCGCGGTGGTCGCGAAGACCAGAACTACTCAAACATGTTTTCATACATACATATATACATGCACATAATACGCAGACAAATATACATTACAAGTAATGATACAGCGAAGGATGTGACAACGAGAGCGAAGCTCGTTTGTTTCCCAACAGGCAATTGACGTCGTTTGACATGCTTGGCACCAATTGACACTCGTTGACCTCGCCGCGCGCTGCAATGACTCCGAGAGTCATCGGCTTAGCCAGCTCGTTAAACTTGTTCCTTGCCCTCGTCGCCCTCCTTAATTGTGTCACACACGCACACAGACCGAGCGATCTTGCGCACATGTGTCTTTAAAAAAATGTACAATATCGTGAATTGTTCTGGCCATGCGCATGCTCTTGCAGTGATTGGCCACACGCGTCATCATTTCGTATTCGAATTGAAAAAAAAAAAACGTTGAACGGTTTGGACAAATTCGTGCACCAAAAGCTGTAGTCGTTGATGAAAACTGGAATACTTGCGCGTTTTTTTTTTGAGCAAAAACTAGTTTTACGTTCTTTGACTAGATTTACGTTCGTATCCATGTTTAAATATCGGAATGGTCACGTAACATGCAGGAGCGAAGCAGACATTCGTTTCATGCGAGTGGATGAAGGGTTAGGGTCATGACGATTTTTGTCATGATCGAAATAGCGTTTTTAATTCTTTTAACAATCATTTTCATTGGTAATCGTAAGGAAAAATGTTCAGCGGCAGTCGCAGATCGGCAAAGTGCGGCGATTGATGGTCTGCGATTTTTCCCCTCGCGCGGATGATTGATGGCGAATGAAAACGGTGCCAAGATTTGTTTGGCACGTACAGTCGAAAATTTCATCGACTCATCCAAAGATCTAACATGATTTTCCCTCTCTTCTCTTCCTTCTCTGGTTTTCAACCCCCGTTTCGCTCAACTTGCGCGAGATTCACTAAATTGATTCGGGCCATCGAGCGAAAGGCGCTGTCGTGACCCTCGTTACGGTCGTCGACGCGAGAAATTCTTCAGCACGTCCTTCGCCATTCCGTTCCGTTCGTTCCCTCTTTTTCTCTCTTTTGCTCTATTGCTCTTTCGCTCTCTTTCCATCTCTTGGTCTCTCTCGTCTCGTGGTACACGGGACAGCTCGTTTTTTTATATGACTAAAGATGCTGCTGGTGCTCTCTAGGCTGAGAGGCGTACGGCGACGAGGGAGTCCAATCGATTCACCACTTTTTCTCGCTCGCGTTGTCGCCTCCCTCTCTCTCTCTCTCTGTGTGTGAGATTGGCGACTTTAATTCATTTTCGTCGCAATTAATTTCATAGCTTATTCATTTCTATTGTATACTCAATGCGCAGGCTTTATTTCGACATTTTCGGAAAATATGCCGCATGGCGAAGAGAGATAACTCTCAGCTTCCGGTGGTTTCGTCGGGCCTCGATGCTGTAATAAAACATAATACGTAATTCGTGGCCAAGACACAGTAATCGAGGAATCTTTGTGCCCGGAATAAACGATATCGTCAGCTCGTCGTTGGTCCTCTCTTTTATTTTATTTTGGTCCAGCCGAAATTCTTTCAGGATTTAGAGAATATATATTGTTTTTGACATTTTGCAAAAAGAAAACGAAACTTTCAGAAATCCTTCTTTGTTCGATGGGCGTTGATCACTCAGTCAGTCAGACGCTTATCTTTATATGTAGATTCATGATGCATGCACCGTTTAATGAAAAATAGAGAAAAAGATGAAACCGTCGAGTCTTCCCTCAGGCTTAAACTCGCCCGCACCGGAATCCTCGCCTTTGCGCGTTTCGTTTCGATTCTAGAGAGGGTGGAATCTCTCATCGGTTACCATGGAAACTTGGCGAGCTTCGCACAGTGAAAGAGGGCGAGATAGACTATGCCCTCAGTGTTGATAATACCGAGAGCTCCAAAAAAAAAAAAAAAACGGGAGCTTTCATCCCCTATCACTTTTCATTCTCAGTCTCCCCGCTTTTTCGATCGTGACTACTCGGCAAAGAGAGGAAGCAAAGATTGGTCCGCGTCGCTACGCAAAATAGCCCTAGTTGAGCTTTTTTTCGTGATTAAATATTCCATGCCCTCCGGAAACAATTAAATATCGATAATCGTGAAAAAAAATGATATTGATTAAAATTTCAGATTTTTCGCTATGGCAGACAAGCTTTATTGATTTTTTTTATTTTTGAGAAAAATAGTATCAAACACTCGTCTTTACACGTCGTCTTTCATTCGCATCTGAAAGGTAACTTTTAATACAGAATCCCTGGAATATTTCGGTAGGTTGGACGACCAGTTTTTATTCTTCGTGTTTTATCCAAGGAAAAGATTTTCATTCCCAAATCCTGCGTGAAAATATCTCCCTTCGCCTATAGAAAAACTCGCGGTTCGTCGAGTTTGAGATAATCGAGTACGGAGGGATGTATGAAAATAAAGATTTGAAGAAACAAAGAATACCGAATGCCGACATTATGCAATACCCTGCCAGAATCTTTGTGGAGCTTGCGTAGAGTACCTCGAATGTACGCGATAGATTTTTTTTAATCAGCGACGCATTTTGACGCACAATGTACATATATGCACATATACATGTATATGCACATTGCATACAACACTAAAATCGCGAGACTGACACGAGAGTTCAGCGAACCCCGGTGGTTGTGGAAGTTGGTGAAAGTGTCGAGTTTGCATCAAAGGCCGCGAGCATGTAAATCAATTAACGAGGGCAAAGTAGCAGGGCTGAGATACTCGTCGATGCGCGAGGCGACAGACGCTATGACCGTTGGAGCGTACGCAGCCCCGTGTAGAATTTAGACTACGAATGACTCTCCAACCCTCTCAACCCTCCTTTCACCCCCTACCCCTCAAATATCGCGAAAGGAAAATCGTGGTGTATCGAATTAACGCAATATATCGACTCTCTACGGCGACCCTGATGACAAAAAGACGTTTTGCAGCAGAAGGATAGGGCCGAGTGCCACTAGGGTGTGTTACACATTTTTTGTTGATAAATATTTTTAAAAATTGTTGTCTCTCGATAAAGATAATACAACAAAGTAATTTCGCTTGCCTTTGTTTTGAAAAAAAATAATAACCACAGTCTTTAAGAAAAACAAGCTGCGTAAGAGAATTAAGGGGTTCTATCGTACGTATAATCGAGTAACGGAAGAGATTTTCACGCGATGTCTTCACCTTCTTCATTATTCGTTATTTACCAGCGATTGCTGCAATGTTTTACGTTAATACAAATTTGTCTGCAGACTGTGATGAATATAATCTGTGAAAAATCAGCAACTGTCGAAGTCGATTGAAAACAAAACTTGCATACGTTCACACTTGAAAAAAATATTTTTAAAGATTGCTGGCTCTCGATAAAGATAATATAACAAAGTAATTCCGCTTTCCTTTGTTTAAAAAAAAATAATAACCACGGTCTTTAAGAAAGACAAGCTGCGTAAGAGAATTAAGGGGTTCTATCGTACGTATAATCGAGTAACGGAAGAGATTTTCACGCGACGTCTTCACCTTCTTCATTATTCATTATTTACCAGCGATTGCTGTAATGTTTTACGTTAATTTGTCTGCAGTCTGTGATGAATATAATCTGTGAAAAATCAGCAACTGTCGAAGTCGATTGAAAACAAAACTTGCATACGTTCACACTTGAAAAAAATATTTTTAAAGATTGCTGGCTCTCGATAAAGATAATATAACAAAGTGATTCCGCTTTACTTTGTTTAAAAAAAAATAATAACCACGGTCTTTAAGAAAGATGAGCTGCGTAAGAGAATTAAGGGGTTCTATCGTACGTATAATCGAGTAACGGAAGAGATTTTCACGCGACGTCTTCACCTTCTTCATTATTCATTATTTACCAGCGATTGCTGTAATGTTTTACGTTAATTTGTCTGCAGTCTGTGATGAATATAATCTGTGAAAAATCAGCAACTGTCGAAGTCGATTGAAAACAAAACTTGCATACGTTCACACTTGAAAAAAATATTTTTAAAGATTGCTGGCTCTCGATAAAGATAATATAACAAAGTGATTCCGCTTTACTTTGTTTAAAAAAAAATAATAACCACGGTCTTTAAGAAAGATGAGCTGCGTAAGAGAATTAAGGGGTTCTATCGTACGTATAATCGAGTAACGGAAGAGATTTTCACGCGACGTCTTCACCTTCTTCATTATTCATTATTTACCAGCGATTGCTGTAATGTTTTACGTTAATTTGTCTGCAGTCTGTGATGAATATAATCTGTGAAAAATCAGCAACTGTCGAAGTCGATTGAAAACAAAACTTGCATACGTTCACACTTGAAAAAAATATTTTTAAAGATTGCTGGCTCTCGATAAAGATAATATAACAAAGTGATTCCGCTTTACTTTGTTTAAAAAAAAATAATAACCACGGTCTTTAAGAAAGATGAGCTGCGTAAGAGAATTAAGGGGTTCTATCGTACGTATAATCGAGTAACGGAAGAGATTTTCACGCGACGTCTTCACCTTCTTCATTATTCATTATTTACCAGCGATTGCTGTAATGTTTTACGTTAATTTGTCTGCAGTCTGTGATGAATATAATCTGTGAAAAATCAGCAACTGTCGAAGTCGATTGAAAACAAAACTTGCATACGTTCACACTTGAAAAAAATATTTTTAAAGATTGCTGGCTCTCGATAAAGATAATATAACAAAGTGATTCCGCTTTACTTTGTTTAAAAAAAAATAATAACCACGGTCTTTAAGAAAGATGAGCTGCGTAAGAGAATTAAGGGGTTCTATCGTACGTATAATCGAGTAACGGAAGAGATTTTCACGCGACGTCTTCACCTTCTTCATTATTCATTATTTACCAGCGATTGCTGTAATGTTTTACGTTAATTTGTCTGCAGTCTGTGATGAATATAATCTGTGAAAAATCAGCAACTGTCGAAGTCGATTGAAAACAAAACTTGCATACGTTCACACTTGAAAAAAATATTTTTAAAGATTGCTGGCTCTCGATAAAGATAATATAACAAAGTGATTCCGCTTTACTTTGTTTAAAAAAAAATAATAACCACGGTCTTTAAGAAAGATGAGCTGCGTAAGAGAATTAAGGGGTTCTATCGTACGTATAATCGAGTAACGGAAGAGATTTTCACGCGACGTCTTCACCTTCTTCATTATTCATTATTTACCAGCGATTGCTGTAATGTTTTACGTTAATTTGTCTGCAGTCTGTGATGAATATAATCTGTGAAAAATCAGCAACTGTCGAAGTCGATTGAAAACAAAACTTGCATACGTTCACACTTGAAAAAAATATTTTTAAAGATTGCTGGCTCTCGATAAAGATAATATAACAAAGTGATTCCGCTTTACTTTGTTTAAAAAAAAATAATAACCACGGTCTTTAAGAAAGATGAGCTGCGTAAGAGAATTAAGGGGTTCTATCGTACGTATAATCGAGTAACGGAAGAGATTTTCACGCGACGTCTTCACCTTCTTCATTATTCATTATTTACCAGCGATTGCTGTAATGTTTTACGTTAATTTGTCTGCAGTCTGTGATGAATATAATCTGTGAAAAATCAGCAACTGTCGAAGTCGATTGAAAACAAAACTTGCATACGTTCACACTTGAAAAAAATATTTTTAAAGATTGCTGGCTCTCGATAAAGATAATATAACAAAGTGATTCCGCTTTACTTTGTTTAAAAAAAAATAATAACCACGGTCTTTAAGAAAGATGAGCTGCGTAAGAGAATTAAGGGGTTCTATCGTACGTATAATCGAGTAACGGAAGAGATTTTCACGCGACGTCTTCACCTTCTTCATTATTCATTATTTACCAGCGATTGCTGTAATGTTTTACGTTAATTTGTCTGCAGTCTGTGATGAATATAATCTGTGAAAAATCAGCAACTGTCGAAGTCGATTGAAAACAAAACTTGCATACGTTCACACTTGAAAAAAATATTTTTAAAGATTGCTGGCTCTCGATAAAGATAATATAACAAAGTGATTCCGCTTTACTTTGTTTAAAAAAAAATAATAACCACGGTCTTTAAGAAAGATGAGCTGCGTAAGAGAATTAAGGGGTTCTATCGTACGTATAATCGAGTAACGGAAGAGATTTTCACGCGACGTCTTCACCTTCTTCATTATTCATTATTTACCAGCGATTGCTGTAATGTTTTACGTTAATACAAATTTGTCCGCAGACTGTGATGAATATAATCTGTGAAAAATCAGCAACTGTCGAAGTCGATTGAAAACAAAACTTGCATACGTTCACACTTGAAAAAAATATTTTTAAAGATTGCTGGCTCTCGATAAAGATAATATAACAAAGTAATTCCGCTTTCCTTTGTTTAAAAAAAAATAATAACCACGGTCTTTAAGAAAGACAAGCTGCGTAAGAGAATTAAGGGGTTCTATCGTACGTATAATCGAGTAACGGAAGAGATTTTCACGCGACGTCTTCGCCTTCTTCATTATTTATTATTTACCAGCGATTGCTGTAATGTTTTACGTTAATTTGTCTGCAGTCTGTGATGAATATAATCTGTGAAAAATCAGCAACTGTCGAAGTCGATTGAAAACAAAACTTGCATACGTTCACACTTGAAAAAAATATTTTTAAAGATTGCTGGCTCTCGATAAAGATAATATAACAAAGTAATTCCGCTTTCCTTTGTTTAAAAAAAAATAATAACCACAGTCTTTAAGAAAGACAAGTTGCGTAAGAGAATTAAGGGGTTCTATCGTACGTATAATCGAGTAACGGAAGAGATTTTCACGCGACGTCTTCGCCTTCTTCATTATTTATTATTTACCAGCGATTGCTGTAATGTTTTACGTTAATTTGTCTGCAGTCTGTGATGAATATAATCTGTGAAAAATCAGCAACTGTCGAAGTCGATTGAAAACGAAACTTGCATACGTTCACACTTGAAAAAAATATTTTTTAAAATTGATTTTTCGTTTTCATTAACTCGGTCGAGCTTCAAAGAAAAATTGGGTCCAACGCGATCGCTCTCACTCGTCACATTTATGCGCTGTTTTACACGGAATGCGCAAGTCGGTCGCGATGAGCTTGCAATGATCGTTTCTTATTCGTCTTCTTCGTCTTCTCCTTCGTGTTAACGGAGGATTACAGGGAATGAAATACCGCATAGAATGTCGTGCGTGCTGGCAATGCGAACGTGTTATCGATCTACCCCCATGGGTTTAAGTGATATCGTGACACACGAGGCGACTGTTGGCGGGACTCTCTGACCTAACTGCACATTTATACAACTGCACGTTATATATATATATATATATATAAACGTTGAGACAAATGAGCACTTTGCTCTCGAACCCTCCCTACTCTTGCCTGCCTACTCTTCGCAACAGTTTGCAACGACTTGATGTGTATATAATGCACATGTATATATGTGCAAACATACACAGCTGTCTTGATGATAAAATCATCAGAATTACGCGGAATTGCGGCGTTATGCAGCACCGACCCGACGTTTTGTCGAATTCCATGTGTATATTCTCGGAAGCGTAATTTCCATCATTCATTTACTCCGATAGATATTTTAATCCGTTTTTTTCCTCGTTTTTTAACATTTTATTCTCACCGAAATCCCATCAATTTCGTCCGTGGACGTTTCGAAAGTACAATCTAAAGAAAAAATGAAATACCCCAGAAAAAAAATCATGCCGAAGAAATGACCTTTATTTTCGATGATTTCGGCTAATGTTCGATTTCGTTTTTCTGTTACAGGTATGTAAAAATATTTTCTGACGCAAAAAAATTACTCGCGTTCCCCGGATTAGAGGTAAGTCGACGCTACTTTTTCTTCACTGCTAATTGTCGTCACGTGACTCGAAAAAAAAAAGATTCGAAAGCCATGGAGATTTTCGACTTTTATAGCTTTTTCCATTTTTCGAAATACTCGCTTTTTATTTTGCCCGTCGGGTGAACATCCCGAAAAATGAATACATCTCTCGCGACACGTGGACGTCATTATCCGGAAGGATCGGGACGGAATTTTTTTTTCAAAAATTTTCGGTTCGAAGTTTTTGAGATTATCCTCGCTGCTACTGTCGGAAATGAACGTGCTTGGCAAAGTTCCTCAATTCCGCGCTGGCGAATTACACGTTCGAACCCAAAAGCGTGAATAAAAAAATATTCAAAAAATTATCAGTATCTTTTAACAATATTTTCACGCGCGAATGACCGGTGATTTCATTAATTCAAGAAGCACACGTTCGGTATTTCTCGCGTCACCACGGAGCTTTAAGAAAAGCCAGTACAGCTGAGCGGCAGGTCAGTATTCAAGTTTTTCGTTGCTTGTTTTTTGTTTCGCGTCGTTTGCTCAATTTTTCACGTCCAGTTTGAAACCAAAAAAAAAAACGCAATAATACAAAAGTGTAGCGAAAGATCGAAGGCGAAAATGACGACAAGGTCGCGGGTGAGACGATTATAGATGAAAGTTTCATAGCTCGTTGAGATATCGAAGTCGAGCGATAAAAACGGCAGAGGGCGCTAATTCCTCGCGAGCCGGATGAGCTGAGAAATAGGGATGGAATGTGTTTACGGGGTGGAGGATGGCAAAAGAGCCGTTGGTCGGAGCTCGACGCGATATATGCTCTGTCGCTCGCACCATCGCCTCCATAATCGTGGTTAATTAACGAGCTGGCAGTAACGCGATGCTGCCGATCGTTCCGTAATACCGTAATGCCATGCCGAACCGTCGACTGCGATTATTCCGGGTGTGCCTCCCCCCCTTACGGTTCACTGACTGCCTTCACTCGTCACTCGTCGCGTATCATCCCTTATCGAGCCTCTCTCTCGCAAACTCCTCCCTCCTCCTCCTCCTCCGGTACATTTTTTCCATGTAAATCCACTTTTATTATTTTTCTTCATCGATTTCCACCAGCGACGCGAATCCCGATTCGCGTACCATTTGTCCACGGTGCAGCAGGTGCGAACATGGCATCTCGCCTCAACGATTCGGAGTTCGCTCCAAAAAAAACACGCAATTTTAAATCCTCGCGCTCGTATTATCAACCAAAAGTTCATTTCCAACTCGATAACGTCACAGTCACGGAGCGGATCTTGAAGCTTTGGCGGTCAGTGAAATTTTAAATTATCTTCGTTGAATGCCGGCAGGAAAAATTAATGCCAAAAATTCCGGAGCATTCCGATCGATTTTTTTACACGACCGAAGGGATTTTCAGTTGATTCGTTCAAATTTCGTATCGTTTATCGTTGCGATAAAGACAAAGTTTGTTTTTATTTCAATCACGCGTCTTCGTTATCGCGCTGGTCTCGAACGTTTGACCGACGGTGTCACTAAATTTTCAATTATTTTCGATCAACGTCGCGAGATTTCCTCCTTTTTCTTTCGATGACAAACTTTACGATTCAAGGTTTGCGGGGGCTATGGGAAATTTCGTTCCACGGGCATGCGAGAGGAGCAAGAAAGTAATGAAAGGTTGCGCGCGCTCCGCGATAGAGTTGTAAAAGTTTTGTCGTCAGTAACGACTCTTCAGCGTTATCGATCCCGTAGCTTCGGCCCTCGAGAAAATATATAGCTCGCACTCGACTCTTGGCTGACTGTACATATCGTGTATGGTGGCTTCCCCTTCGATATCGTCAGCCTCGTCGCGCCGTCGTCGTCGTCGTCGCCGCCGCGATGCTCATTCCGCTCCGTTCTTTGGCGAAGCGACCTTTGCCTTCGATTCGAATTCTTTTTTTCCCCTCCCCCCCAACAAATTTCCGATATCGTGGTTTTTTAATTTATCGCTACGAGAGAGGCGGGGGTCGAGCAATTACAAACGACGACACGGTGGGAACGTCGAGTACGGCGAACAATTGCGAAACATTGAAACCGTTGGGATGTCAAGTTCCGAGGGAAGTTGGCTGATACGCGATGATTAATGAATACACCCCAAGGTTTAGACGTCGAGAGGTGGCATTTGCACGACAGCTTTTGCTGTTTGAATTTTTAAAAAGGTTCCTCCGAAGCGAAACAAGCGAATAGAACGTAAACGGTCTGTTAAATCTGACAAATGTATTTGCAGAAATTGTGCATTTCGGCAAATACATTTTAAGGTAGTTCCATCGTTTTATCGTGTTCTTAAGATTTTGTTGAAAATTTGAATACGTATTCTTTGATGTCATATATACGTGTGTAATAAATTTTGGAAGGTTTTACCACGTGGAAGTTGAGATATTTATTGGTAAAAATCACAATTTTCGGTAGTCTCTCGTAAGAGCGCGTGTTAAAAGTTGCATTTTCATCAATGAATATCTTGGCTTCTACGTGGTGAAGCCTTCTAAAACTTTGCATACATTTTTATGCAACATCAAAGAAGATTTCTTGAGTTTTCCAAAAAAATCTTAAGAAAATTTTTTTCGCAATTTTTGTAATTATAGAGCAAGCACATATCGCCTGGGATGACCGTGAATTTGGAGTATGCTGTTCTTTAGTCGATTTGCAACAACTTTTCTTATTTAACTGAAGCCCGCGAACCATTTTGTGTGTGAGAAAAACTGCAAAACAATTTCTCGATTTGAATCTAACGATAGAACTACCTTAACAGTTGATAGTTGACAGTTTTATAGAGAAGATTATGCAAATGTAGCCTGTGTATCCTTGATTCAACAAAAACGTTTTTGTCGATGTAATCATTTCGCTTTATATTTTCGTTTCAACTGCCGGAATATATGACAAACTTCGTGCAGGTAAAAAATGACATTTTTAGAAATAAAAATAATCAGCTGACACTTATTTTTGCGTGCGTGAGATTGCGGATAGTCGGATAGTTTGAAAAGCCGTCGAATCAATTTGATCCTCGGTGGAATTCCGCGGTTTTCATCGCAAGTGTACGATTACAAAGGACCGCAGATTCTCGACAAGCCATTGATACACCCCTCAACCTCGTTCGTCGCGTCAGCTCTGCGCGAATGTACCGAGGGATACTCAAATAAGCCATTTTTAAATCCGAAGCCTCTGTATGCACGTAAACGTGTATTAATGCGAAGCTGGAGGGTAAAGAGAAAGGGCTGTTTCGCCACAGAAAAGCTATACAGCGTCGGATCCGATTCTGGAGTAATCTCCCTCTCTCTGTTGCCCGACCGGAAATGAAAGTTTCTCCGAGCTAAACTTTCGTAATGAAAGGCGCATCATCGTTGAAATATTTATTCGGATTTGCCGTGAAAGTAGAGTGCACGGATGGAGGAAGAAAAACCGCAATGGGAAGAGCCAGACGGCAGAGACAGCCTGAAGTTAATCGCGTATACGAGGAGAGACGCGGAAACGTCGACGAATTTTTTTTTTCTCCCGCGGAAATAGATATAATCACTGAAAATAGAATTCCGTCAACGCCACGAAAAGTTTGCGGAACGGAAACTCAGTGATCGGAAAATTATCAGAGACTTCCGTCTTCCGGAATAGTCCATCCGTACATTTTCATTTCCGGTGAGTGGAGTGGAATATTTCGTCGGAATTAACAGGCATTTTGTTTTTCACGTTGGGAATCGTTATCGCGGATTATTTGACGATATTTGTGGATAGAAACGAAGGGAAGAATTTTTATCGTACGAATGAATCTGGACGATCGACGAGGGTGGAATGAAACAGCCATGGAACACTTTCATTCTTTTCCATTCGCAATTTTATGCGGCTTGATTATCATCGTGTATAGCTTTGCGAATGATGAAACCGGAAATAAGTCTCTGATCCATCTCGTAAAATGGATAGACGTATGTGTAGGATGAGATGGCGAACATTATCCGGATGTTTCGGTCATCCTGATGTAACAGGTCAAAGCTTGAAGAGAACCTATTTCTCGATGCGGTCTACCCCAAAATCCCGTCCGCTTAACGCGTTCTTCCCATTTTTTTCTGTTTTTTTTTGGTTCCAAGAGGGCTCTGGAAGCTGGTCATCTCCCGCAAGGTCGTAAGCCAAAGGCGCATGATCAGACTCGACTCTTTGGACGATCGTCCTTTTATATTCGTTTTCCTTCTTTTTATCCCTTTCTAGTGTCTTCTTTGGAGGGTGAGCACACCTTGTACAATTTCAGGCCTTGCCAACGACAAAGCCCGCAGGCTTCCGGCAAATTCGGCTTCAGTTTCCAAATCGATTTTATACCATTTTTCGAATAGAATTTTCGTCAATTTTTCGCTCCGTTTTTGCCAGATTCTTGTAGCTTTCGTGATTTATAAAATACCAAAAATATTCACAAGTTTGTGTTCATGATTTAAAAAATTGTCATCATCAACGTGATGATGCAACATTGTGAAAGTAAGCGGGTGGAAAATGGTCATATGGCCCGCGTTGAGGGGTTCATAGCCGAGCAGTTCCAACTCCCTGTGAGTGTGACGTGAAGAAGCACATTTAGGCAATACGAATCAGTCTGTTTCGAACCTTATTCGAGGGGGATACTCGCGAGATGAATACAACGGACATGGGCAAGCGCATACGTACACACTCTGGCCGAGTCTTTGACTCGGCGTTGGGTATGGAAATAGAAGCTTTCGAAATACCATGGAGCACGCCACGCACACTGGATTCTGAAATACAAGGCGCTCGGGGTTGATTAACCATTACACCGTGCATATGCATATACTCTCGGTAATACACTCGAGTTATATCTCTGCCACGCACTTTGCCGCGGCACGTATCACCGTCACTCGATCGCGTAGCGAACCGCGGCCGGTTATAATGGACAAACGAGCAAATCCACTATGTTCACTCACGCGATCTGTAAAATAAAAGTATATCGGATAAACACTTTTATTTAATCGTCATTTCGTCACTTTTTTCAACGAGTGTCGATCGAAATCGTTCGAAAAACGGAAAGCCGTTCAGGTTCAAGGACATTTCAAGATCAAATTGAAAAAAGGCCGAAAAGTCGAAAAGCCTTTAATCAATTTTGGTCGTACAAAAAAATACCGAATGTCATTTTGACTCGAAATTACAGCCTGAATTTGGCTTTGAATCGTCAACAGCCAGTTTCGGGACGCCCTGTATATGCAGACGGCGCAACGTGGGTTACGCCAATTGCGACCACAAACGTAGTTTCCGGCTGGGACCGCGGAGTCTCCAGGGGACAGGTTCGTCACGTACCGTTCGCTTTTCCGGGACCGGGAATACGCGGGCGAAGTTTACACTCGCGCAACACACGTGTGGTACACTAAAGTTCAAATAAACCGCGGGGCGGAGAGAGAGAGGGGGGGGGGGGTGGTTACGCATTCGCGACTCGGCAATCAACGTTTGCTCACCTATGGACGCGTTTCTGCATGTTTTCGAGCAAACCGCAGAAATAGCCAATTCCCTTTATACGATTCGTTCACACTCGCCGACGAAACCGCAATTGGTATATATACTTCTCCTTCTTTCTCTCAATTTCGCAACGGGCTCGACGTATGGACCCTTTTTTTCGCCACAGACGTGATTCGCCCTGCTCGTGTTGGATCTAAAAATCTGTGATTCGGTGCGTACGAATGACGTATAATTCACGACGGGAATTTCAATTATTGATTACAAGCTTTTTTATCAATGGTCGTTTGTTTTTTTTTTCTCCACCGATTATTGTATACTTTTTGTTAGATCCTCCAGGGTGTTTTAATGTCATCGATCGATCAATCTCACGATCGAAGTTTACGACAGACGGAGAACGGGTCTTTCCTCCCTTTATCCCACTCTTATTGTCGCGCCTCTATTTTTAGCTTCTTCATTAGAGCAATACGAGCGAAGAGAAAGACTGATGGTACTCGTTATAGTTGCCGTAGGCCGAACGTGAGATTGTTAAGTACACGTGCGAGGCTCGAATCTCGTTACAATTGGGTTCGCTTTCTTCTTTTGTCCTCTATCGCTCCCTCGATTTCATTCTACCGGTCTCTTTTTCAGTCGTGCATATACTTGTATATATAAATATATATTCCGACGTTAGCCACACGCCAATCGTTGAACGTTCGGTGGAGCGACGAATGTCCAACAACTTTGAAGCGGCGGCGGCTGTTTGTCGATGTACCAAAAATAACTCGCCCCTGCCGGCAGAATCCTCGAGCCCCGCTCGCAACAATACGCATTAGCGAAGTATTCGTTAGTTCGAAAGCTTTTTCGCGAAATTATCAGCATTATGCCGAATATTTTCACGGTAATATTTAGATAAAAAAAAAACCATTCTCGTATCGTTAGCCCAAGGACCCGAGAAAAAATGGGGGAAAAAAATAAAAAATACATTACCCGTGGATCAAATAATATTTGAGGGATTTTATTTCGAATTTTTGTGAGCAAAAATGAGGAATAGGAGAGCATAAAATGCCGCGATTTTTTAGCTTCGGATACGTTGGGTCTACGCTGGCATATATTCGGTGTATTCAACGAGCTACCGCAATTGGGTTTAATGCTTCAGGCAGAACAGCGAAAGCTTTTGCCTGTCGGTGAAATCCACATTTGTCAGCCATGATTGAAATGAAATGATTGCAGAGCGAAGAGAGGACGTGATAAAAATCTTGTAAAGGTACGCGGTTTTGTTGCTTGCACCGCAGTTTAAATGTTTTCGCAGCGGTTGACGTGGAATGAGGGACCGGAGAGGGGTAGATCCGGAGAGAGAGAGCGAGAGGGAAAAACAGTGTATATATAAGGGCAACGGGAGGGTGAACGCGCAAGCGTTTCGTCACCAATCGCCTATAATACGCTGTTAACTCCCGACCTCGCGTGCAAAAATGTTGATTAAATCGATAAAGCTCTTTCCCTTGTATAAGCCCCTGGGATATTTTCCATATCGCTTTCCATACCCTCGCTGCGGTAGTCGCGAAAACCTTTGCGCGTCGTGTTTCTTTTTTGTTTTTGATGGATAGTTTTCGTAGGCCCAACTGGAACTAAATCTGTAGGATTTTGTGAAAGTTTATTTTTGATTTTTTAAATATTCCACACAATCGCAGAAAAATAACACGTTAAAAACGTAGTGTTTTGCGAAACACATAGTATTTTCGAGTTTGACCAGATATGCCAGAAACTATCGATTTCGGAGGAAATTTTGGTGAAAGAAATATGAAGACGCCCTCTATAAAAAAGGTCCTATACATATTTATCGTGGATGCGATACTTTCGGCGGTATTTTGAAAAATAGCTGCATTTTACGATTTTTTTTTGTATCTTTGCAACCACTGGGAGGGAAAACAATTAGAAAACAACACAAAGACGGAAAAAGTTGATAAAAACAATGTAAAACGAAACATTCTAGACAATCAAATTTGTTGTAACGAATCGAAATATTCTTACTCGTTTGAGAACTATTTTTTTCCCTTTGGCTCCGCCCCAACAACCCCCCAAGGGAGTTTCAATACGACAGGTGTGTTTCGCGTCGTCGTTCGCAGCGATCTCTCTAGTCGATTTTCAGGCGGTGTACAAAGGTAGGAGAGGAGAAAGCGCAGAAGCCGTGTGGCAAACGGCGAACGTGACAAAAAATTCTTTGTCGAGCTCTGCGAGGTATTTTGACGTGCAATAAAGCCGTGTTCTCTGACACAGACGCACATAGCACAGTATACGACGCTTTCCGCAGAGCATACTTGCGCTCGCTCAAACTCCAATGATTTATCATCCGATTTCATTGAACCATCGCAATAATCTGCGGCGACATTAAAATTCGCTCATTTTTATCACAAGTGCCTACTTTCATGGCATACCCTACGGTATTTTGGAAACTTTCGGAGTTACATCGGTACTCCACCTGGTCCAATAATATGAAGATAATGATTTTTTATGTAGAAAGCCAACGTGAACGCTCGTACGATTACAGAGTTAGCTGCGCACACTAAGTGTACTGGAAAATAAAGCTTTTTCGACATCCCCAAGAGCATATCGAAACATTGCACGTGTACTCTCCGCTTACGTGTTACACGAGCTGTGCTACCAACAGCCATGCAGAGATATTTGGCAGATCCATGTTTTCGTGGCTGTATTTTAATATAAAAGCGGGTTTTGCAGCGAAATTCTCTTGGAATTAACGAGCGAACGTGTTTTATACGGCGGTTGGTGCAGTTTTTGCTCTCTCGTCACTCTCATTTTGTGAATTTTAAAAATACTCATTTCCGTCGTCATCGCACTTTCTTAGTTGCTCTTTGGTGCGTGTCTCGTCGACGTTTGTATATGAAATATTTTTGTTTACAGAGCTTTACAAATGTACGAAAATTCGAACGCAGTCTTATAATCGACCGACGAATATTTCGCAAAGAATGTAATCTCGTCACACGCGATTCTTTTGCTCCTTTGCCATTCTCTCCCGCCTCCTCGCTGTGCAATAAGTCCGAGCTTTTCATATCGTTCGTGACACACGACCGGGAGAGAAAAGCACCAGCGGAGTATGGCAAAGATCACCAGAGACCGTTCGCGCGCATGGCGCCTCGCGATGGCGAGAGTGAGCGGAGGAAGAGAACGATCGCAGTTCTCGAATGGAACGTTATTAAATCGTGGATTCCCGTCACGTTTTGCGATCTAACGAATTAATATGGAAATTCCGAGCTCCCTTGAGTCTCGAACGAACGGCGCCACTGTTGAATCCCTTTATGGTAGTACGCGGTATATACACATTATATAGTATATAAGTATATATATATAATTCGTATATAACTTTTCGAGAAATATTATTATCGGGATGTCGCACGAATTCGCGTCGCGACAAATGATACAGCAAGAAATATCTCGATTGCAAAACCGAAAACCAAACTATTTCCTCAAAATAAATTCCGTATTGGTAATGGCTTTTTTCCTCGTCTCGTAATTGTATTTTGCTTCATCGAGCCGAAGCCTCGCGCGTCAAGAGACTTCCATCGATAGCTTTATTCTCACAAAGGATGAAAAACCATGGCAAACATGGATTTTAAGTTTTCTCGCTGTTTGTTTGTTCATTTCTTCTTCATTAGATGCGGTAATTTTATTATTTGTTTCAAAAGCTCGACCGCTCTGATTACACGCGCAGCTGTATAGGAAAAGTCACGAGCTCCGAGATCGTATATAAAAAAATGCTTCTTTGATATCGCGTGTGGCTCTCTTTTGGCGCGAGTAATTTGCTTTGTAGTTGGAGTTACGGGCGTGAGCATATATAGCGGCCAAAGAGACCTTTGACGGTGTCAAGAGATTCAGAGGCTGCAAGGTGTGTGAAAAAAGCAACATTGGATCTTTTTTCGAGAGCATCCGTCAGCATATATCGTTCTGTGTGACAGGAGGAATACAAAATGTTTCATATACACCGTCGGTATGCGGGAAATACGCTAAGAGCGAATCGTCAAACTGTGCGAGGGAATTTGCATGAAAGTATCGAATTCGGAAACTTCGGATTCTGGGTGACTCTTTGAGCTGTTCCGGTTCTGCTTTGAGCAGAAACACTTGGCTGTTTGTTTTCTCCTTTTTTCAAATAGTTGTCAACCGAGAAGCAATAGAATTGAAACATTCTAGACTATGATCTAGAATATTGGAATTCTATCGCTTTTCATTTAAAAGCTAGACGAAACAAAAAGAACAAACGGCTACATAGCTATTTGCTTTTTGGCAGGGAATCAAGCCTCGAGAATGATAAATAAGGACATTTTTAGCGGAGTTCAAACCCGCGAATTTGCACTTACTCTCACGCCGAAGCTCTCGGGGGATTGAAATAACCAAGCCTCTCTGGCGCGCTATAACGACCAATCGATACATGATTCTCGAGTAGTTGGGAGGGTTGTTCCGGGCTCTGACTCAGAAAGCACAGAAACTTTTTTTCTGTGCTGAAACAAGTTTTTGTATTCCTGATAAATTGTTCCTGCGTGTTTAAAGTCTGGCGATCATGGATTTTAAACAGTAGTAATGACGAACGGATGCGGAAAATCATTAATATTGCGATCAGATTGTCAGGATGTCCTAGAGGGGTTCAAGGCCAATGAAACCAAAATGGAATACGTGCTTCAAGTACTCAGGCATTGCGGAAAGATTCGAAAAACGATACAGTCATAATTTACGAGATATACCAACAAGTGCATTACTTTTAGATAATTACAATTTCTTAAATTGTCTTCTCGTGTCAAATAAATTGATTACTTAGATCGAAAAAAACGATACTCTCCTTCGGATGAAACACACGGTGCACCGTAGAAAAGTTACGTAACGAAGGTACCATTTTGCACCATCTATTTGTTTCAAATTAGTTTTACTCACATTTTTTTCATAATACGAGGATTGTATATTTGACATTGCCGAAGAGGTACGCAAAAATATTTTGCGATTTAGTACGATGGGGACTTGGACATTGCGTTACCTTTGATATTGGGCGGAAACGAGGCTGCGGTAAACGCGTCGCTTGGCTGGGAGAAACCTTCCGGTGGTACGTATCTGCCATAGCGGAGGCTGTACACGCCATCATCCGATACCCAAAGCTCTTCCCTGTCTCCCGACATGCGTATTTCTGTGTGTATCCTTTCGTCTCTCTCTCTCTCTCTTTCCCCGTCGTCGTTCGTGCGCGCGCGCTCAGGGTAAAAATAAACGTACATTTGAGGTTAGGGAGGATCAGGGGTTGAGCCGGGACCTCGGCGACTAGCTGGTTGGGGCCACGAGTCGTTTATATGGTGATTCAATGGGGGTGCTTGGCAAAATGTCAAGGGACTCGTACAGTATAACGTTGCTTGCTACTCGCTCTCGTCTCTACATGCACCTATCGCTTTTTTTTCCGGTTTTGGCTACCGCCATCTCCGTTCGTATAATACGCGCGACATAACCCGGAACCCCCAAATTCCACCCTGTACGATGTTTATTCTTTCGTAAATTTTACGACCTCCGTTTCTCGTATTACGCTACGTTCAATATACAAAGTTTATATCCACGAGTGCACACAAGCAAATGCACGTATGTAAATTAGGGTGGTTAAAGAAACTGATATTTTCCCCACCCTGAAAGGATTTTGGTGCACCAAAAATCCTCCAATTGTAGGATTCTATTTTTCACTTTAATTGTCATGCGAAAAATGTCTTCCATGTTATTTTCGTGTTTTTCAGTCTTGAAATTTTGTTTATGCACTTCTTTTTTATACACAATACTAGGGATTAGAGACGCGAGCTCACGCGCGCGACCGGCTGCATTTTCGCGCTGCAGCGCTGCATCTTGAATTAAGTATAGACCCCTACAGAACACATTATAATTCGGCATAAGTAGCAAATGGTGAAAAGCAGGAAATTTTTAGATTCACAAATGAAGTACAAATAATAATGATTAATAAATCATAAATAATCTTCATAGATTTTCATGGAGTTGTCGATCGTTCCTCTCATCCGCCGATCGAACGCTGGACCGGAAGTTGTGCTGAAAAATCTGAAACTAAATTTCCGAAAACCGGAAATGAAGCAAATTGCTCAGAGTCGCTTCCTCTGCGCGTGGTTAAATTTTTATCGAGTTGTCGATCGTTCCTCTCGTTCGCCTATCTCACGCTGGACCGGAAGCTGCGCCACGAAAATTCTGAAACTAATTTTCCGAAAACCGGAATAGATGCAAATTGCTCAGAGTCGCTTCCTCTGCGCGTGGTTAAATTTTCATCGAGTTGTCGATCGTTCCTCTCGTTCGCCTATCTCACGCTGGACGGAAAGCTGCGTCACGAAAATTCTGAAACTAATTTTCCGAAAACCGGAATATATGCAAATTGCTCAGAGTCGCTTCCTCTGCGCGTGGTTAAATTTTCATCGAGTTGTCGATCGTTCCTCTCGTTCGCCTATCTCACGCTGGACCGGAAGCTGCGCCACGAAAATTCTGAAACTAATTGTCCGAAAACCGGAATAGATGCAAATTGCTCAGAGCCGCTTCCTCTGCGCGTGGTTAAATTTTCATCGAGTTGTCGATCGTTCCTCTCGTTCGCCTATCTCACGCTGGACCGGAAGCTGCGCCACGAAAATTCTGAAACTAATTTTCCGAAAACCGGAATAGATGCAAATTGCTCAGAGTCGCTTCCTCTGCGCGTGGTTTAATTTTCATGGAGTTGTCGATCGTTGCTCTCATCCGCCGATCGAACGCTGGACCAGAATCTGTGCAAAAATCTGAAACAAAATTTCCGAAAACCGGAAATGAAGCAACTTGCTTAGAGTCGCTTCCTCTGCGCGTGGTTAAATTTTCACCGAGTTGTCGATCGTTCCTCTCGTTCGCCTATCTCACGCTGGACCGGAAGCTGCGCCACGAAAATTCTGAAACTAATTTTCCGAAAACCGGAATAGATGCAAATTGCTCAGAGCCGCTTCCTCTGCGCGTGGTTAAATTTTCATCGAGTTGTCGATCGTTCCTCTCGTTCGCCTATCTCACGCTGGACCGGAAGCTGCGCCACGAAAATTCTGAAACTAATTTTCCGAAAACCGGAATAGAAGCAAATTGCTCAGAGTCGCTTCCTCTGCACGTGGTTTAATTTTCATCGAGTTGTCGATCGTTCCTCTCGTTCGCCGATCTCACGCTGGACCGGAAGCTGCGCCACGAAAATTCTGAAACTAATTTTCCGAAAACCGGAATAGAAGCAACTTGCTCAGAGTCGTTTCCTCTGCGCATGGTTAATTTTTCATCGAGTTGTCGATCGTTCTTCTCATCCGCCGATCGAACGCTGGACCGGAAGTTGTGCTGAAAAAACTGAAACTAAATTTCCGAAAACCGGAAATGAAGCAAATTGCTCAGAGTCGCTTCCTCTGCGCGTGGTTTAATTTTCATGGAGTTGTCGATCGTTCCTCTCGTTCGCCGACCTCACGCTGGACCGGAAGCTGCGCTAACAAAATTCTGAAACTAAATTTCCGAAAACCGGAATAGAAGCAAATTGCTCAGAGTCGCTTCCTCTGCACGTGGTTTAATTTTCATCGAGTTGTCGATCGTTCCTCTCGTTCGCCGATCTCACGCTGGACCGGAAGCTACGCTAACAAAATTCTGAAAGTAAATTTCCGAAAACCGGAATAGAAGCAAATTGCTCAGAGTCGCTTCCTCTGCGCGTGGTTTAATTTTCATGGAGTTGTCGATCGTTCCTCTCATCCGCCGATCGAACGCTGGACCAGAATCTGTGCAAAAATCTGAAACAAAATTTCCGAAAACCGGAAATGAAACAACTTGCTTAGAGTCGCTTCCTCTGCGCGTGGTTAAATTTTCATCGAGTTGTCGATCGTTCCTCTCGTTCGCCTATCTCACGCTGGACCGGAAGCTGCGCCACGAAAATTCTGAAACTAATTTTCCGAAAACCGGAATAGATGCAAATTGTTCAGAGTCGCTTCCTCTGCGCGTGGTTAAATTTTCATCGAGTTGTCGATCGTTCCTCTCGTTCGCCTACCTCACGCTGGATCGGAAGCTGCGCCACGAAAATTCTGAAACTAATTTTCCGAAAACCGGAATAGATGCCAATTGCTCAGAGTCGCTTCCTCTGCGCGTGGTTAAATTTTCATCGAGTTGTCGATCGTTCCTCTCGTTCGCCGATCTCACGCTGGACCGGAAGCTGCGCTAACAAAATTCTGAAACTAAATTTCCGAAAACCGGAAATGAAGCAAATTGCTCAGAGTCGTTTCCTCTGCGCGTGGTTAAATTTTCATCGAGTTGTCGATCGTTCCTTTCGATCTCACGCTGGACCGGAAGCTGCGCTAACAAAATTCTGAAACTAAATTTCCGATATCCGGAAATGAAGCATCTTGTTCGGTGTCGTTTCCTCTATGCGTGGTTAAATTTTCGCGGAGTTGTCGATCGTTCTTTCCATCTGCCGCTACTCTTAAGGGGAGAAAACTGAAACTAAATTTCCGATAACCGGAAATGAAGCATCTTGTTCGGTGTCGTTTCCTCTATGTGGAAGTGGATGTGAAATATACAGTTTTTGTCGTAAATCAAATTTTGAATGAATTAAACAAATTTTCATTTTCGGAGTTCTGTAAGTGCGCGCGAGCACATACCTTTAGTGTAATTACACAAGAAAAATCGCAGCCCAGCGCTCGTTCTTCAACTCGGGGCTTTAGAATTTAAGCGGCTTTGAAAGTTCACCCACAGTTGAAACTAATAAGCGTATGCGCGCGACCGCGTTTGAATATGTGAACGTGTTTGAGGCGCCTACGTTGTACAACTATAGCGACAAACGACTGAGAGAAAAAGCCGTGGGTTACACGGGACAATGCGTATAAAGACCTATGAGATAGCTCTTTAATACGCCGAATCGAGAGCTCGGCTCGGGGGTCAAGACATAAAGACGGGCAGTGAAACTTTGTAGTACGAAAATGGTAATTAAATGATAAAATTCGTATTATTGCGTTTTTAGACCGAAATATTAGGTTTTCGATTAAATTCCGGTGTGTTTCGTAATCAGCGGGAAAGAATACATGGATATAGACCATGGAAAATAATTTTTGAGTTCCAAAATTTTTTGTCATTTTTTGCCGGATTGAGTTGATTCACTAAAAGGATTGTCATTTTTCTCCCCTTTGAGGTAGATACTCAAACTTATGCTTATTCTCTTGGCTATTAATGAGGCTTCAAAATGCCGTTTGGTTTGTCCAGATATCTAAATTTTTCGATTTTTGGCAGATTTTTAAAGTAGGACCATCGATTTTTCCCAATTTTCCCATACATACCCCTTTGCGTTTTTTTCGCCAATTTTCAACATCGCTTTTGAGGGTGAAGCAATTTAGCTATCGACATTTAACTTTCACCATTGCTTAAGTCTACTCAAGGGCTTTTCAAAACACCCCCAACAAATGTATTTAGCGTGATTTTTAACGTAGTAATAGCCTTTTGAAATTTCCGCTTTTCGACGATTCTGGAAAAGTGGCCAAAATTAACAAAACATTTTTTTTCAAATTTTCGATAGTTCAACAGCCGGTTTCATCGCAAATTTTCCGCCGATCACAAAACTCATCGAGTTTTTCGCGAAAACTCGAAATATCAGTGAGAAAATGCAAAAAATCAGTCAAATTCAAGCAAAAACAAAACACACGAAAAAAACACGGTGGAACTAATCAAAATTTAAATCGATACAAATATACATGCAACCTGCAGGTGCGGCGAAGAGGAGCCAACCATTGCAGAGAGTATGAAAAACCCGTAGGGTTTGTCCGTGCAAAAAAAGTTTGACTTTTACGAAAATGAGATGGCGAGTGGTGATATTTCAACGGAAGGGAATCATTTATGCCATATCTCAACAGAAATACCAGCCAAATATGCGTTGTCACAGCTCACACAAATATACCTACACCGTGCAATAAAGTTAAACGGCCGACACCGTGTTTGTTTTCTCAACTTTGTCTCTTGCGCAATTTTCACTCGTCCGTGAAGTTTGAGCAGTACTCCGGGACAGTGAGCCTGCGATATATACCCGCTCTGGCGGCTGTCAAGAAACTCGGAAGGGTAGAAAAATGGTCGGGTGGTCCTGTGTGCGGATGAAAATGCCATAGGGCTAAATCTGTAAAAAAGATTTAATATCCTTCTGTTCAAAGTATCATGCACCTCATGGCGTATAAACGTATTTATCTACATACGTGAGACGCTCCTTTTTTTTTTATTGCTGAACGCTCATATACAATCCCTGCGGGTCTTCCGAAACTCGCTGGTAACATTTCATCCGACGCCGACGACTTATCCCGTTTTTTCCCTTCTCCTCGCTGATGTAAAATCTGTTGATAAACATATTTCGCACTCGTATAAAAAAAAGTTAGCATGTACAATGCCAGATCCCTGGGCGTTTCTTCGCAAAGTATATAGATGTTTCTCTTTTTTCTTTCCAACTCTTTTTTTGCACCCTCTACACCGAGCAGCCAAAGCCATTTGCCAAGCTCAACGCGGATGGCGCCCCTTATACATATACCCATACAACTCCTTTCGTATCAGATCAATGGAAAGAGAGTCAGGAGATTACGGTATTCGTCGTTGGAGCAGAAAACGCTCCAGGGCTTTTCTCATATAACCGTTGGGCATATTGCCTGGAATTTACGACGCCCCGGACTCCGGGGTGAGTGTGACGTCGAGTTTTCGTATTCCTTAAAAGTGCAGCATCACATTTCCTTCGAGAATGCATTGTTAATTTTTGTTATTCATCGTATTTTGTTACGTGCCCGATTAAACCAATCATCGGGCAACTAAATGTCCTGGAAAACTTGCCGAAAGTGTTTGGAAATATGGCAAGAAAAAAAAGTGATTTTAACTTTAATGCAGGGCTCCGTTCTGGTACAGAATCCATTATAAATGATTCGCGGAATCGTCTCCCTAGCCCCGTTGATCTTTGATCGCGATAAAAATAAGATGGAGTGAGAATTTCAAGTACTTATTCCCAAGCCTCAGTCACGCATCAGTGATAAACTTTGCCCAGCCAGGCGTTTTTTATTTCAAAAGTTTCAAAAACTCGTCGGAACTCTCAAATTAACGTGGAGAATGACCGAATGTGTTGAAGGGATTAATTATCATTTTATGAGATTACGTGTATATACAGGAAACTCAAAGTTTCTGTCTAACACAATTTGGTGCAAGAGCCAGGATAGTAACGTAATCCTTAAGGATGTTGAAAACGCGGTTGCCGGACACCTAGATGCGAAAGGGGTGAAACTAAAAGCTGAGGCAGGTTGTCGTTCACGCCATCTCCTCTGTCGTGTGTTCTCTGCCGCTCTCTCTCTCTCTCCCCCTTTATTATACACGCACAAACGTGAGTACGAAACTCGCGTCTCTTGGTGCTATGGTGTTACTATGGTAACAGACTGTAAGCTGCTTAAAACCCACCCTCAAACCACCTCGTCACCCTCTGTGAAGGGGCTACTAGAACTTGGGGGCATCTTCTCCCCTCATATACGTATATATGCATATAGCATCCCGCAAACGCGACAGAAAGAGTCAACTCTCTTACCTCAGTCTTTCTCTCGAAGAATATTGAACTCTGCGTCGCTTTTTTTTCGGGCTCCTCCATCTTCTCACCTACACAACGTGTACGCAACATACTCGATACTAAAACTCTGCATAAATATTTATTTATCCTTAAAAGTCTCATTTCTATAATTTCTTTTCTCCCGTACTGTCATTTTTCGTTTCTCCACTTTTTCTGTATATTCTTTTCCTTAAGCTCGTCAATTGTCCGGAGATTTGTCACAATCCTCGCATACCCTTTTGTCACTCCCTTCCGTAGACCGAAATTTGCCACAAATCTTAGGCATTCAGGACCAACATCTTTTCCCCTTGCCTCAGCATCCCTCTCAACAGGAACAAAGAATCTTTCACTAGAATGAACAACGATATTTTTCCACAAAATACAATTTCCATCCCTCGGATCTTACGAAGGTACAATTCTAACAAAACCGATATAAAATCCGAATTTTAAAGACTCGGCGATATTGAGAAAAACTGACAAATTTATCAGTCATATCAAAGAGGTACCAATATCAAAAAGTTACTAACAATTTTTTTTTATAAATTCTTCTTGACAGCAGAAGGTATGAAACAAGACGAAAAGCGAGAGAATGGAAATAGGGAATTAGAGAAAGAAAAACAGACGCGTATTCCTTCCGCTTTCGTGCAGGATTAACAAAAATTTCTTAATTATAAAGAGCCCATGTGTAAATCGATGCATTTATTGATTCACTGGTGGTAGATTTATTCATTCACGCGAGGCAACGAAAAAATATGGGTTTGGATGTATCGATCCTCGACCAACGGTAATTGACAACGTTTTTTTTTTAATTTTATGTTCCAGGTCTTCAACCAGCAAACACCAAAGCCCAACCGACGGCAATCGGCAAGTCTCACAGACCGAGTTCCGGCGTGTTAACACCGGGACATACGCCGGGTCCGGGACCAGGTGGCCAACAGAATAGCCGAAGTTTCGCTGCTGCACTGAGGAATCTTGCCAAGCAGGCGGGACCGGCTCCTCAGGAAGAGGAGCCTCGTGCGAGCCCGAAAAATCGTGCGCCACCACCTCCTCTCGTAAGGGGACCATCACCGGCCAAGGTTGGTTCGCACGAAAAATATATTGACCCTGGAACTCGCGACCTTTATCAACGAAACGATGAACTCTGTAAGAAGCGAAGAAAATGGGAAGAGAAAACTTTCAGTCCCGGGTCGGAATACCGGTTTTCTCTTTTTTTCTTTTTTATTTGAGCATCACAACCCTCGCCGCGGATTCGCCGGCAACGTGTTCACCTCTCGATGGCATATTCTCATGACACAATAAGCGACCTTCCTTGTAGCATTTTTTTTTTAATGGTCAAACCATCGCCGAGTGACCATTGACGTGTTCCGCGGTACGAATTTAATTCGCACGCTCCGCCGACCTTCGGATGTTGGAAAAAAAATCGAGCACCTTTGATCGAATTTGTTTTATGAAAAATCGTCGGTTGTCAGCAACCTCAGCGTTTGTGCCAAGTTTAATTTTCTCTCCCTAATATTGAATCCGAGGGAGCCAGAGCTTTGCGTTCTTCGACAAAAATTTCTTAACCGAAAATTCAAACCTGACACCATTACGAGAGATATGCCAACTGTTTCGCGATGTTTGCACGGGATTATTTGACTTTTAGGAACGTTCGAGCCACGAACGTCGTCCCGAAGAAATGCCATCTATGTATACGACGACGAGGCCAGCGGAAAACAGCAAACACAGCGTGACAGCCGCGGCTTCCGAATTATTGGCACGCTCCGGCTTTCAACCTTATCGGCCCGAGCATCATCCGGCCCACGCACCACCGCCATTCGCACTAGATCCTGCGGCCTACAGTCCTTATCATCATGGTCTTTACCCACCGCCGCATCTCCAACACGCTTATAGGTATGAAACCATTTCCATCGGTAATTACGATTTTTAAAAGATCTCAAAAACCACAGAATGGTTTTTTAGCTCACAAAGTGAATAAAATCCCTTTGAAAATTTTCTGGAGGTACCATTCCAACAAAGCCGAAATAGAATACGAATTTCGAGTACTTAACGATGATGTGTGGCTCTGAAAAAAATTACCCGTGGCGAATATTTTGGCAATTTCCGAAATCACGATAGCCAGTAAATTGTCAAGAAAAAAATCGTATCTTCGTTAAGTTTCAACTCCATGTATTCGGACGATTCGGATCTAGGCAACATTTTTTCTACTCAATTTACAGATTAGAAGAACATTTGTACTTGGAGAGATGTGGGATGCTGAGACCTCCGTTGTTTCCGGGACTACCGTCATATCCGCTCTACGGATTACGATACAGTCCCGAAATGTTACCACCGGCATCGCTCGGTCTCATGTCACCGGTAATGCACGAACGGTAAGTGTTTTCCATCTCGTTTAAAAAAAGCCAACAATGCAACACATGCGAAAAGGCTACAAGGCTACGAAAAACACACAGGGTCAAAGTCACCATAGCTCCAAATTTCATCAAGCTCACTCTATTCGGAAACAAACAGGCGACTTTTAGACTCAAAACGTAAATGCGATTTTCTATATTTAAATAACACTTTAACAAATCCGTTCAGATCTTTTTTCCTTCGTGTCGAAATCCGAGAATTTTTAAAACTGATCCCACTCACCAGCTTTACGCGCAAAATATCCGGTTAATCATTTTCTCGGATATCATCGATCCGTCATCGTTACTTGCTTCCAAAAAAAAAAATCTCGAGAAAAATGTCAAAATTGTTGTTTCTCGATTTCAAGACAAAACTCGACATCGGAACGAATATAAAAAATATGTGTGTAACATCACGATGCAACTTTGATGTGCGATTAATCGCGTGGGTATACTTTTCCTTTTTGACGATAGACTGAAACTAGAGGAAGAACACAGACTGCGGCAAGCTCGTGAACAAGCTGCATTGAGGGATGAGGAGGAAAGGAGAAGAGTCGCAAGAAATTCATCATCGGCTCCTGTTTCCGCACCTGCCCCTACGTCCGCGGATACTGCAGGTGAGCGAGTCGCTCCACCCCCCACTGCCTTCCATTGAACGAAAAAATGAATAGAAATATATATATATACATATATATATATACACTCACATATATGTGTGTGTGTGCATATAATATATATACATATATATACTATTTATATATACATATACATAGCGTGCAAAAGTACGAGGTTTATATCGGAATGGCTGTTTGCAATCATGTTTTCGACTTGCTTTCAAAATAACTTCCCCCTTACAGAGTTCCAAAAAAAAAAAAGTCTTTCTCCTTCGCCAACAATTTCTGTGACAAGTCGGGGTATTTTCATGAGTAGTCTGGAAGAAAAAAAATGAATAAAAAATGTTCCTTCAAGCCACTCTGGTGCGTCTACATTTCGCTAAATGTTTAACTCGATAAATATCGCTGGATCGCGAAGGAAAAACATTGTTTATAGACTCGAACTGAAGGATATCATCAATTTTTTACCGTTCAATGTCCGAAAAAACCTCATTCAGTTTTCATTCAAAATTGAAAAAAAAGAAAACAAAAGAAATTTAGTCACTGCGATAACGACACTCTGAAATGTCCAATAAAGAATAAACATCGGTGACCTGTGGGTCTGTAGGATGCGTATCATTTCTTCGAAAAAAAAATGAGAATGTGATCTATAGAGAATTGGAGTAAAACAATAATGCCCAAAAAAGAATGGAAAAAAGTTGAAATTCGGATGCCCCAATTATTATTATAAAATCTGCGCAAATTGATCTTCTTTGTCTGCATTATCATACGAGTGTCGATCTGACGGGGACATTTTGAAAAAAAATCTGTCTCACGCCAAAATCACCGACGGGATCCCGAGATTCTGCTGATCCTGCTAATTGGCTAGTTACAAATTGTTCGTATCATTTGTTTTCTTTATTATTGAAACGGATATGCCAAGCGATCGTTTTCTCATGCGGCAATAAGAAGAAAAAAAAAGATTTTCACATATACTCGACAAAGAGGCCAAAAAGACGGAAAAATAAAAAGAAAAAAACGAAAGCTCCAACTTGGACAAGAGCGAAATTAAACGTGCATTGTTTTCGTTAGATCGCGTTCAATGTAACTCGGTAAAATTTCCTGGTTACTCTCTGAAGTAGCCCGAGCCCGATTGTTGTCCGTGCGAATGTCATAAAGTAAAAAAAAAGAAAAAACCAAAGGACGAAAGGTTGAGAAGCAACGGACGAATCCGTTTTTCCGATTGAAAGGAAAAAATAGTAAAAAAAAAGGATTGAGAAACAAGATGAGAAAATGAAGGAGACAAACACGTAACGTTTGTCGTTTATAATTTTAACATAGAGGTAACAAAAGTTATAATCGTAGCCGATTGTTTCTTACGAAGCTAGGTTTAATATCTTGTAGATAAGCGCCTACGGGGATCGAACCGGAAACGACGCATTGATCCTTCGTCTCTTCCGTTCATTTTCTTACGAAATTACGAGATGTTTCTCCAATATACATATACATATATATATATACACATATAGTTTCTTTCCGCCGAATGATTTTTCGTTGGTGACATCTGCATTTTATAGGAATGAGTGGAAGAGCGAAGTTCAATCGAAATTGTCGTTCGTTTTATACCTATCCTCGTTCTCGATGGATGTTTTAGCTACTGAAGAACATGGAGAGAAAAGAAAACCGAATAACGAAGAACTAGTTGATCCAAATTCCGGGTCCCTCTTTTGATCGAACGGGCTAAAAATTGTATCGTTCGTTGAAAACTCGTTTTAGGAGAGAAAGAGAGAGAGAGAGAGAGGGGAAATGAATTTTACGTGATAAAAAGGACAAACCGTTCGAAATTCGGGAGAAAAAGTATTTGAAAAAATGCGAAAAAAACGAGCGAATTATTCCACCTTTCTTTGATCGCTGTTGTAAATTCAGGGGCTACGTGTTTTTTGTTTCTTCCTCTTCACCGACGCTGTCTGTCTGTCGCTCTTTGCCTGGTTGTCAATGTTCAAAATAAACTTTTGTAGATTTGAGTGAAACAACACAATTTGTATTCCGTTTAAACGTACGATGTCATTACGTTCATGTTGAATAGGTTACGTTTTTTGTTAACACTCGGTAACGCGCCGATAAGTGCTACTCGAACGCAAGAGTAGATGATACCGATTGTTCAACCATGAAAATCGTACTTCGAGTCGGGACTGATCGTTGAATATTTAACTGTCGCTTCAGCCATTGTCGATCGCATCACGAGTACTTTCGATCGAAAAATATACATTTTTCCCTTCGAACGCGTTTTTCCTCCTTCGATACGAAAAATGCCTCAACGTCGAGCGATAAAACTAGTCCTTCGTTTAAATTGAAATGTTTTAACGATTTAATTCGCTTTTTTTTTACTGTGTCCACTCGAATCACGATGTTTTATGACGAAAGTGAGGCGATAGTCGGTCGAACGATTTCCGCAAAATCTCGTGATGCAAAAAAAAAAAAAAAAAACTTTGAAACAAGAAGAAAAAGAAAGAAAGATTGCCGCGTGGCTCGGCGACCTCGATAAGTCTCTCTCTGCCCTTTTTTTGCGTTAATTCCCGCAACTGTTTTAGAAATTCGGAGTTAATCGCTGAACGTCGAAAATGGAACAGAGTCAATTTTTTTTCTTCTTTTTTTTCGCTTTTCGTTTGTCTCTTTTCGTAGCGAGGAATAGCTCCGCTAATTAACATACTGACTGAATTCACCAATGTACATAAAACTTTGTCACGCATGTTCATTTGTCAAAATTATACCATTTTTATATAATTTATTATGTAAACATGTATATTTGAACTACAATTGAAAATAAACATTGCGAAAAAAAATGAAAATAACGAAAATAAAAAAAATAGAAAAATAAACAAAAAAAAACACATGCAATTCGAAATGATTGACTTGGAATTCTTGACCCTCGAATCGTTTTCTGAAACAGTTTTGGGGAAGATTCGACAATTTATCGATTACATTCGTTCGTAATTATCGATGCGTTATTTCACCGTTCCATTAACGTCGTTAACACCGATAAAAATGACTCTTGTCAGTTGAAATGAGATTGCGATCGCTTCGGTATTACATCCGTATTATTTTTTTACTTCAAAATGTCAATTGTGTAATTATTTATTTTGACATTTCGTTTTTTTTTTTTTTTTTTATCGTTACAAATATTACGCAGACCAGATCTATTTGCGATAATCGAAGAAATCATCCCCAATACTTGGCAAATCATTTTATGAACAGTGTTATTAAAGAACCTGGAAGGTAAGTCAAGTCCGTTGAATTGAATTAAAAAAAAAAACAAAAAACAATGTCGTACTCGTCGTCAGGATGTTGAAAAACCTCATGAACAATAAGGAACGCCAGTGACAATTGCTTTGATCGATCGTAGCTTTTTAAATATCGAAAATGTAACGTGCAATAACTTTTCACAGACGAATTTTTCGTCAGTCGCTTTCGTCAAATTTTTGTCAATTTCACACGAAAACAGATCCTTTAACGAATCGATACATCGTCACCGGCCTGCGAGAACGTTAGTCAGTAGTGGAGCATTACCAAGCGCTATGTTCGAAATTTGTTTCAGCTAGGAAGTCGACCGTAGCGGCACAGTTGCACAGCGAGAGGGAACGAGGCGAAAGAGATCGCACAAACTCCGGAACTGCCGGTATAAACAACACCCCCAATAATACCAATAACAGCAGCAACAATAATATCAACAACAATAACAATAACAACGTTAATGATAACGGTGTCAAGAGTTCCCACGGTCAGTCGCGAAAGGATGAACAAAACTCTTCGCAATCAACGTCAGCTTCTTCCGAGCAGCAACAGCAACAACAACAACAACAACAACAACAACAGCAACCAGGAACGATGTTTCATTCGAGATTAGCCCCATTTGCGAGTCCAGTCGGTGGATTGGGTTCTCCACATGGATCGATATGCTCCGTTAGTTCGTCACCTATGCCACCACCGCCGCCATCAATCGTCAATAATTTACCGCCAAGCTTGACACTCGGATCCGCCAGTGTTTTGACCAACGCCCCGATCGGTCCGCCAACGATACCCTCCGCCATAACGCCATTGACTCCCGGTGTAATACCCGTTCATTCTTCCCCGAGTTCGCAGTCCCACGGCCTGCCGCTCGGGCCGCTCATGCCCAATCTCCATCTTCCCTCGGTGCAATCCGGTACCGTACACTCTAGTCAGCACGTCGCTTCGTTACTCGGCAATCCGGTAGCCTCCTCCACAACCGCGAACAGTACGGTCTACCAGCCCCATCAGACGTCATTGATGCATCAACAGATGCAGCCGGGGCATTCGCATCTGACGAACAACGGCTGCACGACAACGACGAATTCCTTGCCGAGCAGTGCAACGATGACGACGCAAGCCACTCATACTCCAACGGCCCCCGGTGCGCTGCCCGCGCTCTTAAACTCGACGAATCACTCCTCGAATATACGCAAATCACCCTCGATCTCGCATCCGCTTCAAATAAATCCGAGAAGCAAAGAGATCGCTTCTAACGCGCCAACGGCTTCCGTTGTTTCCCAACAAGTAACGACCTGCGGTTCCGTCGTTTCGACGTCTGCAACGACAGCCGTGACGGGAGCATCAGCGGTCCCACCCTCGGTTTCTCATCATCCGGCTTTCGTCAGGCCTTTCGAGGACTCTTTTCGTTCCACCGTGAAGCCACAGCCGTGGCCGATAGTCAATAATCACAATCAAAACGCCGTTAATCAAATAAATAATCAGGAAACGATGATCAAACCGACGATGAACAACAATCATCCGATATCCGGTCAGCCACTGCAGGAAATTCCTCCCGCTGACAATTTGAAAACCGGCATGAATTCTTATCCGTCCGCGAATTTCCATCACATGCACATACCAGTTTCTCACGTTTCGAACCTCTATGCACCACCGACGTTCTCATGCCCGTCAACGCCCCTTCAAGTACAATCAACCAAGCTCAATATTCCAAACGTCGGTACCGCTGGTACGAATCTCATGGCCAACGTTCATTGCAACAACAAGACTCTCGGAGGAAGTCTTTTGAAAAGCGACTTGGAACAATCGCCTGGGCTCGTGAGGAACGACCTTCAAACGACGCATTGCTCGGTAAACAACCCTGGGGTTGTTGAACAAACGCCGACGACGACGACGACGACGTCAAGTACACCGCCGGCGGTGAACGCCGCGATGGCTCAAGCGATAATAACAGCAACGACAACAACGACAGTAGCAACGACGACAGCATCGACAACGATAACGTCAATGCTGCCGACAGCAGCAACGACAATAAGCCTCAATCATCATGGTACCACCAGCAGTGGTGCCACCGGCTCACCTAGAATCGTCAATTCCAATTACAAGAGCATCATGGACGTCGTTAGAGAGAACAACAAGATCAGCGTGAATAACGAGAAAATGAGATGCGATATCGTCGCTCGTTCACAATCTTCGTTAACCTGTAACAATCCGGAAACGATTGTCAGCGTCGAAAAATCAACCACACTGCCGCAAAGTGCTCAAGAAACGAGCAAAACACTCGCGTTGAAATCCGAAGCCAGAATCGCGACCGACGCGGAAGAGAGTGTCAAGATTGAAGCTAAAACGCAAAACGAAGATTCCAGCACAGCATCCGCTTTGCCGTACGACAAGTCCTTCCAGTTTATCGACCGTGATTTAACGTCCAAGACCATCGAAACTTCGGAAATCATTCAGAGCATCAAATCCGAGGAAATATTGCGTACTTGCCAGAACGTGTCGAACGTGTTGTTGCAGATACCCAAATACCAGGAGAAACTGTTGAATTTCTCAAGCCGAAACGACAGCAAAGCAAGCTCATTTTGCTATACCGACAAGTGCAATAATTTGACCGAGATAACGATGATCAAATGCGAGACGGCGGTACTGAACGTGCCAGAGTTTGGTAAAAATGTGATCAAACACGACCCTGTCGCGGTCGACGATGATTCGCCGTTCGCCGTGCCGGAGAAGCCAAAAGTCCTGACGTCGAGTCTCGATCTTGCCGAGAAAAGGCGCAAACGAAAGAGAGAACGCAATGCTGATGCAGGTTGTAGTTCCGATTCCGAAGGTGACGACGAGTCCAAAGACGTCGACATTTGGATAACAAAGGGTCCACCGGCCAAGCCTCGTTACTCGGAGCAAAAACTGGCGTTCCTCGCCATGTTTGGACTCACCACTCTCAGCACCAGAAACGGTGAGATATCGAAAATTTATGTGACGAAAACGAAGAAAAAAAGACTATCTTTCTTATTCAAAACAATTCTGGTTTCGATACTCGATCGAATCTCATCCTGTATAAACAAAAGTAGCGCAAAGTTTATGTCATTGTATCTCACGCGGTAGTTTATTCAACCCCATCTATTTTGAGAAACGTCTGTCTTAATTGATGAAACAATTGCAGAAATCGAGTTGTACAAGGCGGAAAAGAGGTACAGACTGAATCCAGATCCACCGAATTCTCCTGTCGATTTAGAAGAAACGGTCGAGTCGGTCTTGCCGATACCTCGTGAACATCCGGACGTTTTGTTACACACGTCGGATTTCACGCCAAAAGTTGGTTTTCTCAAGACGATAGGCCTCGACATTATGCCACCGAAGAAACGCGATGGTAATTCATGGATAATTGTTCTCCATGCCTCGTAGTCGCCTGTGTTTGAGGAATTTTCACTGATTTGTTTTTCTTTCGCACTTTCAGAGGCGGAAGAATGCTGGCAGTATGTACTTAAAGACCGTAAGAAGAGAAAAAGTACAAATACGGTGACGGCTTACTGTGAAAAAATTGCTAGAGTCTACTCGACAAATCCGCCGGCTTCGCCGAGGCCCGTACAGAAAATGCGATTACTGGACCGAGTAAGATTGAAACAAACATCCGAACGGCCACCTCCCCTGCCGCCTCTTGTTCCGAATTACATGGCGAGCTATTATCCCGCTTTACCGATCCACGGAGAAAATGGTTTCCGGCAACAGTGCGGTAAACTCGATGTACGAGAGAACGGCGAAAGCAGGAATGCCGAGAGAAAAGATAAGCCTCGATGGGACGGTATAGAGGCTGTAATGATGGCTTATTTCGAATATTCCAAAGGTAATTGTCATTTAATTCTTTAAATATACCGCTTAATCATCTTAAAATCTCAAAAAGAAGTCTCTCAACTTCACACCCAAGCCCGAGGTAACACACAATCTTCTTCACGGTGCAAACTCCGTCAATCGTATAATTGCAGAAAAATCGAGGGAAAGGAAAATTTTAACGAGCCAAATGTCGAAGCTGGCTGCACGATCGAACTGTCTACGATCCGAGGCGATGAGCCTCGAGCGAACGAGATACGAGCTTGCTTCGACGATATCGGCGCTCGACGCTGAAAAACGTTTGTTGAGCGAAAAAATCGAAAGGATGAACGCCCTCGTTAGAAATCTTAGGTAACGACGAACGACGCACAACACGGAAACTCTCATACGTCTGTGATATTATCCATGAGTCAAAGCCCGTTGGCTGGCACCGGCGACTCGACGAGTGGCAAAAATGCTTGTAATTGTCGGAAATCTGCGCGTAAATACGGAATAAGCTTGCGCGGAAAAGCGAGGATGCCAATAAAGAAATACGTCGAGCATCGAGTTGAGCGAGGGGAAAAAAATGTACAACGCGAAATTACCTTAACGATTTTCTTTTTTCGTAATCTTGTCACGGTAAAAAAAAACGCAAAAAAAAACGTTTATCAAAAGCGCCCCCAACTCCATACCGACATTGAGCCGTTTTTTTTCTCGAAATCGAGTCTTTAATCCCGCGATTAAAGAAGAATCAATAAAGCAAGAAGCAGTTGGCGTTTCGGTACACTGTTAATAATACAAATTGATTATCGAGCGCGTCGTGACTAAGGTCAAGTATTGAATTGTAATTAAAAGTAAACACAAATAAATCATATCAGTAAGACGAGTTCATGGTATCAGCAATGTGTATAAAATGAAAATGTATAGAAAACGACTTGCAAGAAACGCTGCAATTTTTTGAATACGGGGATTTCCTATCGAACTATGAATGATTTATACAGAGTTAGTATTTTATAGTTTCGACTGACGGCTCTTACACCCAAAGTATATTATGTGTGTGCGTGTATACATATATACACTCATGCGAATAGACATTAAGGTGTTTGAAAAAAAAGTTTCGTATCTCTTCCAGACGGGTCCAAAAGTTTCCGTCACGCGAAACAAGACGCCGGTCAAAATTTTAGCTCTTGATACTCGATACGTCAGAAAGTGCCTCGTCGGATTTTGCCATCATCCACAAAAACACGTCCGAGCGCGCCGGGAATTTCATTATTCAGTAACGACGAGTTACTCGAGACAAAATTGTGGGAAATTGGAGGCTGTACGAAAAAGATCCTCGGCTGCAGTATCGTAAAACTAACCATTGTGGCGATACAGCTGATCAAAGTTCAATGCAGATCGAAATTGTTTTTTTGGACGTTACACTCAAACGATCACTCTTTTTTTTTTAATCTTTACAAGACTAGTTATTATCGAATGATAAAATTCCACATACGCTCAAATTGTTTTTACCATTTCATTCGTGATCGGCGACTTTTTTCAGTTGACGGAATCGTTTGCACCTGTTGCCAAGAAATACAAATTTTTTTTCACTCACCCTAATATACATAAATATATATATATATATATATAGATACATACACACAAATATATATATATATATATATATACGTATCTGTACGTATGTATGTATTATATAAACGCATTAATTGTAATTTGTAAGATAAAATTTTATTCCGTGAAATAAGCGACGCACCATGTAACTTATTTTATTCCCTCTATACGTGGACCTCACTGCGAAATAATTGAAAAGACTCGGTACGGGCGATCCCTGATACCTGTGTTGAATATAAATTAAAAAAAAAAATGTAATCAACCGAATGGACACTGCGAGAACAGGTGCCGTGAGGAATCAAAAAATGATGATCCAAGAACCGAAATGTGAGATATCGATTCTTACTTGAAATATTCGTTCTCTCATCAACGTCGTCGTACGAAATTCGTACGGATTAACCGACGGTAAACGATGTCTCGATGACGAAAATTTATTTCGAATATACTTTTGTACCTCGAAGAGAATGCATGGTTATAATGATGATGCGTCGCGCGAATAACGATGAGAACTTGCGAAACTTCTCGTTCGCGACTGCAGAAGAAACGTATGATCAGGAATGATCCTCGTCAGAGAGAAAACAAGGAGTAAAAAACAAACTTTTATCCTCGCGACCCTTTTTCCGTCGTTGGAATGAAAACAGCCAGCCGACGGTTGGTCGAAACCTCGTAGTAACGGAGATGTACTTAAATTAATTTTCGGGGGAAAAACACTCGCGAATTGACGCGAGGACATTCCACGTGAAAAGAGAAATTGAAGGAAAAAAAAGTAAACCAGCAAGAAAATGTTATTCTCGCGAAACATTCCACATTTTACGTTGGGTTTGACGGTACACGCGGATTTGCCGAAGCCGAGTATGGAAGATGAAAAAATTGAAGGCAAAAAACTTTACGGGAATGTAAAAAACGAAGTGTTTCGTTGTTCTCGAATAATTCAATCGTCATTTTTTCGTTTGACCTCCTTTTATGTATAATTTTCGATGTAACATCGGCGATGCATTGAATCGTATGATGATCCTTTTGTGATAATACCGAGAGGATCCCTTTACCCTTTTGTTCATTGAGTGCCTAACATTATTCTACATTTGTAAATATCATTATTTTTATGTATCGTGTAATTGATGCGAGCACTGCAAATGTATGCGACTATACAAAACTGGCCAGCGTGAGAGTCTACGAGTAAAGTGTGAAGAAAGCAAAAACGATTTCTTTTATTTTCCCTGGTTTCATCAGTCTCGCTAATGGTACATGATCGTTTGCCTTGTTATTGAGACGTAACACCACTGTACGTGCGTCAAAACAAGCGTTTTTTTTAGAATTGTTTTTGGATAGAAGGACAGACGATAATAGGATAATGATATTCGACGAAGTGATTAAAAATACACTTACGTTTTTAACAAAAAATTATCATACATTAAGGTTAAAAAATGTGCTTAAAAAATGTCCCTCGGAAAATCTATTCCAGCCAATCTAGGAAGAAAACATCACTTACTCCACATGCTTATAATTCATGAAATACGTGAATATGAAAATATCGATTCTCGTGTGATTACACGAGTATTTGCATAGAAATGTTCAAGTTTTCATAAAAAGACGAGTAATCATGTGTCAATGAATAATGTTTAAATTAACTCATCGCAAATCCAGCCACCAGCTGAACCGCGTGCTATCTAGCGTCTCAAAAATCTGGAGGAGGCTCTGGTATTGCTATTTTATTCAAATACTTATGAACGATCATTTTTCGTCAACACTTGAATATACTTGAATTATTTCCTCGAATGTAATTGTTCTATTGCAATTTTTTTGCGATTTTATTGATTGAAAAATGCACAAATTTTATAACATTCAGTCCCTGGAATTAATAATTACGACTGATAAGCTTTTCTATGGAGACGAAAAGTACAGAATGCACGGTGTACCAAGCTCTGAAAGAAAATTAATGTAAAAAATTCTGTCCATTAAATAGTGGTTTTTGAGCAGCCGGATACGAATCTACAATCGGCTTTCCAAATGCAAAAGGACAGGTCCGATATATGGAACTAGCATTTGAAAAATACTTTGATTTTGATGAAGGTAAGGTATCCTGCGGTTTTCGAGATCGTCGAATTCTCTCGAATTCGAAAATCTCTAGAAATATTATATTTCCATAAGAGAGAAAATTCTCGAACGTATTGAAAAGTGTTTTACTTTTTGATTGAATAAAAAATAATATTGAATTGTTCGAATGTTGTCGAATTTTCGATTTTTTGACAAATTTTAGCGGGAAGAGGTTCAAAAATTGAATGTAACTGGTGAAACAACAAGTTCTCAACATATTCGACGAATTATCTATTTTTCATTACTCACGCAATCAGCTGAAATTACCGGATGTTCGAGCGAGATATAATATATTTAAATAATCTACAAAGTAGAAGACTAGTAAGACCGCAGTGTCCGCACTTCCGTTTATTCTTCACTTCCTGCACGCGCAAGGATTACCCCACGGATATACAGGATGTATAGTCACTCTTAAAAGTATAATACATTTTTTGAACTTTACACTTTTGACATTTCAACTATTTTTAGCAGGAACTTTAATTTTTCTAAATGGTAAATGATACTTTTTGGTGGAAAAAGCGTTCCAACAAAAATTCAAAAATCGTTCAATGTTTTTCAGGTAACAACTGTTTCAGCTAACATACTATTTTCAAAAAAGTGAAATATTTAGCCACTTTTCGCAATGATGCTGCGTTGAATCACATCAATTTTTTTCTCGACCAGTAGTGCTGCTTCGAGTGAATGACATTTCGAAAGCGGATGAAATGTGTCAGTGTGACTCAAAAATTCTTGTAAATAACTTTTTTTTCATTCGAATCGTCTCGATACATGCGATATACGCTATTTAGCATTTCAGACTGAATTTTCCTGAAACCGACTACAGATGTCACTCGGAGTCTATGGATCGATACGAAAAACGGTGAGCGTCGAAGAATAGCCGACCTTTTCATAGTTGGAACTCGCTACGGCTTGGATTTTGCTCTTTCGCAGTGTATAACCATTATCCGACAATTATATTAGATGAAAAAAAAAAAATTATTAAATGTAAAAATACTATGCATATCTACGCGTCGTAGACGATTAAATACATCGTGACATGTGACACCGAGGTTTTTTTTTCAAAGAAAAAAAGGGAAAATACTTCGACGTACAGCATAATGGAGAAAACAAGAGGAACAAGGGTGAGTATTTTATTTAGAAATAACGCCCATTTTCTCTCAAATGCGTTTTATAATCTGTTCATACGTAATGGGGAGCTGAAAGATTCGTTAATTTATCAACTTTATAAATATCTCTCAGCGACAGCTTCCTTCCTAAATCAGTTTTTTCTTCATTGGAATATAAATGCTGCTGTTATACAGCATGTGACGCAGTACCGCTTTCCGAGGATGTGCTTGAAACCATGCAGTTTTTTTTAATTCGGATGCTGCGACGTTGACATTGATCTTGATCGCAAACCTCTCTCCATTAAAAATTTATTTTTTTCCCGTAATTTCGTTTACCCACCGAGAAAGTGCCGGCACCGGCTTCCTTAAACTCGCCGAGTAGAACGGTGTGATTGGCCCTTATGCTTGTGACTGCGAAATGCATGGGTGATGACCTTAAGGCTTATAATTTGTGATATAATTTGCGTAAAAAATTACGAGACAGATAAATGAGGAATATACAATGATGATGAAAAAAATTCATCCTTCATCTCGTGGCATATATATGGACACCGAAAATTCGGAAATCATCAAAAAAATATAGTGCCACCGTGTCACATGCATTTTTCGTTACGTTTTGGCTGTAATAATTATAAGATACTCCAAATATATACGTTAAAAAACAAAATTGAACATTTTATCAATTATTCTGCAAAATTCTCAACAAAAATTTTCGTAACATAAGACATAAGAAAGAAATGAACGTTATTTTAAATTCTAAAGTGCTTTTTTCAAATTTACGCTAAAATCTTCTATACGCATTATGTAATTTCGTAATTTACGAAAATTTATATCATTTTATGCAGGGCACGGACAAACATTTATTGAATTTATAAAAGTTTCACGAATAATTAATATTTCGGTGACTGATATCGATTTTAATATTAAATGTAGCAAATGAAAATGAAAATAATAAACTATCGGTAATAAACGATAGAAAGACGGACATTTTTTAAAAATTATATCGCAATGCAACGCGGAGCAATGGGTTAACCATCATGGACCAAAAATTGGGTCGCCCAGTCGATATATTATCTGTGTGATTTGTAATAGGGAAAAAATCTGATTCGACAAGAGTTTGTTTTCTAACGTTTATACATCCGTAAGAACGAACACCAATGAATTTAAAAACGATCTATTATCTTTAATTCTAAACACGGGATCGAAGAATAGGAATGTTTTATCGAGCGTTCTGCGAATTTTTTTTTCGTCGACTCGGCTAATCGAGCAACGATCGATTTCACCACGTTACGTTCGCGACGTATGTATACCTTCGTTCTTATAAATATATAAAGGCCATTGTAGTGAGAGATACAAGCGGCGATAAAAAAAGGAAAAAATTGCGGTTTGTAAAAACGGAAAAATGCAAGTCACGCAACACGAATCCCACTACATTTTTGTCAAGCAATCGTGTTTTATATCAATATATGAACAATGAAACTGCGTAATTCCGCAACTTGGAATGATGTCATCGTTGATAAAATCTACAATAAAAACGCGGACACAATGACGATGCTGGTTCGATGGAATTGGCTAAAACTGTAGGCTCAATTACAGTCAATCGTTGATGTACTGAAAACATATGGCATGAAATATTGTTTGCTGGAACGAGTAAAAAAATAATAATTAACACGTACGGTTGCGCGGTTTCGAATCTATCAAAGTCTTATGAGCTGTAAATGTTTTACGCGTTTATTTTATTTCGTACATACGATGGTTTCGATCTGATGAGAAAATTCGGGTTTGTCTGCGAAAAATGTTATTACATCAGCCAAATAATTATTAAAAACTTTGGGGATTTAATTTTTTTACCATTAATGCCTTTTGTTAAATGATAAATAAACAGCATGTACATACTGCTGTTTGTATTTGAGATCGCAGATTTTCAACGTTTTCACACTAAACACCCAAAAAAAGTTTTTTTGGGGAGGGGGTAACCAAAAAAAAAAATGTCAAGCACACTTGACAGTCGAGTTGTACTTCTTTTTTTTTTAATCTCCAATAAGATCCAAAGGTCGCGCCATTTCTGTCATTTAAAACCAACGTTTTTCGCGATTGGTTTAGTCTTTGCGAGAATACCGCGAAGACTGTTCAACGCGTGTATAAATTTTTCCGCGCGCCGGTCTTGAATCTCGCTCGTTTTCTTCTCGTCTGGCCAAGCTTATAATTAGGAATTCAACGCGACATCGCTCAACACACCGGAAAACAGTAAGCATCAGCGAAAAGCAGACCAACGGGCGCATCGCGCGTTACTCCAAAAGTTAGCGATCTGATGTCATTTTTGAGTAATTAATAAGAAATTTAAAAAAAAACAAATAATTCATTCATAATCATCCGATTATTTCGGAAAAAGCTGTCTAGTCCACACATTTGCAATACGATCATGTGCAATTTTGGATACGACATTTTTTCTTCGTGCAATGCGAAAATAAAATAAAGTCTTGGGCTGTCGCAATACGTTTCTGAGTAATACGCGTTCGTTTCGATCGATTTTCAACCGCGAGTGTTTCAACGATAAATAAAATACGAAGCGTGTATTCAAGAACGAACTTGGCAAAGCAATTGCCGCAAAAATAACACATGAAAACTCCGAGAGCTCGTCAATGCTGCTAAACTCCAATAATCACTCGCGATTTGCATTTCTCAAAATTCTCACAAAAATCTTATTGCAAAAAAGCAAATTTAAATAACGTTCGACGTGCTATCGAGAGTCCACAATTATATATTTCAATGACGAAGAGAAATGATTTCTTGTTGATGAAAATCGATATTCTCGACGGTTTTAATGATTTCAATTTTTATCTGATGCTTTATCGTACTCCAAAGTCTCAACATTGCCATTGAATCCTATTTTTTATTCTCATAATTGAACTACCAATTTATATCCGAGAGTCAAATATTTTCACGAGTATACGCCTCAGCAAGTTACTCGGAGCGAGGGACAAATAAATAATGGAAAAAGATGCGGAATGGTTCCGTACTTTTAAAAGTACACGAGGCTGCTCTATGCGTCTAGCGGATACAGCGGAATAGTAAAAATACAACGCGCATTACGTAAATGTCAACGGAAATCAGCTTGGTCATAAAGTTTTTTTTATTTCTTATTTCATCTCTCCCACTCTTGAAAATGCCGGCTGCACGCGTTGCCGGCTGTTTAATGAAAGAGGGTGGGAATGGAAATTTGTCGAATTATCGCTGGGAGCGTGTAGTGTGCTGTGTGCTCTGGTGTGCTCCAGCGGACATTCCACAGTACGGCATTGGCCACCGACGTGTGCGGACGCATGCTCGCGCGTTCCACATGCGATGCTAAAAACGTAGCTCTGTTGGTTGCGTATTGTGTTTCATCGCTCGAATATACAACGAGACTTATTTGCTTAATTGCAACGTCCATTCAGTTAACTCTTGTGTGACGAAAATTACATTCAGAGACAGCTACATTCAGGTATTTATACACCGTGTTTCGTACGCTTTGTCGACGTCGCTTTACCGATTTTCGCATTGTCGAGAAACGATTTTATTTCCTTTTTCTCTTTCATAAATCCACGCGCACAAGAACTTTCAGAATTGCGCCACAGTCGCGTTTGCTGAAACAAGAATTTTCCTCACAATTAGAGAATAATCTCGAAAGGCTCGCGAAGTAGATCGCAGCTCGTGAAAACTTTGACTCATAATTGCTCTGCAATCGACCTTGCTGATTCGAGCTGCAATTATCTGTGCTCCGAAATTTTTTCGAAGGCCGATGGACCATCCTCGGGATTCTGTGAGAGACTATTTCTTCTACCCGAGCAAATTTATCGTGAGATCGTATCGAGAGAGCCTTTGAATAAAATTAGCATATTTCTCATGCAAATTGAAATCGATACCAGGTTATTTTCACAATCTTTTCAACATCCTAGTGTCTTCGTGATATTTTTATGAAAAACAGGAACAAGAATTCAAATTATTTTTGACAAATTGTTCGTCCCACTCGGAATTATTCCCAAAGTAGAAGATTTTACTTTTTAATCCGTTGTCGCATTGTTTTCCTTTCAATTTTTACATCTCACTCCAATCTTCGAAAAAAAAACACTCGAGCGAGTGCAAATGTCACGTCGACTCGCAGCGATCGATTGGTTTCAACGGTGACGATTCACCTTTAATAAAGAATCGCTGGGTGTTGCGTGCATTGCATTGCAACGCAACGTGACATTGCATCGAGTACGCGCGCAAGATAGTAGGACGTGTTGATTCATCGATTCCACGATAAATCGATTTTCACTAAACTTACGCGCAAATTATATTAAAAAATCGTCCTTTAGTCCGACTCGTTTTTCATGATGACTATTTTTCATTTCATTACGTAACGTTCCAACGAAAATTAAATGATACATTTACTTCCACGTCACTTTTAATCACTGCTGAGCCTCGAGATTACACCGATAAATTTTTACGACGCTGTTATTACGATGAGAAAAATGGCAAACTATAGTTATCAATGTATACGAGCGCATAAATCATGACCAACGGATTTTTTTGTCATTGTGCTGTGTCTGAGTGCTAATTCAAACATCTATCATATTACGAGCCTATCAAGTTTACTATACAGGCATATATGTACTATAAATAAACCATTAGTTACGTGTGTGTGTGTGTGTGTGTGTGTGTGTGTGTGTCTGCGTGCGTGTGTAGTACAAGTTCTCTGGCTCTTCCTCCTCTTCGAGACGCCCGGTGACGTCATTTTATCAATATCCAACTATCGTGAAAATATATATGAGGTGTTTCTTCGTATCTCATGAATTTACCAGCCTGTGCAAGTTGAGCGAAAAAAGAGGGAAAATTCTTTGGTAATTTGCCTTGTAGTACATATAGCAGTTACATAAAAGTATAATTAAGGTATAAGTATAAACCAAATAATCATTCGTGCCGTAATGTCGTGGTAATAAAAATTTCGCATCACTTTACATACGTAATGACAGATTTTCAAAATTAACGTCTTGACCTCGAGACACTTGTCGCTCGTGTGTCTTATTACGAATTACGATAAATTTATCACTCAAGTGAACTTGATATCGTAGGTCTTTCGAGCAGTTTTACATTTTAAGCTTAAGCTTAAAAAGCTTGTTTAGAAACGATATTTTTGCAAATGTGATGAAACTATTATTTGATTCAAACATTTGAAAATGTATAACGGGGTGATCTGAAAATTTTGAAAATTCGACCGGTGGGACCTGGTTCTCGGAGGTCCTTTGGACAAAAGTATCCTAGTTGCAGGCAGAATGAGTCATGATAGCTTCATCCGATTTCGAATAATTAAATATTTTCGGAGTATATTATTTGAATGGAGATTTTTAAAAAATTGTAATTTCAATTTTTGGCAGAGTTTTACGCAAGATAAATTACCATTTTTGGTAGAATTACAGTGCGTGTCTGACGCACCTTCCGAAGGGATCTCGGAAAACCAGCTTCCAATGGCTGACTTCTTACGAGTCAATATAAAATGATAATATTAAAAGAAAAAGCTTTCTTAATGCTCCGAAAAAAAGATTTTATAAATATATAACGAACGAGAATGCTATACTTCTACGGTTTTGGATGCTGCTGCGTTAATCTTTTTCTTTCGATCGGTGTACCGCCCTGGGAACGGTGGTATGCCGATTTGAGTATGCTGCGAACGGTTTAAGGACGTACAGTCTCGAAAAACCGAAATAAATGAAGAATTTCTAGTTCTTAGCGGTGCTTCAAAAACCTGACGAAATGCAACATAGCGAACTCAGTCATTTTGAATAACAATATAAAAAATTTGCTCCAACTTTTACACTGTTTCAAAGTTGTCCATTTTTTTTTAAATTTTGCATACATTACCGAAAATTATTCATCATTCCTTAAAGTCACCGAAAAATCATCGACAACCCTCGGGTGTACTTAAAAAACGAGTCGTCCAAGTTCGTATATGAAAGGAAAAGGTTTCTGTATATTGTCGAATATACAGTTTTTTGAAAATTCCTCCGTAACATAATATCGATTTAATCCAAAATTATTGTGTTCAGTATTCTGCGTACGAATAATTCTTTCAGATTATTAGAGCACTGCAAAGTATTTGAAAAAAAAAATTTGTCGAGACTGTACATGCCATATATTTTAAGTCACGATTATCTCTCCTGAAGCGAAGTCTCATTTTTCTTCAGAATGACGGCGGGACGCCTCTGCTTGTGCTCAACGAAGAAAGGACGCTCCAGTCTTCACAAAACTTTAAATCGTTTGCACTACGATACGGTGGAATAAAAATGTCTCTGGCGAAAAATCGTTAAGATAAAAATAAACCGTCAAAAAAATAAAAGCGATAAGGAAATCTGACCCTAGTATATCAATGTCGCATGAATGAGCCTCATTTCTATGCTAAGATTTCGCTTCAGTTTTAATCGAAAGTGTCAGACCTTGGCTTTTCGTTCCATCTATTAACATATTTTGTTGAGTGAATTGGAAACCTCGATAGGCGCAACTATTTTCGAACCTGTTAACCTCGTATTTGCATTAACGCCACGTTATCACTCTACATAATTAGGCAGCGAAAACTACCGAGAAGTTCATAAATATATGAACGAAGACGAAAAAATGTATCCCCAAAGCGATAAAAAACGCCGAAGGAAAATAGAGATCTCTACTTGTTTTGTAACATGTCAGAGTTTTTTTGGTTCTCGCCTCCCTCCCAATCGAAATTGATCTCCCAGAATAAATGAATCAGCACATTTTGTGTACACACTGCTGTGTGTGTGTGTGTGTGTGTGTGTGTGAATAATCTTAATTCTCTTGTACGAAGGTTGGTCAGAAACAATTTCTGAATACTTCGAATTTCAAAACGATAAAAAGAACAATTCACGTGTATTCGAATTGAAAAGTAAATGAATTTACTTCATCTTAAATGGCAATAAGTTCTTTGAATTTGTTTTAATTTAAAAACAAATAATTTGTTCATGTCTTTTTCATATTATTATTGTCGTATATATTAATGTTCGAATTGGTTGAGTTTTCGGCATTGCCGAGTGCTCGAAATTCGCTAATACATCCGGAAACCGATCAGTGTTACGTCGATTACAGAAATAGATAAAAATGCCCAGCATAGTACGTGAACAGAAAAAAGTCTTTGTCGTGGATGTTTTGATGTCTTTGCTCCGATATTTAACACGAGTATGATAACATGATATCGAGAAATTGTTGAGAACATTTTCATTAGTTTTTAATGATAAGAGAAGAAGAGGAGGAAGAAGAAAAATCGAAAGTGGAAAAGTGAGATAATGCTGTGGAAAATAGTCGCCAAACATCACACCGTTGCCTGAGCCATTGTAGATTACCAAAGCGCAAAGGCAATTACCGTAAAATTAAAAAAACTGAGGATAATCGAATTTTTATAGCTGAACTGGGACCCTTGAACCTCTTGATCGTTATAATGTCATTAATATACTATTATTCTTGCTAAACATCGTTATTATGTTTATTCGCCGGTATATTAATTAACATTCTGCTGTACAGCGAGAATGACCCAGACCACCGCAGGTGATGTCGAGCAACACCCTTGAATGGCTGCTCAGCGACCTTCTCACAGTTTTTAAGCCAATTTCTTCTATTAAACGTAAAAAAAAACGTGATACAGAAGTGTAGCCTTAGCCTTATTCGTTCCAGTCTCACGTGTCATGCCAATCTATTCGTTCCGCTAGTCGTCTGACGACAATCGCGGTAAAAAGTTACCTTACCAGCCAGTGTGCAAAAAATATCAGGCGTGAATATATTATATTATATATATTTTTTTTAGAGCAAATGTAATTTCTCATTATTATTATTTATCAAATCACCGAAGCTTACCGGTCAAAATTATAGCGATTCTTCAAGAAATTCCGTGATATATTCGTTCGTTATCCAGAGCTAGGCGGAATAAATCTTGAGAAAATTTACAAAACTATCGCGAAAAGTGTATGTCGGCACCTGAACCTGCTCTCCCAATTTTGCACACTTCTTAAGTAAACTCTTTCGACGATCTTTAATTAGCACTCTTTAAAAAAAAGAATCGCCGACAGATGTTCTAAAATGCAGCATTTTTCTATTGCAGATAAGAAAATTCGAGTAAGACAGTTTTCGAGGAAAGATTTCGTTCGAATTAAATGGTATCAGATTCCTTCGCGATGCGAAAGAGTCGAAAGAGTCACAACGATATCGACAATAACATCGATGTCATCTACAAAGATGTCGTTATCGTCGGTATGCGAGGATTTTGTTCATTTTTCGAGTTACGCATGAAAAAGAGTGTATAAAAAACATTCTAGTTTGACCATTCTTTCAACTTTGCTAATTAATCGTCGTCTTTTTTTTTGACAAAGGGAATGGCCCCGGTGGGATTTGTCTCTCGTACATGCTGGCTGGCAATTGGCCCTATTACAAAGGTGAACCACATCCGGACGAAATGTTGACGGCGCGACTAAATTACGTGACTCGTAATATGAATAGCGCGTCCGAATTCAACAATGGTAATGTCCGATACGATTACGAGAATGGCGTCTGTCGGAGTAAAATGACGAGCAAACGTCGGGGCACGTGTCTAGCTCAGAGTACTCGCAGGAATCTGGCGACTTTAGTTTCGGGAATCGAGGGACGTGGCGGTGGAAAACCTCTGGCACTTCTCATGGACCAGCTGCAGCATCCTTGTCTGGACATTGGCCTTGATCTTCCAGCACTCATCGACTGGCTTCCCGATCACAAGGTCATCGATCATGTTGTTTTGGGCAAAGGACCCCCTGGAGGGTCATGGCAGGTTGGTTATTTTCCTCTTTTTCGAAAATTGCTCATCGCAGTTTTGAAAAAACTTGAGATCGCATTTTCATCGGGCTTGTGAAACTAGATAATTCTCAACGTAACGTCACTGTTCTGATTGCAGACGATGGACCCCAACGTTCTGACGATAAGCCTGAGTCGGTGGATGTCTTTGCCGGGTTTGCACATCGAGGAATGGCGCAAACTCGTCGAATCCGTGGACACACGTAAGAGCGTGATTATGGCGAACGGTGCGAGAAACGATCGTCACAGACGCGAGAAAACAACGACGCGAAAAACCGGGGCCAGAGTACCAGTCGGTACGGTCGCCGCTTATTACGAGGACTATGTCAGGCTTCAAGGATTGGACAAGTATTTCAAATGGTTAGTCGCGATTGCAATCGACCAAAATTCTGGCTTAGCTCTCACTCTGTACACGTACAGTACAATTCCTTCGGAACCACGATACATATGTATTTTCGGTAGAAGCTCTCCCCAATGCACCCTTTTCACCCTTCTTCAGTTACGTATCTGGAGAGATCCATCTTAAGATCGGTTGGTTACTCTCGATGTGTACAGCGGGAGGACGGTGACGTCAGTCAGGCCCGTGCAGGGATTCAGGAATATCGACGAGGTCGATTACGGCTGGATCGTGGAAGGAAACGAGAACGAGAATGGCGAAAAATTCCAGTACAGATGCAAGAGAGTCGTTCTCGCTACCGGCACGACGGACTCACCGAATCGCCTTGATTTACCAGGGGAGGATTATCGTTGCGACTGGATAACACACGATCTCAATGATTTCGAGAACGAACTCGACCGGCTGGCCGGTAAAAATCGTGAGTTTGCGCCAGAGTCATTCAAGTTGGAGAAGAAAAGAGAAAAGGAATAAACTTTCGCCCAAAGTACTTGACGGCCAGTTTTCCTTACGAAAGAAAAAATGCACTAAAATTCTCGATGAAATTGGAGTTTAATCTCAACAAAGTTTGATCTTAAATATTTCTGGTCCAAAGTATCTCGAGTCCAAAACGTCACTTTGAGTACCCTCAAACGGTAACGCCAGGTCACTCGTGTCCGATGCTTAAAAAAGTGCTTTAAAGTGCTTCAAAAAATCTGAAAAAATTCGCGATGACTTATCGACTATCTTAGAATAAAAATAATTCACCATATTGCTGATTTTTTTAAATTCTGTACCAATGAGGGCTACCAATAAGCGTCACTTCTGCCGAGACACGAGTGACCCGTTACCGTTTAAGGGTTAATCAAATGGTACACAATTTATTGTTATACCAGCTTAAGTCGCTACAATTCTGACTGATTACAATTTCTCTCTCTCTCTCTGTCTTTTCCCTAGTGCACTGTTCGATGATCGAAGGAAGCGAAAATTTGCCGGCTGTCGATGTTAAACCTGTTCTCGTGATGGGTGCTGGCTTGAGCGCGGCTGACGCCATAATGGCAGCGCGTATTCGCGGAATACCCGTTCTTCATGTCTTTCGCGATGCATCTGGCAATTCAAAGCGAAGACAGGATACCAATGATTCCGGCTTGAAGCTCGATTTAAGCAATTACGACAGGTTACAATGGCTGCCTGCCTCCGTATATCCGGAATATCACAAAGTTTACGAGATGATGGCGGATGCTGCGACGAATTATTCTCTCTACAAGGCATTTCCGGGCTACACGCTCGTTGATATCGGATGCAACGGGAATAATTGTTTCGATCCTAACGTCAAAAGCGTCACGCTTTGCTCACCAAACGGACTATTGCAGAACCTTCGCGTCTCGGCCGTTGCCATTCTCATTGGTAATTTTCCTTACTTTTAATCTTCTATTAGCTTTCCTATTATTATTATTATTATTATTATTATAGATCATAATTTATCCAAAAACCCTTACTGTGCACACCTTCGCAGCAAATCATCAAGTGCACAATCAGGCAATTTTTCACCTCGAATATGTCTGCAACTCTGCGCTTTTCGGAAAAACAGCTAGTCACTTTTTTTTTTAGTGAATCGATCGAACTTTAAGGCCACGCGGTCGGATTTCAGAAAAAAAATGTTTCTGAATCCCATAAAAATTTTGCAAGCGATAATGTACAATTTATAAGGAAACAGCTTTGTCGAGACAGCGATATTGATCGTTGCGCCAAAACGAGATATCACGAAGACGAGATATCACAGCTGAAGGATGGTAGTCGATAATAAATCGATTAACGTCGATTGATTTGATTTCCGCTGTTCCAGGCTCAAAACCAGATTTATCGTACCTGGGTGAATTATCGAAAAGACTGGGGAGAATCGTCGATAAGCCGATAGAGGGTAAAACAAATCCCATTGAAACGGACGAATTAACGTACGAAGCGATGCGTTCACCACGAAAAGGACTTTACGCTCTCGGACCCTTGGTTGGCGACAACTTTGTGCGTTTTTTACCAGGCGGTGCCTTAGGCATTCTCGCTCACATTTTAAATACGCCGGAAACGTGAGCCGAAACGGTTGAAAGCCCGATGGACAAAGGAAACAAGAGGAAGAGCAAGATGTAAAATAATGCTGAACGAACGTGATGTATTCGCGTTATCTTGTTTTTTTTTTGTTGTAAAAGTCGATGTATTCTCAGCTGGAAAATTGAGAGTACGAAAAAGGGAGGTGGGAAAATTTGTTTCAACGTCCAACGTTGTCTCTCGTTTGAATTTTGGATTTATACTCGAAATTCATGATTTCCCACTGCTTTTTTTTTCATTGTTCTTCAGTGAAAAACGTGCAATAACGATTGAAAAAAAGAGCTAAAGAACGAGGATACTCCACTCGTGAGCGGGGAAAAAATCTACAATCAGTTTTTGCATCAAACTTGGCGAGTTGCACGGCGGGCGAAACGACGAATAAAATGATCAACAGCGATGTTGAGAGGTATCTTTCGGCAATTATCGGGACTTGTATTTTTTATCATCATTTATTCATAAATGCGAAATTTCTTCCGAACGTCGAAGCACTATTTATCGCGAAAAACGAAACAAAAATACTCTAACGGCCTGTGTATGGTATTCAGACAACTCTTAAGGGGTGGCACCGCCGTAAATCACTAAAAACAAGCGTTTTTGTGAGCACTTTTTTGGGTTGGAAGAAACGGTGATGGAATAACAATCTTTGTTTTTCAAATTTTTGTTTTTCGTTTAGAAAAAATCATGAAGAATGGAATTTCAAAATACCGACGAAATTACACAAATTCGAGTATCTTAAAAAAAAATGAACTAATGAATTTTGTATGAGAAGAAGAACTGTCTGATCTGTTACTGAGTTTTTAATAATCTTACTGTTGGAATTGATCGAGCTCGGTATTTTAAATACGAACGATTTTTTTAGAGATTTTTGTAGTGTCATTAAGTACGCTAATTTCTCACTCTAGTTTCATTTTAATGAGAAAGTACAAAATATTATCATTCCCTTACGATTGTTTTCGTTCCAAAAAAAAATTTTCAAAAAAAAACCTTTATTTCAAGCAATTTACAGCAGTGTCGCCCCTTGAGGGATGCAAAAATTCTGTAATACCAACAATACTTGAAAAAGAATATATATTCTAGTTTTTACATGCGGGTAAAGAAATAGTCGAATAGAAATGGGTTATTGTCGTAACTCTGTAGTGCAGTAGAGAAGAATGCTCAAATTTTGAGAAGAAAAAGTTTGGATCAAGTGGAACGTCGCATTCGGTAATGGAATTTTCAAACGATTTGTAAAAATGAGAAATTTGATACCGCTATAAATCATATTTTTGTACAGATACAATCTTCTGAAAGGGGTGAAGTGTGATCGAGGGTCTGTGAGCAAAAAAAAAAGGGAAAAACAAAATATCATAAATATTTTCTATACGAAAGGATTTTCTGTTGATCCACGTGCGTATTATAATTGGGACGAGTACAGATTTTTTTTTGCCATCAACATTGTCAAGCTTACGGTGAATGTAGATCGAAAATAACGTTTGAGAATTTATCAAGATTTTCAAACTCGCCCCGAAATTCCATTCCGATGATTTATTTTATTATCCGGCATTTTTTAGTATAAAAAAAAACCTCGAATGTCAAGGGGCACCACTAGTGTGACCGCCTGCAAAAAGACGACTTTCGGGAATTTTTTTTAAGAAAACTACGGCATGGAATGTTTTAATATTTTCAGAATATATTTGTGAATGTATAATAAACACACGATACAATTTTTGGATCAAAAAATTGAAAATTCAGCCAGTTATTCGCGATCTCTCGAGGCTCCAAAAAAAGTCCCCCCATTGCTGCAGTGATACCTTTACGATGCCCGAAATAGAAAAAACCAAAAAGTTTATTAAACTATTTATTCGCCCGTACGATGACTGTCGATCGAAAAAAAATTGAAATTCAACAAAATGGCCGAGTTTTAAAAAAAGATTCAAATTTCGCACGAAAACTCGATGATTCTTGGCCTACCAAAATTACGCTTTGTAGTCGATTTGAAGACTGGAGCTTCATGGTATGGAGAAACTTGTATAAAATTCGGATGGCTGTAGCTCAAAAACTATTAGAGATATGCACTCGAAATTTGAGTATATTATTTTTAAAGATATTGATGGTATCGAAATATGCAAAAAAACATCGATTTTTTCAAAATTTCATACCAGTGGTGCCCCTTAAATCTCTCGTTGCCTCGCGACAAGTGAATGTATTTTCTTATAGAAGAGTGAGACATGCGAGTCACCAAACGAACCAGAAGACGAGATAGAATTGAACGAAACGAAAACCGAAAAAAAAAATAACTTTGTAAATCAGATTGAGAACCTCGCGATTATTAAAGTATAATAAATTTTTAGTAATCCGCAATTTTCAAACATACCTTCACTGAATTCCCAATAACTCGCGAGCATATTAATATTCAATCCTTGTAAAACTGACCATGAAATTCGATTAAGTCGAGGTGAAATTTTCATCGAACCCTCAATTCCTCAATAAAAAATAAAAGAAAGCATCAAGACGATTTCTAACTTAAAATATTTGTTTATTCAACAATTTTTTTGCACGTAGACGTAGGCGATCGTTCTTATTTAAAAAAAAAAGCAATCTCCATTTTTTTCCCTCTCATTTTTGCACAATTTCACCAACTGCAGTGTTTAAAATAATTCTCGATAATAAAACCTTTTTGAAAATCATTACTTACATCCCATACGAGGTAATTACATAGTGGGTTATTTCCAAAAAACTAATTTCATTGATACCAATCGAAGCAGCCGTAAAAATAACTTTTTTGTGACTAGAGAAGAGCTCGGAATCGCGATGAAACATTTGACCATTTTTCCTCTCCCAAAATGCACTCGCGTAATCGATAGTTTTTCAACGATTGCACAATTAAATACTCCACGTTACAAATCGATCTATTAAAATCGACAAAAACGCAAGTTGAACAGCGATATACATACAATCATAATTATTGTTGACCGTCGGACAATTTGTCCGCATTGCACAAACGCGATTACGTACACTATGTTCAGTCTTATTCTAAACGATGATAAAAGTTCCTATCCCTAAGCTTGTCCGATAAATCACGTTGTGTGGAATAAATTAACGTTTCTTCCGGAAATCCTGCAATCTCGTTCGAATATTCCCCGAGTATCGACTGGAATGATCGAGAGCACTCGAAAGATTAGCATTTAACGCTGTATCCGAAGTTATGACGACGCTGGACGCATCGAATTCACGAAAATACCAGAGAATGTCGAAAAAGCGAGGTGAGAAACACACGGAACGCGTACTAAGTTTTGAAGACGATAAATAAAAAACTGAGAAATATAACTGCCGCGGCGAGAATCAAGATGCAATACATCTTTCGGCTTGTTTTTTGATAAGAGTCTGCTTTTTTCAATTGTTTATAACCCTCTTGAACTTGGCCCTGTGTTTGCTCGATATTGTAATCAATACGATCGAGAATGCTCCCTTGATCGTGCACCATTGTTGCCAGATCCTGTAAAGTGTCAAGCGAAAATACTTTTTTTTTGTTTTGCGAAACTAACGCAACCTCCATCCTAATCGCTAACCTTTCGAGAACGCACAGGGACGATATGAGTCTTTTTCCACATTATATCGCGTTCATTTAAAAAAAGATTCGAAAAATGAAAAAATTTTCTGCAAATTACGCTTTTTTGAAAGCCCTTTTTCACAAGTAATTTCGTAAACGTTGATCATTCCACCGGCATATTTAATTATGTTTTTTTCTGTTATTAATGTGTCAATTTCGTCTCGGAACTTTTTTAAGCATATCGCACTGGGCAATTTAAAATGGTAGACGATCGAAATGTGCGTTTGACTGTGATAATCAGAAGACAGTCCAAGTGTGTACTTTAAAAACCGAGATTCAACATGCGACCAGGGGTTGTTACTTATTTTCGGACTTGAAAGGCTTCAAAATATTTTTGATTCATTTTTGACAGAAATTGTAACATCGCGTTGAAAAAATTTGTCATTTGTCATTTGTCAAACCGATGAAACTCTGCGCTTTTCTCCGGCAAACGTGAGGAAATTTGTTTTACCGAGCGAACCGGCCGAAAATGATATTTCAAAAGTACCATTTTTTGAGTTATTTGAAAAAAAAAACAAACGAAAAAGAGAATAAAAGCTAGAATTCAATTTCGCACTCGAGGCGTTTTCAACGTGTTTATCCTACTCAGAAATCTCCTCCCGGCATCAGTGTCGGAATCAATGCAACTTTTATTAAATCGTACGAAATCATCATTGACTCACCTTAAAAATATGATTGAGATCCGATATACTTCTGACTATATGTCCAACCTCCTGTTCTCTCTCGGTTGCTTGTCTCAACAGTTCTTCGGACTCTTCGATCTGAAGAAGCACGGATCTCTGAGTCTGATTTCCGGTTTGCCAAGAATTTTCATCGTTTTGACCAAACGAAGCGTCCGCCAGCCACGAATCGGTCGCGGCGTGCATCATGAGGCTTTCGTCGTCCGTGAAAAATTGTCTATTTCTCTCCTCTCGCGAATTCATTTCTGCAAACACATTTTTACATAAAAAAAAAACGTTGGTTGTTCCGGAAGTCTACTAATTAGCTAATCGGCAGTTTATTATCGGCTTTTTCGCGAAAGTCGGAAAGCTAAAGACGCTAATTGTCATGAAAAAGTATTCCGTGAGAATATGCAATGTATAAGAATATGCAATGTTAGTACGTTGAAGATAATTGCTCTGCGCGCTTCTGTAAAGAATGCTCATATCCTGCAAAGCCGCCGAAAGTGCCATTACTGCGCTGGTCGCGAGCTGGCGCTCCGCCGGTTTATTCTCGTGTCTCGCCGCCGACTTGATCGTTTGTACCTGCCGATAGGCGTTGGAGAACGCGCGACTTATTTCCCTCGTCAATTTTTCCATCTGTCGTTCTACCTACAACGTCAAACGCACATGTTTTCTATGTCATTCAAAACTCTGTTTAAATCGCAATTTAGCTAAAAAGAGTATTTTCAATGTTTGAAGAAAAACACAAGCGCGCAAACCTGAGAAGTTTCGTCCAGCGTCGGCCTGGTGAGCTGCTTGGCGTGAAGCTCCGTCAGAGTATCGAGTTTAGTGCGCAATCGGCTGAGAATGTATTGAGTCTCCTCGAGCGCGTCCGCCCAAGCAGGAGGCCCGGAATCGCCCAAATTTATTCCCTTCAGCTCAACGTTATCCGCTGCTGCATGTTCTCCGCCGACCAGGGCCATTCGATCTGACAAATTCTGAATGTAAAAAAGCGATTTTGAAAATTTGAGCAATACCTTTGGCAGCAAAGGTTGTTTAACATTGAAACGTTCATTACCCGTTTGCATTTTGAAAAAAACTTTACAATAGCACAATGAAAATTAACAACAAATTCATTGAAAAATACATCTTTGTCTTTTTCGTATTCAATCATGGCGATTGTGTTCGTAATAATTTAGTATATTTGTATTTTTTTATAGATTCAATATTTGCAACAAAAATCCAACAGTTTTTCGAAAATATGAATGTCCCCTCAAGGGGAGCGAGAATTTCGTGCTCAGTGACGAAAAAGTATTTCGTTAAGTCCATTGTATTGGGTATGGGATTGAAAACAGGCTGGAAAAGTTCAAGGATAATCTCCGGATGACGATTGTCGCAAAAATGAATACGAATGAAAATTTTCAGTTTCGGGCTACGCTCCAATAGGCGGAAAAACACTGTATTCATGAAATGTATCGATTCATCGGGTGAAATAATTACTAAGAGAGAGTAGGAGGGCCGAAGTTATGGTTTATTTCAAATAAATTCAATTTTGATCGAAATTAGATAGAGGTTATGGCGCCGACGAATACCTGTTCTGCAAAAATGTGTTTGCTCTGCAGAGCATTGTTTCTCATGAGAACAAAAGGCTCCGTGAGATTCCGCGTTGCCATATTTGTTCTTTATCAAGTCAATTTGTTACGAATAGCGGAATCGTGCGAAATCACGAAGAATGGAGGTATTTATTGATTTATCTTGAACATCCTGAATGACTGATGTGGATACACTGGATACTGTGAAATGCTCCTCTACCCTATCCTATAGTCCTATGCGCACACAAATCAGTCATAAACATTCCTTACGCGGCAGCTTCGTGAAGTTGGCGTCGGATGAAAAATGTTCACACCCAATCTAATCTCTCTGAAGTTTGCCTCTTGATTCTTCGACTTTTCATCTTTTTCAAACTGTCCACAGTAATACACATTTTACTTCCTCCCGATATTTTTCTAGAAATGATTTTTCACAAAAATTCAACCCAAAATGCTTCAAAATCAGCAGTAATTATCCTACAAAGAAAATTAGTTCATATAGTCGTGATACATGTTGCAATATGGTGTGCAATTGTATCTAAATTACGACGCAATTATATAATATATATTAATATAATATATATATATACATAAATATTAAATAATATCAAGAATAATAATATAAAATACAGGAAACGGTCACCCGCGATAATGAAAAAATGACAAGGCTGATCTATGATGCATTTTATTGTATAATTACAATATATTTACTAATCGTGTAATGTTAAATAATTATGAATGTTGCTTAACGATGCCTAGCATCGACATTAACTCTGTAAGTTTGATATGATTTTATTTATACACCATTAATATCCTCGAAATGGGTCTATTCGCGCTGACAACTGTATAGCTCTGTTTCTCACCGAGCACATATCGAATAACATCTCGATCTGTTTTTCTCTTCCACTTCATTTTTTATCAATTTAAAACCTCGGCTTACCACGACCGAGTCATACGCAGGATCTATCATTAATTTTTAACGATACGTCGTTGTTTATACTTTTATATATCGTTAGTACAAAATATTATTAGAACTCGTGTTAGAATATATCGATTGCCACAATTCGCAATTTCGTAATTCCGACCCGAAATGAATTGTTTCGTTATTCGAATCAACAGACACACATCCAGCAATCGACGTGGTTATAGCGTTCGTTCAAGATTCACCCGAATTTTAGGAACTATCATATACCATGCTCATCCTTTTTGTTTTCTTCATCCACCTCCTCCGTCCCGTAATAAACAAAATCGACAAAATCTCGACCGCTTCAACGTTATATGCATATGTACTCACACTCGCTCTCGTTAAATTTCTAATAAAAAGACATTCACTGCTGACGATATAACATTATTAAGTCTCTCCCCTAATTATCGATTACACGTTGATTTATTTTCTATATATATACTCTGTTGTTTTTTTTTTTTCGTTTTTATAATCCGAGCAGTTGTCTTTCAGTCATTATTGAAGTCGGTCATGCATCACCGTGTACCGTTCGATCATCGGAAGCGAAGATTTCTTCGTCACCACACTTTTACCTCGATCGAAAAGTTTCATGTTCGTGTTTTTTTTTTTTTCCCTCCACACGAGTACATAATACTACTGGATTCACTATAATATTGCACTAGAATATCAATGACATCTCGCTCGGTGATTAGCCTCTAATAGTAATCGGTATACCTCAAATCGAGTCATTTATGCCGTCGCATTAAAACTTGGTATACGAAACTGCGATTATTATTATTTTATTCGCCATTCTCATCTCGATTTTTTTCATCCTTAATCGTTATTTACAGATACGCCTATTGCGGGACGGTGATACCGGTACGCACTCGAATAATCTATACATTGACTATTCAACGAAAAAAAAAAAAGAAGAAAACGTATATTTATGCATGATAATCACGCAAGTTCGATCTCGGCAAAAAATTGTTGAAATGGCAGTTTCCGAGAAAGAAAAAAGATTAGGCATATTCGACATTGGTTTTCGATGAAAGTAATATTAAAAAGTTATTAATAAAAATATTCACAAAATATTTGTATGAAAATCTTTGGTCAAAGATTATTTACATTGTTTGAAATGAAATTGGTGACGTTCCTTCGGAATGCACGTTACGAATTTTTTAATTAATTTCCTTCACGTCTGAAATATTGTTACACACATGGAAATTTTTCGCTTTTTCTTTGTCAGCTTGTCGTATACGAAGTTTCGAACGATACGTGAATTTTTTCTGTGTACACAACGTATAGTATACAGTGGTCTCAAAGAAATTTTCTATGAAGAAAGAAATTACAGAGCAATGAAAAAAGAATTGTAGAAAAAAATGTATACGTATTTCTCGAACGGATGCGAACAATTTTCGTTTTCAAACAATTTCATTATATTCCTTTTTCGAAATTATCGTAGTATTTAAAATTAACACGCTCGGTATCTTCCACATAATTAATTTTTTCATATATTTATCATAATATTGCCAATCACTTAAAATTGTCACTCTTATATTTGTGCATCGATTGTACAATCAGATGATCGATAAAACTTTTTTGGAAAAAACATGATTTCTCATTCGTTGATCACTCCAAAGACGTAAAAAAGAATCATTGCCGTCGCATACATGATTTCCTCTTCTATTCCTAAATTATGAAATACATGAAAATATACGTATATTTCATACGAATTCGCTGGATGCATTACTCTGATCCAAATTTCGCACTCTCTTCCTCTCATTTTTTACTATCTGTATTCAGTCTGTAGATTCACTGTTTGTTTTTTTTTTTTTCCCCCACGTACCAACCCCTATCGTCGATCGAAAAAATAAATAAATGAAACAAACAATTCCAACATAAATGTCTATATCAATTTATTTTCAAAAATCGAATGTTAAAATATAATATAATAATGTTAATAATAATAATAATAATAATAATAATAATAATAATAAATGATGATGACAATAATGATAATAATAATAATAATACGTGAATTAATCGGATTGTTCATTCGATAATTTATCTACCAACCGTCATATACGATATATCGTGACAAACGTAACATCGAGGGTTGGATTTGGTGTGCCGAGGGTTGTCGAAAGCTTGGGAAATTAATTTTTTTTTTTAATATTCATTCACCTACGTTTCGAACGATTTGTTTTATCTACAGAGCTTTTATTAACAGCTAGGTAACCCTCATTTACATCGCATGAGTGTGAGAAATACTTTTCCAATCGTTACTGAAAAAAAAAAAAAAAAAAAGAAAAAACGAAAACGCACACGACGACACCGGTCGTTGCGAATATTGAAACACATTTCGCGCTATCGTCTCCGTCCGCCTACGAATACAATTTTAACATGAATGCACACTCGCGAGAGTTCATGTGCGCTTTTTTTTTTCTTTTTTTTAGGAACTTTTTTCTTCTTTCTACTGTACTTGGTCCACATGTCGGAAAGTCGATTCACGCGTGTCCGTCCGTCCTCCACACGCTGTAAATTTTTCCAAGCGTTCTCGATAATCCCCGCATTACACGCGAACGAACGAAAATAAAAAAGGCCCCGAAACATTTTTGCAAACACCGACGAAGAGCCTGGGAGCATGAAAATCCTTGGGAATGTTGAGATTGAAAAAAAAAACAATCGAGATTATCCCGACACTCGTTAATTTCGAGCAGTTTCCGCTTGCGATGCTTTTCGAACGAGGATCTTTCAGTCCCGCTGACGATGACCGTGGGATTGTTGGTTTCGAAAAAAAAAAGGTTCAAAAAGACGCATCTCAACGTACGTAATCGACGGAAATTTCGATGCACAGCTGTGTGGTAAAAAAAAAAAAAAAACACCTGACGTAACTTCGCAAATCGGTCATATGCAGATAACGACAATATGACAATCGTTGCAAGCTCCGCCATTGTTAATTCGCGTCATCCATGCAACAACACGAACCCCGCTTTTTTTTCTGTTTAAGCTCGCACTACTTTCTCTCACCCACTCGTATCCGTATGTACAATACATTTATTTATAATATTTGTTTATTTCAATATGTGTGTTTCCTTATATACTCCTATACATACTTTTTGTGTCGAACAGTCAATACGGGTGCTTACAACGATAATTGATATACTCGCTAATTCATAATTTATGTACACATATGTATAAATTACGCGGGCGTTATTACCGCGTGTGCATCGAATTTTGTTAACCCCTTTTTCTTTCTCTTTCTCGGCTGCCCAAGTTTTCGGCCTTGACGAAGCAGCAATTTTCTCAAAATACCGCATCTTTCGCATGTGCGATCGAACATCGACAGAGAGAAGTTTTCACGACTCGCGGAACACCTTAAAAAACCCAACTTGGCACTGCGACACGTGCATGCATTTCCGCAATAATTCACATCGAGTCAGACACGTGCGCGCTACTCCGTAATACTGTTTTTCATTTTTTTACAATTTTCTTTTCGTCTCGACACTTTCGGCAACGTCCGCGAATCCATTAAATCACCAAACTCAAAGGCGAAGGAGAGTGGAAAAATTCCGGTGGAAGAAAAAAAATGATTCGGGGTAGAGAAATTGGACGAGAGTAAAAATCATCGAATGTCTTTACCGCGATGCAGTGTGCGTCGGGAATTGTCCTATCGGTGTTTCGAGCCTAGCACGATCGAAAGACGCCGCAATAAATAATTATAAATACGTCAATAATGATAATAATATTAATCATAATAATAATAATAATACACCGCGAAATAAAATCACAATAGTTACAACGAAACGCGTAAAATTGATCTAGAGTATTCCGCGAGGTGAACCGAGTCCCAAAACAATCGATACGTAACTTAAAAATAAGCATTTCTTCGTTTTTCGTTTTTTTTTTTTCACTTCATTCATTAAAAACAAGACAATTGCTTCGGCAAATCGCTGTTGACGTACACTCAATTCGTTCGCGAATGCCTAAATCTATTTTGCACGCGTGACGCTTCGACTATTTATAAAGGAAAAGAATCTTTGGGACTTGCTTTTAATTTCCATCGATTCGTGATTCGATACTGATTGCAAGTATTTCTACCACAATTACAACCTCTCATTTCGCTATTTAATATTTACAATTGTCGAATCACGAAAGATCACTTTCCGATGTAAATCACGAGGCGAGTACGTCGATGACCATTGAGGACGTTTCGCAGGTTTATCTCATCACCGCAACAACGTAATTGATATTGTTGAGTGAGGTACTTTTTAGAGTCATGACGCGTCAATTTCCGAGGAGAAAATTTGAAAACCGATTTTATTGAAACTGTCGAGCCACTCTGGATGATGATTTTTTATTTGTGGTTGAAAAAAGGAAAACAGAAAGTAGTCCGACGTTTGGCTTCTTTTTACCTCGCGTAGCATTCAACGATGTTTCAATAATAAAGTCTGTGAATACGCGATCGTGGTACTGTCGCATGGAAATAAATTACGTACAAAAATAGATATATGTATGGATGTATTTCTCGATTTTAGGGAAAGAATATGAAAATCCTTGTCTTTTATATATTTTATGTACATTTCTCGAGACAAAAATTTCATGTTCCTCATTTATTTTTGCAGATATATTTTATTTCCATGAATGACGGTAAAACAATCGCGATCATGTCGATCGGTATTTTAGGGGAATGAATGAAATTTTCCAAGTGACCGTCGATGGAAAAATCGAACGAAAATGTAGACCGGATTCTAGGGTTGAATGAAAAACGTACGATGTGCACGGTGCGAGAAAGACGGTTGATATCTCTTTGAACAAGTCGTTTTTCCGGTCGATTTGTATTTCGAAAAAATGTAAAAAAACCGTGCTGGCTACTCGATCCTCATCTGAATGGCAGGACGATGAGTCCACTTATTTTCTTCGTTCTTAAATATCTCTCTTTCAATTGTCTTAATCTCAATGATATGGAAAATACAGTTCAAAATTTCTAAGGTTCATGATATCTCTGAGGGAAAACATTACGACGTCGGAAAAATCTTCTTCCTCAATAAAAAAAGGTATTGATCATTTTTTGGGTTAAAAATGGGACAAGGATTCGTCCTGCTTTGAGGAAGACGGATAACCGGGCGTGATTATTTTTGAGTGAAATAGAGATATGTAAAATAAAACTTGGTTGAGATTGGGATAATTGAAAAAGCAATAAGGAGCAGAGTCACTGTCCTGCCGTCCGAAATCGTCTTGTTACCTCACCATATGTGTGTGAAGAATCGGGCTTGCTAAACCTGATGCATGATTGACGTAAAATTGTCTCGCTTGTCGATTTATAACGCAAACGGCATACTGTTTCCTGAATTTTAGTCCTTAGACACCGTAATTAATAAATGTATCGAAGTTGGAAAACTCGGTGCCCTGAGATTTGTTGCCTTTCAACGAAACTTCAACAAGTTGATGATTAGCGATAAAACTCTGGTAGATTGCACAATCGTCGTTGGTAGTGTCGATGATGATGATGATGGTGATGATTATGATGATTATGATGCAGGTGATGCTGCTGGGAGAGTTGCTGTTGTTGCTGCTGTTGATGCGGCTGGGAATGATGCTGGTGATGATGATAAAGTACGTCCCTCTGGTGGGCGACACGCTGATGTCACTCGTGAGATTTACCGCCAAGTGTGTGATAGTTGCTGCCTCCTGACGTCACTAACGCCAGAGGCAACGGCGAGCCAAGTGGCGCCGGATGTGTGTGAGAGTGGCTCATACCCGAGGAGTGCGTTGTTAACGCCAAAGGACTACTGGACATCGAGCTGGCGAGGGATGCGAATACGGATGGTGCTGGTGACGCCATTGTTGGGCTTCCCATTGCTGCGGTTGGTGGGTTAATCCTTTTTTCTTTCTGCCGCCTGGAGGCATCAAGAAACATCGTCAAACATTGATTCTTCATGATTTTTGGGTGTTAACGTTTCTGCTTGTTAATTGAGATATGAAGCTAACGAGAGAGGCTACTGATGCTACACGTTTTTACATCAAATTCCTGTCAAATACGATTATTTACGAGACGAGGTAAAACTCCAATGAAACTTCACTTAAACCGATGATCCAATAATTTTCAGAGGTAATATTACAAAGTTTCAACTCGGCTTAATAAAGCATCCTTGTAAAATATTGTGTTGTCAGAAATGGGCCAACTCGGGGGAATGCGGATGAAAGTAAAAACTCAAATTCGAAAGTACGAACCTATTGCAGAACCAGACTCTGACGACTTCTTTCTCCATGGCGAGACTATCAGCGAGTATCGTGATCTCTTCGGATGTTGGTTTCGGATTTTGTACAAATGACTTTTCCAGGGCGACCCTGACACTCGTCTCTATCGACGTTCTCTTCTTACGCCGTCTGCCTATCGCTTCCGGTGTCGTCAGTGGGTTCGACAAAGAGTTTGGATTGTTCAGAGAGTTGTCGGCATCCTCGAGCCACTTTTGCAAGAGCGGCTTGAGTTTGCACATGTTTTTGAACGACAGATTCAAAGCCTCGAACCTGGAACGAGGATTGCGATATTCGTGATGATCTTTCTCATCGGTATTCGTTTTTTAATGACACTGATGAATTTTGATGGATGTTCAGTCGTCGAACGAGTGTTTTACCTGGAGATCGTCGTCTGAGAAAAGTCATTCCCATAAAGCTTTCCCATCGCGAGGCCGACGTCACCCTGGGTAAAACCCAGCTTGATGCGTCTCTGCTTGAAAGTCTTGGCAAACTGTTCCAGTTCCTCAAGATCGGTCGTTTCTTCGGGCGAGGGCTCCAGTCTCGTAGATGGCTGTTTTATAGCCGGTGGCGTATCGGGCGGCGGTGGTGACCTCTGCTGCGTGACTGTTCTTCCCATGAGGCTACCGCCACCTCCACCACCGCTGCCCTGGAGGGCTTGTTGTTTCTGAAGAGCCTGGAGCTGCTGAGCCGCCTGTGCTACCGCTTGCTGCACCTGGTGATAATTAAGTTCATTGACCTTGAAAATTGAACTGTTCGTCGTTCTCGACGATTGGGCAGAGGGTTTGGAAAATACTACGCGCTATAAATCATTTTTTCGATTCTACGACGTTTCGTGACAATTTTCGATATTGACGTCTGACCCGACCGGAGAAAGCGCGATCAAAAATTATAATTTCAACAGAGTGTTGAACTTGTGAAAACATTATTCGACGAAGATTTTCAAAGTCGACATTATTATCATGGAAAATGGACATTCTTGACGTTACTCAACAGGTCCTGAATTTTTAGTGACGTTTCGCCAAGTACGAAATTGAACTTGGAATATGCAAATTTGTTTACGAAATCTACCGCCTACGTGACAATCGTACCTGCATGGGATGTGAGCGCGGATGACTCGGTGTCTGAGAATAGGCACCGGTTTGCAACAGCCCCTGCAAGATTTTGACGATAGTTTTTTTGTGTCATTGTGCCAAGCCGCCATTCAACGACGTGACATTTTATCGTAACGACAATTTGCACGGAGGATATGTTTCGAAACACTTGTCACACGTGCTCGTATCTCAATGTGTCAATAGATTCGCGCGTGTCTACGTCACGTGGTAAAGCAGGTAAAAAATACCAGAGTTCCTGCAGAGCATGCTCCCTAATCGATTAACCTTTTCTTATGGCGATGGATTTTCCCTATCGAGCTGCTGATCCTTGAAACCTACAGCGGTACAACCCTTGACACGGAATGGTAATTTAAAATGGTCGCGTGTCTCACCCTTCACTCAAATCCTCCTGCAACAGCAGCACACACTCGAGGCAGATTATAAACGTGCTCGATAGTCTTTTAAGACTATTTTACAGCCAATGTATTCCCCATCTGCAGCCAACGTCCAGCAATCATAGACTCGATCGATACTATCTGATATTCAGTTAAATTATCGTTCGTAAGTAATTGTCGGTCCAAATAAAATATTTCAGGTGCCCACTAATCGAGATCACTCGAAAACCCAATGACTCTGCAGTTTCGCTACGGAGATATAAAAGATTCCATCCGTTAAATCAGTTTTTTCCATTTATAAAATTACTACATCGATCCCGAGGCAGACTCGAGCAAAAAATATATCGACATAATTTTTGTCACTAATTACGTCGTTGTGTCGGTTGATAAAATCGCTTCAGAACCATCAACGTGCTTCAACCTCCGATAAACCACGATGATTAGATAGCGCTTCTCGCGATTCTTAGATGCGAAGGATTTGAATGCGATTAATCTACAAAAATGTACTTAACGCGACTGTTACCCGTGTGTATTATTCGGCCTTGGCACAGTTTTTTTTCCCAACAATCCGATAAAACGATTGTACGATCGTTGTTTTCATAAAAATCATCGATCAATGGTGTGGAGTGCGCAGTAGCAACGAAAATCCAGCATGAAACATTTCTGCCGTAATGGAACATTGCACGATCAAGTTTAGAGCCAAACATCGCGCTTTTTCGATGAGAATATCTTCCGATAAAATGTTTTTTTCTGCACGTTTCTCAGAGTACTTTCGTCCGCATGAGAAACCATTGAATTTGGGAATTATTCCAAGATGCTTAGCACTTTGAAGCCGGCATATTATGTCACTCCGCGACAACGATCTGTCTGAGATTTTCTTTATTGATAGTCCTGGCACGTGGCGAAAGGGTTCTTCTCGACTGCGGTATTGTAATATTATATATACACATATGTAGAGACGCGGTGCGGCTGTCCCAAGGGAAGAAAGCAAAAAAACAGGGTGTATCGAATGAAGAAATTAAACGTCCATCCCGGTAGACGCCCCTCGGGCAAGGGATTACGATCGAACCCTTTTATGATCGCGTGTGAGAGGGGTTGAGGCAGGTTGGCTGGTTGCGTCGCAAAACATGGAAAAATGAGAAGGGCCCATGCGATCTATCGTCGTTTCCGTGTGTCAAAAAGCTCGTCGTGTGGCTCTCCATTGTCGCTTGGATAACAGAATAACGGGTAGTGGGTACTTTAAAGGAGGAGAAAAAACCTTCTTCCTATGCTGTCCATGCCACGTGTGAGTTAACAAAAGACGCCTCAGTGGCAAGGTGCTACCTATCTTCCCTTCCAGGCTCGAGCCTCCATCCCCTGCCCTACGTTCCTGTGTACAATCGACACGGATTTTAAAATAAACTTCCCGAGCTCTTGAAATCGTTTCCATCTCTATTTCCGCGCGCTCTAAGCCATCTTTCTCCTGGTACACGCGTGTTATTAAGATTTTGTATCTAAATATCCGTCGGATTGTCGACATCGAAATGACACATGTTTCGTCGAGTGCGTCGAGGGACGAGGAACAAAAAGGGAGAGGGAGAAACGGAGAATCATCGTGGAAATTACCTGATTCTGAAGAAAAAACTGAGCCTGCGCCGGAAGTTGACCGGCGGACGAAGGATTCGCTTGCTGAAACATGGCGAACTGTTGAAGCTGCTGCTGAAGCGACTGCTGCTGCTGTTGAAGAGTCGACGCCAGCGCTTGAATCTCTTGAGGACTCAGAGCACCCAATGGTCCGTGCATGAGAAGCTGCTGACCAACGAGTTGAGCAGCCAACGCCGCTTGTGTACTTCCGGTATTGCCCGCGTGACTTCCGGTTAACTGGCTGCTAACGCCGGAACTCGGTGACGACGCGCTACCGCTCGTACCGCTGCTGCTGTTCCGGTGCGAAACATCGGTAACCTGCGAGGAGCATCGCGTTAGTTTGCTGTTCTACTTGCATGGACCGCAACCCTCTCTTCGTGCCCGAAAATCTCCTGCGATGTTTGTCATCGAAACTTTACGGGCTACATGATTTTTTAGCTCCTCCATTGTTGTTGATTCGTTGGAGAAATCATTTCCGATAAATAGAGATTATTTTTGTTTTAAATCGAATCGAATCGAATCTGATACAATAAATTTTGACTTTACGAATTTGTCTCTCCAATACGTCCCGCATGTTATCGTTGCAACATTTTCGCGCCAACTTGGATACTTTATTGTTTGTTAGATTTAGGACAACATGTTGTTTGTTATCGATAAATATTATCATTCTCGGAGGCTTTATTATTGATTCCGACGAGACGCGTGCCTCAAGAGCCTACGGAGGACGGTCCAAAGCCACGTAATAGGTTGACACGCAGGGACCTCATGCCTCGGGGCTTTTGGGACACATTGACAGATGTTCTTTTCGAGAAACTCTCGTTTTCCGTTTTTCATCATGCACTACGTGGGTGTTTCTCCGGCTCTTTTTTTTCGAGATTCATTTTTCTCAATTTGCATACTTCAAGGATATTCCAGCAACGTGCAACACAGAGTTGTCAATGTTGCTCGATTGTCATCGATTGGAAAGTAGACATAGGAACTATGATAATGTAGGAAATCATTTTGAGACATCCGGAAATAGGCGTGGTCGTTGAAGGGTTAATCAACCTGCTGTATTCATCGAAATTATTACTCAAGACTTCGCTGGAAGGAGGCCACGAATTCTTTTTGGAGTACGTATAATTCTTTGCTCATTAGACGATTTACCGGCCGGTTTGCCCTCATCGATCGTAAAAACTAATTATAATATGAAATTCTTTACTAACCAAGTTAAGTGCTCCACCACGATCAGAGTCCATCGAATCGTGATCCAGAGTCGCCTCGTTACCATCGTTAATGTCACTCGCGATGCTTCTGTCGTCGCCGCTGAGTTCGGGTCCATCGACATCGCCATGCAGGTCGGCATCTGCGACGGAAAAAAAATAGCACCATACAGAAAAAGTGAAATTATTTATCAACGAATCGTAAAGTCACACGATGGCACTGCATCAATAATTAAATCGATTTCGCGACGTTTGCGAACACCCGGAATTTTCTACTGGCTTATTCGGTCAATCCGATTTCACATGTATATACGAATATTAATACTCGTCACAATGGGAACCGCTTGGAGGGAATTCCGTTTTTGGGTTTCCAACATCGGAACGTTCGAAATTTGAGTCTTTATCAAGTACACGCGCTATTTTTCCTCTTAGAAATTGAACGCTGATGTGACAATTACAATCACACGACCAAGATTTCGGACGATCGTGTTTTGCAGCTGTTTTTCATTACGAATCGTCGAATCCGCAAAGAAGGATGAAAAGGTGACTGAAAAACGTACAATCGTTGTTATTCTGTGCTCTGTATTTGTCATGCCTTCGATGATGACGATGATAACGCGTCGGTGTACTCGTCGGTGTACTTGTCGCATGTAGCCGCATATCCGCGAAGATCATTCTCGGATCTTCGAGGAAGACCATGTCTTTCGGATCACTGCGCACCCTGCGACTGTTATTACTACCGGAAACACTGTTTTTCACCGTCACATCTGATGGCTCTCTCTGTCCAGCTCTCACGAGATCCAGCACGACGAACGTCGGAGCTATACGCTCTCGAGCACTCCGTCAGGAGTGTTCTCCGCGCACGTATCGTTATCATCAGCGAACACCGATGCTTCGGACGATATTAATCTTCCGCAAATTCGGATTTTTTCATATTCCAAAACGAACTTTGATTTTCCTTTATATACGTTCACAGAACAAAAATTATAAAGATAATCCGAATACACGAACAGAATGTATGTACACTTTTCCACTGAAACTCGTCGACTGTTATCGTCTGAATGAAATTCGAGATTAGATCACACGTCGTAATATACATGCGCGTAAAACGGTTTATACACGTTTTTATCTATACATTTTTAGGATAATTCGCGATAAGCTCACGTCGCGATTGACTCAGCGGAAATAATGGGATGACTCACGAGTCACGAGTTCTTCCGTCGATTGGATGAGTGGTAATTAAAAACTTGTATCTAAAATACGGACTAATAACGTTGATTTTATGCATGCTAAATATGTACATCGAATGGAAAATGGCGTTACGGTCCTCGTTCCACCGCCGCCACTGCGTGAATGTCAAAGTGACGCAACGCCGATGCGCCCTACCGGCGGTGTAGCCCTCAGGGCTAACTACCTTCACCCCACCGTGTAGCCACTGCACGCACGTACCATTGGCTGACGTTGCTTGTCCCTCAGATTCTCATTGGCCAATGAAGAAAACCCTTCCTGAAACGGAACTGTTCTCCCTCCCCCCCCCCCCTCCTCATCCCCTCGCGCCATACACACTATAGAAACAAGCAACCCTTCGTGTGCATCTATCATCGTATCTTATGACACAGCCTCCCTCGCTACACCTCTTGGTCCATATGCCGATCCGTCTCTCTTGGATGTGCTCTCGGACTCCCACTCGGAATTCTCGCCTCTCTCTCGTTGTATACTACCGGTGTCCTAACGCATAAACGTCGTCACACGTATACACACACACACACACACACACGTGTGAAAACACTGAGCACACTTTTTTCAAAGTTTTTTTTTTCCTTTTTTTTTTTCATACAGACTATAATGCGACCCGCGAATAATCGGTTGGAACCGATTTCACGAACAGAACTTACGCCTCATGATCGCTTTACATCGGTTGACGCTGCCTGTCTTCTGATGTATCCCGATGTATCCGAACGCACGCGTGTGCATACGTGTAACTCGCGCACGCACGTAAGCCGCATAACGGTTTTTAAATGTAATTATTACGATTCGCCACAACCGAAAATCCATTTGTAGACGAGATTTATGGCTCGAGGCGGGGAGTAACGTCGCCTCACCGTGTGTTATTCTTCCCCAAGCGTCTTTGCAATTTTCTTTTTTAATTGCAAACTTTGACGGGTAAAGGAGACGAGCTTGGCACCGTATATACCATGTTGCTGCTCGAACTCTCGGATAAAAACAAATTAACGAAAAAAAAAGATGTTATTTACGAAACGTATTGAAAGAATCAACCCTTGAGAGTACGCTGCATCTCGAATATGGTGAAAATCGAATCGTAGGCCTCGCGCAGGTAAATTTTTGTAGAAAAGTTTTCAGGCAAAAAAAAATGCTTCGGCATTACGATCGTTGAAATCTTCCTTCGCGTAAAAACCTTAAAAAAACAGACTCTGACGGGGAAATCAGGACTATACACACGTTCGTAAACACAAATGGAAGATGGATAGAGAGGGTCGCTGGATGGGTACAGAGCCTGCAAGAAGAAGGTAAGAGCAGAGGAGAGGCAAGGATGGAGGAGGGATAAAAGTGAGAAACAAAATTCAAACAACTCTCAAAGACGCTTTTTTTGGGCCAACGTCCGTTTATAGGAGTGCAGTATAGCGGTAGAATGTCTCCTCCCGGATTCTCGCTCGTTTCATCATTCTCTTTCATCTTTATCCTTGTTGCGTGCATTCACGTTTTTTTTTTACCTGGCCTGCGGATTCCCCTGAATAACGTAAAAAAACCTGGCAAAGCAGGTAGCCGCATATATCCGACGTGAATCCGTGGGTTTCTTCGGCAAGAGCACAAGATTATATTGGTGGATTCACTATAAAATTTCAGTTACTCGGAGCAATCTCTCCCTTCTTCGTTTTAACGTTTTACTGCGCATTCGACGAGAGTCCGCCCTTCGTCCAGAGGGTACAGGTAGTCATGTGTACGTATATACACGGTACGATGTATATATACACATGATGGAATAGGAAATTTTTCCTTTCATCGAGAAATTTGCATCGCCATATTGCCTGTTAGTGGAACCTTTTTTTTATCCGAAATCCATACTTTTTTCCGTGAGAATCAGGTACAGTTACGTAGGGGAACGATGGAAGAATCGAGGCACCTTTCAATTTTTCGACGTTTTTTTCCGTTTCTTTTTTTAGGTCCATCGAGACCCGTCTTCGTAAAGGGGGACGATTCATTTTTTGGGGTGGTTTCCGTTGGTTTCCGCGCTCTCACGACACCCGAAAATACCCTTTTCGGGAAAGAAAGGATGTACGAATGTGCCGCTTCGTTTTTCTCGCGCGTTATAAACTTTTCAGAGGCGTAAATCGTGCGCCCGAAACAAAAACGTCAAGTTGGTGAGTTTCACGAGTCGAACGTTCCCAGGTGTAACGATAGGCGTTTCACTTTTCGTCTCTCTCTCTTGTATTATAGTGGCGATAAGATGTAACCGTCATTCTGATTCTTCGAGGCTCGAGGCCCGATCGCAGCATCATCTATCTCTGTCTAGCGTTTCATTTTTTTTCGCTTTTTTTCATACCGTACGTGGCGTTTGAACGACGCGTTCGTGGTAAGGGTAGACGACAGGGGAAGAAACTTTGCTGGTAGATCGAACGTTCCACGCGATTTTCATGTTTCAACGGTTTTTTACTCGTCTTTCTTTAAAAAATCGACACTGAGAAAGGCCTCGCGTCCCGGTCATGATATCCCGCAGTACCACAGGGGAGTCTTCTTCTTGCGACTGTTTCGATTGAAATGACGCGGGAAAATCCTTCCGCGTGTTTTCAACACGCGTGTTGCACGGTGTATCGTTTTATACTTTTAACGGCTTCTTGGTTCTGTCTTTGCTAGGCTTGCGCACGTGTGTGCAGCTCGATTGCTCTTTTTCGTCAGATAGCATCGAATCGCCGTATGAGGAAAAAATTTGCGAGACGTCAACGGAAATGAACCCCGTTCTTCTTTTCGCAGTACCAAAATGTATTGCTTTTTTTTCATTTTTCTAGATAGCCTTCGAATTTCGACTTTTTGAGGTTTCCGGAGAAGTGGCGAAAAATGAGACGAAATGCTGATCACGAAACCAACCGACTTTTTATGGATAACTCGACATTTCCATGAGAAAATAGTAATTAATCGATAAAATTCGTATTATCGCATTTTCGGACGGAAATCTTAGGTTTTCGATGAAATACCGGCGTGTTCCGTGATCAGCGGGAAAAAATACATCGATATGGACCATTAAAAATCACTTTTGAGATCCGAAATTTTTCGTCATTTTCCGCCGGATTGAGTTGCGTCACTAAAATGCTTGCCATTTTTTTTTCGTTCGAGATGGACACTCCGACTTGTACTTATTCTCTTGGCAATTGATGAGGCTTCAAAATGCCGTTTGGTTTGTCCAGATATCTCAGTTTTTCGATTTTTGGCAGATTTTTGAAGTAGAACCACCGATTTTCGCCAATTTTCCCATACATACCCCTTTCCGTTTTTTTCGCCGATTTTCAACACCGATTTTCAGGGTGAAGCAATTTAGCTATCGACATTTAACTTTCACCATTGTTTAAGTCTACTCGAGGGCTTTTCAAAACACCCCCAAAAAATCTATGTAGCTTAATTAGGGAGGAAGTTGTGATCATTTGAAATTTCGACTTTTCGACGATTCTGGAAAAATGGCGAAAAATGAGTCGAATTTTTTTTTTTCAAATTTTCAATATTTCAGGAGCGTATTCGATCGGAAATTTTCCGCTGATCACGAAACCCACCGATTTTTTCCCGAAAACTCGATATTTCAACGAGAAAATAGTAATTAATCGATAAAATTCGTATTATCGCATTTTCGGACGACGTTTCGCAGTTTGTTAAAAATTGAATTGAAACCAGCGATTGTCTTCGAAACATGATTTTTCCTACAAAATTGTATACCTCCTGTTGATTTGAGTACAAATTGTATGATCGTCGCGGGCAAAGATCCATATGCGATTATAATTTGATGCCAGGGCAGCATCGATTGATGGTATACAAACTTATTTAACATGCGAACAACTGACATGGTAACCCCCTGAAACCCATTCATCATACGAACATTTATCCATGCATCGTCGCGAGATCTATTTTGAAGGAAAACAAGGACATCACAGCTGGGCTATATCAAACACTCTGTAGTCCACTGTAGCAATTGGTGAGACCCAAATTCTTCCTACCCTAGTGCGCATTTATGCAGTGATTCATACCCCTGCCGCGTTTCACGTTTCCCTCGAACCCCCAAAATTTTTCGACTGATGTATTGTGCGCACTCCGCTGTACCAGATCCAAAGCTTTTACAGAGAAATTCGTGTTAGCCACACACGCTTAGCTGTACATCGTTGGAGGCTTTATCCCGCATGGTTTGGTTGCATGGGCAGGTCAGGTGATAAAAACATTACAGTGGCACCTGAGATACATGGAGTAGCAAATTTTTGTATCGTATAATTGTACGAATATTACAGCAAAGCTTATGGGCAAAGCTTATGGACGTTGCGAGTGAAACAGCAGGGTACAAATCACTGGCGATACGCCAAAAATATGAAAAAAATGTCGCACACATTGAAGACACTAATAATATTGATTTTCTGCCAATTAAAACTGCAAATTTTTCATAGTTTTCTCGCCGTGGATCGCGATTTCACTTTTTTCCGAAACAGCGTGTCTAATCGTGCTAAATCGAGATTTCAGAAGCGTAGAATTATGGCGAGAATTATAACCCAGGCAATTTTTTTGAAAATATTTATTGTTTTGAAGAAAAACTCGGGCTAATATTCGTTGGGTATAATAACATAGCTAAAATGAAAAAAAAAATCAAGAATTTTTATCAGAAAAGAGTCATAAATTTATATTTATTCCTCGGGCCTTTAAAGTATTATTCGATACAGAGAAATAAATATTGTTGTGTGACTACTCGACTAGGAATTTTCGAGATTAGGTGGCGATATTTGGCGAATACAAGATTTTGATCATTTATCGATCAAAGATCGATCGCGACGCGACCACGTCATTCGTCCCGTAAAACCAATTCGAGAACGCGTCTTTATAGATAACGATGCATTCGTGTGCGGTGTGACATATAATTTTAAAAAAATATTCGCAATGTCGCAAAGACCAGTTTTGCGGAATGATGCAATTGCAATTTCAAAGATTTCTTTTTTATACATTTTGTAAATTACATCGTACAGAAAAAGCTAGTACTCGCACGCATATATAACTGAAATTGGACTTTGCAGAAGGTACTGTGATATACAAATGAGTGTGTTTGTGTGCGTGTGTGTGTGTGTGTGTCTACACACATACTTGTAACTCTTAAATCGGAAACAGCTCGGAGACGAGACGAGCGTTTTTACCTTCCGACCGATCTACATAAAATATCGATTCCATCACCTAAGCGTAGAAAAGTCGACGAGTCACGAAGACTCGCCCAATTCTTTGGCTCATTCGATCCTCTCCTCTTCTTTCCTTCAGTTTCTTTCTGCCGCGGTCCAGGGCGGCTACAGCGAATGGCCACAAAGAGAAATCGTTATTTTCACGGCTCGCGGTCCGATTTTGCGCGGTGCTGCATCTCTCGCACCCTCACTTGCTCCCTAAGATCTCTTTCTACAGAAATTCATTATTGTACGTTTCTCCCTCCTACTCTCTCCTTCTTTCCGACTTGTGCATTTTTTCATTCGTATATTTTCAACCGTATACACGTGTAGAATCCTCCAGGTCTACATATATTAAAGAGACCCTAACGCTTCGACGATTTGTAATTCATTTTTAGCCCTTTGACCGCGCTAATTCGCGTTGGGCCGAACGAAAATCGATGAGTTTTTCGTTATATACTCATCACACTCATTTCTGCAAATGAGCATATACGCGAATGAATTCGACAGTTTAAGCTTCACTGGCTTGAAAATGATTTTGAAGTGATTTTTATTATTGATATTACAACTACAACATATATTTATATATTTTTTTCTACAACAGTGTAAAGATCCAATCCAGAAATTTGGAATTTTCATATCTAGATCAGCCTGAGCTCTTCGATTATTTTGCATCTTGCAAAAAAATTAACTACGCATCTAAAAACTGAGCTGCTCGCAGTCTGGACCACGGTACCAAAACACCATGTCGTATCGTTAATATCGCGAGTAGAAAAATGAATGTATCTCTCGAATACGCGAAGAAAGGAAAAATTGAAAATTTCCATGAAAGACGTAACTTTTATTCTCTGCTACCTTTGCTATACTGAATCGAGCGGCATAAGATGCACACATACTACTTGCATTCAAGAAATATACGAGCGTCTAAGATGGAAGATCGTATTAGAGCGTAGAGGGATTTTCCCTTCTCCTTCTTCTTCATCTTCGTCTCAGCTTACTCTCAGGCTCCGTCGTCTGTGTATCACAGACATCGGTTTTAGAATGCCATAGTGCATCTGCTCTTCTATATTTCTCGATCGCCATTCTTGTTTGCCAGCTCGCTCGATCTATTGCGCAAGGGCCAACAAAGAAATGTTCCACCAAGAGATTCCCATCCAGAAGCTGTGCGCATCAACAACTGAGATCCTACGGGGGCGGCGTCTATGCCGCGATCCCATCCTTCCCTGTAGTAAAATTACAATTCAGGATTTCCCGTCATGCGACTTACGATTTTATTAGGGCCTTGCATCACCCGATCATTATGCTGCTTCCGAAGAGATTCATCCTATTTAAATCACGAAGGGAACTCTGACGACATTCTCATCGTGACGCAACGACGGCATCACATCGCAGATGTGGATATTGTACATCGGGGTGTTTCATTTTTAGGCACCTTTTTGATATCTTTTCCTGCCCAAGTTGAAAAAACTGATGATACATGGTAGGGGAAATACTTGCACGTAACTAAGCAAAATTCTAGTTCAATTGCAGGCGAGGCTCGTTCGGAAACTTTTACTTCCCCTTCGAAAATGAATTTACACGTTCTTCATATCGTGCTGATAATTAAAAACAAGGTTTAAGGTGGTCGAAGACAAAAACATGAAAGAAACTCGTTGCAAAAGCCGCGAACAGTCACCAGCGGATGGATAACTTTAAGATGAAGACTAAAAATTAAAAAAAATAACGATACATGTTGTTGCGGCCGATTCTCCAGTGGAATTTCATGTTTTGCCACTAGATGGGAGCCTTTTACGACAACGCGAAAGTGCATCAAGGTTTCTTCGAGTTGTGTTGCATTGTTTTTTTTGTTTAAAACCCGTGAAAGTCTTTTCAAAATGATCCTCGCGGTCTTCAAAGATTGATTAAAAATATAGCATTACCATTAGCGAACAGAGACAAAAATTGATCTATCTGTTCATTCGTTGTTCGGTTGACCCTAAAGTCGATTAGCGCGAAGAAAGGAAACGCGTGAAAAATTTCCGACGATATTTCCCCGTGACGTCGTACATTTTTCGTTTCGGTGCAGTTAGGAGGGTAAATACTGTAGCAAGCGGATGCGAGTCGCAGAAAGGATGTGGCAAATGGGGGAATCAAGGGCCAATGGGATAACAGTGTTTTGTCGTGTGTTTTGAGCCAAGGGGCATGCCAGGGCCCTTTTGGCAAGGGATGACGAAGGGGTGGAACTTGCATCAACTATACGGGGAACACGAACCGATAGAGATGACGATAGACTGCTGGAGAACTGGTTTTCGGACCTCAGTGGGGTGAGTCCAAAACCGTTAGGTTGGTCGCGTGCTGCATCCAGGCACGTGGCCCTTTTCGATCCTCGATGCTTACCCCGTAGCTTCCTTCTAGCACATGCACACACGCTCTATACATAACCCGCTGTTTGATACACGAGAAAATCCCCCACAGCATTGAAAAAGGTCTCTAAAACTTCGGGCTCGAAGCGCGAGCCAGCAAGGTAAATACCCCGAGTCTACTTGATAGTAAGGTATACCTAATTCTCTCAGCCTACACCTCTTTCTACCTCGAATTATCCATTCTTGTAGGACCTTTTTCGCGGTACGGTATTATACACGGTATTTGGATATATGTGTGTATACATATATGCTATGTGTATACAGGAGGAAATGTTTCTCGTTACATCATAGGTCCTGTGACGCCACACCTTGAAAGGGCACGTACAAAATGGCTGTTTTAAAAAAACAGCGATTTGTGCAATTCGGAAATACGTTACTTTTCACTTTCGGTGATGGGGGAATGTTCTGCGAACGCAGATCCAATTTCTACGTTCAAATTGGGAGGAATTTGAATTTTGCAAAATTGTCGTAACATGATTTGTTTTCAAGATTTTTTCTCCACACAGCCAACATTCGATTGGTAAAACACGATTAAAGAAAATAAAATGACAATCTATACCAGGCGAAACCGACTGAAAAATGAGCTAATTGTTATGAAATAATGATGCAAAATAAAAACGATAGTGACACAGCAGAGAAGAGCTCAAAGAACGGAGCGAAGCTTGCGCGACGGGGGAATGCATCCAAGGAAAAACACATGCTCGAAAGAGAATATGTGTACTCATCTTGAACAATGACAAAAGCTGAAACAATTGACAATCCAGATGTAAATCTTCCTGTTAGCTGGGGGCAGATCATGAGTTACTGTTCTCTTTCAAGATAGACGTAGATATGGAAAGATGGAAAATTGTAGAGGCTCTCGGGCCGAGCAGATGCGAGACGCGAGAGTAGTTATATACATTGGTAAAACTGTACAGTTATGGGGTATTGAATTAAAAGGTAGAAAAATCGACAAAACTGGTCCCAACGAATCGGCCATGATCATTGACTAGCTGCTGCACGGAAACATATCCGCTGCTGTATCTATAATGAAATTTATACCCTGACCCCGTGCAACATGACTTTTCCGTCTTCCACTTCAGAAATAAACGTCGGGCACGTGCTTCACGCACCGTGCCACAAAAAAAAGTGAAATGAAAAAAAAACTTACTGACAGATATACTCTAGATTCGATGCAAGCTGTCTTCAGGATTAAAATTTTTTGATGGGTTTTACGCAGATGTTCCATTACCGGGAGTTCACAAGCTGAGTATATATACAATGTTTTCATTAAGGAATATCGTTTTCGAAGATTATCTCTAAAACGATTTGTATCAGAGTACGATTTGGAGATGCGTATAGATTCGGAAATACATTAATTTTTGTACTCTCTCAAACTCTGATTTTCTTAAATTACGCGGTCCGTCGTTCAGCGTGCGACATCCATCTTTTATAGTCGTTCAAACTCTTCGATTCACTCTCTGTTAGACGGGGATATTCGATAAGGAAATGGAGCTATGCATGTGAAAAGAGGGAGTTTCCGACGGGAGGATTCACGGCGATTCTGCGGGTCTTTCTGAATTGACGTTTCATCCCAACATTCGCACGGGGTGATGTATGGACCACGGTGGCTGCTGAAGAGTCTGCGGACCAAAATCGACACCACTGACGCTACGAAAAGCTGGACGGTGTAGAGATTTATTCGTATTATTTTTTCGTCCCTGTCCGTGTGGGCGTTTCGAGAGGAAAATCATTGCTGTGCTTGATCAAAGTGGGCGCGATCCACACAGCCGTACGTTTCTCCGTAGGCAACGTCGATGCACGATGACACGCGAAAATTCGACAACTTCCAACGTTTAGATTCAGAAATATATTTTTTTTACAGTCCTCTCACGCGGAACGATGGAAAACTGAACATTTTTTGCCATACAACTAAGTTTGCGATAATTCGACATTTTTGCCGCAAAAAAAGCCAACGAAATATAAAAATGGAATCATGATACAAGGGGTACTTTTATTAAAAATGTTTGACAATTACCGAATCTACGAAACTTTTCTTTAGCTCTTGAAACACACGCAGTTTCGAATAAATTTCTCGAAGAAAAGTCGTTCAACTCGTCGATTCTGACTTGGCATATACCATCGTCAGAACGATGGGCGAATACCAGAGAAGCGTGATATTCCACAGAGGTAAGGAAAAAATCGTCGAGGGAAAAATGGGGATAGAACGAAAGCCGCGGATACGATTATTTGAATATCCTGTATTTAAGATTCGTCCGGCGTAGCACTGGGCCGTGATTGTCAGGTTTGTAGGCGAGTCACGTGGCTGGCACGTCATACACATCAAACCTACCCTACCGGTGCAAGCTGGGGCCAAGACCCCACTGGGACTGCGCCGCGTCTTCCGTTGGACGTTACGCCACTTTAACTGCTGTTCTTGTCACTGGGATTGCGACGAGGAGCCGAGAAAAGCAACAACGTTATTTCGGTCAGTTCAATAATTTTGCATTTTATTTTCGCATTGACGCATTTCGCATACAAGGAAACCTTGATCTTCTTCGCAATAAGAAACTCTTTTTTCAACAAATTATATCAAAATTACGTTAATTTCATTTTTTCAAAGTTTTTTCCATCAAATGATCAGATTTTAGAGGATGAAACAACGATCGGTAGTTTAATGATTAGTGAAAAATATGCAAATTTTTCAGACCGAATATTTTGCGAAGCATGTGAATTATTTCGATATTTTATAACGCGCTGAAAATTTACAAATTTGCAAAGTTTCCAAAAAGCCAGAGAAAGAATGTTATAGAAATATCCATAACGGCGTTTTTGATGATCATCCCTTGGCCGCCGGCATGTGTGCCAAAGGTGTCGCAAGAGGGATGCCGGTTGAAGGGTATGCGTGATGACCCTACGAAAATGCACCCGGTAAAACGGTAAATGGGGCTGCTGGGTTGCTATTTTATGCGTGTCACCGCCCCCGCAGTGTTTTCACGGGACGACGAGCACCCCCGGTTTTTTAGCCGGGCGTATCTTGTCAACGGCGCGCCGGCCCGGCTGGAATGGAAGCAGAATGGTATGCGAGGGGCGGGTGTTGGTAACCGAGTTAAATAACGCTACATTACCACCCTCTCAACGATACAAGGGTTGTCCGAGTGTGAAATACCCTCTGGCTTATCAACCTCCCGCAGGGCTTTTTTTATTATATTCGCATGAAAACCCCGATGCCTCACCATCGACGTTTTCAAAGCCATTTTTCTTACGGTCGTGGAGAAACGTCGCCGATCAAAGCCGCCATTGGGATTTTCGCGCTCCACTCGCGGTGCCGATGAATGAACCCAAGGTCATTAAATAATCCTTTGTGATGACTCAAATCCTCGCTCAACTCCATTGACCAAAGGTGTAAAGGCTGATTTCACCCCACACTGATAAACTTTTGAATCCGACCACTAGGTAGGGTAATTAATATTTTTAAATGTCAGAAAAATAAAATTTCACAACGTCACGATTTCCGACATTCTTGATCCGAAAGTTTGGTCCATTGCTCGTGACCCACAATTCTCTGCTTCCTTCGGAATCCTTGCTCCGCAACCGGAGTACGGTGGCTACCGTCGGGTATTTTTTGTCGAAAGGTCGAGTCTCATGATGAGGGATGGAAGAATTGATCAGATAGAGGAAATTTGGAAGAAATCTACTATTGAGAATCTTGCTACTCATCAGCCTGTTGCAGAACTCAAACCAGCCCCTCGCAGCCAGCCACCACCGATCAGTGAATATATATAAAAAAACGATCTTGAGGGTTGCACCCCTACACGATTCGACATTGTTCACTAGTTCCCGCGGGTGATGGAACTTTTTCTACATTTTTGTAGCGTGGACTGCCGACTCGTCCATATACTTTCATCAAATTCTTTGCATCACGTTGGCGCTGCTACCGTGGTGTTAATTCAAAATACACAACGAACCCCAAATGATTTTGACGACGTGCCTTTCGGACTGTATCTCTAGCTAGATAACACAATGATTTTGGATTCTTAAATTCATTTTTTTGTTTTATATTAAATAATATACGGTTCTCAGTTTCGCGATGGACCATTATCAAGAATGCTCCAACTGTACGATCGAAAAATGATGAATAAATTTGAAAAAATTTAGTATCTTTTCATGCGCTTGAATTAATTAATCTTTTCACTGGCAAAGATGAGAAACCAGACTGAACAAAGACGCTGAAAGGGAATAAATAGTATGGCGAGAAGGAGGAGGAGGTCGAGAAGCAAAGGAGAACAAACCACGTGTCTGAAGATGGAGCCGACAGTGGGGGCGTCGGAAAATGTATTATGTTCATTTGCCGACTGCCTTATTTATTGCATCTTTATGAACAATATGGCGCCCGTTGAGCGACATATATCGATCTCCCTATGGGGTGTACGATCGAAATAATAATCACGAGTTCTCCGCGTCTGTCGGTTCGATATATACGAGGCTGCGCACGCGCCTTGCAATAAAATCAGTAAATATTGATTATTTAATTAATGTACAATCGTTTCGCGTGGGTTTCGGTCTTTCAAGGCGCATTGATCCACCCACGATATCACGTACGGTACATGAAGACAGCCGCCATTAGCGCGATGAGTAGAAATATATATAAAGCATCAATTTTGAAAAGTTGATCCATCTTTTTTCGCTGTTTATTTTCACTGCTGCAGAAAAGTTTTCAATCTTGCGTATCGCAGTTTTGCACTACCAACAGAGGATACAAGAATATATTTCGCATCCATTGAAAAGGTTCTATGGCATCCGTACGCTAATTCACCAATCTGAAGATTGTTGAATGCGGCATATAAAGAGAGAGAAAAAGAGAGAGAGAGAGAGAGCATATATATCGCTTTTGATCCACATGGAATATAACAGCAGTGCAAAGAGACACGATTACGAAGGATAACAATGTCGAAGGGGAAAAAATGACGAGAAGAAGGAGGGGCTCGGTTGACTGACGAGGATGTCGAAGAAGATTGAATGAATTCAGCAAAAAAGCCGACCGTCCAACAGTATCCATTCCCTCCTGCTGTATATGCAATGCTCTTTACAAATGCCATGCATCAGCGGCATTGATGGAATCACCAATTGCAGTCTTATTGCTTTAATTGCTAATTGCTAGTCGTCACTATATTGTAAAGACTGCGATCGCTCTCGTTGTTTCAACAACGAGCATGATGGCGCCGAAACGACCGCTGCATATATACATACGCGTGTATATATGCCTACATTATATATATATATATTGTGCCAAGAATACAGAGTTTATATAAAAGCTTCATCTTCATATGCAGTTCACGCACCAACTCCATTTCTTCTTCATTACATTTCTCGTTTCATCGTTTATCCAATTTCTTTCATTTTCTTGTCGCAGAGTGCCGCAGCATCATGCGCACAAACGACTATTTATATACACGTGTGTGTTTTCTCGCTCATCCGCTTTGCATTTCGGAAAATCAACCTTCACATCCCGCCACATGTATTTTCGAAAACCACACCATCCGAGGAATCGATCGACACCTTCGATCGTTCTTATGGTCTCAAAGGAGCACCTCTCGCAATACGAAATTCATCATCGATCCTCCCAGCATCCATTATTTCTCCATTAAAAAGAATGAAGACTCTCGCGACACGCGTGACGTATCTTTTACATCCGTGTACTCTAAAACATATGTACACACACGTATATATACGTGGATGGATGCAGTAGAGAGCATGAGAAAAAAGCGTAGAGTGCAAATGCATCGAGCATGCGATAGTTCTGCTGGTCTTGTCTATTAGTATGCGCGTATGGTATATAACTGCCCCCATTTACCATTTGCCATCTCTCTTGTTCTCCGATTAACGTCATACACCGGACGAGTCAAGCTGTGGAACGAGATGGAATTCAACTAGACACTGAACGCATAAGAAATGCAATAGAATGGCAGCCGAGTTGCACATTCGACATTGGATCCCGAACTGGCCACTGCCTGGCTATCGACTTGCACTACACAGCCGTGAGAAATACGAGAAATGATGCCCGGAGGAAATCACAGATCTCGGAACGCGCTGTACCATCTCATGCGCATAAATATGTGTGCGTATATATTTATATACATATAAATTATATACATATGTATATATCCACAATATGTCGGTGTGGCCTTCTTGCTCCCGCAAGTATGCCCCGTTCTTCGGCTTTATCCCTCTCTCGGAGCTTCCAGGAAAGCACTACTACTCGTTTTCATTTCTTCTTACACGATTAGCAAGCCACAACCGGTGGCCTTAAGCGTGCACGACGCTCCTGCAGCATCTCGCCATTGCTCTCGCAAGATTTTTGTGCTCTCCGCAGAATTTACACCGCGGTATACGCATGGGTACGTCAGCGCACCCACATAAATCCGCCCGTACAAACGTGCGCGTATGTGGCGAGATTTTCCTCGGAGATGATGCTGCCGGACGTCGAAATATCCGAACAACGCACGATCGTGTTTGGCGATCGAATTCAGCGGGGAAGTGTCGGTTGACTCGTTTGATCTTGCGATGAAACGATTTATACTCTCGAAAAGAGAGATGAAGGTCCACGCAGCATCCAGCGGGAGATCATCGTAAACGAGGGTGTATGAATTTTGAAATCCGTGAAAATCCGACTGGGAGATGAGGTGTGTTTCGCAGAGTCACGCGGAGTATACATATACCGCATATCTTAGCTTTGGACGAGGGTCGAAAGTGAGAGAGTATGAGTTTCCGTGGAAATGGCGCGAAATTTGAATTTGTTTTTCTTACATATGGGAAAAGTCATTGGACCAAATGGATCGATCGAACGAGGTGCTAGGACCGATCGAGTTCGCTCGAATGGAAAGCCAAGGGTGAGAGAAGAAGGATGAAGGCGCCATTGAAGCGTTTATATACGTATATGTATACGCGGTATGCAACTCTTGGAAGGTTTCGTTCGCTCTTCGTTCACGATTCCTGGACGGATCTTGAATGAATTTGAATAACAAAAAGTCCTTTTCGTTGAAAGAAATTCCTGGTGCCAGCAAGTTTCGTGGCATTTCCATCTCGACTTTGTAGATCCTTTTCCCACCAGGCCGCGATTCTTTGTTGAAATTTGCAACTATATACACGTGAAAATCCTGATTTATTGATTTTTCAAGGACGATTTGGCAATGCCGTAAAAATTTGAAAATATCGTTCTTACAGGGTTTAATTTCATTTCTACTTTTATATTTTTTATTTAAATTTCGTCATAGCGAATTATGATCGTGAAACTCGTGATACGGTGCGCCATGAAAAATGTGTAAAATCGAAGAAAAATCGAAGAAAAACGAAGGAAAGTGGGGAAAAGTAAGGATTTTGACGATACGCGGCGGTATATGTGTATACGTATATTGGCTGAAGAAATTGTGTGCGAGGGGGTGGAGGTGGTGGCGCTAGGCGATCGGAAGTGTGTCAAATTACAGAGGTCCGTTGTATTAATGACGCCTAATGACATGCCCCCTCCCTCCCTCCTCTCTATTCCCTCGTTCGTCCTTGTCCCGTCTTTCATCCCTCCATCCTCGACGATAAGCTACTTTTCTCACTTTTATTCTTTTCTCATCCGATGTATCTCGCTCGTCTTCTCTTTTATTTTCTTGCACTGTCCGTCTGAAAACTCCGCACTCGATTCCACATCTTCGTCGACAATTTAGTCCTCTCACTTGCTCGCCATACCGAGAGATATGGAAGCAAAGTGAGCTCGACGGTTGGTGGTCTCTCTTTCTTTTTCTCTCGTGTCTTAAGGGCGAGAGCGAGATGGGTCCGAGAGGCCCGCCGAAGGAGCTGTATACGCGCGTTTTCAGTCACTGCGGCGTTTATAAGAGGGAGAGGAGGAAAGTGCTGGGTGCCGGCTGATTCATGGAATCCACATTAAAATAAAATTACTAATTGACGGAGGCTAATAGCAATAAGACAAACAGGGGGGCTAAATGCTATAAAGTCAAATACAGCCTCGCGATTCTCCTCCCTCTATCTCTCTCTTCTCCTGTACCATGCATTTTTATACTTCCCTGTTTCTCACTCGTTTCGAATCCTTCAAACCACGTCTTTTTTCGCCTCTAAGGACGAATCCGTCTCTCGCCTCGTTCCTACACTCTGGGCTCGTGTATTCAAGTGCTCGATTCTAACTATTTTTAACGAACTAGTTGCCATCAGCTTCAAAGACCTCCGGAGGGAAATGTGAACGCAATTTGGAGTAGTAGCATAAACAAATGCGAAAAAAACATGGAAAAATTTCCAAAACGAATGTCGCATTTTTGTAGTTCAATCTCGAGGACATTTTCATCAGCTGATCCTTGGTGAATGATATTTTCAGGGATATCCAGGTTTTCATCGTTATTGCAACGAGCATCTGTCCGATTCTTCCTAATCAGAGGAAAAGGGGAGAGAAAAATGCGGCAATGGGGGACATTTCTTTTACAATATTTGTTACTATAAAATATTTGAGCCATGTGTAATTGTCAAGTACAATAATAAGACGATGTTTTATAGCTCATACAAAATCGGACGATTCGTCCAAAGTATATGTGAGATTCGTTGGAAAAATTCTCCAGCGAAGCGATTCTATCCCATTTTAATTGAAAAAGGTAATTAAGCAGCATTAAAGTTTCCGTCTTGCAGTTATTATCGCAAAATATACCGTGAAACCGTGGATAATGTTTTTTCCAGTTATTTTCAAGAGAAGCCATACGAAAAATACATTTAGTCATTTTTCATTTCAACATGTCTCCCAGGGCCATGCTTATTCTCCGTACCAGAAACATTAAATTACAATGCAGAAAGATGGAATATAGCTGCCGAACGAAAAATGCCAAAGGCGTTTTCAGTGTTCTGCTTAAATTGCACCGAATTATCGTTTGCGATCTCGTGGTCGCCGGCGTAAAGTCACCCTGGTGAGTAGTTTTACGAGCGGAGATTGAGACGAAGGTTAAGTTTCCGGCTTGTTCCTTCGAAATGAGTGTAAGGCTACCTATATCTAATGTCTAATAGTACCATAATATGCCGTGCGTCTGAAATGAGAACGACGTTGAACCGGGGGTGTGTGCCTCAAAAACGCGCCGATGGTCTCGCCAATTTTTTCTCTATCTTTTTTCGCACCCCAATCGCTCTCGGTGTGTTCATCTATCGTTTCTTTTTTCTCAGGAACGAATGACAAACCGCGTCTGTCGTTGTCAAGACAGACCGTGTTATTCCGATCATAACATGTTTTATGCGAAATAAGGAGAAGAAAAAAATGTAGCGAAACGATCGGAAGAACGACGAAAGCTGCTCCGAAAATCTACGAATTCCCGCTGCAACCGCAACGAAGACGCCCGCGGCAAATTGACGTACTCGTAGCTTCGGAAGATTTTTGCTGGGCATTTTTTTGCCTTTTTCTTCTACGAGTTCATTATTACAACCTTCAAACTCGAATTCTTCAAAGCCTCCAACTTTTCCTGCGTCGAAGAGTAGGAAAATTGTTTTAATCGACTAAAGTTTTACTCCAAATTAATTTACTCAATTATTTCAGTTGCTTGACAGCAGCTTGATTTGCCTCTGACGAAACGAATAAAAGAGAATCTGGGATTCAACCTTGTGAATTTTATTGCAAAGAATATCATTTGATAATCGTTGAATATTTATGTTTAATTTTAAGGATAATCGGAGAGGTTCGCAGTTCGCTTCCATGTCGTAATGCTTTAAAGATCGAAGATTCAGAAAAATTGGAAAAAGCACTATATATACGAAAATTTCGATGCTTTTCGAGCGCCATCTCACGCTAAGTTCGATTACCACGTAAAATCGATCCCGTTGCAACTTTGAGCGTTTTATTCATGAATTATGCTTATACGATGGCCCTTAATGGCTTGGAAATAATATCTACGAGCCCTCTTTGCCAAAAATTTATATCGCCAAACCTCAACTCCCAACGTGGAATTGTCGTGAAAGACGCTCTCACGATTTTCTCAAATCTTTCTTCTCGAGAGTCAAGATCTTCAATGTTACAACCGATAACTCACCTTGCATGGAATCTGGAGAAGCAGGCTCCTTATCGATTCGTCCGAGTGCATCGCTCGCTGTAACAAAAAAAAACCAATGAATTACATAAATTTTTGTTATTAACATTATTTTCACATTTAAACTTTCAACGAGGCTACACGCCTGCGAGCGCCAATATATTATTGGTCCGCCTATTTGCGGTTTACATTTTTCAATGAAAAATGTATTTAAACCTCCCCTCGTTTTTTCTCAAATTTTTTTCTCAAACAAATTGCAATCTTCGATGTGTAATACATCTTTGAATGCAAATATTCCGTCGTACGAATGATGAAATCATTCAAAACAAGCACATGCATATGTATACCATGTGTACACTATGTATTAACGATGCTACGTATGTATATGTATATAGTGGGAGTGGGAAATGAAGAGAGCAGGAATATTGCATACTATATGAGTAGGAGGGTGAATATTGTTGTCTAGAATGAGATGGCTATCGCACAAAGAGCCGTATCCGAAAATTATGCTAAAGTGCAACCAATCAACAGACCAAATGGCTTCCAATCCGCGTATAGGCTTTTGTACGGACGTTGCAGCAACAATGAGGGCCCTGGTAAGGTTTTTCCCTCAAAAGGGTCGATCTTCCCCTGAAATTTCGCCATAGGCACACGTCCGTTCACGATCGATATTCAAATAATCTATTGAATCGAGGGAAAAACGAGACGACGAATAAGTACGAGCGTGAACGAAAGAATAAGCCAGGTCGTGGACGATGTGCTGGTGATTTCGCGAGAGGATGAACGCCATACGTCACCGGGGGAAGGTTCTGACCAGAGGTGGACAACCACTTACTAGCCCCTGGGGTCTCACAACTCAGCCCGAAACGTCAACTGTATTCAGATAATCCCACCACTACCTTCTTCCTCGTGATCCCTACATTTCAATACGTGCTGCTGGATAACTCCTTACCCAACATCAGCTAGAGATACTCTCAACCCCCGTACTATTATACGAAAAAATATACTCCAAGGTGTCGTAATGTACGTCGTTGAGAAGCTATGAAAAAATACATCGAGTATGCCTGGACCATTGCGATTGATTTCGAAAATGATTCGAAATCAATACTCGAATGATACAATGATCTCAAATCTCGGCTATAATTTTGCAAAACATAATTGAAAAATGATTATTTATGCGTTTGCCCTTTAGTTTAAAATTCAAAAAAATTCTTTTTGAATATTTGGCGTCTTGCTTTGTTATTGCAGTGAACTTTTGATCTCACTGTAATGAAACGTTCAATTGAAACACTCCTGTAGGTGATGAAATTTGTTACCGAAAAAAGTAGTGATAATAATCGTAAAGCAATATCCGCTGAAATTGGCACGGAAGTGTTATTACACAGTATGGGAGAATTATGTACAAAGGGAAAAGAAATATCGGTATTCTCCGGACATATTCCGTATCCTAGATAGTAAAATATTTTATAGAGAAAGACGCCAGGCTCCAATCGATAGATTATTGCATGCGCTATTCGAGAATCCTCGAGAGTGTCGTAAAGCGGATACAGCTGGACAGGAAGACGTACGTTTTCTTATCTCTTTTTGTACTGTCCCCTCGGACTATCCCTTGCAATGCCAATATCCTTATACGACGTGTTTAATGTCGGTGTGGCGAAATGCACGAGCGAGTCCACGTGCGCCTTGCATCAAACATTTTGAATACGTATATATAAATACATATATACGTAAGTGCTGTGTGAAAAAAAAGCTACGACGTAGCTGAGGGTTTGATAACTTGTTTTTAACAAAAATAATCCGTTACTCGGCTTTTTCTACTCCGGAGTTTAAAAATCATTGAGCGTATGTTTGATAAACGATATTTCTGAATCTAAACGGGGGATCCTGATGAATATTCGCGAGAGATTATGCAATTACGTCGCGAATCTGCGCTCCAAATTTCCTACAATTCCAAAATAAACGCTTTTGGTCAGGCAACTATCCTAAAAAATAAGACGACAAATCATCGTATCATCGGATCATCTTGGAAATACCGATAAATCGAGGCAGAACTAATTTGATAATACGAAGAATATCGAAAGTTCGATATAATTGGGCTTACCTACTTTTTAGGGGGAGATAATATTTCCTGATGGATAAAGAACACGTACGCGTGATCGTTCGAAGGTAATAAATCGATAAATTCGATATTGAAATACGTGGAACTGCCTGAGATTATTCCAGGTATTGCACAGGTTACAAATGTTATTCGCTGGTTAAAATTGACAAGACCAATGTGTAGTATATACGATGATGGATGTTGCATTAAATTATTGATACGAATGGGCAATATCTCGTAGACTTCTGACAACCGTGAATCGCGTGACCGTGTTGCAGTGGTGAACCCCCCTTGGGTTATTTCTCGTTAGTATTCATAAAGGTCAGTTCGTTGACTGGTGCTATGATATGGCGACTGGCCACCAACTAGTTTTCAGTTCTTTGCCAACCCCTTCGCATGCAAACCCCGAGACACACACACGCGCGCATCATTTCACCGGCGTTGATGACCGACTGGATGCACGAGCGTCGAGAAATAAAAAGTTGAGAAATAAAAAGTTGCACGATGCCATTTACGAGTCCAATGCACGTATTTTTAATCGTTTATAAATAAAAACTCAAAAGCTATTCAATGTTGCGAAGAATGTGTAAAATCTGTTGTACCATCACCGAAAAATATGAAATGTACCTATTAATGAATTTAATTTCGCTAATTGACATTCATCTCGTCAAAAACATTAAATATCATCGATGAAAAAAAAAAACTCCAATGTTCTCGGTTTATTGAGTGTGTACAAAAATGCAAGTGTGTAACTTATCGTAATAATACAGCTGTGGGAGGGTGGAATCGACGCAGATCCACATACGTGCGTGTTTCAGTCGCTTATTTCTAGCTCTCACCGCATGAATACGAGATGCGGCCTCTGAATCTGGTTTGCGTGGTCAAACCGTGTCGGCCAGTCTGTCGGGCATCAATTTTTAAAAAAACCACCCATATGGAAACCACGTTTCACCTACGTAGCGATCCTCTTACGATAACACACGACCCAGGAATCATTTCTGCGGAGATGCGCGTGAATATTAATACAAATAGTATCATCGAGCCATTTTAACATATCGCATTGCGGCGAATTTTCTCCGCCTTGCATTCGTAATGCTAATACTCTCGAGAATAAATTTGAATTCTCAATCGAAAAAGGTATCGGCCGTCTCTTCTCGCGCTTTGCACTCAAAGTTTTTAAGGATTATCATCGCTTCCCGTCGAATTTGGAAAATTAGGAAATATGGAAAAAAAGGTACTTGACAACGCAACTATTAACGTTCATCGAGAATTTTTTTCACCGGTTTCGTCAAGTTTTCTCATTACCTTCTTCATGTTTAATTCCCCTTGCTCTACTTTCGACTTTTCGCGATCTGTCTCTTCTTCAGTGGAGTCGGATAACTTCTCACCCCCAGAGCGAATGATGGAAAAAGTTAAAATGATCATTCTCGATTAAACAAACGTCAATAAGCTGATGCGAGCTTATGCCTTCTTATTAACCGTTTGAAAGTTTTTATTCAACAGGAAAACTTACTTTTCTGCAGTTTCAGTTAATATCAAGGAGCTCGATTTTCCTTCCTATTCCGTCGAACGATTTATGTTTCGAAGATGAAAAAATGCCTTTGGATGCTTTCAGCACCAACAAATTAGCGTTATGGCGATGTTTATGTAACAAGAACAGACTCGTCGCAGAGGTTCGCAATCGTGCTATTTGTCGTCGGAAATGTTTTTCACAAAACGACAAAAAAAATCTCATCACCCCGGCGTGCTTACCGATAATTCATGCAAGAACAGCATCAATTTTCCTGACGTACCTGTCCAGAGTCTGTGAAATATTGTACAAGTTTGTCTGCAACATGCCAAATTTTTGCGTACTGCTGAAAGATGTCATATATCTGTTCGTTTTATCGTACTATATCGCGCGAGTGTTGAGAAAGATTACGATGATCGCGGTGTGAAACATTTGTCTTCCATCGATTACCGTGGATCACGACATATGGTATAATGAGATTTTTACGAGAAACCTCCTACATATGTATGATAAGGGACGGAATATCGTAAATAACCTTCAAGAACATGAATGCTGTGAAAAATTTCGTATGATTGATGGACCGATCAGGAATTGCATCGAACGTTAATAATAACTTTTGTGAAAAACTGATGGATTGAACATTAATCGATGTCCAGCAAATATGATATAGCAGTGCAGAGGGTCTCCACCAGTAATATGGACCAGGGTTGCAGAAAAGCTACTAATAGAGAGAGAGAGAGAGAAGGGTAGTATCGACTCTGACAAGAGCGTTGACACGCCCTTAGCCAGATGTTAAACGATGTTTAAATTGACCTTACGTCCTTATTCGTCCTTATCCACACGTCCTACGAACCCATTCGTTTAACGATATCGCACCGAAGAGGGTGTTTTTTTTTGGCAAAATAAGTCCCTGCGAGAATATCGTCGAGAGTAGCGGAGAGGGAAGGGAGTATAAAAAAGATCGTTGACGCAAAAGTCCGAGAGTTATTTGAAATTGATGAGGCTGCCGGCGCGGAATCGCGGAGTGTGTGTAGGATGCGGAAAAGGGTTTATGGGAGAATGGCACGCGTTGAGGCCTCATGATTCTACACAGATCGGCTGTTATACTTTCATAGAGTTCCGTCGAGGCGCATGTATCTTCTCACAATCCGTCAATCTTTCTTCGTTAAGATCGCGTGTATACTTTGGAAAATAATACCCGTTAGGGGTATTGATTTCTCAAATTTTTTCGGGTTCACGACCTCTGAAATATGAAAGATTGGAGCAATAACAGAAAGTCCTCGTTAACTGCTCTGTCGCTGATGTCTGGACCATCGTAGATTGACGTGAAGCTTTCGCCATAAAATGAACGTCAAGTGAATAAAAAGCTACAAAAAAGTATAAAAATTGTCAAAAACACTAGTGTTGAAAATTTATCGATAAATATCTCAATGAAACTGCTGCTCTAATCGGAAGAAAAAATGATTTTATGCCGAAGGTACAACGAATTTTTCGCAAAAAAAAAATAATGTAACGCACAAGCATTCTTCGCAAGCGCGTTAAAAAAAAATCCTCACGTTGAATGGATAAATTAACGCGGTAAGGTAGGATACGTTTATCAAGGTACATACTCTTATGATGTACGTGGCGCATGAAATATGTATAAAATGCAAATACATTGGGTGTGTGCAGCATTAAAAAATAATAACAGAAATTCTCGTTAATTGGCGGAATAGGCACCCTGGCATGCTTGCAGCTCATGTACAGGGTGTTCCAAGAGTCGATCCTGATAATTCAAAGCTGGGTTCACAGTGAAATGCCGAGACGAAATGTATGTGTGTTAAAAAAACTTTTTTAATACGATCGAAACCTTATCCGTTATTATTGCTAAAGTTTGAGCCAATCGAGCCAAGGTTTGAGCCAAAGATGGCGCGCGCTCGTGACTAAAGTACATGAATTAACAACTCAACGGAGATTCGTCGGACCAAAAAAGGTGAACGACTTTTCGCATCGGAATTCTATTTCCAAAGTAACGTTAAATGATCAGCATCCGGTTTGGGAACACTCTGTATACCGTGGCGCAAGAATTGAGAGAAAAGGGAGAAGAGAACTGTGAGATGAAGTTATGCCGGTAACCCCTTGTGAGTCCTGACAATTAAACTTGATGCGCCAAGGAGATCCTGATGCATAGAGTATAACATCAGTACATCGGAGCCAAACGAGCAAGCTTCCCTTCCTTTCTTCATTTTTTTCTTCAGTCGGCGATATGTGCTAGGGAGCTGCTGCTCATAATTACGCGGTAATTAGAGAGGTTTGTCGGCAATTAACTTCGTGAATATCATCCCCAGCGTTGTATCGCGCCGTCCATTATACTTTTAGCGGTATGTTCGCGATAGTTGGGCACTGTACATACATACAGATGAGTTCAATAAATTTAGAGTTCCGGAGAAAAAAAATGGCGGACGATAATCCGAGTGCAGGTTTAAATACCAGTAGCACTGCAGGAAAGTCGCTTTCGCACGTCACTTATGATCGATCCGCGATCCTAATTACGTCACAAGCGCAATTGAAACGCGATTGACATCTGAGAAAAGACGTTAAATGAGTCTGACAAGTTTCCTTGAATCTGTCGGGTCTTAATCTTCGTTGCGAGAAACAAAGACGATTCATATTTTATTCTCACATCCGACGATCTCGTTCTTAGCCGATAAAGATGTCAATGATTGTGATAAATCGCGCGTATTGTCTACGCGAAAATAAATTTGAAAAACAAAAAGAGCGGTAAGTAAAAACGTTGCCTGGATGAAGCAAAATGGGAAAACTTCGCCTCGCTGCGAGCAAGGACGAAATAAAAAAAAAAAGATGAATCGTACGTAGCATTTATATAAATATACGAGTGTACGAGAATTTTCCGCGTTTCTCCTATTGCTTGTACCGTACTCGTACAACATCGCCTCCCATACTTCATGTGCAGATAATTCCCTGGCTGGCAAAAAGTTTGTAATGACGGAAAATCTAATATATATCGGTGCGAGAAAAGGAAAAGAGGAATAGCAGTATGGCAGCAGCTTTCGTTGCTAGCCCGGGCAACTCGTACGGGCGATCGTTCCCTCGCCGCTTTTCTTGTAATTAAGTTATAACGCGGGCGAGCGAGGGTTGTGTCTCGAGTCGGCGAGATAAGGTGGCAGAGGGTGGTAAACAGGGCGTTATGCTTGCTGGGCAATATATATAGAAGTTTGGTACACGAGCGTGGAATAAGAGTCGGTCGGAGGAGGCAAAGAGACAGAGACCAGAACCTCCGTACTGAAGCAGAACTGAAAAGAACGGCGGGCAAAAGAGGCAGACCAGAAAGAATAAGGAGGGGCTTACTCACGAGAAGTGGAAAACAATAAGGGGCTCTACTAATCTGGACGATATATTATATCCAACTTGAGTGGTTCTGGCATGACGCAAGGGGTAGCGCGACACAGAGGGAATGGAGGTCAGCTGGTACAGAGAAGCGACCCTCTGAACTATGTTGGGTTGTACCGAATTTTCCTGTGATGCTTCTCATCGGTCTGTACGTGTCGCAAATTGCCAGGGAAAATAACGTATTTAACTCTCGTCGGCTTGTCAAATTTTCGTGGAGGAGCTAAACTGCGAGAACATTACGAGCAGCACCCTTCTTCAAGGTATATTCGTGAACGAAGGAGGGGCAACGAATCAGCGCTTTTATGTCGGAGACTTTCCTTCATCAGAGTCTTCAGGACGGAAAGCTTTAATCACGCTCGAACTTTCATTTCATCTTCCATTTTTTTCCTGTTTTTTTTTTCATCCCTCTGCAGCCATCTTACGCTCCCCTACTGCATTCGGCCCGTTCGCCGGAGCTTGGTGAGCAACGCGGAAATCACCAGGCTCCGGAGAAACGACGAAAAGATTCAGTGTAGCGGAATTGCAAAAACCACATTGGCAGAACGGCTGTCACTGGAACTTCCCCTGTATCGCGCGATTTTGTAGTTGAAACAATAAGGAAAAAATTATTGGCAAGGTTCTCGAGAGTATATGTACGTGGGAAAAAGAATTATCGGAAGACGGAGGGAGCATCGGGGTTTCTGTCGATAATTATCGCAGCGTGTAAATATCGGTATCGGCTCCCGCAGTAGCAGCGAATCGCGATAAAAGTGAAAGAAGAGGGAAGGAAAAAGAGAGCCAAAGTGCTCGCTGCAAATCTTGCGTCGGGTTTTACGGTGTGAGGACCCTGAGGGAGAACCTCATCCAGCCTCACCGATACTGCGGGAGGAACAACTCGATTGTGTGAAATCGAATTGGTAACGGCCAGGAACAGGACGAAATTAATTAGTTCGCGCTGGCCTGCGCTTTGCTGCAGACGCGCGACGGCTATAAGAGCGCTGGAAATATTATTTTCTCGGCGGAACACAACGGGTCTTGGCTAACAGATGAGGCGGATTGAAGTGGGAAAACCGACGGAAAACTCGCAAACTACTTTCACGTTTATATATCTTCCGAAGCAAACGGAATAAGGAGAGCCTTTTCGTCCACCGGAGCCTTTAATCCTTCCTCGTGCTTCCTTCCGGTTAGTTTTCTACAGCATACACCATTTCCTCCCGTCTTTACGTTCCACTTATTCGATGATGAATACGAAGTTTGCGCTTGTAAAACTTGTATTTAATGTTCATTATTCTCATTTTCCATCTCAGCTTTCTCTATCTTTCCATCTGGAATCTATAAATCACGACCGCGCGTGTAAAAGACCAAAGTTTTATTATTTAGTTACGTGCGTTGAACGTTTCGAGAAGCCTACGCAGGAGAACTTCATGTGGTATCGTAATCAAAATCGCGAAAAAAATTAATAGCTCGTCAAACGGTGAGTGTAAATGCTAATACTGTTGAAAGAAAGGAACGTCTTTTATGTGTATATCTCGTGTATATTCGGAATATTTCGAGTCTTTATTTTTTCAAGTTTTATTCATCAAGTGCTTGAAGCAGCAGCGGTAGGAAATTTAAAAATTCAAAAGGGAGACAAAACGGAGCACCACACGGTTTTTACTAATTTGTAAAATCAATAATAATCAAGAAACCGGATGCACAGCGGGAGATTGTTCAATTTGAGTATCTATGACGCTGAAAATTAATTTCATCCTATCTTATAAATATCGATAAAAATAGGATCAGTTAAGGCACATTAGGACGAATGGTGTCGAAGCCAGTTGCGGTGGAACCCTGATAGACAAACGTATGCTGGAGAAAAGATAAACGACAGTGTATTAAAAAAGGACTGCTTCCATTTTCATCACTGACGTGTTTCATTATCAATTATTTTTTTATCAATCGGGCAATGGCTGTGTCAGACGAGACGAATTAATTTCCCTTCGAAGGATATCTCGCGGCATGCTTATAAATAAATCGATGGATGAATCGGAAGGTACAGCTTGCCTCCCTTGCACACAAGTAATAGACTTTCGGATAACGAGACTGGCTAACTCATAACGCTTAATTAAGGTGCGGTCCCGGGGTCCATGCGGGTCTAACGTTGGTACATAATATATTTATATGAAGAGCCTTTTATGTCTGAGAGTAGGCGCGTTATTCTACAGAGGGTCTGATCGCGAGGGCGTGTGGGGGGTCCTGAGAGCGCACTGTCTTGCCCGTAATCGTGACCAAGGTACGCCACGGGAGAACCAGGAACGCGGCCAGATCTCGCGATAACGATATCGGATAACACAGCGCCCTCCCAGGATCATTGGCTCGAATGAGTAATATAGTAGTACACTGGGAAAATAATAGGGATGTTCGGAAACAGGAGGGAAGTCAGGTAAGACGCCTTAACCGAAAATTCCAACTTTGTGGCTTGAATTTTTCACGATTATTTTTCATTTTTCATTTCCCTCAACTTTGTCCAGTTATCGAGAAAAAATCTGGACACATATAGGTTTCATTTCTGCAAATGATTGCAACACGACCAGGCAGAAGCACTCTAATGACAAAAAAATCGTCATTTTTACGTAAAGTATAAAAAGAGTATTTGTAAAGCCCTGCTTACGTGAGAAATAATTCAAAAATAAAATTAACATTGTCTTTGAGTTTACTGTCTTGTAATTTGAACGAAAAAAAATATGGCTAAGAGCGGATTGATCCATTTTTTATTTGTGGGCTGCACGATTAAATGCGATTCATAACTTTGCTCGAAAAAAATGATTCCACCATTGAGCGTTAAAAATAAAGTATTCCGCAATCATATCGTTGTCGAGCGACCCTACGAGGAGTCAATAGCATAAACTCAAACACCACATCTTTCGACGAAGAACATATAAAATGTGGAGTGCACCGGGAGCTTTGTCGTCGGTTAAAAATGGTATATTTCCCAGGGTTTAAAGTACACGAGTAACCCATGCGAGATCAATGCCATTATAGAGGCGGGCGACCGAAGAAATCCGTCGATAACGCTGAGCCAAAGTGACGGGTGAACCCATGCCGATAATCCTCTCAAACTATCGTAATAAGCCTACCTGGAAACACCGCAAGTGCGTGAGCGGGGGACGTTTTTGAATATATTTCATAAAAAATTATATCCGCAAATTAGAATATTCTCTCCCAGGGTATACTTGAAGGGAATCGGGACAAAGATTTCGGCCATTTTTTTGAGGCAATGATCGTTCGGCGATTTTAAAACGAATTGAAAATTGACGTATCTCGTAATGCAGATTAGATTTTTTCATTCAAGTACAGTTCACCCCTCACGGATCTTAACGAGTTCCCGTTAAAAGATTACGTGCTTTAATGCCAATAATACATTGGAATCCCCGATCTGACCATCAGGTACGAAGGGATGACCGTCCACAAACAATGGAAGTAGACGAAATATGAAGGACAATACGTGGGAAATATGTATTACGGTGAACCTTTCGATGATTACACTGAGGATTATCTGAAAATTCAAGAAGACCATCAGACATCGAATTCGATGGCAGAAACGAGGAAAAATGAGATACAAGTTTCCCTATTCCTTGACAGGGTGCGTAGGAAAGGCTACTTCGACTCGATTCGGTCAGGCGGATTGAGAACTCTGAGAAACTAATTTCAAGTGAATAAAAAGGTCACAATAAGATGCGGTCAATGACAATATTTAAATTATTAATTAAATTATTTGCGTTTAATTGCATTTCGCTTAATCCAATGTATTAACGATTGCAATAATTTTTGTACAAACTGTAAAATGAAAATAAAGACTGAAGATGTAAATAAGATACGCGAGTATGTAAAAAAAACAGTGGAAACGTTGATTTTTGATATTAATCGCTAATAATTTTGTCGTTCGTTTGAACATGGCGATATCTCCATTTTTTATTTTTTAAAGATAGTATATCATGAAGCCAATGTAGCACGTACATATGAGCCTGATACAAGAGTAAAGCATCCGTGCATTTTCTTTGAAATGTCGGACAAAAGAACAATTTTGATTAAGAGAGGGGAAGAAGTGACTAAAAGCGGCAAAACCCGTTTTGTCCCGGCCACGGGGTTGTTCCCCTGTAGTACGCGGCGTCTAATCAAAGCGAGGGGGTTGGTTTTGCATTTTACAACGCCCCGATTCAATACTTTGAATACCTAATGGGTTCACAATCTTTCGTTCCCTTCTTTTCTCACCCCTGTTCACGCGATGGTTCAGCCAATGCCCGTTTTGCAATCTTTAGACACAGCATCGCCAACGTCAATGGAGAAAAATACAAGTATGGACGATACTCGATAAAAAATGTAACTTTAAAGCAATGAAAAAAAATGTGGCTTGTATCGTGACACCTGGAGAAATTATTATTTGTAGAAAAATATGCGTAGACAGTGGAAAAAAAATAATAGAACACGATAAAGATTTCTTACACTAAATTTTTAATGTTTCCGTTCATTGCATTCTTTGAAGAACCGGCGATGCAAATTCAATGATGATTACAGCGTTTGAGGCATTTTGCAGAAAGCAAGAACATCAATTTTGGACATCGATGTATAAATTTTGGAATATCAATGTATTTCCAAAGCGGATAAATATTTTACGACAAGTACGAAAAATAACGTTATTGCAGCGAAAAAACCGTCGATGAAACTACGGATGATATCATTGACTGCTCGAATCGCTTCCACATTTTTTTTTCAGTCGTGCAACGACGAGATATGAGGGTTTGAAGAGCAGGGGTGCAATCGCACGCTGGTTTCTCACACCAACCACCACGAGGAACCCACATGATTATATCGTGTGTCAAGGTTCGGAGCCACGTCGAAGACGTGAAAAATTGATGGGCCGAAATGTTATTTGAGGGACAGACGGTGAAATTCTTATTTAAAAATTACGTGAATGAGCTCGTGTATAGCGATGAGAAAAGCGTGGGGTGGCAGTAATCGCGATAATGAATGGACTGCAAATGGCACGATGCGGGAGAGAGCGTTTTTCATTAAAACTATAATTGTCGCATGTCGACTCTCAGTAGCAAAAAAAAAAATCATATCCAAATACGTCTGTGCGGCGTGTGTCAATTATCCAGAAAACGGACGAGCTTCGCACGCTTCGTCAAACCAATTTATTCTCAAAAAAGTTGACGTGCAATTTTAAAAATCGTTTGAAAAACTTTGCTCCCAGGATTTTGTTTTTTTTTTCGTCACTAGACTTCACACGGGTGGTAGTACATTTTTGACGTATATTTTTGAAAATCGAGATCGATCCTCATCGACATGAACAATCGCAGAAATGTGTCTCTCGTTGAAGAGACAAAAAAAAACGTTTTGTATTTTGTTACGTCGACTTACGTATCCGAAATCTCGATTTAGTATCAGCGTGCATCTTCTTCTTGCCTCGAAAATGACAAATGCCTACGACCATTGATAAACCGGGCTCCTAAATGTTTTAGCCGAGACTACACAGAGTGACACACGGGAGGAGAGGAGAATTACCGCGGGAAATTCGTCACGGTTGGTATTTTAAACTCGTTCCACTACCGTCCGCGCAACGACGACACTCCGTTAAACACCCGTTTTGTACCAATTAACACAGAATTTGTTAATAATAATAAAAAATGTTATTTACAAATACAACAACCCTCGAACATTCTGTAAAAAGTAAATGCCGATGTCACGTGGTATGCACGATTTTTAATCGAAAAATTGCAAATTAACGCGGTAACGGATTATGGCGAAGAAAGGAAATGCAAAAGATAGCGGATAGTGCATATAGCGGCGTTTTCGAAAATCGCTCAAGTTCGCCAGACGGGGGCAACTTGTGTACTGGACGTCCAAAGGCTGTCCGTTCGCGTTGGTCAGCATTGCCCCTCTTCTCAGCTGGCTTTTTGCGGCTTCTGCTGCTGCTCCTGCCGTTCTGGGGATCTTTGCTCCCTCGTAGAATCCGTAGGTGCGCACCCCCGCTTTTGCCACCACCGCTGGCCACGTTCGTCGAGGGTACATACATTATCCGTCCCTGATCCTCTCGTCCACTTTCCCTTGGACCGATTCACCCACGTTTCCACACATTTTCAGCTTGCGGACTACGTATATACATTAATGTATATATATGTGCGCATTCGGCGTATGTATTTCTACTATATATAGATATATTCCCCCATTTATACGTTTCTGAATTATTAAAATATATACGCTACTTTTTGGATATATCCCAAACTGGAATAAGTGCTCTTCTAATTTTCGTCTGAAAACATTTATAATCCGAAGATTCTTGGTAACGTTTGTGTTTATCAATGTTGTATGTGCAAATGCTTTTTTTCTCAAAAAGTATCACTGATGATGACTTTAGTGACGAAGCTACTGAAAAACCTAGTATAACTTCATATTCAATTTTTTAATGAAAAAAAACTGGTATGTATTCGACTGGAATTTTAAAATTGTTTTTCTGACGTTTTTTTTTTATTTTCCCTTTTAAATATTTTCTACGATTAGTATGGATGTTGTACAAATGTAAACGTTATATTTATGAAACCTTGGACATTTTTTCAAAGTATTCACAGATTCAAAGTTGGTCCTGGGAAGGCATGCTGCTAAAATCTCAGCAGGGATAACAATAAAGTATACACAGGGTGAAAAAAAAATGGAAATATGTATATATATAGTGGAAACGAAGCGGGGTCTGTGTATGCGCGATTATCTGCGTGGAATTTCGAAGATTCTATGCTGGGGCTGTATATATGCATACACACAGGCATATTCGTGGGCACGTGCACACATAAACTTCTTGGGAAATGGGGCAACTCCTGGCGGGGGTAGTAGAAGTTGTTAAGTCGTAAATGAAAGGCCCTCGAGAAAAAAATGCACTTTTATGGTCGATTTTTTTCCCTCACATTTCGGAAATAAGAGGGTGTAAAAGTATCGTGAGGTCGTATGTTTTTGCAGCAAAGGTAAAGCTCGTAGCAGCGAGATCCTGTAACAACGCAAACGACTTATTTGACAGAGAGGCTCCAAAATTTTCAGCGATTTTTCATTAACGCGTACATATATTAGATCGCTGCAAAAAATAATAAATATTTTATTCCGGTCGTTGCAAAATAAATTTCTATAATTAAATAAAAGATTCTGTTCAAAGGAAAATTTGTATCGCAATTACAAAAGTTGGCACTCGCTTTTAAATTTCTCATGCTAATATCATGGAAAATTTGTTTTTTTTTAAATAAAAAGCTTTGCAACGTTACTCCATTCGACAGAGGGGAAAGATTTACAAATAAGCATTTTTGTAGAAAATTTTGCGCTCTTCAAAATTGCTCGGAAGCTCCTTGTCTCTAAGCCCAACGGGGTAATAGTTATACCGGTTCAAAGTTGATTACGGATATCAACTTTGAACGACTTTGCACTCGTATAACTCTTTAACCGTTGGTTTTGGAGATTTGAAGCACCGAGCAATTTTGTAAAGCATGAAATTTCCTACAATAATGCTTATTTGAAAACTTTTTTACGCATCGAATAAAGTTATCAAATAAAAAAAAAAAAAAATTCCATTCTATCAACATGGAATTGTCGTGGAACGAGGGTCGCGTTTCTCCTCTTGGCAGAATTTATTATTCAATATATATACACTTTTTTTACAACGGTCAAAAAAAAATAATTTCGATTATTTCTGGAGTGGTCACGTGTATAAAACTTGAAAGAATTATGTTCTTTGAAAGTGAAGAAATGACATGACAATTGACAAGTGTTTCTAGAAAAAAAAAACTGAATCTATACCTGAACGTAAAAGTACTTTGTTCTCTCAATAAATCTCGGGGCAGCTAAAAAAACCTTTTTATTTTCCGTCCTAGTCGAACAAAAGTACACTATCGCTTATTGTAAATAATCGAACGTGTACCTTGCTTCGCGAACGTATACTTTACCTCCGAATTTTTCGTGAGATGGATTCTTGGGAAATCTCAACGAAATAATTATTTTTATATCTAGAGACGTGGCAGCGTTTCGACGCCAATTCAACAAAAAAAATTGTTCGAATTTCGATGTACACGAGAAGATGTTAAAGAATCTTGTGAATGAAAATAGCGTGAAACTGTGTCGAATCGAGTTGTATCAGTTTACACATGCGTGCACGAACTGAAACGCGAAATAAAGCTCACCGTTGTTGGAGGACTCGAAAAAAATTGAGGCGTATGTACCTCTGAAACTGATCCGTTTGGGTGGAATTGTTTGAGTTTGTTAGGTCAGTTTTATTGTTACAATATAAAAATAAGCAGCAACTTTGGTGAGGACTATAGAAGTTGTTAAGTCATAAACGCAGTACGGAGGCTGCCGATAAAAAATGTGTATTTACACCCTGTTTTTTCTTCCTCTTCGAGTCTCGAGTATACGACGAGCCTCTAAAGTGTTCTCCAGTCGTTTACTTTTCCAGGCAGGTATCCGCGACCACTTTCTAAGCTCTGAACCATGTATTTTCTCATCATAATTCTGACAGCCCAGAAATGTAGGTTTCTCAGGGAAGGTCCAGTTGGCGATGCAAATGCTTCGTCAGGATTGAATTTGTACGGTAAGGCATAGGACAGTGAAGCGTGAAAAGCACTAGCAGCGGCGAGTGGATGGCATGCTTTTAAGCATAGAATAAAACCGCGACCATATTTCAATGTTCAATCTCTCGTTGCATTTGGTTTATTACATATTGCATAATATTATAGCTGTACTTTATTGAAGATGAGTAGCAGAAAACTCGCTTTAATGACAATATCTCGGGACACGGTTGAAAGTATGTACAAGATATTAAGATTATTCAAATTGAATAAAGATTTTATTTAAAATTGAATATATTACTAGAAAAAATCGAACGGAAAAACTAAATATACTGAAAAATCGTAAAAAAATGTACATTATTTGAAACGATGTTGTTGATTATTTCGTATTATTATAATATGCATTATTTTTGCATAATCGGTGCAAAATTAATTCAAATCGGTTATCAAGATCAAATGACAGGACATTGAATATTCCAATCAATAATCATCGATTGACAGGACAGCCGCGTTTCAGTTTTTCCAGTGCTAATCGACACGGTGACTGCTCATGACTGCTGTATGTGTTCGCTCGCGTTTCCGCGCACGTGTGTGTGTGTGTGTGTGTGTGCGGGTGCGTATAAATGCGTTCGTGTACATACGTACTCGTACAGAATATATACATATATTCATGATTTTGCTGAGCAATACACACAGCCCGTCACGCTCAATTACTTTACACCCAGATCGATTCGAAGATTATCTAATTCGTTTAATTAATCAATTAACGTAATTATTGGTTGTTCACGTAGCCGCCGTTGAAACACCGAGCCGGATAAAAAATAATAGGAGGCGCCACGTTAATTCCCGATATATGTTCCCACATGTTCGCCCTCAATAATCGAGTCTACTGTCTCCTCTGTTTCTTTCACTTGGAGGATATAACTCGCCATTACGACAATCATTATTAATTGCTTGCTAACCATCGTAATTTTAACTAATCTCTGGAAAGAATTTGTATTCTTATGAAAACCGAAGAAAGTTCTCAGAGTTCCCACAATTATTTTTATCATCTAAAAAGGTACCAAAATTCCGTGTCCCTTGTAAAATATTGCTTATCGTCGTAATTGTTTTGTTAATCGTCGACTATTCGTGATGCTATGGAGAATTCATCTCATCGGAGGAATCATTAAAATTGGAGTTTCTATTAAATGCATGTATGAGGGTTCTTCCGGTGTAATAATTACAGTCGCTTGTAAAATTCGCTACAATAGGATCTGCACCCCGCCTTTCCGCGAGGACATTGTTTTGTCGCAATGGAAGTAATTGACAGAAGCACTCGTTCTCGCAAAAGTCTAAACGCAGACGGGAATGAGTCGAACGTGATGGACAGAGAAGGGAGGAAAAAGGAATAGAAAGATCGGGATGGATAAAAGCGAAGACGGGTCAAGTAGGTCCGATGATGAGGGTGGCATCGAGGCGCGTGTGTGCGGAGGGTGCAACAAAATGGGGGAGAGGGCAATAAGCGAGAAAGGGGAGAGAAAAACGACGGAGCTGAGAGGGTGAATTGTACAAACAGGGAAACTGACGCACCAAGCATCATGGTTTCCTTTCGCTACAGTCTGTCTCGAGCCAACCGGACCACTTTATAAATGTATTATTTTTCCTCGTATCGATTCTTCGTATAATCAAAACTTTTTGAATTTTTGTATTATTCGTTTGGCCAACACGAATTACGCAGTGACTCACGCCATAATGAAAAACACGTGATTCCTTGAGTATTTCTGCAACAAGATTTACCTCGAGCGGGCCATCAACATAGCATCCCCTGCCGAGTCGATGCCGAACTAAGAAAACGTTTATAAAAAATTGATGGTTTCAACGTAGTAAACCATTCTGATCCCAGATTTGTTCTCCTCTCGCAGTTTCCAGAGCCACAAAATTTTTCAAAACAAGCATGTTTCTTTTATGGTTACTTTGTACGGGACAGGATTAAAACAGGATTGTGTATTAATATTTACACCAACTTGTAAACATTCATGAAAAGTGCATTGCAACGATTTAACATGAATGCTCTTGGTGAGAAAACTGACGTTGAAAAAAATATTGCTGTATCAAACAAGGTTTTCGAGGGAAACGATTCAAAACTCGAAAATTTGATAGTCCGTAGATGTTGGCGTTGGCTGACTCTCCACCCACGCCATGACATACGGACTGCAGGAGGGTGGTTAGGGGCCAGCCGGCATCGATGTATATTCCAACCGCTCTGCATTTGACCATGACATTGTCCAGTGGAATGGTCCATTGTCGAATTGAATCATCGATGGGAGCTAGGGTGGAATGAAATATATTCAGGGATGGCTGATGGTCAGTGGCCATTATTCTCCGAAAGCTGCTGATTTTTCTCTCCATTTGGAATCACGAAGTATATGCCTCGACCGGACGCGATTTTGCCCACGAAATCGACCAAGCCGTGTTCTCTGCATTTGGAAAACGTGGAACTTCGATTGTTACCCAGTTCCTTTATTCATTTTTCTGTACCTACAGTAGACTCTCTCTCAGTGCGTGGTCGCCGACCCCACGTCCAGTTCTCTTTCCACAAACAGGACACAGAAGTTTTCTCCGAGCTTCATCGGTGAGATGCACGCCAGCTCGCGCTACTACAATCGAATGTGAAATGCTTGTGAAATTCTTGCCCAAACCCTTCGATGCGCATTCAATGAGATGCAACTCTACACAGATTTTTGCCCTTCGCCGTTGCCACGTGAAAAGATGAGAGCGCGAATGCCAAGCTTGTCCAGCTCCGACTTAACATACGAGCGACTTTGAAAACTGAGGAGGCTGAATTATTGGCTTAATTGTCCTGAAAAATTTTATGTCGAGACTTGAGCAATTTTCGGGTGGGGTGCTCATCATTGTTGCTTTGTACGAGGGACGTACGTCTGGCACGCGCCAACATTTTCGGAAATGCATCATTTACAATCTCGGGAAAGGCAGTTATTTTTTCCAAACAATATAGATGAAAATTTCGTTTGATTAATAACATTGGACAGAAACGAAATTTACGCAATACCGTAATTCATAGTTTCAACATTTCCAAGATTATTATACTTGGAATGATAAATATTTTATTGAAATCGGGAATACATTTTTCAGTTGTACACATCAGATGTCAATTTCGTGAATTTGTCTGTTTTTTGCGTTTTCTGCCTGCAATTTTGAGTTTTCACGAAAAACTCGATGAGTTTTGGAATCGGCGGAAAATTTGCGATGGGATAGGCTGTTGAACTATCGAAGTTCGAGGAAAAAAAATTTTCGTCATTTTTGGCTAGTTTTTCAGAATCGTCAAAAAGTCGAAATTTCAATTGGTCATAACTACGTTTCTATTTGTGCTATATACATTTTTTGGGGGTGTTTTGAAAAGCCCTCGAGTAGACTTAAAAAATGGTGAAAGTTTAATGTCGATAGCTAAATTCCTTCACCCTCAAAATCGATGTCGAAAATCGGCGAAAAAAACGCAAAGGGGTATGTATGGCAAAATTAGCAAAAATCGATGGTCCTACTTTAAAAATCTGCCAAAAATCGAAAAATTGAGATATCTGGACAAACCAAACGGCATTTTGAAGCCTCATCAATTGCCAAGAGAATAAGCACAAGTTGGGGTGTCCATCTCAAACGAAAAAAAAATGGCAAACACTTTAGTGAACTAACTCAATCCGGCAGAAAATGACGAAAAATTTTGAATTTCAAAAATAACTTCTAATGGTCCATATCCATGTATTTTTTCCCGCTGATTACGAAACACATCGGTATTTTATCAAAAACCCAATATTTCGGTCCGAAAATGCAATAATACGAATTTTATTACTTAATTACTATTTTTTTCACTGAAATATCGAGTTTTCGGGAAAAAGTCGGCGGGTTTCGTAATCAGCGGGAAGTATCCAATTGGATAAGCTCATGAAAGATTGAAAATTTGAAAAAAAAAACTCATTTTCGCCTCATTTTTCTCACCTTAAGCAGTCGGACATTTTATAAAAAATAAACCAAGAAACCAAGTAGTTGAAAAGTACGTTAACGGTGAGATAATTGTTTTTCCTTTCTCATTTCACCAGTAAGTATCAGATCTTATTTTTCCCATCACCGAATATCTGAAATACCAAACTATATTGAAGAATTTATGAACAAAAATTATTTTTTTTAGTACGTCACGGTAGCTGAAAATGTTCAAATAAAAAAGAATTAAAACCGAGTCATGCGCGATAACAGGGAACCTTCTGTGATACGTCGGTAAAATAAGGCATGGTATCAAAATCAGTATGTGTGTGTGTGTATACGTGTGTGCCGAGTAAAAATGATGAAAACTGGTGGTCTTTCAGGTGAGGACATATTTTTCCATGGGTCGAGGGCTCCATTGTGCTGAAGAAAAGTATAGCAAGCAGGGGTCAAGCAAGATTTGTTCTGTACGCACCGGACGCTGTACTTTCCGAGCTATTGTTCGTTGTATAATGATATTGGGCAATGGGGGTCGCGTGGCCTGCACTATAGATGACGAGCTCCCCACATTTTTACAGTCAAAGGTCGTGATCCCGATCATTCATTGGTCCAATCTATCCTTCATCATCATATACTTAAAAGAACATGCGAATATTGAAGCTTTTCCATTATAATTTATAACAACAGTATTCCGTTTCGTTGGAGAAAACGAATCTTTATGCTTCAGATAGATTTTTTGAATATTCTTTGTGATGAAACATCCCGAGGATTGGAATATTCGATGTCAAATCCACAGAATCGACTGGTGTTTACAAATTCTAGCTAAGATGTTAAACACGTAGAGAACAGATTTTGGAATGTTTTTCTCCGGATATTCTTGTGGGCAATGTCGAATTTTCGATATATTTATTGTTAACGATTTATTCGCGTTCTACAAAATTATTTCACGTTTCTCAGACGCGTGGAGAGCGAACGCAGGATCATTAAAAGATTCGTTAAAGGATGACAAACTGTGCGACGAAGAAAAGAAGCTGGCCATCATGAGCTGCTTACGTTCAGCCGATATCCGCAAAGTGACATGCTAATGTGCGGCTTGCCGGTTTTTCGGGTAGCCAACTTAAGCTCGACTTAGCAAAGCTGTGTCCGAAATAACTCTAAGACTCTCATTACTGTCGTAGCCACGTTCGTAATACGTGCTGGGTCATGCTAGGCTGAAGGGAAATTCAAATTTTTCCACCCATTTTTACCTAAATTTCAAAAAAAAAATAGCGGTTTGAATGGAAACGCATATTTAGAAAGAAAAATTAAAGAAAATTGGTCACGTCAAACGCCGCTGAAGGAAAATAAATGATGGAGAGAGAAAAAATGGCAAGTGGCATCGGTGGCGTAAAATTGAAGTCTCTGCACAAACGGTCTATGCAGTAAAGGTCCAGCTTCTCAAAATGGATTCTGCTACGCGCATCCAAAGTTGTTTAACGCCGATGCCGGCTCACGCAACGTTCATTGTCGGAAAGGTAATCTTCAACGAGGGTGGAAGTGGCCGATAATTTGAAAACAGAGCCGAAATTAGCAGGCCCAGAAGCCCAAAAGATGATTTTCCAAAATAATACGACCACCATCGTTACAGGGTCTGGAGCGCAAAGATATAATGGGCATGGACAAACTTTTCCCGAGGACCAGCTGCCGCCACCTATCTGATTTATCATCTCGCCTCTCTGCGCCCTCTGTTCCGTCTTCTTCTGTCCATTTTCCTCTTTCCCTTTCGCAGCTTATGCTCATCTCCACCTACTCGTCGTTCAAGGGTCATTCCCATTCTCTTTTTCCGACCAATACTTTATAGCTGCCTGGCTTTTACAAAACTAGTTCATTCTAGCGTTTCCTGTCCGACTGCTACCACACTCCTGTACTCTGCAGTTACTATCGTTGAGCAAGAATTCAACTATCGAGTCTCAAAAATTTTTTCAAAACTATGAAATATACCGTCTTTCGGTCTGACCCGCCAGTTACGATTTATTTGATGATTGAAGAACCGGCCATGGTACTTGATTTAAACACGATATAAATAAATCATTTCCTTCTCATATTTTCTAGAAATTTTCGACCGAAAAATTTATTTCTTCGATGTACGTATCCCCCATCCGATGTAAGGAAAGTGAAATCCTTTTCAATCCAGCAGAAAAGCCGATCTAAGAAGTTTGGAATTACCCGAAGATAGACAACTTCATCCCTATCGAATCATCATCTCTGTCTGTTATATTTTTCAATTTAAAAACGATTGAACGCTTCCGATTGAAATGCTTTTTATTATTCTGTGAGCGCAGGATGCATATACAATGGCACGAAACATATCTAATATTGAGTCCAGCTTCGACTTCTGTATTGAACCGAGTCTCTCAGTTTCACCCCAAAAATCATCCGTCTACAGTACCCGGTGTGAATGCGTTGATGTTTTAGTAAACGATACGTTCACAGGCAAAATACCAAATAAAGGGATGTTTCCAGTCTCGCTGTTAACTCGGAATCGTTTGACCATTAGCTCACCGGAATGCGTCGACGGGTGAGCCGATACAGGGAATTCGATGAGGGTAGAGAGTTGAGAATGGCCGTACAGAGCGAGCGAGAAAGCAGCAAGGGGGCAATAGGGGCGAGGGTGCCTCGAGGAGGTAGGGAAGGGGGTCGTCCAATCGGTTATTGATTGGAAATGTAAGCCGGTGAGAAGAGACGGAGGGGAAGGTAGATGGTACGGGGGTCAGCTAGTGTCCAGGAGACTCTGAGAGCTCGCGTCCGAAGCTCGCGTTCGAAGGAAGGGTGGAGGTCAGTTTTGCTGCTCGGACGAACCGACAGATGGCCGCTGAACAGTATTCGACTATTCGGCTGCCCGGGAAAATATACCTCCCATTTTTCCATGCGTTATTATTTTCATCCCGAGACATTCCGACCGCCAGCCTCTCATTGCTCTCCGCGTTTGCTGCATTTTCAGGCGCTGCTTGCAGCACGAGATCGGCAGCCTCCCTTGGCCGATTGCGGCTATAAGATTGGCTTACACACCATACATCAGGGCAGCATCCTGCCGTATCGTATTTGCCGAAGGAATACGTCGGGAAAACCGCGAGTGGTCCACGAGTATTCCTCCGAGATGATCAACATGGATTGCCACCTTATAAATACGACATACGCGAATAGGGGTACGTTTTCATGACTCATACATATATTTGGATTATCGTCAAACGCATTCTTGATGAAAATCCCAGATTGAAGCGTCCCCTTTTGGTCCAATTTGTAGTTATGACAGGAGCATGCCATGCAAACGTTTATTCTTCAACGCTTTTGGTCCATCATTCAGTTCGTACGTTTTTTAAAATTATTTCTTATTTTTCATACCAAACTAACGGGTATTATTGTTCAAAAACTTTGTCCGTACACTCTGCAACTATTTTCGATCCAATTCATCAAAATCCAACCGATACTTAAGTCCAAAGACTTTTACGAGCGGTCTGTACGTACCGTTCTCCGGTGGGTACTGATGCGGTTGAAAATAAAACATGTTCGTTGAAAAGTATATATCGCATCGTACTATACATTATAAGTGTTATCCCAGGCTGGGTCCAACATTCAGTGTGGAATATCCACCGAGATATTAATCGATGCACGCGATCGTCTTTACTGCATCATAAATGTTTTCGCGATAAGTTAATTACAAGTTGTACGAGCTACCATGACCGGCTCCACGCAGTGTAGAGACTTCCACAGTTTAGTATTAAAAATTGACATCCGGATTGGGCATTACAACAGGTGAGGATTGAAAAACTGCAGCAGAGAGTCTCATTTCTTCCCGCGAGACTGTAAGTATCTCTTTCGTGCAAATGACTTATCGTATATCGGTCGAAAACATTTATTTCAAAAAAATCCTTGTACTCTATACAGCGGTCTCTCTTGCTGAGAATTGACGGAACTGATAAACTCCTTTGTGTACCTTGAGAAATTATTTTCATGAGTGGCGTATCGGTTTCGTTCAAGAGCTGTAATACGACAAAGATTCCGAATGATCATCATGTTTGCCGGTCCTGATCTTCGCGTTTGCAAAGTGCGCGCATTTTTTCACCACAGGATGCAAATTCACAAGCCGGCGATTCCAGAAAATGCTCCATTTCGAAGGGCCCCATCAACCCCGTACCGAATACTCTCTCGTAGGACACGCAGGTGGTCCATACTTATAGCTTGGTCCAAATTTGCACCCGCATACAGTAATAAAACGACCGCCGATTGAACCGGCCGGTAACTTCATAGTTGAAAGCGAACGAATAGGCCGGGTCTTTGATAGCTGTTAAGTGGATCGCGATTTAAAAGTGCGAGCCGTTTTAAGCAAGGGCCGCTTCGACATCAGCCGATGAGGGAGAAACGTTTGCGAGAAAGGCGAGAAAAAGTAGGTGGAAACGAAGTTGGTTGAAGGACGAAGAGGAAAGACACCCGATGACGATCAGCATCAGTGATGGAGGAAGAGAAAACCTCCAACCCCACACTGAATACTTTGCGAGAGTCGACTGAGAAATGGGAAAAAGTGGTAGGGACTGGCAAATAAGAGAGGAAAGAAAAAAAAGTGCGAGGGAAGTGGAAAGAGTTCTCTTGCATCCCTCGGGCAATCTTTTCAATTTAAAGTCAAGTATTATAGCTTAAATTGCATTATGGTTTCCTTTCCTCACCGCGAAGAGGAAAGAAGCCAAGTTTAGGTATAGGATGCTGTGTATGTGTGTACGGTTGGTACAGAGAAACGACGGGAAGGGCAGAGCTCTTTGCGAGAGCAAGACTCAATCACGCCGCTTAACCTCTGACCCCAAAACCACCACTCTCGTATATACACTCGACCAACACAGCTGGATATGTTACCGGCAATCCTAAATTCACCGAACCGAATGAAAAGTGTATTATGATTTAGTAATCGCTCATTAGTAAATGAGCAACGCTTATTAAATGAAAAAGTATTTTTTCCGAGTCTCGAACGTTTTTTTCCTTGTCATTTTGCATAAACAGGTGTTCGGTAATGAATCATGAAAAGCCGCTTGAACGAGTAAACTCAATCGCGAAAAAGATGAAAGGCACATCATTTTTGAGTAATAATGAAATCGACGATTTATTGGGAAAGTGCTGAATCAAATATGCTTCGGTACAAAACTACAAATGTTTTTTATCTCGAACGAATTGAAGACGAAGATTATATATTTTTTTATACGAATTTTGTCCAACAATCGTTGGTCCGCAATTTTCTCTGAACCGCAATTTTTTGAAAGCTTTTAATAATATGTTAAACATTTTTTTCACAAACGTTTCATGTGCTTTCAAAAAATGGAGAATTTTAATTCAAATGACGGAGATTTCTGCTTTATCACATCAGCTTGTCACATGAGCATTGTGTCCGAAAAATCTAAGTAAAAGTCTCCTTCCCTGACGAACTTAAAAACTGTGCCTCGAACATTTTTGGAAATGACTTGGGTGTCTATTTTTTTTCATTGCCCGCAAGGTGGGATGAAATAATTTTCAAAGAGCATGTTGCTTCTTTATCGCCCAGATTTGAAAACTGATTATTCTGTAATTACATAGCAGGTTTCCCATCAGTTCAACGGCTAGATCTTTAGCCCTATATGTTCGCATAAAATAGTATATCGCGGCGCGCGTACAAGAATATACACCTCCAGTTTACCGGGATATATGCAACGCTCTTATGCATTATATCCAAGTGTGAGCATATTTTTCATATATATATACATTAGGGTGGGCCAGAAAGATTTTTCAAATATTCCCCCTGGTAGGTACAAAAGCTTCGAGTACACGAGAAAAAGTGTTCGTTTAAGAGGTAAAATTGCACCCGTCGCCTTTTCTCGCGCAACCGATTCTTTCGAGCTGGTGGGAGAGGGGTAAAAATAATTTTTTTCACACCCTTTTTTATACACCCTAATGCACACATACACATATTCATAGTTATTGTAATTGTATGATATGCCAGGGTAAGTACGATGCGGTCGCAACCCGCAATACGTGCCCTTACTAATCGTGTGGTGGAATACGCGTGGGCCAATACTCGCCTTTAATGTACGCCTTAACATGTACGCCAGGCGTGCGTTAATATTACGTACGGGCAGACCGTAGAGCGTTCTTATATATCCACGTGAGGCGGCCGCAGAGCCAGTTATTTTCCAACGAGTGAGAGGTCGAAAGAAAATAAAAGAAAAATATGAAAAGCGAGAGTGGGAGTGCGCAGTACCGATACTATACGCTATGTACGATGTAACTGACTTGTTGCCTGGTGCATATTACCGGGCTGTTAGAGGGCGGAGTCGGCTGATGAGTTAGCAACGTATTGACTTTATAATAATCACGTTAGGTGGACTGCAATGCGATGGAAAGAGAGGAAAAGTGAGAATCTCGATGCTGCGCGCGAGCGAGCGAATTCGCATGTACCGGGTGTCGACAATGAACTTTTGACGAGTCTTCTAATCTTCGCGTGTACCCCAAAACATCTTTGAGTTTGAGGGTACGAGGCCCCGAGTGCCGCCAATACTGGTAGAGCTCGAAAAGTGCGCCCCTAAATCGTTTCCGCATCATTTCATGCATTTCATCGTAAGATAAAGTAAGGATAATCATTCCTTCGCCTTTTCGCCCTGCTCATGGTCGTACTTTCTCGACTTTCCATGCTCGAGACTCTCAGTTCTCACGAGTATTGATAGAACAGAATAAATTTCAGTCTACGACAATTATTACGATTGATGAAGAAGAGACAAACGTGGAGAAGCTTCTCACACGTTAAGGATGCTGCGGATGAAGAAAAATCGAGCCAACAAAGGCTTTTCTATACTCAAGTTTACCGTCATCAGTACGGATTTTGAGTAGATGCCTCATCACTTTCGGTCCATGTATCTTTGCGTATAGAGTCTACGAAAATTCTCGAAGCTACATCGATGATCGTTGATCAATCCGTTCCTTCTGGAAATGGGAACGCGCGAAGAGGGTAAATTGTAAATTATTCGACGGATTTAGCTGTATCGATGACGTAACGAAGAAGGAAATGGCAAATTATCGAGTTTGAACCGAAACGTTCTCGTTTTATGATCCTGCACGCCATCAAAGATGCTCTCTCCTCGTCATTAATCGATCTTTCGAAACCAGTTGATGGACCGGATGATTTTGCCGATCACCCGGTACGTACAACAGGGTAGACGAAGCTCCAACGATTGGTATAGAATCCTGACCTTCCATCTCACCTCAATTTGCCTACACACCGGCATCCGCGGGAGCATCACAGGTAACCAACAGCACACATCAGAGGCAGAGCGAAAGAGCTACACACGGCCGTTTAATGACCGTGTGCAGGAGTCAGCTTATCTGAAATGATGATCTCAAAAATATCGTAGCCCGCAAAGCCTCTCGCCCTCGCTATACGGCCAATCCGTTCACTCACTCAGTAACGAGACTTGATCGATTAAATGAGGAAATTTTTATTTATTATGAATTATGGTTGAATACGAATAAAAACGATGAGATTCGTTGATTATTCGCATATTTTATTGTTCGGGTATTATTCATTTTTTTAAATTACTTCCAATGTGTATACAAATTTTATGAACAAAACCACAGAAACGTGTTGATTTTGATAATTATTCGCTTTCCCCTTGCATTTTTTCCTCAAAGTACTCGCAGCCTAGAGAAATAAACCTGCAACTGATTTTCTTCTTTTGGAAATTTCTGTGCGAGGCTATCCACGGTGATATAACGTATTTTCACGCGAATTTGTCGAATAAATATACACATCTGAATACACGGGTGCAAACACCTAGCGATAAATTGCAAAATGGCTCGGAGAGTACGCCATAATAGCGCGGTAGAATATAACGATCTCAAGATTAAGCTTCGCCAACAGCATCTTCACATGTACATCCGAGAAAAAGGGGTTGTAGCACAGAGAGCGGGGCATGGAGAGGAAGAAAACGTTGGATGTGCTTTTCTGGCGCAGTCACAACGTCAATTGACGTAAATCAGAATTCAATTAGAGCCAGAGGCGAAAGATTGGAGTACCAGATATCAACATGATGGAATACATCAGATTTATCATCGCCATGAATTCATGGACTGTACATGTTGCTCGCAAAGTCAGTCCTGGTGTTATACCTACTTTTAATACATCATTTTTCAATCGACCCTCTCAGCTGAATTATTTGTTTATCATACTCGACCTATCTCCTAGATATTTAATTGCTCTCCCCTCTTCTCCTAAGGTGTGACGACAGTTGTCCGATCAGGAGAGCGGATTATATAATTTATACATAAATTTCATGACTAAATCTGTACGTGTGAATTTCCATCCGTCTTACCGTTGATCTCGTGGATTGTATTGTGGATATTTTTTTTTCCGAAAATTCATCAAAACTTTTATTTCTTATTATTTATATTTCTATTTCTTTTTTTTTATATTTTATTGCGCCACCTGGCACAACGTAACTGCATCCAACATATAGAGACCGTCCATGCTGCCCCATGCCCGGATCGATTTGGCGCCAAATGTCACCGTGTTTAACACCGAGCAATAATAGTTGAAATCTATGTAGCCAATAACTCAAGTCACCCCTTTTCCATGTCAGAGAACCCTAAGCCCTTGCCACCCTCTCCTGTCAAGGAATCTGCTGGATGCTTTGGTATATGACGAAATCGGAATCAAACGATATTTTTATGTTCTCGGCACATAATGCGCGTATATTTCTCAATAAAAAAGCCCAAAAAAGAGGCACCATACAACCCACTACAACAAAACGATCGTGGATTCTTCCACAAAGGCTGCGATTGTCCGTGAGACTCGCCAAATTTTCATGCTCGAATACCTTCGTGCTAGTCATGGCGTGAAGAACACTTGCTATTTGCAGTACTAACGATAATTCAACACCCAACGTTTGATGCTCTTTCTGTATCTTCATCGATGGATCCTCAAAGAGATACGGCCATTAACTGCGATGTTCTTCGTGACAGTTTTTGAATACCGATTAAAAAACACGTTTTTCGTCAAGAACTTTATCTTGTCTAGTGGATCCTTCTGTTCGCAAGTCGTATATTCGAGTAAATAGTTTCAAAAGTATGCACGTTGTCTGCCAAGGTTTATCGAACGGTCAATGTTATTACACCTAGCAGCCCTTCCGCTGATGGGTTAATATTTCAAGTGACCCTTCGTTGGAACAGTTCCGTGATGCCTGAAAAGTCAATCCTTCGACCCCCTCACGTGAACACGAAAACGCATATGTTGTGGAACTGGCCTGGCAAACGCTTTCACCCATATCGTACAAAGATACAAAGGATAGAAAAGCTTCTTCACCATAAAACACCCATACCGGAATTTAGAACGAAAAGAACATATAATGGTCCGTTGAGAGATCCCACATCCACTTGGCGACGGCTCATATTGATATACCGAATAAACATTCAAGTCCGTCAGTCTGGGGGTTAGGGTGGCAGCCTTACAACGAAAAGACGTCGGAATAGCTCAGTTTCTTTAAACTCCTCGGATAATCTATAAACCCTTTGGCTGCTATGGAATTCGTTCCTATTCCAAAGACTGCAAAACCGGGTATGTACACTTTTCTAGGTAGAATCATTGACGCTTGAAAGGGGTCGACGATTCTAGGCATCTGCAGATCACTTTAATTGGCCAGGCAGATTTCTTTACCAATGGAACTTCGACAAAAATGATGATGCTGCACGATACATATTCGTTCCCATCAGGCCAGACGTGGTCCACCTTACATCTCCTCGACTTGTCTACTGAGGACTAGCCAAGTCGACTCTGTTGAGTGTAGGGTCTCCAAAGCGGAATTGACAACAATGTGGATTATTCAAATACAACTTGGGATATCGATTATGCCGGAGTATTACCGGATGAAATAGCTAGATAAAAAAATGGCTAATAAATTGCTGGATAATAAGGGTATTAAAAATAATGCAGGTTTCTCGCGTTGGAATAAAATACGATGGGTCAATGGACCAAATGATCACGTTTCCAAAGAGTGTAAGTAAAACTTGCCAGTTTCCCTTAATGGTGAAGAACGGTCGGGAGGTTTCGACATTCGCAAGTTTAGCAGTCATATAAGACCATACATATGAATGATTCTTTTGGCATGGCTGTATATGTATGTATAAGAACCAAAGACGATAAAGGCTAAACCCATACTTTTAACCATATCACAAGTCCACACAACGAGAAGACTGGGTCCTGCGGATGGTTTTAAATTCCATGGGTCAAAGCGATGTTTGACATGGAAATGTTGAACGATGCATTAAACATTCCAAGCGGAGTGATCGCGTTCTTACTACGAAAGCCCGCAGTTCCTCCTCGTTCCTTCGCCCCCGTCTCTTTTTTCTTTCGTCCTTCTTCCTTCATTCCTGCAATCATCTCATTTTCTTTTAGGAAGAAAAAGCGAGAAGAGCACAGTCTCCTCGTCGTGACTGACAACGACCTTGGATCTATACATCTCGAAAGTACCATGGTGTCTGACACACACTTATAGCTCCTTTCTTCAACCCTCTACGTCGCTGTGTCGCAACAGAGAGTCCATTTCCAAGTTGCCAGACCGTTGTCTGGGCTTGTATTTATTTAAGCAAACGAAAGAAGCTTTTTTCCTCCAACCCCTGGTAGAAGTCTTGTAATGGAGCATTCTTTTTCCAAATTGTATGCTAACAAAGTTTTGCAAGGTCGAGAAGAGAAACCTGCCATATTCCATAATCCCAATTGCTGAATTGTAGTTAAAGACAGGACATTGGTGAATTTTGAAGACGAAAGATGGTCAGTTTTAGATATTCATAGAACTTTGAGTATATTCATTACGAATACCATTTGTTGTTAATACTGATGTTACGCGTATGTTTTATGAATACTCTTAAAAACAGGAGACCAGAAATGTTCGTCTGACCAAAAAAGTGTATTAAAGAGGAAAAAAGTAGTGCGTACTTCACACGGAAGCAGGCAGACTTTTATCAAAGGCTGCCCCACTCTTGACCCACCATTGTTCAGCCAATAGAATCAGGCTTATTGCATTATTTAAAGAGCTTCACTTTAAAAAGCGTCCAGCGCGAGGGCGTCTTTGGAAGGCTACCACGAGGCAGGAGTGGCACTCGTTCAAGAGGGGACCACGACCGTGGTTTCCGCACGCGGCCGGAAAATCTGGAGAATCTTGTAGGCAACTTTACACACTGGTGCAAGGATTCCGTGAGGAGCGATTGCAAGGGTGAGATTGTTCGAGGGTTGCCGAACGTGTATAGTACCTCCAACACATTCGGAGACTTTGAACTCATCTCCGAGACTAAACGCATGTTCTCAGAAGGAGAAACCGTTCAATGTATCTTTGCAGCTTTTGAGACGGACAGAAACTTATGGCAAATGGAACACTTGTAAAGAAAAACATTAAAAAATCATTGAATCAAACCGAATTTTTAATGCACTCCAAAAAACCTCAGTTTTCCATAATGTATGAATACATATACCCACGGAATTGTTAATTTTCTTCCCACAATTTTATAATCCACACTTTTTCGGAAACGATTTAGAAATTATGCAAAAACAGCTGAAATTTATTTTTTTCAAATTCATCAATCTTATGATTTCTCAATTTTGAATTATGAAAGTTGCCAACTCCGCATACGTTTCAATGTACGTCGTGAAGAAAATCAACTTCTGTTCTGTTTTTTTGTTGAAATCGGAGCCTAAAAAAAACGTTCACATGTGACAGTTCGATAGGATAAAGTACCTGGTGAAATGCCTTGCTTTGCTTGAAGGACAGTAGTGCTTCTATGATCAGGTGTGGTTACTGGGGCGGCAATGGAAGGTGACAGGTGGGGGTGTGCCGAAGCCCCGCCACCTGTCGTCGCCGTGGCTCCAGTCGTCGTCAGAGGTGTCGTCGCTGTTGCGCATGCCGCGTTATGAGGAGAAGTTATTCTTTTGAATGATTGTTCCGTTCGCCATGCAACCTCACTCTCAGTTTGCCAAACATTACCTGTTTTGAAAAAAAAAACAAAAAAATGATTGCACAAAGGTTTACTATATTCCAATCGAGACGTCATATAATTTCAGAATTATTCGTATTGTATATTAAAAAAATCACATCTTCAACTAATGTAGAGTTTTTTTAGTGGAAAGATCGATAATTGCAAGCGAGATCTCCTAAAAATCCATCTCATGGAAAATACTGAGTGATCAATGACAATATTTAAAAAAATTTCGAAAGATACATTCTTTGCTAATTTTCTAGAAAACCTTTCTTTTTATCTGCTATAAATCAGGTCACTTGCTCGAAGAAACTTTATTTTTTTTGTCATATTATGCAGGAATTACGGCCTAGGAAGTACTCATATGTTGCACGTGTACAAGAGGTGTGAGCAGTGCAAATTTGTGATGCTGAAATTGTTATTTTCACGAAAAAATTCATCAAAAATTGGTGATGGGAGAATATCAAGTTCGTCCCACGAGATCCATCAGCAAATAAGAGAAATGCGTGGCTTTCACTGCAAAGTTCGTCGATGTAATAACACGCACGCCCAAGGTTTTATATCAGTCGGCGAGAAGAGACGGAGAGACAAAGTAGGAGGTTGTGTGCGTGAGTTGAGTTGCAGAAATGGTTTGGCTCCCCTTGGTAAAGACCGCTTCATGCAGGGCGCATAATTAGCAAGCGAGGAGAACAGAAGGAACAACCCCAAAAGTGTGTCCGCGTGCTCCTTTTTGCCTTAATATCAAGCCAGTATATATACGCACTATCCAGATGCATTTTCCCTTGGCCATTTTCCCTTTTTTCCCTCGTTTCCCTTAATTTCCGGGAACAATGGACGTGGATCGATGTTTTTCCAGGCTCGGCCGTGGCAGTGTCTAATTACACGAAGGGGGCTCACTGCAGGCCTGGCTCGGCGAGCGACGCACAGCAGCCCTCTCGTTTTGCCGAAGCTGTCTAGCTTATAGATTGCTCCGAAAATATTATACAAGGCAGACAAAGTATCAACGTCGTTTAACGGTATCGTTTATTACACGAGCCGGAACCTCCGTTAGTTTTTCTTTTTTTGAAGATTGTGAATATAAAAATCGACATGCCAAAGTCGAAAAATCTGTACCGCATGAGGAGTTCAACGAAGAATGAACTCTGGCTTGACCATGAGATATATATACGTGCGTACGTAGTGGGATAAAATTGTTAGTAATTTCAAGAAACACCCGGTATAATACATGCGGATTTATAAAGAGCAGTGGGTAAATGCGGTCGCCGAGCGAGTGCGTGAGATGTGAGTCAGACGAGGTATTATTTGCTTGATGAATGATTTATCTCGAGAGTCTCTGTTTCTCTCTTATTCAATCTCTCTCGTTCTCTTTCTCCTTGGACCACATCCCTTCTTCCGTATCACCCTCCGTTACTACGCTAGTCTTATTCCAAACATAAGACGGAACGGAGGAAGAGGACGAGCGAACGAATTACCAAACTGGGGGAGGGGGAGAAATAGAGGGAGGTCTCAGCAAGGGTGGAAGTAGTATAAGTAAAGTCCGGTGCGCTGTGTGGTAGATTTCACAGGGCGAGAAGAAAAAAGAACGAAAGGCATAGCAACTGTACTGGAAGCTGGGTATAAGATAAAGAGAAAAGTGGATGAAACGAGAGAGCATACGAGAGGGGAAAAGAAAAGTGTAGCGGTTGCTGTTGGCGCTAACTAAGGGCGTCGGCTAATCAATATCATCGGAGAATGGCTGGTTCGCCCATTCTGCCTTTTTTCTCATATACCGAGGGAAAATACAAGCTCGCATGGACTTGCGCAAAATGATAAATCTATAATTTTACGATGCCCTATTATTATGACCGTGAAAACAGCAGCGTTAACCGGAAGAAACCGAATTTGAAAAAAAGCGCGCAGCTTTGTCAATAATTACACAGCGACGGTGGCAGTCTTCGAGCTTTTCTGCTGGGAGGAAAAATATTGGAGAAAATTGATTGAAAACAAAATTTGGTTGACCACTTTTTGGAGTTTAACCGAATTTTAGAGACGAACAATTCGCTATTATCAATATGGTATGTCAAATTGTCATTGAATTTATTACTGCAGAATCTTACGAATTTATACTACGCGAGTCCGAGATATTAAAAAGATCGTCGATCGTCGACCCGTTGGAAGGGTCGTCAAAAGCCCGCCGGGCGTCTCCATTCGTTCCGACGACGGAGGAAAAAGCCTTTGCGTGGGCCAGATATGCAGCTCTATCGAGCACTCGGAGCACACACATCGCAGTTCACCCCCGCTCTTGTCATGGACCAGCGGTTCCTTTAATCTCGTGGTGTTTGCATGCCCCAGCCGCCAGCTCAATACATTCAACCCTCTGGCACGAATCGTGCGAGTAAAACAGAGATGTACAATCAATGGAGACGTATGGAACTACTCGTGCACGTCTGAATCGCGTTGTATTCGTGAACGCCACGGAAAATTGAATTACTGTAAACCTGCACAGTTTGGAAAGCGGCTAATTTATCCACATGTTGTTTTCTCTGCTTTCTACTTTTTTTTATTCTTACATTACCTTCGAACCAATCAACGAAACTCGAACTCAATGAAAAAGTTTCTACTTCGATATTTGTTTCGACCTCGTCGACGGTCAACATAATTGGCGGTTGTTGATGAATCGAATATATCGATAAGTTCGTTTGTCAAGTTGCGTATTGGTTTCTCTGCTTAAATTGCACGAGAATCAATGTTGGGCAGACTGTCTCTGTTTTTCGTACGATGTATGAGTTACGAAAGCATCGATAACCAATTTTCACACACTTTGACGAATCTTGTTTTTCCCTCGTGTACCAAAAATGACTAGAACAGAAAAAATAGGGAACGAGGAATTTCGTAATACACTCGGACGTGCCATGACGGGCTTGTCCATGAGGTTTCCATCGCGATATACACATACGACAGTTTTCCACCCTCTTTGCATTTTGTCTGATCATTCGTCCAGGAGTTTCGCTCGCACCCACCCGTGAATTCTATTCACAAGTTTATCACTGTCCGGGTAACAACGATTTACCTATATACCGAGCTTTCGAGGGGTTGATAAAATGTCGGCAGAAAGAAAGAACGAAAGAGAAACGAGGGACGGAAGGAACAGAAATGAGTACGACACAGTAACAGATGCACAGACGTATACAATCGCGCGTACACACATGGACACATGAGAAAAAAGCCCGGTCTGACAACCACCTTGCATTCAGAAGTATTTCACTTTAACGGCACCCCCGGGGATTGGCTGACCCGTGGACCGAGGGCCCTTCACCGTTTCGGCATAATGGACCTCTACATTACTTATTCGAGTTGGCCAATGCTCGCACTTTCGATAGCCAATGCGGTGCTTTGCACTGAGGGAAAAACCGCGGATTCACGTTTTCGCATATACTCTTTGGATGAACGCCAAATGGCAATCTATCTACGGCGATTATGTCAGCAACCGACACCTGCAGAGGAAGGCTGCATCTTGCGATAATTGATCCTTTGCAGGTATGAGATAATTGCGGAGAATTAATATTCAACAAAGAGAAGGGATTATATTTTCAAGTTTCACTCAATAAAACGACCAAGGTTTTTCGTCGCAAACAAATTAAGAATTCATTAATTTCATCATTAAAATTATGTGTTCCATTATTGTTGAGGTTATTTGATGATTATCAAGAATTTTCAACAGCAAATAGACGAAGGTAATTACGTAGTAAACAAGCGAGCAAAAAAAAAACGAGTACGGTGGTGGAGGTTGGTTGTTAATCTGAAAAAATTGATTACTCTTACTTTTGGCCTATCTTTGATGGTAACAACTCTTTACGAAGACATCGTCGTACTCTATGCATATTTAATTTTCAAATCTTCATTTTGTTTTTTCAATAACCAATTTTGTGAAATTTTGTTACAACGATGAAAAATTTCACGCTCAAAGCTTGGATTTTTTGGTTACCATTCGATCGGCAAGAATTTCTTTTAATGTTTAACGTGAACCACTCCAATTTCTATCAGGTGTCTTTTATTTTTTTTACACATTTATTTATTCGCCACGGAATGTTTTGTTTTTGGTTTATACGTCGAGACAAATATATTGGCCGCTGTATCGTGCTTCCGTAATTTCGCAGTTTCTCGAGCGCGGTTCGAAAATTGGAAATTCTCTTACTGGAGGAGGGCTTTTTTTTAGGTTATGTCGGTAGATAAGAGTTGTGTATAAGGGATTCTCAGCGACAGACGAAAAGAAGGAGAGAGAGCGAGCTCACGGTGCGGATAAAACGTTCGATATAAGATTAATAGCGGAGCGCCCCCTGAAACGTTCCACAGACGCCACGGACATCTTCAAGGGTGATCGCTATACCGATGGTGATCCTTCTTTGAAGGTGGACCCGAGGGGTAGTGGCTAAATTCAATCCCGTTTAGGATGAAGCGAGCGGCGACCTGTGCTGCGGGAAGAATGGGAAGTTAAAGAACGTGAAAGAGCGCTCGAGAAGAAGACAAAGCAGTTTTCCAATACCTTTATTATCGGCGTATAATTATTTGTTTCATTCACGAATTTCGTTCAAAGTTCCGTCGGAACTGCCGGTTAATTAATTTAATGTTTTTTCACTCGAATCATCTCTTTTTTCGACGATTAACGTCGCGTGTTCAGAAATCATCTGAGAACATCGCGAATAATCTTCCCATTAATCACCATTTTATCATTAAGATAGTTAGCACTTTGGTATCTGGAGTCTTAACTTATATATTTTTTCATATTTTTCTCGACCGTTGAATATTTGAGACAACAGTGTTACAGTGTCTTGTCGATACCGGTTAATCCTCTCAGCATCATCGGATAATCGTGAAAATACAGTGGAAGCGAAAGCGCGCCGACGAACCTCAATCACGTCGAGTGAGAAAGATACTGGCCGGAGTTAAAGATCTCTATAGACGTATACCCTCCTCCTCTGATGACGAAACCTTTCCCATCAGAAATCAAACACGAATCCAATCCACCGCAGCATTTATGCACAATATTTTTTCGTCCCCTTTCCCTCATCGATCGATTCCGTTATTGAAACAAGTACAATAATCGATGCTCAAATCCGTTATTATTTTCAACGGTTAATTAGTGATTTGAAAAAAAAATCTACTTATTCGCTCTGCTTGAAGCTCTGTACTTGAAATGAAAAAAATAAATTTTCTTCCACTCGATTTATCGGCATCGTACGTGGCGTTTCATCTTTCCGTCAATAACGCACCATCTCTAATTTATGACGAGGGACCAATTGTCATTTGGCGTTTTTTCCGTTCTTTCAATCCCTGCGTTTGATTGATAGCTATGTATTTCGAGGATATTTATTCATGGATATTCGACAGAGAATTATATAACGGTATTATATCAGCGCGGAGAGCACGAGGATGCGTAGAACGCGCGGGCGGATGTCGGTACTCATTTGAAATATTCCCGAGACGACGAGAGGAGATAATGGGAGCGGAAATCAATAGAGGCATTGGCTTATTCATCACCAGTTTTGTCAGAATGTACTAAATTCGCAAAAAATTCCTCAATTTAGCCTTATCATCCCTTCAACGCGATTACTGTTCGCAATTTGTCGACCTGCTCGGATCAGCAAGCCGAACGGTATTTTGATCACAAAACATAACGAATTTTTTTTTACAAACAGTTAAAAAAGTTGTTCTTTTGGATGAAAATTGGATAATATTTAATTATACACTGTGATGATGTGTGATTTAAAATATTAACATTAAAATACCGCACAATAACCGTATAAAAAAGAACCGCCACATCATCTAAAAGTTCACAACAGTCATACCGCGATAAAGGGGTAAACGACATAAAGGGGTAGGAGAATCATTACTGAAAAAAAAACTAGCGCGCTCCTGTAACGGCTGTTACCGCAACGAATTAATTTCGCTATCCAGATTTGAAGCAAATCAGTGTTTCACTTGCGAAACGAATGCTGCTCGGTCGGCTGTTGGAAACGTTTTTCTCCATGCCCAGGGAAATATTTTCCACCCCGTGATTCTAGCGGGCTACGTGGCTTGGTGTGAACGTGTGGTGGTGGTCTAGTGCTCTCGTCGCCCTGCCGATCGATCGAAACCTCTATTGACCCCGAATGACCTTCTATATCGATGTCTCTGTGCTACGTACGTATATATACATGGTTCGTACAATCAGCGCTCCAAAAATACCTCCATTGACAAAATATTCAGATGCTCCGGAAGATGTCGGAAGAATAATTCGGAAGATGAAAAATTCTTCATTTTACACAGATGATTCTTGCGACGAAACGGAAACGCTGAAGACTGCCTAATAATGGCGTATTTTGAAAAAAGTACGCCATTATTATGTTAATACCCCATAGTGTTACCCGGGGTGTAGGCATGCGCGGACGAATGAAAAGTGAATAATAAAAAGCTTTTTCTTCAACCCATGGAGGTGGAAACGTTGGAGAGGCGAAATATATCTACGTTGGAACGCAAGGGTTGAAGCGCAAGCGCCGAACCGCCCCTCTACGGCGTGAACTAGGGGTTGCCAGCATCCACCTCCTCTCGCCAGGCTACTCTCAGCCTCGTATACGGCGTGCTACCCCCTTTTCTGATATCCAACAAGCGGTCACCTAGCCAATCTGCATGTGAATCTCGGGGGTTTTCCTCGCAGTCACCGCCATTTTGAAAATATAACTTTAAACCCGCGAGGGTTTAGGCATCCCCTCCTCGGCGTTGTTTCCTTCACCGCCTGCGTCTTTCTACGTACGTATTCGTCGAATGATATCATCATTTGCTTTCTATTGGTGCTGCGCGTTCTCGTGGTAATGAATCTGGTTGTACAAATACATTCCACGTATGGGCGGCGGGTGTACCGAGGAAATCAAATCTCGAGCTAAGAATTGCTAATTAAATCCTCACCGCTTTACTCTCGTAATAACGACATTTTTCATTATCGCAATGAATTTTGAATCACCAGTCGTTTTGGCGGATAAATACGTCAAAAAACAACGCGAGTCAACGGTCCATGATCACGAGTGCCATTTAACTTGGTGAAATTTGCTTTCCCATGCAGCACGTGTACTTTTTCGTTGAGAGGTTCATGTTGAGAGTGAAAAAAATGTCCCGAAATTTTGCGTCAAGTCATGCATTGTTCGCCACAATTATTAGGCAGTGCACGCATTTTGGACCGAAGCGGAAGCTAACACCATTTTCAAAAAATCGTAAAGACGGCATTGTAATCTATTGATTCTCCGGGACATGATACTTTTGCTAGAAATTGTCTGCTCGAGACTCTAGTCGATTTTTCAGACGCCAAAATTACGTTCATTCGGTTGAAATAATTTATTAAAAGCTTTCGCTGCGGAAAGCATCGGTTTTAAGACCATTCGCAAAATTCTGGTCTCCACCAAATGACAAAATTAATCGGTTAGAATTTTTCTACAAAAAAAAAACAATGTACATCTTCAGGGTAAAACCCACACAAAGTAACACGTGGACAATTTTAACCTGGAAGGAGTTTACGACGTGCAACGTACGGGCGAAATTAATTCCGAACTTTCCGGAAGTTATCTACATTTTCAACCACCTACATGTATATGAGAGTCTTTATGGTGCAGCTTGAGCGCGTCACAAAAGAGGGAGGTGAAAAATAGAAATCACGAGACACAACCAGGCACCGCTAAACCAAAAGCCATATAACTGGTGGGGGAGAGATTTTTTTTTTTGAAATTTAAAATTACAATGGCACAGACGCACGTTCCTGGCGACTATCCCCATTCATTTCTACGCGCTTGTGCCCACACGTTCGATCGTGCGCCAGGGCCTCCGCCGGTATCCAGAAGAGTCCCGATGAGCATCTGCGTCTTTATGCCACCGCGTGTGTACACGAGCGTGCCACGATTCTCTTTTTCCCCTCTTTTTCTATTTTGCTTTCTCACTCTTTCACAGTTTATTACTTCTGGACTGCTAATACGTACACGGAACATACGCGTGCACACACAGATGGGATTCGATGTGGCGGAGTATGGCGCGGGCCGATTATGCATTTCCTATATACACACACGATGCCTGAAGAGAGTGTGGATGAGAGGACGCGTTTTGGAGTACGTTCACCGAACACGAACCTAGCGCACGCTTATGGATGCTGTGGGCTTCCTGTGCGCGAAGGTCCGTACCATGGGAGTAGACAAAGAGATGAGAGTAGAAAAAGAAAGAGAAAGCAAGAGAAGGGGAAAGATAGAGAGAGAGAGAGAGAGAGAGAAATCGAGCGGGAGCTCTGACCCTTCCAGCAGAAACCTTTTCACTTTGGACCCTTTCCCGTGCACGTCTCCGTCCGTGCTAACTCGTTTTTTTTTCCTTCCCCCATACGACTCTTTACTTGATTCTTTGGCCCGCACTCACCCTTCCTCAAACATTTTAAACTTTTCCCCGCTATAAAATGCCACATTTTACGCAGGGGTTGTATCCCCTTACTGTACTACACTTACCGGTATACAACACAGGGTTGTTTCAAGCTTTCCTCCTGGTCCCTAACTTTTTCGACATCCTCTTCCCTTTTTTTGGTATTTACATGTTGAATAAATGCAGAAAAACATGTATCCATCATATTCAGCTTTGGTTAATTAAAAAAACGCGAACAAAGAGTTGATAACAATCGTGAAAAAATTGCAACAAAAGTATCCTACAAACAGCACGCGTATTTATCGACGTGGAGTCTTCCTCCACTATCGCACATGGACACGAGCGCACTTCCGTGGCGATTTAAAATTTAAATAAAAAGAAAAGGCTGCACATGGAATCCGCGGGCGCTAATAAACACTGTATAATGATATTTACATTTTTGAGTGATTCCCAGGAATACGCGAGAATCGCATGATGATGCTCTTAATTAAAATAAAAAGTAGCCGCGATACCCTATTTTTTCCATATCCTCAATTAATGCGCAATCGCAGCGAATGCTGATTATTTTACGATGATATTAATATAGTAATGATATTTACATTTGCAAGTGACTCCAGCACGAGTGTTTTACGAATCGCACGCTATACGCTAATTAAAATTAAAAGTTGCCACAATACCGAGGAGATTCGCTATTTCTTCTTTTTTCTCCATAGTTCCAATTAACGAGCAATCAGTCATGGTGATTATTTTACGATGATATTAATTTGCTTCTTATTTACTTATTTGTTAAACTAGGAGTATACTCTTGGTATATAATACTAGACTTATTATATAGCATGGCGGTTAATACGGTACTGGAGAGTTCGTGCCAGAGGCGTGTACATCACGCACGAAACGTAAGATCGGCTGTCGGGATTAAAGTGCACGCCGGCCTTCGTCATAACATACGTACATGCATTAATGTATATATGTATAAGGCAGGTGGATAGACGCATGCAGATAGACGCAGTCCTACCATCCTTCATATCTTCGTTTTATATGTACATATATATATATATATATATATATACTATTCACAAAAGTGCATATAATACACGCCGAGGTGTACGCGTATGCATTTTGATGCACATTACAGTAGACGGGCACTTGAACGTGCCACGAGTGTGGGAATAAGCAGCTCACAACGCGTTACATTTAAATTCCACTATTTTCTACCTATTCATTCGTAATCATGTTTCTCCTTCTATTGCACCCTCCGTTGAAGAGACTAATTAATCCGAGTGAGATTCTCGGCGTGCGAGACTCGCACTTTCCCAACGTGGTTAACGTTTTCCTGTACGTATATGAGCGAATCAAACGCGTTTACACTTCAGCAAACCACGACGCATCCTCTGCCTTCATCCGTATATATGTTTGTTAAACTATCGCATCGGTTTCATCGTTATTCGTGACGAAAAGTCCCCTTGAAATCCGAGGGATTTTTTTTCTCCAATTTTCGCTGATTCTTTCGAAAGGATTCGTAAAGTTGCTGATAACAAACCGCGAGAAAAAAGCCAGTCTGCGTCAGCCGCGCGACTGTCATATCGATAAGAGACGCGTGAAAAAAAAGAGAGTTTAGCGTCGAGAATTTCGACGCGGTGCAGAGGGATGAAAGATTACCGGCGATGAGGAGCAAACAGCGCACGGGTGTAAACGCGGCACCCTTCGATTTTTCCACTCGGCGGTTCTCGGTCAAATGGTCCCTATCCTCGCGAGTTGGATGCGCAGCTGGTTGAATGAAAGGTACATTTATGACAGAAAGAAAATTCAATGAGAAACGGAGAAAAAAAGCGAAAGACGCGAGGGACGAAAAAAACACGTAAAAATCTTTAAAGCAAACCCTGCTGGCGGGGTTGAACACACACGTGTGTCGTACACGTTGAAACGCTGTGTGGAATAGGTTTGTGGGGGGAGGGAGGGGTTGAATTCTCGTCAAAGGATATCAACGAGAGCTGATTGGCCGATCAGTAGAACCAATGGATTCGTGAGTTCAACGCGCAATGAAATGCATATGCTCTCCTGTATGTGCTGGTGTATATAAACGATCTTGAAGCATACGCGCGTCCTTGTCGTTGTCGTCGATCCATTTCGTTTCAAGTTTTAAACGCGTACTCGCATAGAATTCATTTCGTTCGTGGGGTTCAGCCCATCGGTATGCACATACGATGCTTGACTATACTGAATATACTCGCATGAAACAAAATGCATCGTTTCTCGTCTTGGGTCTCTCGTCTTTGCGTCTCACGGTGAGAGCATCCTGCTCCAGCGAGTTTTGTTCGATTTATGTATATCTATATGTACACATATATATACGTATGTATATTCGATCCGAGCGAATATAGCATACTCGATGCCGCGAGAGAGAGTCTCCGCGCTTGTTCGACGGATCAACATTCAGTATTTGTGCATGCGTAATGCATTAAATCGGCGTCTGGGACTCGATGATCGCGCAGACGGACGTCGGCAAACGAAACGCGAGAAAAACTGGTAGACCTGAGGAGAGACGAGGCCGTCTTGCGTGAAAGACGGAGACAGGTGATGAGACGCGCATCTTCGTTTTGCTGGAAGAGTCTGCGGGCGCTCTGGTGAAGACACTCCGCGGTCGTTGATGTTACTCATGCCGGAGCTGTTGCTTCTTTCTCGTCTCATCTAACCGGCATTGCCATTGCGGGATCGAACTCTCGATTCTTCCGTTGAACTTGCGGACAAATATACAGGGATGCTGTGTCGTTTGACTCTTTAGTATTGCTCTGATATAGGAGGCAGCGTTTAGGAAAATCTAGCGGTATAAATTACAGCTGCGCGTTCCGCCGATCCCTGTTATCTATGGACACTTTTTACTGTATGTATTGGACGGAAATATAAGTGACCGGCTGTCTATGGATTATCATCGACATCCGCGATGCCGAGAAATGGAATTTTTTCAAAAATCCTCACAGATAAACGCGACTGAAGTTGATTTGATTTTCCACTGCCGGAGAATAAAGGATCATGCAGTTTTGGTGGCAAAAATGTAATTTTAATTGTTTTTCAAGAACAAGCTGCGATTTGTTCGAAAATCGTGATAAAATATGGTTTTTTTATTGTCTCAGTTCGCACAGAAATGAATATTAAAAATATAGGTGAAAAAAGCACTTGGAAAAGAATGAAATCTCGCATGCATATGGTCCATCATTTCCGTCATGATGTACATTGAAAGGACAAATCTATATGATAATCTATTTCCGAAAGGTTTCCGCAAAACGGAAACTCGTTGTCGCCCCGGAGTCGAATTAACGCTGCGCTGTAGTGGAAGGGTAATTAGCGTGACGTCTCGTTACGTCAAGAGCGCGAGGTGGAAAAGGGAGAATAAGTATAAAAGAGAGAAAAGAAAAAAAGAGGAAGAAAAGCAGCATATAACCCACTGGTTTGCGTTCGCGAACCGGCTGCTGACAAACTAGCGATGCCCTGGGTGCTCGCACGGATTTCCCTAGGTTGCACACGCAACCGCCAACCTTCCTTTGCATATATATATATATATATATATATATATATATATATATTCGTAATTAGCGTTCGTCTTTCTTTCTTGTACGTTGAAACAAGAAGAAAAAAGACAGCTCTGTGTCTCGGCCTGTTGTTAATTAAGTATTCGCCTCACGATTCACGATTCTTTGACTAACTTATCCTACCTCATACCCTGGTGATGCAGGGATGTGAAAACTTGCGTTGTTATCCATATCACAGTTGCGACGAGAGACACGAACATACCAAGACGAAAAATCATCCTCCATCCCTCCTCAAACGCCTCGGAGAATCGACAAATCGCAAATTGTCATTAATGTTTATATACCGGGCCCGGAATTCACGAATCTCAGACTCATCGAAGAATTTATGATTCGCATGTTTTTTTAATTTAAAGAAAAATACGATACACGTTCAATTTATTTAGTCTTGAATACAGCGAATATAAAAATTCACTGCATGAACGTATAAACCTTTGTTTTACAGTGATCAATTTCAAACACGAAGTGAAATCTCTCGTCCTTCTAATTTTAAAGCTATCCTAGACTTTATCGGAAATACATCGACGACAGTGTCACTCGATAAATATCGTGCGCACTCCAAGTATTGTATTTATCGATATAACTATGAAATGGCGTATAAATTGTAATGGAAACATGCACGCAGTGTCCGAATGATTAAGCAAGCAGGTTATCATCGTATTATTAAAAAAAATACCGCATTTATGTATCTTGATTGTGTTTCATCTACAGAAAGAATGTATCTGGATTCGATAATAGACACATTGATCACACTGCGATAAGGTGATACGTGGTGACAGATAGCCTTTGCACGTAAGTTTTATGTCGCAGTGAAAATTAATTTTGTAATAAAACATTCGTAATATTACAACGTCGCGTGGAGATATTCAATTTTTTTCAAAATTCTTTCATATACGCACGTGTCTTGTCTCTCCATAAAATCGCCGGCGGAAGTTACGAAAAAAAGAAAACGGGCGAATGAAAAGTAGTTATCACATATGTGCACGAGTACACACTTATTTTCGTATGATATTATATTTCGACATGGGAAATATAGTAATCTATAAGGGCAAACAGAGACTTATTGGAGCCGTGGCGCAAAGCGCAGGTACCGACATATATATATCTATGTATAGATACATATATCCACCGGTAATAGTCACGAATATGCTCTGTACAATCACGATAACCATGATGGGTGCGTCTCGATTTTACATGTTTAAGAGTCAATAAGATTATCGGCCCGTCGAATAAATCAAACAATCCGAAGCGTATGCGAGAGTTGGTAAACCTCGTCGAGTTTATATTATCTGTAACCTCGATTATGCGAGACTTGTATTTCTTTAAGATTATCACCTCGTCGACATGCGTCAAAGATTGTGAAAAACATATCATTCTAATGGAAGATTTCATGCGTTTTATAATAAAACCTTCTAACGATTTTTTTCGTCGAAAAACTTGGCGCCAGTGATTTTTTAAACATCTCAAAAAAAACGGAATGGCACGCTTCGTCGAAGGAATCGAGCTGGAATTTCATATCCTTGTGGAAATTGCCATTTTAAGTAAATAATTCCAACGTAAAAACGAAAAAAAATGAATTTCTCTGAAATTCACGTTATCATTCAAAAGTACTCTCAAATACACACAGATGCAGACAGGCAATAAAGGCTCACGCAGTCATTTTCAATTTTGGATTATCGTTCGAAAATCTACTTAGGTTTCTGTGATAGCATATGCGTGGTGCATTGCAAAAAATATGACGGGGCATATTCTTTGAGAGTTATAACCGCAAACGTCCGATGGATTCATTGAAATTCTGATGTTCGGTATGGAAAGGTTTTTTTCTTTTTATATCTCATTCGGCACTTTGTAGGGGTTGAGTACCGAGTACGGGGTTGCGTTTTAAATGCAACGAGATACGCATTTAATAATCTATCAGATTGAAAAACGTCGCTATCAAAATTGACAATAAAGAATCTTCGGCTACGCTGAGTGTGAGGCGAAGAATCGATATCAGCCTTGATCGCGATAGACGGAGAAAAAGAGAGATCATTTTGAACAAAGGCAGGATGATCGGTATAGAAGCGGGTTAGAGTTTCAATCGAATTGCTAATTTCGACAAAGTATAGATTCGGTCGCGCGCAGCGTTTTACGATATCAATCAATCCTGAAAAGTGGTTGCCCAACCGCCCAAACACGAAAAACTTTTCCTTTTGTCAAGAACCAAGGTTGTATTGCATACGATCGTATTCCCGATTGATATCGAGCCTTTGAGTTGGATTATTTTCACGACACACTCTTTATTCTGGCGTTTAGGAAATTTTTTTTTTCATCCCCGTCAAATATACATCGAATATACCTCAATAATGATTTTTTCGTTTAACTCATTTTTCAACGATTTTTGTCATACCCGATTCGAGTTGTTTCTATCTATATATTTTTGAAAATTGTTTTTACCCAACAGGCGTGTTATTTATACAATTTATGATATAATATCGATCGACAACTATCCTGTAAATTCATTTATCCCGCTGTTAATGAATTCTTTGCCAAAAGAGCGATCGATATCATCAATTTTTTTCTTGTTTCTTGAATAAAAAAAAAATCATACATCGCACGATGGCGAAGGTAGAAATTTGAAAAAATTTCCGAAATTTCTAGGCCATGAGAAACGTCGTTTAATCGCAATGTATCCCTCATCTTTATAAGAGTAGGGAACAAAGTCGCAGAACGGTCCCCTTTTCAGCGTAAATTCGTAAAAACTGTGTGAAAAAGCATTATTTCGGGGTGAAATCGGATGCCGCGAGAGTTTTTTTTAACGAGTCCCGACCCCATTGAAAAATGTGTGCAAGGCCATCCCGACGAAGCACGCGGGGACGAAAAGGAGCTTAGGGGTTGCGCGTCGGAAATAAACGGCGCAATGACGCGGGGTTGTTGGGCAGGGAAATTTTCATGATTCTGGAAGATTATCGTGCATGGATAGTACACCAATCGTGAAACGAATAATAAAAGGGGGAAGTGCATCCTGCATATTCACTAGAGAAATTCGAGGGTTCGAGAGAGCTCTTCACCAGCGGAGGTTAGAAAAGAAAGAAGAAAAAAAAGAAAAGTTTTTTATTGAATCGAAAAGCGAGAGAGAAGGGTCCCCGTTGAATCTCCCGAAACGTCTGTTTTCGAACGCAAATCCTCGAGGCTTCTTTACATTACATGGATTTCTGGGTCATGAGAATTTTGTATTTGAGAGAAAAAAAAAAGGTAAAATATTATACGGTGAACCGATAAATAGCAGGGACGAAGCCTAAAAATGAATTTCATTGTTACCGCGATTTTGCCCTTGTGGTAAACGTTCATTCTCCTTTTCCTGATGTTCTTGTAAGCTTTGATAATAAATTGCGTTGATTTTTTTACCCTCCCTGACTGTAGGGTGTGTGAATGGCAAGAAACGACATTATCTAGAAAATTCGAAAATTCTTGAAAATTAGAAAAAAGTAAAGGGTCATCATCTTTCATCCACGGACGTTTTCATGTTATATGAGAAATGAGAATGATTAATTTAATCGTATACGACACAACTGTGTGTCAGTGAAAATAATGAATGGGTAATTTTTGTTTCAAGAAAAAATGTAAAAATCAAACGTATTCCATGTACTTGACATTTGTTCATTCTAAACATCTTCAGCCAGTGATGAATACAAAATAATGTGTAAAAAAATAGTAATTATATCAATATCTGAGAAATCCGTTTAATTAAAAAATTCCGACTCTCATTTGCGTAGCGTTCCAATTTTTACGTTTCACCGTCGCGTTTTCATGCAGTTATGGAGGGAAAACACTTGGAATATCGTAGAATCAGTGAATATTTTCAAGTTTAATCAACAATCGGATTGCGTATGATGCCTGCACGATCTCGAAAATGATTAGACAGGTACGAATGTTCATTAAAATGCTACGCCAACCTCAGATCCGATTCTCCGCTTCGACGAAGTATGAATTTCGTCCACGCAACTCTACACGCCGTGTCGAAACTATTCTGACAATGAGTTCTGTTAACATTTTCATCCCACATGAAAAAAAAAAAAAAAATACACCGAGAATCAGGACTTTCTTTTTCTCATTGTAGTATTAATACTATAACGATTCTTTTTATACTAATAAATGTTAATACAGAACTCTGAGATTATGGATACAAATGGAGTTTATTTAATTAAAAGAAAATTAATCAATTTTCGCATGTGAGAATGGAGTAGCATTTGCGAACGATTTTTCTACTTTGGAGCCAACTAAAGGTTCGAGAAAATTGTTCATGAAAATCCCACTAACCAACTGACATTATCGATTTATTTTTATTTGATGTCAGGTTGATTTTTCATCAATTGGACCGCCATGCAACGACACGACCCCGAGAGATTTCACCCAGAGAAAATCTTTTCGAAAGGAAAATGTTTCTCACAGCTTCATCCTTGCAGTTGAATTGCGCTTATATATTACGATATAATAGAATCGCAGATGGAGATGCGGTTAAGAAAGGACCTACAGCGCAATCCCATGGCGTTAAAAACGTAACAGTGTCGTAAAAAAATATTCGGAATCTCAAAACCGTATCTTCCCCGGTGGTTGGTCCCGCTCGACTATCCGTGCAGCCACCAAACGAAAGAGAAAAAAAGAGAAAGAGCATTTGATCGAGAAAAGAAGGGTGGGGTTATTTACGCATACGCGGGGTAGTAGGGAATTGAGGGTGGGTTTATTTTTTCGTGAACAAGTGAGGTTACCACTCTGCTCGCTGTAGCGCAATGCTGAGGGAAAAGAGAGAGAGATATATATACTGAGATTTGAAAAACGGCGACGGGAGATGGATGAGTGAATGACAGGACAATGAGCTCGGGCTGATGCACGCGAATGCTTTATGACGATTCAATATGTCAGTGATGGTGACCGGCATTAGTGAACTGTTCTCAGTTGCACTGATCTGAATGCAAACGATTTTTCAGCTCGAATTTCTTTGTGAGGTAAAAAAAGGAGGAGAATGTTAGTGGATCCTGATGCAATAAGACCGAAGAGAATCGAGCAAAGTGAAGGAAATAGACGGTGGTCTAGGGGTTGAAATTAAAGATGTGTACGGTGGGAAAGGACATGCTGGGGAAGAGTTTAAGAAAATGCTGTTTTAACGAATTCACATACACGTTTAATATGATTTAAAAAAGTATCTTTGCATAATCATTTTATTTATAAACATTATCTTGAGTAAAAAAAATCGTACTCTGATTATTGTTCGTGAGCAATAGTTGTCTCTAGTCGATTCGCCGTTTAGCTATATTATTTTCATTCAGCAGAGTTTTCTCCAGGACTTACATGCTACTTTTTTACGTATTTTTCGATACCTCAAGTATCGAATGATCGAATAATTATGGCAAGGAAACAGATTATATTGGCAGATAAATAGAATAAGTAATTAAATAAAAGAGAATGGATTGGTATAAAAATGGGTGACAGAAAGTAAAATAGCGTTTCGTTATAAAAACGCGTATATTAATTTTCAAAAATCTCATCGGAAAATCCTCGATCGAGTTCTATTATTTAGTTGCAAAATATCGCTCTGACAAATTCCATATCAATATTCGTTTGGTTCGAGAAGCCTCCACACACAGATAAAGTTACTCTCGCATTTATAATATTAGCGTAAATATACCTATATTTCGGTTTGATTTTTTATCAATAACGAAAAATAAATTCAAATTCATCCCCCCTACCCGCGTACCGTTTATCAAACATTTGTTGTTTTTTTTTGCCGACTCCCGAGTGACTTTTGAAAATCCGCGTGGGGTAAATTTACAATGACTGCGGGAATGATTCATGCGAGGGAACGGGCGAGTCGTCGGATGGGCAAGTGAGATCGTTGCTCGCAGCTGCTGGACCATTACCGCGCGGGCGCGTTAACTCGCGAAACGAGAGTTGATCCTCGTACCAAAACGAAAGGAAAAGGTGGCCAACGCACAGGACACATATTGGTAACGGATGCGTGAAGGAGACTGAACGTATTCGTGTTATTCGAGCTTGATACCGCGAGCGTGAACGTGTATACACGAGGAGCAAACGCATCATTGGAACTTTCGATCTTCGAGTACATAATTACGAAGCCGGCCGATATTGCTCGCGACCTGAGCACGTTTAACGAATAGCTCATCGTCACGTGACTGCCTTTAAACACGCAACGAGATATTCCAATTTTTATCCTACACTGTTGAATCTTCATCCATACGACTATGTTCGCATTCGATATCTCTGATCGTTATCGCAAAGGAAAATCGCAAGAATTTATTCAAATATATATTCCAATATTTACTCAATTTTTCTGCATACCGATCATGCTCTCCAGACGCCTTCGATATATTATGATAATCAATTTTAATAAATCTTCCGACATTATTATGTTGAAAAGTAGCGACTCATTCTGGTATGAAAGAACACGTGTGTGCGTGTAAGCAAAAATAAAATTTTTCGTGCAGATTATGTATGAAAGCCAATTTCTGTATTTATCCAAAGTTATGGGCTGAAAATTCATCATCGATGTCTGGTTTTTCGTTTAACGACACTTTCGATGTACGGTATGATAAGTATGTAAATGTAATTCAAACTAATGTACCCGATGATTTTTTTTGCGAGTGAAAAAGTTTATAAATAGTTTTCGATCTGTCAAACAGTACAATATTAATGACTCATCAGGATTTTTTTTCAAAAGACGATCGTATGAATAAATAAGGTATCATTGAAGAAAAATGAAAACGAGCGTACCAAGCGAGAGTCGCAGCCCATCGGCGAATGCGGGGTGTACGTATACCATTGGAGTATTTTCCGCTGTGAGAACGAGATAATAATCCCGGCATAAGAGGGTCGATATGCAGCTTCAGTGGTAGAAAAAGCGTGGAATAAAAGCAAGGCGAATTTACCGCTAAAGTGGCCAGAGACAATCGACCCCGCAACGTTCGTTGGGCGTAATCTAATAAAGCGGTTCGCACGACGACACCCTCTCGAGCCTAGCCAAGTATATACGCGCCATGCCAACTCTCTTCTTCCATCTTTTCACCCGTGCTATACACGATTTTTCCTTCTTTTCCATCTTTATTTTCCAGTCTCTTTTGGATGATTCTACGGCAAATATTACCCCAAAAGATTTTCACAAGGGTGCCATGGAAGAACGAGTTCTTGATGCGAAATGGGGCTATCTCTCGTTGCCAGCCATAGCTCGGCAGAGAGTATCGGAGCTAAGCCAATAAGACTGTTGATGTTCCAACGTTTATTTTAGTTCGAAAAGTCGCAGCAACGAGCGGCGAATAAAAATTATTGCAAATTACTGGGGGAATTATCAAGTCTATTTTTGAATCCGCGTAAGCGTTTAAATTTGCGGTAGGTGAAATCGGTGAAAAAAGCAACATGAGCAAGTGGTCCAGGAACGTCAATTTCAACGACGATTCCGGAACCGCTGGAACCGCTCTTGCACTCAGCCATCCATGGGGTATAATTGAGTAATACTAGCCATCTATGGGGTGTAATTGTGTTGGCTCTGCCCCACCCACCTCTTTCTACACTATTCATTCTACGCTTTTATTCGTCCTGTCAAAATTTGATTACACGAGCATAAACGCCGAAACGACCAACCAAAAACCGAAAGAATTGATATTGAATTTTGAATCGTCGCGATACATCGAAGGTCCTTCGATACGAGCTATTTTCTTCGCTGCCAACAATGCTCGACGATACGCGTGTGATAACTCAATAATTTTGAAAATTATCGAGTGTCTTTGATAATGAACGAAATGGGAAGATGGGTATTGCAAAGAATCGTCAAGAGGGAGGATATACGAGCGAGGAGCAAAATAGTACAGAGAGGGCGAGCTATTTGCTCGTTGAATGGAGAGAAGGTCCCGCAGCCCTCATCGAAGATAGTCTTTTCCGATTCCAACTCTTCGCCCCCGCATGTATTTCCTCCCAGTCTCGAGGGTTTTTTTTCTTTCTTTTTTTCATTTTCTTTATCCTGCCTCTTGTATATATTCCTCTCTCCTTTCAACTTCCGGTCGAGCCTCTCGCTATATTGACCGCCACAGCATCACTGGACCATTCCGCATTTTAAAGGGAAAATTTCCGTTTGTTCGCGTGTGGCTCGGCCAACCGCCCTCTCTCTCTCTTTGCCTTTTACTCGTTGCCCGCCTCCGAGTTCCGATTTCTTTCGGGTTATTCTACGTCTCAGCGCGTCCACTCGTTCGAACGGAAAATAACCCAAACGCTTTGCTCATGGCAGGTCCCTTCTATCAGAACACACGAATGCGCTCACGAATTCCTTTTGCTTGCCAATTGCCAGCAAGTACGCCGGCCCTCTCTTCTCCATTCAAGAAAGAATCCAGCAGGAATCTCCTTGAAAGAATTCGAAATGAGCTTAGCACGAATGCTCGCATAACTTCTCTTCGTTAGCTTTTGCTTCGTTCGTTTGCTCCATATTGTTGATTTATATACGACATTCTTTAAAAAACAGCAAAAGGAAAATATGCGCTGGACGGTATGGGCTCTCTGATTATTCTGGTCATTCGGTAATAAGCAGAGAGACGATGTTTGGAAGAAAACGAATTTTATTGGCTCGAATGAGAAAGAAGATGCAGTCGATTTTAGTTATCGTTTCTTCTTTTTTTAAATCTGATGCGCAAAGGTTTGTTGGTGGGAAAGAAAGATAAATAAATCTCGCATAAAAAAGAAAAAAATAGGAGTGCTGAGTTTGTGTCGAAGTGGCCAACGTGCGTGTATATGGTGACGTTTATCACGTACTATCGGACCCTGACCCGTTCACCTCACGATCTTTACTGATTCTTTTCCTCTGCCTTCTTCTTGCTTCATCCCCTCGTTTGATTTTTTTTATTGATTCTACTTGTATTATCACACGCTTCGTAAAATGGGACCAGCGCAGTACAAACTTCCGTTTTTGAGAATAGGGGACATTTGTGTTGGCTGTTGCCGGCTCAAGATTCGATTTCTAGGTTGGCATCATATTTATTCCGATATTCTTGTAATGTTTTTAGAAGAAAGTATAATTATTGTATGTTACGAATAATCGTCGAGATCGATGAATGCTTCTTTATATATTTCCACATTTATATGCTTCATTTGTTAATTTTAATAAACATAATATAATAATCTTAATAAAGATAATAAATAATTTCTTTTCATAGCAAAGGAACATTTCCGAAGCATTTACGGACCATTTTTTCTAAATTAATTTGTCGATAATGTTTTGATACTGTTACTCACTAACCCTTCGCAAAAACACAGCGTTCCGTTCAAAAATCTGCGGTCTAATTTTTTGCCAAAAGTATAAAGAAATAAAAAATGCGATCGAGAATTCGATTGACCTAGAGTGCTCTCCGTGATTCAAAAAATCGGTGTGCTCTCGAGGTGTAAGATTAATGCACTTGGATTCATCCAGATACATTTTTTTTGCTCCTTCGCGAGTCTTTGACATTTTCATTGCGCAATTTGGCACGGCGAAATTTTTTTCAATGCTTAAGGGTTTGTATGTGCTCGAAGAAATTTGTCAATTGCGCAATTCTCAAGCACCGAACAGCAACATGGATGCAAACTTGAAATCACAGTCACAAAAATGTACAAAGGCTGTTTTAAGAGCAGCACGAATGATTTTACAATCGCTGTTAATGAAATAATTCCCTAATTAACGAGAGGCACATTCTCAGAAACGGCGTCAAATTTTATTAATGGCCAATTCATATTTGACATTGATGGGTAAATAACTTTTCCATCGAGTTCCGCATTCGTTGGCACGATCTATATATATTTATCGTGGGCCCACATGGTCATTTTCGCCGTGTGTAACGTACGGTGAATCTGTTGCCAAAGGCCAAAGTGGCCAGTATGGCGTGCGGCGCGAGGTGTTAATTATTGCGTGGCCGAGTAATTGTCTTGCTCCGAGTCTCGTGTTTTTCGTACGAGAAGAAAATTACGAGTTTCTCGCGCGTTATAGATATAGCCTTCTTTCATACTGTAACTGCACAGCTCATTCGTAATATACTCTTCCTACGGAATCGTTGTGTGTTCTCACCACTGCGGCGGCATGCGCCGAACGCTCACCCATCCATAACGCGTTAGAGTCTACGGCTAGATTTATGATAGTCTCATTAACCTATGGATATGCGGTATTAAAAAAAAATAAAATAAAACAACCGTTTAGCAAATATCTATCACCGCATGCGCACAGCGGATATATATTAAAATTACTATTCAGCCAATTACAGGAATTTACAAGTTGGATCAAAGATTGTGCCGATTTCTTCGAGCTTATTTCTTCTTAAAAAACAACGCGAAAGGCCTGAGAAAGATATCGTTGCTGCGTGTCAGCATCCCAGGGGAATCGATCTTTCTACTTTCAGGGACTGCCATTTTCTTGCGATTAGAAATTATGGATCCTTCCGATCCATGATCAATCAAATTTCGTCGGATCAGGACTATCACAATCATTGTGATAAACGAATTATTATTAGAAAATTGATGCCATCGAGCTTCGTCCACGATACTCTGCAGGTTGTTCGTGTTCGGTAATTACCGAATATATTCATAGAAACGTGCGAAGAAAATTCCATCTTATCTCGAAAGGGCGTATACCGATGCCAATAAGTAGGCATTGGAACAAGATGGAGAACTGAATACGACTATAGTTTTTGTATCATAGAAACACGCATACACACTCGTGAAAACGTAAAAATGCAGGCGAACGCAGTTGATCAACCGTGTATGGAGAAATATTCCGGTATATGCGTCAGAATGCGATAAGATACGAGAGATTTTTTTTCTTTCGCGAGCGACGGGTGAGCAGACTGGAAATACTCGATGCACCCATAATCAATCGATGGAGAGGGTATGCGTTGCTTTGATGATCCAAGATCGAACTGCATGCCACGGCGTGTCTTTTTTCAACGTGCGGGTCCAGGATCGCAGCTTCTCGCTTATCTTGATGTGCCTATCTACGATGTGCCTACTATGTAATGGGAACGCGGTAGTTCGCAGGTTACGGATTACCAAGCCTTACGGTGTTGGCCACCGGTAATGAAGACTGCAAAAAGTTTCTCCGCTTTTGAACTAAAGGGACGCACGCGGGATATCGATTTTCAATTCCCGGCTTCGTCGGCTCGCGATTTCGTGAAAAAACCTAGCAAAAATGGCAGTTTACGTTCAAGGTACGACGACCTGGGAATTATCGCGAAAAATCATTTTGTTCGTAATAACTATAATTATTATTAGTTTCCTTCTTTTTATTAAAGTTATAGACATTTTTTTCAAACTTTGTGACGCACTCATCTAAAAATTAGAACTGACGGGATACGGTCTTGAGAAGAATTACGAAAACATGGGATTATGGTTATGGTAGAAAGTAGGCAATATCCGATTTTTCGAAATCTCGATGATTTACGATAAAAATGGTGCAAAATATCGCTCCTCCTAGCTTTGCCAGTGACGATTCGTCTTACGCCTGTGAACTAATCACCGCATTGCCTCCATCGACAAATTGCCGAAACTTCGCAAGTCCCGAGGTAATTGTTCAACGGGAACCCGGCAATAACCGGACGCGTGTTGTTACACCTGTCAATATCATCTCGAATCTTATCAGACACGAAAGATCCTCGACTGCTTTTTTTTCTTCAAAGCAAAGTCGTTTCTTATGGGAGCGATGAAAGAGCCGGAGGAGAGCGAGGTGAAGAAAAAGGAAAATCGAGCTCGGAGGAGTTGGCGCTGGCTCATTGTTAGTCACGCCGTGGTCACGAGAATAATATATCATGAGATAGTTTGCCAACGCGAAGATGGTTATATGGCTTGCACTTTATTCCTCCTTCTCCGTCTTCAACGTCGCCATCAGCCTCCTCCACCATTCTACACGTGTATCCTCTCGCGCGAGATGCTCTTTGCTCGCACCCGGACGTCTCAACAATGTGAGTATATGTATCTCCATGGTGTATAAGAGGCACGCGCGAATATACAGTGAGAACAATACTAACCCATTGCACTGTGTGGTATAACGTCGTTTTCTACCATATGTATGTACGTACATTGGGAAGAAGACCCGATGGTGCTGAGAGCCCTCATGATATATGGCCCTTAAATCATCGAGGAGAAGTGGATTGCAGGGCCTCACCTGAAAAGCGGCGGCGAGGCGATGCTGAGGCACGCGGTATATGCGCCTCGCAAACATATCAATCAGTGAACGTTATACGCTCTTAAATATCCACCTATTCGAACACTCGTTAATCAAGCGCGGATCGAGAGTGTCGGTTCGCGACCAAAAGCGTTTTCCATATCCGCGGCTACGACGTTACCGCGACGCTCCTGTTCAAAAATCCGTTCAAAGTGTTTTTTGACGTTGAAATCCGACGATGGGAAAGAAATTGACGTGAAATGTTGCACTCCGATTTCCAAAGTTGAGATTATCATACTTTGACGCTAGCATTATTATTCTAGCGATATACGCTGTATTTAATCAGAGAGAAACTCAATTTGCAACAAAAAAACATCAACGGTCTATCGCTGATCGAGAAAATAATCTTACATGTGAAGAGAAAAATACCAACAAATTCTTCTGTAGGAATTTGTGTTTCGAGAAAAGAATTGGCATTCATAGTACCAGACGCGCCACCTAATTCAAAAGTAATGTAAAATTCCGTTGGAAATTCTTTTTTTAATATATATGTATGCACAAGCTACAGAGATAAGATTTTTTTCAAGTTTATGTTCCTTTAACACGCAAGCGCATTCATGCACTTATACGCACACACATCTTAGCACGCATCCACCGTAAAAAAAATCGTTTCCATACATATCTTTCGCCTTTAATTTTTTTTTAACGAACTCGGAACATTTAATAATTAAAGAAGAACACGAAGATATGTTGTAGATTTTTTTGAAGGGATAGTATAGTATATCCGACAGTTTTGATATCATTCGGGAATTGAAAATAATGCGAATTTTGGATTTCAAAAATAATTTTTAATGATCCATATCGATGTACTTTTTCCCGCTGATTAAGAGACACACTGGTATTTCATCGAAAACGCAATATTTCCGTCCGAAAATTCGATAATACGAATTTTATCGATTAATTACTATTTTCTCATTGAAATATCGAGTTTTCGGGAGATAGTCGGTGGTTTTCGTGATCAGCGGAAAATTTCCGATCGAATAAGCTACTGAAATATTGGAAATTTGAAAAAAAAAATTTCGACTCATTTTTCGCCACTTTTCCAGAATCGTTGAAAAGTCGAAATTTCAAATGATCATAACTTTCTCCCTAATGAAGCTACATAGATTTTTTGGGGGTGTTTTGAAAAGCCCTGGAGTAGACTTAAACAATGGTGAAAGTGAAATGTCGATAGCTAAATTGCTTCACCCTCAAAATCGATGTTGAAAATCGGCGAAAAAAACGCAAAGGGGTATGTATGGGAAAATTGGCGAAAATCGGTGGTCCTACTTTAAAAATCTGCCAAAAATCGAAAAATTAAGATATCCGGACAAACCAAACGGCATTTTGAAGCCTCATCAATTGCCAAGAGAATAAGTGCAAGTCGGGTTGTCCATCTCGAACGAAAAAAAAATGGCAATCGTTTTAGTGAATCAGTTCAATCCGGTGAAAAATGACGAAAAATTTTGGATTTCAAAAATGATTTCTAATGGTGTATATCGATGTATTTTTCCCCGCTGATTACGAAACCCACCGGTATTTTGTCGAAAACCCAATATTTCGCTCCAAAAATGCAATAATACGAATTTTATCAACAAATTACTATTTTCTGATCAAAATATCAAGTTTTCGAGAAAAACTCGGCGTGTTTCGTAATCAGCGGAAAATTTCCGATCGGACAGGATCTTAAAAAATTCAAAATTTGGAAAAAAAAATTTCGACTCATTTTTCGCCACTTTTCCAGAATCGTTGAAAAGTCGAAATTTCAAATGATCATAACTTTCTCCCCAATGAAGCTACATAGATTTTTTGGGGGTGTTTTGAAAAGCCCTCGAGTAGACTTAAGCAATGGTGAAAGTGAAATGTCGATAGCTCGATTGCTTCACCCTCAAAATCGATGTCGAAAATCGGCGAAAAAAACGCAAAGGGGTATGTATGGGAAAATTGGCGAAAATCGGTGGTCCTACTTTAAAAATCTGCCAAAAATCGAAAAATTAAGATATCCAGACAAACCAAACGGCATTTTGAAGCCTCATCAATTACCAAGAGAATAAGCACAAGTCGGGGTGGCCATCTCAAACGAAAAAAAAATGGCAAACATTTTAGTGAACCAACTCAATCCGGCAGAAAATGACGAAAAATTTTGGATTTCAAAAATGATTTGTAATGATCCATATCGATGTATTTTTTCCCGCTGATTGCGAAACACACCGGTATTTCATCGAAAACCCAATATTTCCGTCCGAAAATGCGATAATACGAATTTTATCGATGAATTACTATTTTCGCATGGAAATATCGAGTTTTCGAAAAAAAGTTTTCGATCGAATAAGCTTCTGAAATATTGAAAATTAAAAAAAAATCTCGACTCATGTCACGTCTTCAGAAACCTCAAAAAAACCGTCTTCAAATTTTTGTTCGCTTGCAATGAGATCGTGAATCCTGTGACATTAATCATATAGGCATAGAAACTCGCTGTTAAATCCCATCACCCGTAAACAAAATCGATACAAACGTAGATTCAGGTTCATGCTTTACATCGTGCAGAGAGCCTGCACGATGCTCATTGCGAATCATCATCAGTGACATCTTTTCTGAATGACCCAAGTTTCAACGTATCGTATTGCATGCAGAAGTGAGGGAACGTGGAACGATTAAAACGTTTACCGTGCACTGAAAACGAATCGAGATACGAATACCGATCGATCCAGATCTCCGAGAGAATGCCCAGAGCTCGCGTTTGATTTATGTACCGATTTCTTGGTCCATTGAATAAAAACGTAACGGACAGCTAGGAGTTCAGAGAACAAGAGGAACGAAAAGAATGAAATGATCAGAGTATTAATAGGAAGGATGTCGAGGATATGAATTAAAGAAGAAACGATGCAGGAAATATCGAGGAGAATTTACCGATACTTTTTTTTAAACTTTTTTCCCACATCAGATAATATAATATTGCTCAAGAGCGAGAAAAAATGTTGTTCCTTCGACACGATGAATCTCTCGCACAGCTCCTTTATTAAGGATAAATTAGCGGTATAATCGCTGTGCAAAATTCATTTTCGACTCTTTTCGAAACTTTATCGGTCGATAAAACATTTTTATAAAAAAATCGGCGGAGAACGTGTGTCGTTGGAAACAAAATTGATTTTGTATCGCAAATTTTTTACATTAAAAACATTTATTCTCAGTCTCTTGTTATTTTTACTCCAAGCTCATTTTAGCTGCGATTGTACAGTCGCAGCTCATCGTTGCGAGACGGTGAAGCATTTCGATGGAAAGTATTTAAAAAGACATAAGTGAGAGGCATACGCAGGTGATGGTCATGTGTAAGTTCGAGAGATTAGCAAAATCTTACAATCTATTATCCATATACGAGAGTCAAGTCGCGAATAAAGTCAAAGTGTCATCGGCGAACATGCTGGTGAGGACCGTGTGAAAGTTGCGGCATGAATCTCAACTTGAGTTTAAAAAATAATTACACAAGGGAAAAAGAATAAAATAATTTCTTTGAATATTGATTTACGAACAATTTCGTTTCGGCTCGAGAGAGACTGACATCTGCAATGCATGGAAATATACGGGGAAGAGTACGACCTGAAGTTGACTTAATAAAGATTAATATTACGAGCCTTGTATATTGGTAATTAACTGTACGCGTTTTGCCAAGTCAGAATTTCATCGTTCAAATTTCGCGCAAGGAGGGAGAGAGGGGGGAGATTAGCTTAAATTTTATTCAGTCGACACACTACGTAGATGAGTTATATTTGGCCTTTCATTCTGTTGGTCCTTATGTATGTGGGTTCACGGCCAGGGCCGAGTTTTATTCTGTTTTTTTACCACAGTGATGCTTCTTCTCCATCTTTTTATTCTTTTATCTCACTGTCTTTAGCTCTTTTTCTTGCTTACTTTCAGATCTCTTTATCTCTTAGCCTTCGCCATGCTTTCGGCTGAAAATATGTATCTTATTTTTTCTTTGTACCATCAAGATCCTTGCAGCATGTAGTATACAGGGTTTGTAAAACACCTGATGTCGTATCACACGTATACATATGTAAATTTTGAAAAATCCCGAAAAACCGAAATGTACCGTCTGCGAAACGATTTACAAAAGATGTATTATAGAATTTTTCGAAAATATTCCTATAAATAGAAGCCATTTTTTGTACATCTGTGTGTGTCCAAGTGTGTGTGTGTTAAGGCTAAGACAGTTGCTTATCTCTTTTCATCTTTGACGTCGTTTTTGTTTATTAACTGCCATTAGGCATACGCGAAACTGAAACGTTGATCGTAAAATAATTTTTTTCCCATACATTCACTGCGATAAAAGCAACAATAATTAAGGACGATTCGAGCAAACGATCAAGAAGCAGCTCATCCTATTAAAATTAGCATCATTGAGATAATGAGAAAACGAAGATGAAGAAGATAAATTTAAAGAAAGAGAGCAAAAAATGGAGGAAAGCGGAAGTTGGTCAAAGTACGTAGAGTCCCGTGAGAGGGCGTATCTTTCGTGAATTATCATACGGTATAGGAGAGCGTGACTCGGTACAGCGCACGCCTCTCATCTGAATAAATATCGTATTGTAATTAAAGGAATCGTTCGATCCATAAATCAATGACGCTCGGTTTCTATATCAGAGCTGCTCATATATTCCATAATGTGTATCATGGGACTTATACGTTGCAGGCAGCCAACTCTCCACCAACACGATCATACCGTCTCTCTCTCTCTCTCTCTCTCTCTCTCGAGGAAAGACCGGGAGAGTTTCGCGATCGCCGTGGGGGGTCCTCCTATGCTAATGGTGCTCTCGCACGAAGTGTATGGTTTTTTTTCCCATAAGCAGGACGGCACATCTACAGTCGGATTCGAGAGTATCATCGAGATCATCCATAGAGAGTATAACTTGAGAGTATAACTTATATACAGGCTTTCCCACAATTGAATGCCAAAAATTCAGACCTAAATCCACGATGAAATTTGGAGTAAAAAAGTCGTTGGACACTTTTCTACGTGACGAATTTTTTGTAAAATAAAAAATACCAAACTACTTTTCGTCTCGGAATTTCGCCACGAATGTAGCCTCGAATTATGGATATAAAGTTCTAGAACAGCCTGTATAGGATGTATGCACGCGCGTATGTATATATAAACCATGTGTATGGATATGGGTTTGTTGAGAAAAACGTACGTTGAAAATGTTTGCCCGACCCTGACCTGCTGGAGAATTTTCTGGCCCCCGAGATACGACTCGTCGTTTCGCTCGTTCGAGCGCTGCTCCTTCGAAACCGTTCTTCATTCATTCGTTTATTCGCGCACTCTCTTCTCTCTGATGTTGCCGACTGTAGAACGCTTATCAATTTGTTACGGATACTGTTTGTTAAATCAAATCAAAAGGCTGTGGGGGGGGCTATAAATAATGCTGTTTAATATGTGCCTCTGATCGCAATGCAGAGTTGCATCCATGAACGCAACTATATTATATTTTTGTCCTCGTCTTATACTTTCGGTCGTGATTCACCGTGTCTCACACACCTCAAGGGTTGTCTGTACGGCTCAAAAGTGCATTTTCCTTCTCCGCCCAGCATCTATCCGGCCAACATGCCACTTTTTCTGGATTTTTCACCGTCCTGTCCGATACAGCCTCGGAAAATTTTAATTGTAATATTTGCAGAAATTACACTCTGATTACAGCCTCGTCGTCTTGACGCAGCCCATCTGGGACAATAAATTTCGACCTGTGGTCGAAATAAATCAATCTTCAAAAATGTAATTTTGTATATCCTGATGCAGACAAAATACGTGAGAACAATCGCCAATCATCGAACGCATAAATGCTATTCGCCAAAAGTTCGTACAATGCATCGAAAATTCCATACTTTGAGAGACAAAAGTAAGCACGAAAAATGGCAAAGTAACGGTAGTTTATTTTGCCGAGCGGAATACGTGAAGTTTGAAAAGTGCGCGTGGTTTCAATGCGGTTAAAGTATTCCCCGCGCCAGGAGAAATTAACATGAACCCATGCCGCTTTATTAACAAAGGACGATACAAATTAGATTAAATCGCCAAAGGGGTCGGCATCGGAGTCGGTATAAAGCAGGCGAATGATGATACAACTTGATTAATTGACGAACGTCATGCAACGCTTAAACGGCGTTCGTCTAGCAAATGAGACATGGCGGGGCTTTATATAGTCGATCGTGCTCGCAAATTATCGCCAAGTTTCATCCTTCTTTATTCTTTACACCGTCATGTATCGAGTACACGAAATTTACGCGTAACTTGGATATGGTGAAAATGTTCTAAGCAGTCTGAATAACTTTGTCAATAACGTGTTGTATCGATCGAAACATAACTTCGATCCTGATAACTCTGACCGTAATCCCATGAACGAAAGGAGAAATACACGGACCAACAAGTTTATTGATGCGGTCGTCAAAAAAAAAATGTTTCTGCATGATATGTAGATTAAAAACGTCACGAGACGTTACGAGTTGAAGATAAAATATTAAAACAGTGCATTAAATCGATTCATATGACATTTGCATCTGACATTTGTTATATTATATTATTATTTATTAGATATTCGAGTATTTCGAGATTTTCTCAAAAATGTAATATAGTCCCTTATAATTAGGAGCTAGGAAAAATCCTAAGGATATTTGCAAAATTACAACAGTTATTCTGCAGTTATTTAGCATAAAAGTATGATATCTGGTTTCAGCCAAATCATTTTAAAATGACACTTTGATTCTGTACGCGTTCGTATTACCCGAATGCGAGCACTACAAGTTTCGGCAGGGATCGTGGTTACACCATCGGGGATTGACATGTACGAGCTCGAGTAATTGTGGAAGAAACCAAAGGGATATGTAGCTGCCACCCACGTTTGTGAAAAATCGTGTAGCAACTATGGACCATCTTCCTCCCTTTTTCAAGTGGCGGACATAAATCTTGACCCACGCCATTCAACGCTATCATTACGTGCCCCGCTCTGACTAGAGAACAGACGCCGAAATATAATAAATTCCTGGTAGCAGAAGAAATCTACTCCCTGGACCTTGGACCTTGATCATAGTTTAGTTTCATTATTTTTATACATGTATAATATATTTCATACATCAAGCTCGTTCGTATATCGTACAAACGTCAAAGCTTCTCATCCGTATCTTTTTGCTTTATCGACTCCGGAGAAAATCGATCGTGACGACCGGAAGACTCGTAACGATCTTAAAACGATTACGCCTCTCCCGTTCGAGATGCAGGGGAAGGTTAAAAAATGTTTTTTCGTTAACAATTTCAGCCAAATTGTTTTTGACACACGTGCAACAGTTTCCTCGGGAATTATCCGATAAATCGCGGAATAAAAAAGAACGGAAGAGCGTGGAAGCTTGAGATCGAAGTCGATGTATCGATATGGTCACGGTCTTAAAAACATATGATCGCTGAACGCTGAAGTCGCACCGGTTTTAACAATGCGAAATGCTCGCGAGGCCCGCGATGGCGAGCTGGTGTTGGAAAGCCCCCGCAGTCTGACCAATATTTAATTACAGATAATTACCGGTTATAATGCACGCAGCCAAGCGGCCATCGGTGGCCCTGCCGTTTAATTGATCGGCTTTGCGCCTGATTTGTGTATCTTTGGTTCGCGCGGGCAACTTTGAGAGCCCACAGAACGTCCGCGAGGATTTATTTCATCTTCTCTTTTCTTAACTTACATCAGTAACCGTATTTATTAATTCCCCTTCTGGACAATCAATGATCGATTTATAGCCAAGTAATGAACCTTGCGTGTAACGTTTAATCGTCGCTAATACCGCATGAGTCAACAATGTTTATAGATATTGATCGACATCTCGTACACGTATATACCGATGGCAATGCTGCTCTTGATTCAATTGTTTACGCGTAACATCGGTAATACGAGATGTGAATTTATGATCACGTTTATATCGTCATCAGCAGGGAATCGGTTCTAAATCGTACCTGCAAGTTGAAGATAGTCGTCTCGCGTTTTCTCACGAATTGTATTCAATTGCATAATCACTCGCCGAATTTTAATGGAATTTTATTCTGCAACTGTCCTATTGATTCATTGACAAACGTCCGAAAAGAGCTTGAAGACTTTCCGATTTGATATCTCATCCCCAATACAGCATTAAAGTTCCAGCAGCCAGTTTTGGGAGATCCTGTATAAATCGGAATAAAATAATAATAGAAAACAATAAAAAGAATATTTCACCCTGCACCTAACATGTTTCGAACGTCCTGAAAGTTGTACAAGTTGTCGAACATTAGTAGGTCAAACGACTTTTCCCTGCGAATATCATCCGATCGATATTTTTGTGTGAAACATCCGATCGATATTTTCGTATCAAGATTCGACGTCATGAGGATTTACAAAAAGGGCCTAAAAACGAAGACACTCTTGGATCATATTCCAAGTCTTATACCAAGAGGCGTAAGTCTAAGAAGGGAGAGAAAAAACGTGGGATATAGGGGAGAAAGAAAGATTCCGAAAAGCATCGAAAGTGAGAGATCGAATTTGATCGTCTATTACGTCATTACTATGGTTTACAGAGACGTACATCGTAGCAGCTCGACACGTTCGGTTCGATGTATAGTAATCGGATTAAACCTTCGCCAAATCGTTTCTTGATTTTTTTCTTCCCATTTCTCTCTCTCTCTCACTATCTCTCCTTCCTCATCTTCTTGTGACCTGCATGCGCGTTTCGCACTCGTGCTTGCCATTTTTTTTTATTTTTTTTTTTCGTACAAGTGAGTCAGAGTTACAACACAAATTCTCGGTTTACTCTGAACTCTGACTCCCACCATTCGGTCTTTTTCTCCGTTGGTGCATTGGCTTCCTTCTGTTCGGAATCAACGTCGAACCGTAAGATGCAGATGATCGACACGGAATACTATTAATAGTCGTTTGCCGGATCAGTGGTTCGGGTAATCGGATTCCGAGGTACTCGTTCTGCCCACCGAGCCCGCGGACTCTGAAACCGCAGCACGCTTCGCGGAATAATTGAAAAATGTCGTTGAATTATCTTCTTTTTTCTTTTGCTTCGAGGATAATCGTACAATCGTAACGACAAAATACTCGCAACGACGGGGCAATTTTTTTTTTCAAAGCGCAACACTTTTTTTTTGCTCAAAAAGTTCATATCGAATGAGAAAATGAACGGCATTTTGAACGACAATCGTCGACAAGAATTTTTCTGACGACTCGTCGATCAGTCGTTGTAAAAATATGTTTATTCAATAATTTATATATTCATCATTAAGTAAGAATATTCTCATTGTTTTTAACATGCCTGATGCTTCTTCTGCGTTTTGTAATATCGCGAAGTGCTGCACCCGTAGTTGAAAACAAAATTTCGCCACATTTTTAATGTCGACGAAGCCGCAGCGTCTCGAATTTATGTTTTATTTTCATTCGACGATAAATTCTGGGAGTATTTTATTATCTCGTTAAATAAATTTGAACGTGATGGAAATTTCGTAAATGAGAAAACGTAGCGAGTTCCCTCGTTAAATTGTGTAATGCAGTCGAGGAAACACTTTGCATGTGTGTATAAATTAAATGACGAAAATAAATTAACAAGAAAACCTGCGAAAAAGCTGGAGATATATTTTTGTAATATTTTCATAACATCACAGTCATCGTAGCAATGCACTTCCTCAACGGAATAACGCTTTATTTGTCTCGGTAAAAGTACGAGAATACTTGATTTCAATTTTTTATTAATTCTTCTTCAAAAAGAGGTGAATCTTCGAAAATGCGTCAAATTTTTTGACGGCCCCAGCTGGGGCTTCAAGCTTCGATTGGGATTGGGAATAGTGTGATAGCGCACGAGCAGACAAACCCAACTTTTTCATTGAGGAAAACCGTAGACAGTGTGCATGAGCGACCTCTGGCGCACTTGGTGCACCGGCAGCATCGTAACGGTAATCCTACGGCAAATGTACAAGGGAAAAAGAAAGAATGACGAAAAAAAACGGCAAGTCTGTAAAGGAAAAGGTACCTGGAATGAAGGAGACCAATCCGTCTTGCACAATGTCCAGCACTGACATGCTTGAATCACAGTGTCATTGTTCGCTTGATTGCTTCTGGCTGTCAAAGCAGCCACAACATACGAGGAATCTGTGCCGTCGAGTCTTTCGTAGACGATTAGCTCCGCGCGAGGAGTGACCACCCAACACTCACACAGGAACACTATGAGCGGAAGTCTCAAGTTTTACCATAATCGATCAAATTCAGATCAAACGAAAACCTAAACTCGGGAAAGACTAAAATGCAATCGCTATGCTACCTCTTCGCGACTTGCCAAAAAAAAAGACGAAAAATAATGAAACCGAAAAGAGTCGTCGCAAAAATGGGTACTCAAAAATGAATATATAATTTGAGCATTTTCAAAAAACGAATACGAATGAAGAAAATAAATTTCATGAGGTAGAGGTAGTTGGGATTCCAGAAATGTAACATTCTCATGATGTATAATAATTTTCATAATTTAAATTAAAACACGACGCAAAGATATAAGCGGAAGATTAAAAAAGCGGGAAATTATACAAGTACTACTCACATTTAGTTGTACTAATGATACATGTATGCATATACTCTTTTTTTGTATTCCGACAATTGTGTTCGTACCGGAGAAGCTGGTCCACAATTTTTGTCATATTACTGTACGATATCGTGCCCCCTGGCTATGATTATTTAATTATTAACGACGACCGCAAAGTTTTTATCAGGCGTGCTTGATCGTTATCGGTAAAAGTGATATTATCGGAAGAATTCATTGATCCGTCGAATAGAAAAAAATGCAGAATGTGGTCCTCAATTTTATGCATAATGTACCGCAACGCGTGAAAAGATTTTCAGGCCAGGCCTGCAAAGGCAAAGAAAACTTTGGGTTCGCGTATCTCACTCATGCTTTATGCGTTAAGAATGACTGCAGTAGTCGTGTCTTCTCGATACAACGCACTACCCGCCGCTTCTAAATTGCCACTTCGACCATAAAGCCCCTCATGCCCTCTGACAGGCAATGAGATAATAAAATCAAGATGAAATTTCGTACAGTTCAGCGCACCAACACCATAAAACTATGCAGTCGTAAAATTAATTGATTTTTTTGTATATCCGGCGTATTTAATTTCGATATTAAATCTCGAAAAAAAACGAGGTTTTGAAAAACCATGTCTAGCATTCGTTATAACGAGATGATTTTCTTTGATGGACAAATTTTCTTTTTGTTTCTTTGATAGAGTGTTGAATCAGTAAAATTTTGATGGACAAAAAATTGCCGCCGCGGAGAGAAACGTCAGATACCGAACGATCCACACACTTCACCAATACCTGCGCATACATTTATTCTCGAGTCGAGGATGGGGTTAGATGCGGCTTTTGAAGTATCTAGAGCGGCGGCAAAAGAGTTAAAAGTTGGATGGACCGCAGCAGCGATGGGAGCTTGGTCGTCGCCGACGCCACTGTCCACCACTGCATCGTCATCATCCATCGAGCCTGGCTACAAAGACAACGCCGCCATCCGATGAGAACGAGAGAGGGACGGGCTCGGGGCAGAGAGGAACAGGGTGGCGAACTGAAAAAGTGGCTATGCTAAATAATAGGGCTGTGTGTCGCTGCTGTGTCGGCCGATCGGAGACTTCTCTGTCGTTTCTCCGCTCCTTTCGTCTTCCCGCATAGTTCATTCATGATTCCGGATTCAGTATTCCCTTAACGGATGAGCTACAGCAGTCTCAGTTGATGCGGATGGCTCCTTGCTACACCAGACGAACCATCAATTATCAATATGTGTTCGCAAGACCACAGAAAACCGGAGGCTTACCATTTTTATACAGGAATGTTGCATACGTCAAATCATTCGTCAAGTTTTCTTATTATCATACAAACGTCCTGGTAAATGTACGATTATATTCGAGCACGATGGCGGGCTTGACTTTGTTATAATATTTTGTAGCTCAACATCACGTTTTCTCTACTTACAACTCTGTGAATTAGACATTACGATTCCATCAATAAAGTTTCGTACAAAGACTCTCTGATCGTCGAAGGCAGGATTCTTTATTTCCTTATTACTGAATATCTCTGTTCCACAAAGTCCCATGCGCATATTCCTTTGAGAAAACATCTCAATTCGTCAAAATAAAAAATTCACGATGCTGTAGTTTGAAAATTTATTTCTGCACGTTGGAAAGTCTGTCTTTGGCAAAATCGAATGGATTTCTGGCTTGAAAACCGATTGAGCTTGCCCTTTTTGTATTGAAGAGGATGGATATTTGTAAATGGTAATTTTTTTATGGAAATGTATAATGAATTTGAGATATTTTGGTTTTAAGACCGAATTTGGTTGAGATTTGAATCTTTGGAAGAAGAATATATACATTCGATAAAAAGTATGTGAAGAACAGAGTCCATCGACCTGCCTGGTTGGACATAACGGATACGAATGACGCCATTTTTAATATCACTGTGAACGTAACGTCCTTAACTCACGAGGCTTTCGAAGACAAAAAACAAAGACGCAAAAATCCACGTGTTTGCGGTAAAACACGCGTTTCATTTTCTACAACAAATAAAAAATACGCGTGATTGACAGTTGTGGGAAAACGGAAAACAACGTGGTCCCCTATCCAATGGCACGGAACATGCGCGCAGTTGAATCCAGTAAAAAGGAAAGAGACCGAGTTCGGGAAGAGAAAAAAAAACAATGGGAGGCAAGAAATGAAGAGAGTAGCGACAGACAAACGTAGAATTTTTTTGCCAAGGCCCAAACTAACCTTTCTTTCCCTTTTTCGGTAGAACCTTGTCGGTTTCTGTCGGTGGCTGCGTGTGTAGGGACGAACATGGGCTTCTATATACGAGTATACATGAAACACGTTGACCATATCGAGTGTGAGAGAGATATATCGAATCGGCAGCAATCACATCGGCAGGAGAGGATACAAAACGAATATATATTTTTTTCTGCGTCTTCTTAATGGTCGGAGCCTTACCGAAGGCCGTCATTACATCAGGGATCCTTCGCCGCGGTCGCATGCTCATCTTCGGGGGCGGAAGAGCTTGGAAACATCCGTATCCATCCTGTGTAATATCATCCATCATATTGCTTCACACCAGGTAGCGGAAAAGGGGCATTTTCATTTTTTTAAATGGTGTGACCCATGTTTACAATTTTACCAGTGGATCGGTGATGATCCGACGGTGCATTCGTAAAAATGATCTTTCGGCCTAGAGTGTTAACGACCCTTTTCCTTTGTTTGAATACATTTTTCGGATAAACAGCCCCGAGAAGAATTATCGTTTCTTACAATAATTTCATCCTCAAAGCTTTTCACCATTTTGGCTTAACGCTGCTGGGAAAAAAAGCAAATACGACAATATTTGCTTGTAAATTCTTGATTCAATCAAAACTTCGTAATCAGTATCGATTTTTGGTTCGATCCTGGTGCAGCGAGTCAACTAGATGGTAAGAATCTTAAAAGATATCTCGAAGGGCATTGGTCTTAAGGAGAGCGTCCCTCTCGTCTTGGGTACCAGTTTGTCGCTAGGACGACACTGGCGTTAACTTTTTTTCTGCTCGAAGACGTGATGCGTTGAGCTCCATCAGACGTGTTTCAGATGCCGGACAGCCAGAGTTCTCCGAAGCGTCTTCAGGATGAACCAAAGAATGAGCAAGAAGATGAGAACGAGAAGAAATGGCAACAGGCAGCAAACTGTGTGCGAGTGCAGCACGAGTCTCGCTCACGAGTATAGTGGCGAAGAAAAGCACAGAGGCAGTGCACCTTCTGACGTTTAGCGGCTCCCGATGCTTTTCTCGACTCAATGACGACACTCCTTCCCCTCTCTGTCTGCACTAGATGCAACATATGCGTATCGACTTTTCATGTAAAATGCGCTAATCTAATCGAGCAAAGAACGAAAGAACGGTACGAAATGGTAAAAAAAAAAAAAAAATCAGAAAAACAGCAAACCTGATAGAAATAAACGCTCACCATGAAACTTATCGCGGGTCTGGGCAAAGCTCGATACTCAAAGGCAGAAGGATAAACTACTTTGGCATTAGGAGCCTGTTATCGTCTTCCGGGAATCTCATGTGCGACGCCAATGTTGCTCTCGTGTGTATGTGTACTGCGTATTAAATAGGAAGACTCGATGACTGTCTCGGCAGGGTTTTTTTATAAGATAACAAATCAAACGGCCTGTCATTGAATTTTCAAAAGTATAACGAGTAAAGTGCATCAAAGGCATATTGGAAAATCGTTTCGATGGATTTCTTACGATATATCACATTGATCTGATTAAAAGATTTAAAAAAACATTTTTAAATATCTCTAGTGTGACTTTTTATAAGACATAATGGTTTGGTTAGGAATAATCGTGAGAATTTTGAAACTCAATGACGCATGGCTTTTACGTCCGAGAGTTCACCGCGTTGTTATTATAATCGGACAATACTCGTTCCATTTTTTAATTTCGATTCATACACGCATAATAGGTCAGAGCGGCACGAGGAACCGCGTAGAGACGATGAGTTCGTAGTGAATACAGATACAGCATCAGAATCATTAGCAGTAAAAAGGGACTTGTGCTAAGCTGCCTGTGCTAACGGTCTACCGAGAACGGAAGAAGTGGAGAATTTCTACCTCCGGTCCTCTGGTATATTTCCCTGTCCAGAACCCATCTGCCACCACGCCATTTCCTACGACTGCCTAAAAATGCCTTTCTCTCTCTGCTGATGATTATTATTCTTGAGGCCGGACAGCTTCGAGGGCGTCTAATCACACTCGATACCCCGATTGTGACCTTGGATTTACTACGGATCCAATCGCAATCTTCGCGAATGCCTAGCCTTTTACAGTACTTTTTGCATCACTTCAGATTATGCCAAGAACGATATTTCCCGGGCCAACCAGTTGCCTCGGTATTTTTCTCCGTTGTTTCGTACTGCGGATGTTTAACATTAAGAATGATCAAGTTGTCAGTTTTTCCGGATGCTGTCATATTTCTCGTTGATGCGTTAAGGTCCTTGTGAAGTAAGTCACACCTTGGGCAATCGAAATCTAGATAACTTCGGTTTGTCGGTAGGGTCCAAGAACGCTGATGGTATCTCGACTCGATACCCTGGCAGTTGGTATCACGGGGCGGAACAAGTCGTCGGAAAGAGTTGTCAAGTGACGTGTCTGATCTGTCCATGATTCTGCACAAAGCAATGTAGACGTGGATAATCGTAACCTCATTGGCGTCACGTTTCGTCGAGAGTTCAAACATCTCACGTGCTACTCATTCCGAAATTTGTACAATTTGCATGAAATTTGGTTCTTCTTGCAGCTTTGGCAGGGAAATGGAACGAATATTGGACATTAGACGTCAATGAATCGACATAACTCTATCACCACCCAACAATCACATGCAGCTCCAAAGTTTCAAGGGACCTGCACAATGAAGGCCGACTCGTTCGCGCTGTACAGGTGTGAATGAACGCCACTTCCTCTAATTTTGTTAGGAATACGTCGTGAATGCAAAGTGATCGGCAAGGCCGTGATTCCAGAGTGAGGGAGATGAAGCAAATGAGAGAACCTTCTTTCGCTGTGCCCGAGGAACCCGGTCATACCCACTTGGCAGGTAGTCATATAAGTGAGACGGACGTACTGGTATGTTTGAGCGTAGAAGTGAGTAAGTGGCTCATCATTCAAGAGCCGAGAAGTAGGGAGGATAAAGAAGAAAGAAGAAGACGAGAAGAACCAGAGGGAGAGAAGATCCAAGAGGCGGAGAGGAGCAAAAGAGATAGGGCACGAGAGTGAGACAATGTAGGTGAAGCCGCGGAAAGGGTCGAGGGGATGGTAAAGGCCCCGGGCGAGGTCACCCACCCCCGCCCTCTTGGGCCCCGCGCCCCATATCCTGATTACACGCCGCCGGGGGCGGGACACACTGTAATGAGCATCGAAGAGGTGCTCAACTTGGACACGCCGGATCTACCATGGCTATTTATCCGAACGTGAAAACGAGACACGTGAGACTCTCGGCTTGGAGAGCCCAGTCAAATTTTCTCTCTCCATACTTTGACTACATGATCATTGAAGCATTGCGCTCTGCCACGGTGAAGAAAAGTCCACGAGTATTTTTCGTCACGAATGAAAATAAACAGTCGTAAGACCGGACGAAGGTACGTGAAATCGGTAATTATTCAACAGCGCGTTGACGGTCTCAAAAATAAAGTGTTCTTTCGTGTCCACGCTCCATTAAAAAGGGAACGGAGGTTAGGAAGGAGGGAACAAGAGAAAAAAAAATGGTTTGCACACCTTGCAAGGATATCAATGCTGAAACTCTTTCATTCGTTTCCAATGACCAAAACCGTCCTCCTTTTGCTGATTCAATTTTTTTCCAAGGTCGATGGAAATTTTTCATAACAAACTATTGTTTCCCGTTTATTGGGACGTTTTTGTTATAAACGGTACGAGTCAGATAACCCTGCTGCTTGGCGAATACGATATTCTTGGGAAATATATAATATTGCGGTGAAAGATTGGTGTTGAAGAGTAAAGTCCCGCTGCGATGGCAAAAAGGGTTCCAACAGCAGGATAGAAGACAGCAACAGATAAGGGGCGTTCGTACAGTAGTCAGTAGGCTGGTGGTTTTCAGCCGATGGCATAAGGTGAAGGGGGAAAGAGAATCCAACAGAGGGAATACGAAAGTAGGTTGTTGGATGTCGTCATGAAGACACACCGGATGATGGAACGATGTTATTTTAAGTTTTCCGCTGGGGGTTATGTCTGCTTCTTGCCCCTAATCGGCTGTCAGAGGGACTTTGCCAAGATCGGCCACCCCTGTACCGTTTGATACCCTGTACACGAGACAGGACTGTGCGGAGAGGGATGAAAGCAACCCATGTGCACCACGCAATCTTGTATTCGCTGTCTCTTTCTGGTAAAGCAGAAACAGAGTTCGCACTGAACCCCCTGCGGATGCGAAAGCATCTAAAGACGAGGAAAGAACGCGAATCCGGGAGGAACGAGAAAGATAAGGAGTGAACCAGTTTCCCCTTACAACATGATTCGCGGCCTCAACCCCAATAGAATTTCATACACTCCACGAGAGAGTGAGGGTGGATTCAAAACGTTTTACTCTAAAACTCATAACCTGCGGGGACCTGTTGATCCTCGACACTTCAAAGCCAGCACGCATATAATACATGCTACACGGCGTGTTTTACGTATACCCCATGACCCTTCGAAATCTTGAATAACCCGTCTAACAGATTGGTGGAAGGGTGGCCTGACTGTGAAAAAAGATGGACCACACCGCGGGCAGTAATACATTTGACAGTCATGCCGGATAAAATTAAGAGCAGAAGTTATATGTATCGCAAGACGGTTCGACGAGGGAACATTTGGCGATAATCGCAAAACAACAATTTTATACTTTACTTCGATATAAAACTGATTCTGTATATCATTATTATCTTTATTCATATTTTTCCATCAAACTTTGACAACATTTCTTCCTCGATAATTCATACTTTTCATCGCGAACTGTTGGAGTTTTCATTGAAAAAACATTTTTGCTATGACCGTACCGCCAATTCAGTCACGGATCGTAGCCTCTGCCTGCATGTATATTTAGTTCTCTTTTCGTACGTAGGCTCTAACCGTACGGCATTAACAAAGTAACGACTGTCCTGTTTTTATAGCGTTATTTCTTTCGCCATCCAAATTCGTTGCGTTCTTGATGAAATTCGTAACAGATTCGCCTTATACCGGTAACTTTGTAAATTTTCGTCGTCCAAATGTTCAAGCCGTCGTCATTCCGGGATCGCCTATCGGCCATCGTATACGCGGACGGTCATTACGCGACATTAGCTACGGCTTCTGGTCTCTCTGTATTTCGCCGCCGTAGTGAGTAATCATAATCGTGAGCGACCGAATACATCGACAAAACTGCATAACGCTGCATTATACGGCTGTGCGATTCAACGAAGAGTGTACCCAGACGGAGGAATTTCAGAACGGAGGAAAAATACGATTACCGAATGCAGCGTGATTTATATATTTTCCTTAATTATTTATACGAATTCGTGAACAGCGCGGACGGATGAATGGGCCTATAACTCAACAACCACCTTTTTTAACATCATAACTGTTCTTATATTTGGTGAAAACATTCGCCAGCTTGCGGCCGCTTGGAGAGACGTTTTTCAGAGCTTTCGATAAAATATTTTTCATCAATATAATTCGTCGATTAAAAAGAACTGAAAACAATTGTAAAAATGAAAGTCACTTCACCACAAGCAACTTGCGATCAACGCGGTCAACCTTGTACATTTTCGAATCGCAAATCCGAAGGCGAAAGGGCAAAAAAATGATGGACGATTGACACGTTCGGTCGGAGAAATTCAAGACGACTCACCCGCGATTGCGGAATACTTGAATGATCCGAAAAATAAGTGGAAACAGGTGCGCCATTTTCTTTCGTGAATTTTGTAACGAGATAACAAAAAAAAACGTTTTTTTTTCACGATTCGGCAAGCATGCAAGAGAACAAACGAATCAATGACCGTTCTCGATTTCAAGGCGATGCGATGCTCCCCTTGACCGAAACGAAACTTCATAGAAGGACTACAGGATCGTAAATAAGGAAGGACCGCGAACGAGGAAACAAAAGACACCGACATTTTTTGCGATCAGCTTCAACTCTGCCGAAACTCGGACTAGTATCTGGTCCGCGAAACGCTGCGATCTCGCATTTACCTTGATTTCTCGGTGGCTCGGCTAAGCAAAGTGGAGTATATAATGTTCAAGGATGAGAGAGAATATTTCGTAATAAAAAGACGGAGAACGTTCTTGTAAAACGACTCGAGTGATCGCATTATGAATTATTCCGTGTTGAATATTGCTGCGCTCTGATCTCTGACTCGGTTCGTATTTATCGGACAAAGACACGCATCGACATTTTTTTATTCAATGGAAAACGCGAATAAAGAGAACGCAGGTAACTGAACTGTAACTCAAGCACGAAGATGAATTATTTTTTTTTGCCAAACTGCTTCCGAGTCGCTCAACATCGCTCTTCGGAGCCACTGGATCATATTGTTTTACGAAGCAACGGGATTTTGCAAAGAATTTGTACTTGTTTCATATTGAAAAACTCGTTGCTTCGCAAAATAGAATGTATTTCGAAGCCTTTCGCGTTTCAACGTGGCTGGCGATAACAAAAAAAAAGATCATGAAGAAGCGCCGCAAGATAATTCGATACAATGAGAATCATTGAAAGAGATCGATAATTTGGAGTAAAAATTTCACGCGCTTAGCTATGTCTTGTGATAATTTGAACGAAAAATCGCGAATGCTGATGACTTTTTTACAATATCTATTATTCAAAAACTCGACTTTCGATGAAATAATTTGAAAATTGGTATAGTAATGGAAATCTACTTTGCAGTGGGATTTTTTGCTTGTATTTTAGTTGAATTTGACAAAATGAAAAGTTAATAAACGTTGCGGTACGAATATTCGCATGAATGTAATCGAATTGAACTCACCAAATGTGCGATCTGATGCGGTCTCGGTTAAATCTGCAAGATAACAAATTTTGTAATAAATATTACATTTTAATTCGAATAGTATAATCTCATTACTGGCCATAAACGCTGTCTACATTTATTCGTTGCTTGAAATGCAATCAAAGCCTGCTTTCACTTTTTTCCAAACACAACAACGCACCAACACAAATCATCGAGAAATTTCACTAACCGCCGGATTAACTTTCGCATCATCGTAAATAAAAGTCGTTGCTAATAATTGTTTTTTTTCGATTAAAAAAATATACAAATTCTATCAATCAACCAAGAAGGTGAACGCTTCTTCTTGGCCATATTCAGCATTACTGATGGAAAATCTCTTTTATAAATTTGTTGTTTAAACATTTATCTTCTCACAGCAGGAAACTTTGATGAATAATTTATTTCGAGTGTTTCTCTTCCTTTAATGGACTTGGAAATGACGAAAAAAGTTACAAGACGTTTAATCAAGAATAAATAGCAATAATTTATCGATTATATTGCAAGAAGCACTTGACTCATCGCTCAATTGCAATACAGAAGCGTGGGATAATAAAATATGTGAAATATACTCCAAAATGTTTGCACCTAAAAAAAGGCTTCACAATAAGAAAATGAGTTTGAAAAAAGATTTCGATGAATTAATAATTCCCATGCATAATTTATAGAGTGAGTTTTGTTTGTTCGAACATTTCTGGAAGTAACTATCTATACTTATTTTACAGTAAACGAAAATGAAAATTTCATGAAATTGAATATCCGCGTTCCCAATTTACATATGTATCGAAAACTCGCAACAGATTTTCTCATTATTTCAACCGAATAATTTGTCGATCTCGTCTCTTTATAAGGCGAATTGCCAGCAAAGCTGAATCTCTGTTTATCGAGCGGACTTTATGGGCGATATAAAATAATGAGCGAGTTATGCAAATTTGGAAACTTTTTTTTATCATATGAAAATGAATGTTATCCTTGCAGTTATACCGTGTGCAGGCATAATATAATTGAGGGGGACTCGATTTTAATAGTCTCTCAAGAGCATGAATTCACATGTCCGTTAACCGCGAGTGATTGTAATATAGGTAGACCACCAGTGGCTTGGTAATGTCTTACTCGCAGGAAGCTATCGAATAGAAGCAGCGAGGAAACGATACAAGCACGCGAAGGTATTGGGTCGTTGAGTGTCATAAACGTTCGTGGAAGCCAACGATAGACGTACCGCATGCTAATGTCTCGATTAGAAATTCACGATATTGATTTCGTGGCTGGAGAAGTACTTTGACAGCGAGTGAAGACAATTTCGTTTCATCCTTTCACAAACGTGCATGACACTATTATATTTATTTGAATTTCTTGGCTATCGACTCCCGCGAGACTATCCTCGACTATAGGCGAAGCTCGAACGTTACATTCATTTGACAAATCAAACTCTCGGTGATTGTCATTTTATCGGACGTTTGGCAAAGCTCCGAGCTGTTATTTTGAAAAAAAATGAGAGCACGAAGTTTGTCAAACGATCGGACGTGAATGAAAGTTTCGTAGTCCAGATTTATCTAAATGGTTTGACGAGGGAACACACCTGTGTCTGAAAATGAGCGTTTTTTTGAGATTTTTTTTGGGATAGAAAATAATACGGAAGAAAATAATTAAACATATATTGAAATATTGAATAAAAATTAGAATTCTTAGATATGAAAAAGTGGACACCATCTGAGCGATTCTCGCGAGACTTCCTGATTTCGAAGTTTGCAAGGTTTGCAAGGTTTGCAAGGTTGCGCAAATTTTGAATCCATGAAAAAAGCCCTACGAGCCGCCATTTTTTAAAAATATTGATCGCTTTTACTTTTTCGTCTAGTACTCGAATCGTTTTTGCCACTTCGTCGAATAATAATACCCTTTTATTATTTATGCAGTGCCAAAAAAATCCTTAAAAAAAACGCTCATTTTCAGTCATTTATGCTGGTGTATTCGCCAAGTCGGTTTATTCGAAAGGCGAATAAGGCAATTTGATGAAACACTGTACTGTATTCCAGCTCGGTCTCTTAAATTTTAACTGTCATCACTTATGCTTCGATAGTCACGGCAGTAACAGTAAACATCAATGTCTTTCTTGTTCCATTCAAATATTTTCCAGTGAATTCATCGTTACCTTGACGAATCTTAATGAAACCGACGCCATGAGGTGGGAGAGATGCGAATAGAGGCCAACGATAGATAATAAATATTAAACAACTTTCAACCTACCGTTGTCCAACTCACATAGCCTCTTTGCATACTGTTCAATTTTGTTTTCTCTTTTTATTCGAAAATACTCGCTTTTCCGAAGTAATTACAGTCTCGAGGTTTTGCCAAACTCTGCCGAACGGATATGGACAATATTCGGGAGTACGTCGCACGTGAATGTACTCGTCTGAATTTTTTTGTATTTTTGCGGTTTGAATCAATACACGAGTATCAAAGACTCTTTATCCGATTGTCTCGTAGGTTAATATAATCAAAAAGTAGCCTGAAAAATATACGAGCTTGTTTATCATCAATGCAAGCGTTCTTAGATTTTTCTGGCAACCTTTCAGATGCTCGTAAGACGAGAGAAAACAATGAAATATACAAATAAAGTAGAGTCATAGTTTAATCGTCTATGAAGAGACACTAGGAGAATCACCGCGTGCCTCGAGCGATATAGGCGCTAACTACCTTGCAGGTGAGAGTGATCGGCGGTATTGTGTGTGACGCACAAACGTGCCGTCAATAGATCGCGTTGTATATCGATTTATCTGTTGTCCCGAAAGCCGGTTTGCTTGCTGGTACTGCTGACTCGTTCCTCAACTATAAAATCTCTCAGGTTGAACTATGAATAAACTGCAGGATTACCATTCGACAATGGTACCGAGATAATATAAAGAACAATTATATTTTCCTTTTACAGAATCAGCTGAATCATACAAAAGTTAAAAAAAATTACTATTCCGAGAGCCATTAAAGCAAAATAATTGGCGAAACAATTATAGCACGAAATTTCCTTCGATCAATATTTTCCTGGCGAAAAATATTTCTAAAAACTAAAAAATAACTTCAAAAAGCGACGTATTCTTTCGAAAAAAAATTGCAAAAGTTTCATTCATTATTTCAACAAGACCAATCTTATTTGTATTCCATCAATAAAGTGCTCAATTGTTTTTCAATATCCTCGCTATATCATTGCATTTTTGTCAAATTTTTGTTTTTCACAGCGAGTCATTTTGAGCTACGAGAAATCGAAATTTTGGAACTAAAATGCCCTTTAAAACCAAAATTGCATCACAGTTTCGTGAAAGAGCTAATTATATACGCGTTATACATCTGTAATCGTGAGAAAAAAAGTGAACGAACGAGTCGCTGATGAGAAGGTGTATAATTCATCCGCGATGCTTGATTATTGTTAGCGTCGCATTTCTACAAAGTGAAGGAAGCGACAAAAGGCGTAGATAGACAGATCGCGGAAGAAAGAGAATATATGAGACAGAATCTAAATGTTTTTGCCGCCGTTTCAAGGTAAGATTTCTTCACTCTATCGACTCACCGGTTTGTCTCTACAGTCTCGATTGTTGAACGATCAACAGTTGATTATTAAACAAATAACTAACATAGCCCTAGATTTTATGATCCAAGATCCAATGATTTTTTCAACAATAAATTACGTTATCGTGAATTATAAAAATCATAATATATAAAGACCCCCCCCCCTATTTGTGCTCGGATGAAAAATTTGATCGTATTACAACGCGTTGAAAGTCGATTACATGCTCAACCGTCGGATCTCCTTTTTTTTGGCAGAAAACATCAACCAACCTAAATTCATATCCGGTTGCCTCGGTAGAATCTTACATAAAAGTTCGACGTATAAATGTGAATAAACTCGAATCTCAGCACGGCGGGCTACAGCATTATGACTTCACGGGGGCGTGACGAGTCACTGCTCTGGTTGTCTTTATATTTGCGAGTAACGGTAATTTATCACGTTCCTAATAGAATAACATATACACTTTTTTATCGAAACTTTAGCCATCACGTAAAAGGCTGTTTTTTGCCTTAAAAAACAGCCTCGTCGAAGAATTTCGGGCAATATCCTCGTGCATACCAACGCTGGACGTAAAATAAATCAAAAACAGAAAGTAATCTACGAAAATGTAATTTACGACACATTTCAAAATATACAACAAAGTTCTTTAAAAATTTCTGTGATAATAGCGTGGAATTTTTTACAATTAAAATTTTTGTAACGTTATTCGACATGGGAAAAAAACTTGTATACATAAGCACTTTTATAGGAAGTTGTGTGCCCTACAAAATTGCTCAGAAGCTGCTGCGAGTGTCCAAGATCAAGGGTGCAAGGGTTATACACAAGCTGGTAGTTGATCAGAGTTGATATCTGTAATCAACTTAAAAACCCGCGTATGACTCGTAAACTATTGGTCTTACAGGGGCTTGGAGCTTCCGAGCAATTCTGTAGATCGTAAAATATGAATCGTACATGGATGCTCATTCGTATAATTTTCTTTGCCATTTGGAGTAACGTTGCAGATTTTTTTCGACATTTTCTTTTCATGCTATTATCACGAAAAGAAAACGTCGATTTTTTGGAGCGGTTTAATGTACATACACATCTAATGGGTTATGCACCGACGCCTCGGGCACAGAAAACTTGGAATAGACAAGATTATGTGAGAACGCAGAAATCAGGTACAAAAGCAGCACCAGCATTACGTACTGACATGCGGCGAATGTCTGTGTATGAGTAACCATCATCAGTGCCACCGTGCAAGAGTTTTGCTGAGAATTGCGACATCGATTTCTTGCAGACTCGACAGCGAGGAATAAATTAAAGGCGCGTGAGAATGCAACGATTCCAAGATAGTACAGCGTCAAACTTTCCTTCCATTTTCGTCCTACGGTCTCACGGAGCTCGCAACAAGTATCTTCCTTTGCCGGAATGTTTCATTCATATTTTCATTTGACAATGTGCATACACCGATACACTGGACGTACTGGATCGAGTTTAAAGCGATCCAACGAAAGTAGACGGAATGTAAATGGTCTTGATTAAGTATGTAGCAAGCACGTAAGCAGCAGGCCGAATATGTCGTCACTTTCATGTCTTTAAACTCTGTACAGTCAAACAGTTTTTAAATAACATACAAATTGAGTGTTTTAACTCTCAAAAAAAACTGGACGGTCACGAAAAATGATTACACATTTAGTTATTAAGCAAAATATTTGACGAAGAATACAAATATGTACGTAATGTGAAAATCGGTTGCCTAAAATACTTTTTGTCAAAACGAGAGAAAATTCTGACGTAAAATAATATGTCAAAATAAAATGATCATAAAAAGCGGATCATCGCGCAAAACAAATGAAAAAACATTAAATACAAAGCCGATGTTGGTGATGAACTTTAAAAATATTTCTACCTACAATGCAACACAAACTGCAATATATTTCAGGAAATACATGAATATTAGTCCTTCTAATTAAAGGCAGATGGGGTCCGGAAGTTGATGGAAGTTGTAAAAAAAGAATGAATTCCGTGACAGAATTCCGTTTGCTTTCCGATGCGCGGGTATGTTTTGTTTTTGCTTGAATTTGACAGTTACCGGATTTTGACGGATTGAATTACGTAAAAAATTAAGGCGATGCAGCGCAATCGTGCGATCGCGTGTGTGAGCGTGAATGCCCATCCCTAGAGCACAAAAAAAAGGAAAAAATGCTTCCTTCCGCACGGGAGAAAAATTGAGTGGAAAATTTAATGAAAGCTGATATTATTGATGGACTTCGGGATAAACTATTTCTACTTATAATACAACACAAACTGTTGCGTAATATTTGCAATAAAAAATGACGCGAATACAATAACAACACTTTATTTCTCTCTCCCTAAATCCTGTCATCTTCGGAGATTAATGCTGCATCTTAGCATGACACGTGAAAGCAAAAAGAATACAAGTGCGAGCGTTTCCAGCAGGGCGTTCAACCCTTTGCATCTCGCTCCCCAGCTGATTTTCCACAAAAACATTAATCTTCCGTATTTACTATGGCATCCAATGCAGCTACAGCATCCAACCCCGATATGCATCCGAGTTGTTTTTCATGACAGGGCACGAAGGGTGAAACATTACCAATAAAATCCTGATATCATTTCGAATGGGCAAATGTCATTGAATTCGAATAATTGAATGACCCTGCCCGGATGCTGAATGGAATAAAGCGAACTGTCAGAGTACTCTACGACCATAAACATCTCTATCAATCATGGAGCTGCAGTTCCCGATAATTTGCCCGTGATGCATGAAAAAATTGCCGAGAAGCAAGAGTCGAGTGCCCGAATGGTATCGCAAAAAAAATAGAACGACGAGGATTACTCAATTAAAAACAAAACGTGTTGAAAATTTCCCACGATTAATTAATCTCATTCAACGAAAGTCATCGTACATCCGTGAAGGTATGGAAACATTTGGAAAGCAATTCCGTAAAAAAAATTGAGGTGATCTGAAAATTCAGATTACGGAATTAAAAAGAACACATTTTTGAAAATCTGTGAAAATTTAACCTAAAGTTTAAGTCCTCGCTCTATCTAAGTTTTTCTAGCCTCAAATCTATAACCCGAGGTGACTGCGGATAGTCGGTATATAGAGAGAGAGAGCGAATTAAAATGTTTTTGAAAAAAGTAGCTTTGTTTTAACAGTCTGTGTATTTGTAGCCCCCCTTAAAGAGCAGTGAAACGCTGCAGTTTGTGCGGTATAACATTGATTATTCCAACCTAGCATGTAATTATGTGGATGCTAGTACACTGGCAATCAACGGGTTCTACGTACACTCGGAATGGAAGTTCAGAGCTGGCGTGAATACATCTGGATGTATTATCGTTTGGCACATCTCAAACGGAAGCACAACTCTGTATGGACACGTCGTCGCATATTTGCATGCAGGGAAATATAAAACTCTCGTGATTTACCGGAAACGAGTTACATAAGTGGTCTTTGTCTGATTCCGATGAATTTTTGCACAAAATCTGACGTTTTCTAAATGTTTTTTTTTCAACGTCGCTCATTCATTCTCCAACCGTAATAAAACAATTGATTTTTCATAAATTTATGCAAAACCGGGAGAAAACCTTGTACAATACGAACCCCATTTTTTTCTGATTTTTCATCAAAAATAATAACACGGTTTCGAACTCGGTAAACCAGTGGATAAGAGTTCAAAAACATTACAAAATCACTTTTATTTGAAAAATGAGTACGACATATATTCAAGGTTTTTTCACGATCAACATTTTTCATTCTAGTAAAAAACATTTCGTATATTCGCGTAGACTTTTTCTGAATTTTTTTCCCACGTGGGACGACGACCGAGAAGAAGTCAATTTTGAATATTTTTATTGAATCATCGCCGTTGAAAATGATTGTTGAATAAGAAACTAACAGCACAAGTTATATTTTTACCATGCTAATGTCCTCCTACCAAACTTTGAATAATTGAATTGGTATTTGAATTGGTACTTTTCAGGAAAAACGTCATGATTTACGATTACGAATTTTCGCAAAGATATTAAGAGATAGTGCACTGCGACTGCATTACGACTGAGAGCGTTGACTCCAAAACGCCGCTCAAGCTATAGATCGCAGAAGGGTGTGCCGTCCCTTAATTTTTCTCAACGAGAAAAATACAATGGAATTTTTCTGCTTGGAATTGTATCTGATGAAGAATTTTCTCATTAAGACTTTAGAGAAAAACGCACGGCGGCTTCTCGAACGATATTCGTACGTGCGATTTCAAGAAAATATGTAAATACTTATACTGTAATAGGAACATGGCGTCGTAAGCAAATATAATTCAAACGGGGCGACGGACAGTAATGCACGCATGATATATACGTAACATCCACGCGATGATATTAGTGTATTCCTGTGACTAGACTGTACATATTATCTGCTACACATGCAGAATGAGGAGGCTTATTACAGTTTGCTTTATCGAAACTGCTCATCGCGAGCATCCGGATTCAAATTACACTCGGTGAGCTTACCCTCTTATGTTTATTTATTCAGTTATTAAAATTACATTAAGGCCGTGCGTTTGTGCTAACCGGCATGTACCTTAATTATGCGAAGATCTGGAACACGCAATGCGAACTCTGTTCAACGTTCGGAAGTATAGAAACGGAGAGGAAAAGACAGTAAACACGAAAACTAACTCTTGCCCGCAATGGCAAAGCCTCAACACATTTGCCTGTACACACATGTACGGGGTGTCGCAAAACTGTATGCTAATAATGTCAAGTTACATTCAGCATAAAATTTCGTGTCGAAAAGTATTTTAGTTTTTTTTTGTACGGCCTAAACTTCATGAGTTCTGAACTGACAAAGTTTGCGCGTTCGAACGCGCGCCCTCGCTTCTCCCACGGAGGGCGCCACGCGCGCACGCGTCCTCCTGTTGGTCTTACTATATTGCACGATAACTCAACGGGGATTCGTCCGATCAAAAAGTGCTTAAGGACTTTTCGACCTGGAATCTCATCCCCAATGCCGCATCAAGTTTTCAGCATCCAGTTTTGGGACATCCGGTACATGATACATGTATATTTATGTGTAATGCGTGTTTGTGTGGGTATTAGCGCTATATGAGAGATCGCTTTGTCCGTGTATCACACGTGCCTTCGTACGACGAGGATACATGTCCCGTTCCTTCAATGACTTTATTGAAGTAACCGCTCGAGTCTCTCGGCACATCGCGTCAGTTAATAGGGAAAGTGACATCCGCATGAAGCGCAATCGAATTAATATTCATTACTGTCGCTCATATGCAGCCAGCGTATTGGGTAGAAAGGTTACGTGTGCGCTTCAACACTACGCGATGAGATCATTACGTATTGCCATTACATTAAACTCGGGACGCGACGAGTGTAATCAGAACTCCGACAATTTTTATCAATTTCAGGAATTTCAGTCATTTGGATCCTCACAGACACTTTCTCATGACTATTCCCCACGTCGTTGTATGACAATACACGCGGTACAAAGTTGGTTCATCACCGGTCAGTGTACGAAAGCTACTGCAGCTTCAAAGCTATTCGAAGCATATTAGAGGCAAGATATCTGCATACAGAAAAGTAATTCAAAAGAAATTTGTTTGAATTTTCCATTTTAATTCAATTGACTTGCCCGAAAATCATAAAATGTGACAAATCTACCTTAAATTTGAAAAACTCCGATCATCTACGTAGTTCACGAAACTATCAAGATTTTTAGCTCAGACATCAGTGTAATGATACTCGTCTTGCCTCCTTCTACCGTGAGATTTCCGTTCTATTCAATTGTCTGAATAAAAGGCTTGACGATACATTGGAAACACGTATCATGCTACATTAACGACAACTTAATCGTGACACGAAGTTAAATCTACGATAATAAAATTAGAAAATTCTTCAGATTGTCGAAAGTTTGGCTTCGACGATTTATAACGGCGTTTTATTATAATCGTGCAACGTCCACGCATTTTCTTCGTATATCGTCAATGAGCTACTGGCAAATCGACGATTTTATATTTCAAAAGCGTTTAATGTAAATACAGATGATGTATGTATACGTGCATTATTCGCTTGGACACATTCCTGCACAGAGGAACCTCTTTTCGTTCATCGGTGCGAGGCTGACAGTCGTGAGCATTTCGAAAACGCTAAAGCCATAAAAAAAATTGATCCTCCACCTATCAACAGTCAGACGAAGACGGAAAAATACTTCCAGTCTTTTTTACAGTTAAGGTAGTCTCGTCAAAAGTGTTTTCTCAAAATTTCTCGTCTTTATTCTCCATGTCTTAAAGAAAAAAAAACGAAATATTTATGTCGAATTTTTGCTGACGTCACAGAGTCAAACTAGAAGATCCTCAGGTCTCCAATGCGTAGTTTACGTAGGCAATGAAAAAATATGTTCCACTACACTGAATTCAAAAGTTGATAATGCGATTAATTAAAAAGGAGCGCAAGGTTGAACATTTGTGGAACGCGGATAAATAAAGATCGAAAAATATTATGAAAACATGACGATCTCTGCACAGTCCCGGAGTTTTTCGGCGTTTTCGGACGACAAAGTCGTTCAAGTTCCACAGCGACAGATCGTAGGAGGACTGATTATCCTGTTTCGATAAAATAAAATACGAATAGGAATACACTTTCGCAACTGCTCGTTATCCGGATTGTTCACAAGCGGACATCCTTGGAGCATGGATGCTGCATCTCGCATACGCACTGACCTCAAATTCCTGTACAATGATCTACGATTGAGCAACTTCCTCATGGCAAAATCAATGACTTTTCCACGGAACGATCGAATGTATTAGTTTTTTTCGAAACGCAACGTCTTACGTCCTACCTAATGACCGTCGAATTTCCAGTCATACTCGTTGAGACGAGGAAACTATTCTACTCGTGCACGATAAAAACAACGTGCATACTTCGGTCCTAAATAATGCAATTTATACTCTCTGCGAATTTTTCAATGCTGCTGGATAAATATTGCAACGAAAATAGACAATAACGATGGATTCGATCTGCAAGAAAAATGTCCGACAGTAGCGGCCGTGAGCTTTATTGGCAAACGACTAATGTGCGAGTAAAGATTAGCGTGCGATATCCAAATACGGTCATACGGCAGCGCATGTACTCCGTTCACCTTCGTCGTAACGGAACGCCGCAATAACGCACAATGAATATGATAATTTTCATCTGGTCAGCGATGGGTCAGTCAATGTTTTCCGACAAGCACAATGTTGGTTGAAGCCTTGAAGATGCGAGATATGCACTACTCCATTATTGACAATTATTTACCAATACCGATGTAGGTCGATCTGTGAATTTACAATGAAATTAAGGTAGATGGATTTTAGCGTATAAAATCAGCCAAGTTAAGATCTGCAGCGATAAGGGAACTCGAAATTTGGGAGCGATTAGAATTATTCCGTTGTTCGCCGGAATTGTACTGCCGAGAGAATGAAGGATCGTAAAGATCGGAAACAACCGAGAGTAACTCTCGAATGCTGGCGCACGTTCATTTGTCCCGTCCCACGTGTCTGAGCGTTTTAAAGAAAAGACCGGGGCAAAATTGGTCGCGTGTCCTGGACTGACGCAGTGATTTGTCGGCTTTGTGAACGGAGGTGGCCCGTACACGCAGGCGAGGATCGACCGCAGTCACAACGTCGATCATCGGGAGAAAGGAGGACGGAAGGGCTACACAGAAGTGGAAGATCAGCTTACCTGCTGGTGTGCGAGGTCCTTGCCCGCCGGCTAATAAGAACAGGCAAGCAGGAATGGAAGCTGGTTCACATTTGGTTAACAATATCTAGTACTTGGCTATGAAAATTAAAGAGCAACTAAAAGGCACGTATCCGAATGTTTAAAATGGTAAACAATCGAGTACTAGTGTCTAATGTGAATTTTTGTCGAAAGTCCTATTTGCAAAATGAAAGAAGAGGTACCTACTGATGACTCGTCTAATCAAAGATAATGGACCAATAAAATGTGGGGTTCCAGCAACAATTGGAGACGAGAAAAATTCCGTGCGCTAAGGCTGCACCGCCCACTTTTTAACTTCCTTGAAATCCTCACCCAACTTGACCTATTCAAGGTGAGATTCTTCCGGTTCCTTTACCTGCCCGACGACGGCTCATCTTCATCTCTATTTTCTCTCCGATTCCTCTCGTCTTTTCTACGAATCCTAGCTGTATCACTATAAACTTGGCGCTTTAACGCGACCAACACTTTGGGTTGCGCAAGAAATCAGGAACAATCGCAATTCCGGATTCTGCGTTCTTCCGTCAGGCCTATTTTTCGAGAGTTCTCATGGCTACTGTCCTGAGAACAATTTTCTTTTTCATATCCATATAGTACTTCGAATACAGTTTTTATATATATTTTAGAAACTATATTTATAAAGTACAATTTAGCAGTTTTTCTCATCATGAATATTTAGACTTTTTTTTGAAACCAGGAGAAACACCCTGCAGCTATTATCCGGTGCTGATGAACATGTTTCTGGAAAGCTTTTATTCTTCATTTGCCCACTAATCATTCTTGGTGACTGTGAAAATGGGATTGGATGGGTAACTGGTGGGATTGTAAAGCAAACCATTCCGAAAGGCTGGATATCAAAGTGCGGTAATGTTCGAAACGGGCACCGACACCTCATATCATTTCCGGTTGTCTTAGAATACACACCTCGAGGCTCGAAAAGTATCTTTATCTCGTACGACCAAGACCAAAGTGACGATATCGTTAGCGAAGAGTACCGAAGAAGAGGTCGAGCCAAGCCTTGATTTTTCGAGTGAGATAAACAGTTTGTGCATACGAAAGCGACAGCGCGATGTACCGACTAGCCGGTAGGTCAATAAAGAAAGCAGACCACACCATGTAAATCAAACAAAAAAAGTGACAAGCCAACTCAGTTTGGTAGAGGTATTGAGATCGCGAGTAATCAAACACAAGGATGACTAAGACGCTCGATTACCAATAATGGAGCAAAGAAAACGTCATCGATGTTCGTCGTATCTTCTTCGCACTTGAGCTAGAACATCGAGCGATAGAGAACCTATCAATTTTCTTAGAAGTCAGTGGTATAACCGGATATCGAAAATCTGCGTACGTGAAAATGTCTTATCTCTTTTCTTACTATCAAGTTGTACATACCAACAACATGAACATTTCTAATATAAAAATTTGCAGGTCGTGCTGATCAGAGTACATTTAGCGTCTGTGCGTATGCACGCATGCTTCGACTCGCAGATTTTACAGGCGCTGTCGCGCTCCACGCATTAAAATCACGACTTTTTCTGCGTTTTCTGCCCCCTCAAGAACGTAACGTAGTCATCGTTTGATTCAGCATATTCCACATATTCAGGGGTAAAAAATATTTTTAAAACATCTACCTCGTGTACAATGTAAAATGTGTAATAAAAAGGCATCGATTTTTTTAAAGCGTTACAAATATTTAGATCTTTTCAGTTGAATTTAGTTTAATAGTGTTTGAAATATAAATGATACAAATCTCACGCAATCAAAAAAAAATCTATTTCTATATCGACCTTTTTGTTCAATAATAAATAAAATCATAGTGATATCACTATATCATTATATTATCATATTGCGATGGCCATGTTGTTAATCTGTCATTGATAAGCTATTACTTATTCCCTTAATCGGTATAAAAATGTAGGTGGGAGTGAATTTGTAAAAAAAAAACATGAAATGAGAGTAAACAAGATGAGTTTTATCGTGACCGCCTGTCTCAGCCGTAAAAATGTAGTACTGATAATAAACATAGGATCGAAGGACGTCCTCATCATGATTGATGAAAATGCTGTTATCGATCGCTTGCACGTTTATAGGGATTTCAATCCGTTATTGATTCTCATGAGATCATACTTCAAAGTGTGATGTTGGACGATGACAATATCGCTGTATTTTTTTTTAAAAGCTGTTTGCACACTATTTTCATGAACATGCATGAGAAAGGTTGGACACGCTCGAAAATCCGTATCGAACTTGGAATCGATGAAGAGACAGGTGCGTTTTATAGCAATCCCCCTCCACCGACCTACTCATGCCTATAATTTCTTTAATCGTACCTTCGACGGTCCTTCAATATTATCAACATCATCGAGCGTTGAAAAGCCTTTGAAAAAATAATAAAGCGAATGTCTGAAATGCCGGAGCCGGATCTTATCGGTGGCGATATGGTATCGAAGTTTTCAATTGCACATTTTGTTCGTTTTTTTTTTTAAATTACATTTCATTAGATGCGTGGATTTATTCGCAGATATATATGTGAAAAGTGAGGAAACGTCATTGCCAAGATTAAATAATGAAGTTTATTGATATTGAGTGTGCGTCTCTGTAGTATTTTATATATCAAACATACCCGTAAAAGCGATTGCAGGAATTAGCGGATATTCTGAGTAAAATGAATGGCGGTAGATTAGGTCCTCACCCAGAGTGAGATTGTGGAATAAAGTATGATAAGACCAAAACTTTATATTCTATTCTGCGTATCGAAGAATCGCGCAAAAGTGTTAGAATACACTTGGGATGCCGTTAACAGCCGCTGGAAAATAAACAAATTCTATCATATCGGGGGCAAAGATTTCTCGAAGCGTCTTTGATTTCGAGTCAACGATGAACTTATTTTTTTTTCAGCGGACATCTTAATGGGATTTCGTATAAAATTTTTTAATTTATGAACCAGGCGTTAAATTCCAAAACAACGTGCAATACAATACAACATTTTTCGTGTAAACATAGAAACATTTTTTCAAAAATTTGAACAGTGACGATATTTTCGTTATGTTAGAGAAATAAAGTGAGTCAAATCTTTAAAAATCTCTATTATAAAAACAAATTACCGCTGAATTACTAATCGAATTCCATGTGGACGAACGTTTGAAAACGAACAAGTGGAAAAAAACTGTCTCGAACACAGTGACAGCGTTCTCAATACCGTATTGATTCTTGAAACGATTAGACTAAATGTGTTTTGTAAAACCGAAATGAGTAAATGATAACAAATCGTTTATCTATGACGTTCAATCGCTTCATGTTAATTCTCTGGTGTTATAAAAAGTTTGGAAATATTCGGTGTAGCCATAAGTAATCTAAAATATATCGTTCTCATTTCTGTTAAACGTCCATTTTTCGTCTATTGAATCTAGATCGGTTGAGAGTAAATAGTTACCCTGAAAGTTTCTTAGTCTATTAGAAAAAACGCGACAATGTTGACTAATTCGATGCCTTGGAAAGATTAACTTTAGTTCTTGTGGCGAAATTCGATGACACATGCAACCGAATTTGAATTTGCAAATGATGGATTCCAGTGATATAGTTCCTATATCATCGTGCATTTTGTTAAAGCGTCATTACCTCATTATTGTCGGGTTATTGTTAGTAATCGTCCTCTTCGCGCGTGAGGGTATGAAAAAATACGATCGATAATGATTGTCACGATGATGTATTATTGAAGTCGATTTTTTTTTAAATTATGATACTGCTATATTCGATACGCGTGGCGAGGAATCGTCTGTGATCGTGAGATCTTACACGCTGATATAACTCGCAATCAGTTACGGCACGGTGAAATCCTGTTAATAATTATTGATCGAACGGATATAAGTGTCATGACTTAGAAATGGACAAAAACAATATTACTGAATAATTTTTCGCATACATAGCAATAATTAATCTGACAAGAGCTTGCTGCATGTACCAACACCATCTGTCAACGTCTGCTGCTGGAAAATGATTAATTATATCGATGCAATCCTAAATAGTTCGCAGCAACGTAGCTCGAGGAGTGCATAAACGACAACGTCAAGTTTCTAAGTGATTATTCTATAAACTCGCGGATATATCGTTTATGATGAAACTTCTCGAGATAATTTTACATTATTACGGAAGGAAAATGTGAATGGAAAACATTGTTTTACGTTTTGATGGAAGTTTCAAAACATTCCGTCCATAAATAATCAGCAAATTTGTCATGAGCCATGCCTCAAAATATCATAAAATTGTTTTTGTGAATGCCAAGTGTATTGTGGTAATACTTAACTTTTACTTCGATTACCATTGCGTTCTGATACATTGTTACATCTTCGTTCAACTTTTCTATGAATAATCCTCAAAGATTTAAGACATTTTTTCCGAAATAAAATCGCACTAGGTTGGGTAAAACGGAAAAATTCTTAATCTGACAATTATTGCGTGCAAAATATGTAACTATGTGACGACAAACGAATTCATCGATGCAACAAAATCAGAGCCTGATATTACGAAACGTTTGGACGTGAATCCATCCCTCTAACGATTCGTTCCTCACTTATTAGTGATCAAACATTCTATTACTGTACACGCGCCTAGCAAGCCTGCTTTGGCGCGCTTTCTGTGATAAATTTTAAATCCTTAATTCAAATATTATTGCATGGCCCAATGATTCTCGATAAGTTATCTAAAAAATGTTATGATGCATTCATAACGAATCAACAGTTTGTCACGACATAAGAGTGATTTCCGCTTAGTAGCCTGCAGCTGGTACTCTGAATAATAAGTCAACGAATATGGTGCGAACACCTGCAGAGTACCTAACGTGAGAATGGGTGAAACGGAAAAATGCGATTGAAGTTTTTCCATGTCCTCTCGAGCATCCAAGATTAATACGGATAAGCTCGTTAATCGAACTGTTTTTCGCAAGGAAAATGTTGTACAGTCTTCGTTTAGTGGTGAAAGAGAACGTAGGTTATACTCTGACAATCCTACGTGCTTAACAGATCATTAATTGTCAATTGACTGGGTTTTCGATAGAAGAGAGAGATAACGAAGAATCATAGGACGCAAAGGCATCACTGCGAAAAACGTTGCTTCTCATCCGGTTTCCACACCTACCCTACGCGTCCGATAAACGCCTCTGGGTGCATCTACTGTACGATAAATCAGGACTCACCATTTTCGGCGCCGCGGAGAGGTCCCAATGGACTTCCCCCTGTAGAGACCCCTTCGTCTTCACTGCCTGTAGTGCTGGTATCACTCGCAGGACTGTAGCTTCTTCTACTGAACGTACCACATCGAACTTCTCCAACGCCTCCGCTTTTTGTCACCTTCGTAGCTCGCTCGCTCATACCATTATTATTATCACGAACTCTATTTTGTTGCTGAAGTCTCTCATGCACCAACCTAGCCCTCGATTGGAGCCTCTGCTGTTGGAGCGAGCCGACCGAAAAATCGAGGGGTTGGTCGATGTCTGATGACTGTAACGATGCACCTTGCTGTACTTGCTGGTGTTCTTCTTGTTGCGGTTGCCTCAACACCTGGCACAATGATCCAGGTACTAAGCTTTGAACCTGCGTACTAGCTTGAGGTAACGGAGAAGATTCGCTCTCCTGACGTTCTTGTTGAACACTGCTCGGTGGACTCCACCATTGATGTCCACTCATGGCTCCAATGCCACCACCGCCTTGAATCGATCTCCAAGCCTCGATTGTATTATTGTTCGTTGGGCTGCCGGAGTACTTTTCTTTGCGCTGATGTTGAGCGACCAGCCCTTCGCGTTGCTGCTGCAAATGTGGCTGATGGTTTCGTTGCTGAGAGGCCATTGCAACCTCTACTAAATTGTTGTTTTCCAACAAATGCATGCTCGGCGTCTGTGTCATTGACGTCGGCAAAACAAAAGAAGAGGATAGAATCGACGGTCCGGACAAGTTGAGCCGTCGATGCTGATGACGGTTCAAAGGGCTATCCTGTTGATACTGAACAGGCGGTATCTGTTGGGGTTGTTGCTGCTGCTGGGAATGAGTCTGTTGGTGTTGGTGATACTGCACCTGATGGTAGTGTGAACTAGGTAGTAACGGCGGTGGTATGTGCCGGACGGTGCGGGCCGCCTCAGCTACCCACCGGCGAACCGCCTCACTGTCGAGGCCCGCCAGCCCTGCAGAATTCGCGTTTGACTGTCCTCCGGGTGATGTCAATCCTTTCTCGGATATCAGACTACCGCCACCGCCGGGAAGCGCAGCTAGGACTCCGGTACCCGCCACCGCGACGATGCTAGGTCCTTGCCAGAGTCCTTGCAAGCACCGATCTCGTCTCCGCGCCCAATTGATCGTCTTCGAGACTTGGCAAATGATGCTGATAACTTCCGGACCCAATGCACAATTGCCACCTAACTTGGGATATTTTTGTATCACAGAAAATGATAATTCACACTATTCAATGTACTAACTCGACATCACTTTTACCTTGAACCGATTATTGCTCATTCTTGTCTCGATATCAAACAGGTCTTACAAAATACACTGGCCATGTTTTACACTAGACAAGTCACTCTGACATACGATTTATGCGAAATGTAGTTATCAAAGTGATGAGGAATACGCGATGATCACTGTTCTATTATTCTATGTCGATAAACCATCATAGCATCGATGTCTAACATGGTACAAAATTTACATAACGAATATGTGCACATTAGACAGCAATGGGTTGCCATTCCGTCCAGCATAGGGTCTACCATGTGGCCACGTATTGCATCGCCTGTCATCCATTTCCCGGCATTAATGTCACATACTATTTCAAGAAGACAAACATAACCCGGGAGCCAAGTAGCACCAAACGAGTTTGTACAATTTCATATAAATTGAAAAAAAAAAGGATGGAAACGACGGCAGACGCCCGGTTAGCGTTTGAGATCTATCAAAAAATTCACACCACCGGCAACGCTACAGCTACTGCTACATTCGAGCGCTCTTGGCTGTCAGCCAATGACACGTAACGTAGAGCGCGTGGCCGAAAGTGCCTTGGTTGGTTTCGCGCACGTTTTCACTACTTCGGATGTTATTCGTTACACTTGTTCGTCCAGTGACAGACAACTGACGTCCCTTTAAAAACTACACAAGACTTGTTGCCATCCCTAGATTTTTGTCCTCCCGCTGTCACTTGTTTCTCATACCACTATACGATAGCATCATCGGTATCCAATTTCTGTAGCACGATCATTAGATTATAAGAAAATAATTTGTGTTTTCACGCACTCCTTCGTCGGATTGTATCGTCGAAGTATCCACCCCAAATCATTTATGCAAATGTACCTACGTATGATTCCTTACACAAAATGACACTTGTTCTTCGGTGGTGTATCACTATTCATAATAACACTGATATTGATACTACAACAGCACTTTTTCTGTGATAATATATTATTTATGCAGCAGAGGTTGGCTTTTGTCGAAGAAACCGACTACAAGCGGCTTACGGAGGGCCGTAGCGTGGTGCGGTGTAGCCCGTGGTACGTAGTGGCAGTCACTGAGGCCTCGAGGCACTCCGTTATTATCGCAATCGGAAGGAAGCAGCGGGAGCACCAGCGGGGCCGTGCCGTGGTGGCCAAGCACAAGAAGCGCGAGCGTGGTGGAAGAGAGCGAGATAAAGAGAACACAGCGTAGAAGGAGGAGTAGGAGGCGGATAGATGCTGCCGCCGTTCAGAGTAGCCTAACACACAACACATGCATCGTAAGCAGGCTCACCAACGGCCTACACACCACTAGTCAATTGACGTGCATGAGCTATGTGTGTTGCCAGAGGCTCTGTGCTCTGTTAGCGTACGACGAAGGTACTGTACGGCATGTGTATACGCCGGTACAGTGCGGGAAGAGCGGGAGGGGTCGGTGGAAGCTTCTGTCCAAGACACCGACACAAGAAAAGAAGTCTCTGGCTTTCCAAGAGTCCAGTCTAGTGGGGGAGACGTCGGACGACGCGGTGGGGCGTTGAACAACGTGTACGGTATCGGAAGAAAGAGCGAAATAGTTTGATAAAAGGCGAAGGAACGAACAACAAGGTCGGAGGTGAGAGGAAGATGAAACGCAGCCCAGGATAGAAGGGCCCGTGCGAAATCGCCCAGCATCCAGCAAGCGAGTCACACGAGATGTGGTGGTACAAGGTGGATGTGTGCGGGTGCGTCAATCTGGTGTCCGCCTGGTAGCAGCGGGCGCGTCCACGCGGCCGGGTGGCGGCAGTGGGGATTCTCAGCTCTCTTCGATATCGGTGGGGAAACTTCAACCAATCGCGAAATCTCGAGGTCCGCGAACTGCTCCGCCCCCCAGCGGACGCGACTATACGCACTTTCGCGATCTACTCGTGGTTCACTATCGTATTATCCCTCTACCTTTGCTTTTGCCAGTGGGTACGCGTGGTCGCCTCTCCGTTATCATCCAATTTTCCTTAGCTTCGGCCAAAACAGTCATCGAGATTAGACAACATGACCCGCAACGACGTAGTCTAGCAACGCACATGTGGCAAGCTTAGATTCTTCCTTTCCTTACTTTAATCGTTGTGGCACCCGCCACTTGCGGATATGGGTCTCCAGCGATCCATTGAGTCCTGATGCTTTCTTCCTTCGAATTCGCGTCTTGGATATGCATCCCGTTTTATTTATCATTGCGAGATGTGGCACGACGACCAATCCGCATTAACCAACTTCCCACATACCGCTGATCTTACCGCTGTTGACCGGCGAGTAGAGTGGTCAAGTCACGAGTCATTTGTCCGCTGGACGCGGTGTACGCCCAGTTAACAGTGGAGACCCGTTCTGATCAGACAACAAGGTTGGCTTTGCTCCCCTGCTGTCATCGATTAATTATGCGCCAGAGCCTCCATTCACCGATCGTACAGGTGGAGCGCCGTGGATGGGAGTGAAAGATACGAAGACCCAGTTCCGCGGAGTGGGTGGAGCGTGAAGACAACTCGAGAATTGAACAGCATATATACTCCACTGTCATGCACTCGATTGAAGAGGGACGCTTATACCTATTTACCCATTAGGATATTCGTATTCGTGCAAAGTACATCCCCCAAGCCCCACTGCGCAGCTACGGACAAGACAGTCGGGACGCGAGATGAATTGATCAATGTGCAAGGTCGACGGGTGATCTATGAGCTTCCATTAAAAAGTAGGTTTATTACTGGCTTATGCATTTCTTACCGACAATTCATTATCCTGTGAAATATATTCACCCGCTGGAATCTGGTATAAATAAGTGTTTGTGTAGTTGGAATCGAAGGCCTCGTCCTTGGTCGTGTTATTTTAGAAGCAGCTCGTGCGAATGAATTCTGCCAAGGTATTTCGAACTTTGAAGATGCCACGTCGCTATTGGATGGAAGGAACAAGACATTTTCATATGAACAATTATTCTGTAGCAATGTATTACGAAATGTAGACTGAAATGTTATTTTTAACAAAGAAATACACATTTGCCTTGCGACCTGTCACCTACCTAGCTATTTTTATACGTTTACGAGGGTATCCGCTGTCGTACCAGGCACGTTCTTCAAAATGATGTGATTCCAAGACGGCCGCCATACCTTTTCCTCCGCGACCAAGGTGCCTGGACCTATCATATTTCCCTATCATAGAGATCCATGATCGTTGCTGCAACCACCCCTTCGCGATATGCTCGATGTCCCGGCCAACGCCTCCCCTCCATTGGAATAACATTTGAATCCGTCATGCGCACTGCTCCATCTAAGAAAAGCGGTGATAAAAAACGTATACACGTACACCTCTGAGCTTTAAACTGGTTCTTATTGGTTGCAGAAGCTAGGGACGCACCCACTCATCCCCCAGGAGATTGTAGAGGGTGCTCCCATCGACGACGTGCATGTAACGTCCGAATTTTCTCCCCATCATTTCTTACACCAATTTACATTTATGTTCCCGCATATACCGACGTAATGTACGTCCATCTTACACCCCCCAGCCCCTTGCTCTTCTGTCGCATTTTATTCATGCTCTATCATATCATTGTGGGAGGAGACACAAGGATCCTTCATGAAAACGCAAGGGTTCTGTACAGTCAGTCATCTTACTGATGTTCCGGTGTTGCCTAGCGGTTTTTTTTTATTGTAAGCCGGAAAAAATATAGTAGTAACAATGTAGTAAGTGGTCTTCTACACCGCAGCCATGTCTAGCCAAAAACGATGTTGCAGAATTAAGTAAGAATCCGAAATGCAGGGGAGCAATTATAGGGTTAACATGCCTTGTGCTATGTCCTGCTATAGCTGCCATGTCCCTTATATCTGTAACTTTTATTTTGAATCATGATTAACCCGATGACATGCTCTTTTCTCAACACCCTCCTTCACAGCTTTATCCATTATTAATGCATATGTATATACAAAAATGCGATGTATACAGATATACGGTTATTTCCTCATTTCCCCGTGATTTTTTTCTCTCCTGCTCCTCTTCGCGCCTTTCTCCTTCTCCCAGGTTTCATCGGGTTTGAACTTCCGCCGTCTACCTCCTCCATACCCCCACCCTAGTTTCCTCCCTCGCCGCGACCAAGAATCAAGCTTCACTTCAGAGTGGAGGGGTCCCAGAAGCACCCCATTTTATCCCTCCGCGCGCGCGACTATACCGCGAGCGAGAAGGAATGATTGAGCAGAGAAAATGGTGTAAGGAGGATGAAAAAAGCGCGGAACGCGTATTGATTTTAATGACAACCCCCACTACCGCAGCCACTAACGTGCACATGTTATGTACGAATGTACGTAGCATTGCCGCCGACGCGTACTCTGTCCCCATCTATATACATGTTTGTATAAAAGTCGATACAATATATGTTCTGCTGAGAATTCGCGTTGGGGTGCGAATAATATCTTGGACCACCTCGCGTTTTTCCTTCTGTATGTTTCTTTTTTCACCGTCTGCGTGGCCAGAATCAGAATGGATGCGGTCAGGTTGAGTCATCCTGTGGATGAGTAAATTACAATTGTGCCAAAATTCCATCTCGTTGTATCTTCCTCACACGACAGAGAGTGTTGTATCGTATGAGTAGGGCAAAAACGTTGAACGGTCGAAAGATTACTATTGTTTAAAGAGCGACAAAACCAAATGTCATTTGGCGGATGAAGAAACTATCGAAAAATCCTCATAATTCTCCAAGTACATAGAATCTGTGACAACTGTTTCAAGTGTTGCATAAGACAAACCTCGAGGATCACAGGTCGCGATCGCAATGTCTCTGCGAATAAAGACGGAAGGGAAAGGGCCACTTGCCTTCAGGAATTCAAGGGTTCAAGTGGCGCTATATTCCAGAGAGGTCTATTCAAATATACCGCGGTGTAAAGCGTGAACGAAGGGTTCGCCCTAATCTGAATACAGACAAGCTGTTTCGTGGCACGCGCACGCGAACCCTCTTTTTATTCATCATAGGGTAGCGGCAGGTATTTGCATGGTGAAGGGTTCCCCTTGTTACGCCACAGGTGTTCCTCACTAGTTATAGCTCAACCCTTTTTTTATTTCATATTTGGTTTAGGGTGAAGTTATTCAAGAGGTCTCGAGGAGTCATTTTGTGTATATGGTAATCGGTGCTACTTGTTGGTAGCTAGCACGTGCATAATAGTTATATCGTATTCAAATATAATACAGCAGTTCCCCTGTATAATTTGACAGGTGTTTATTTGATCATAGGATTTATTCAACCTTCGAAGGGTTACACAGGTTTTCGATTGAATCGAAAATGAAATTTCCAACAAGAACAAACGAGCATCACAAGTGGCACCGGAGAATTTATGAATTTGTATGCGCGATGACAAAAAATCTTTCCATTTGATTATTTAATTTTATCGATGAAAAGTCATCGAGTCTAATAATTATTGCAGTTTCTTTGGACTGCCGGAATTTGGTCGTCTCTTGATCGGATTAATGTGAAGCTTTTTTAAAAATGCAATTTTTCAATCTCTTTTGGCACGCTTCGACATAATTTATCGGTGAAAAACATTCAAAAATACACATTATTGCCGAAACTCTCAGAGTTGGAATTCTTGAGATTTGTCAACCCCTTTTTTAGCGTTTTTCGTTCGAAATTTCCATTTTTCGGGAAAAAGTCGCTGTGTTTCGTAATCAGCGGAAAATTTCCGATGGGATAGGCTATTGAAACATAAAAAATTGGAAAAAACAATTTCCACCCATTTTTCGCCACTTTTCCAGAATCGTCGAAAAGTCGAAATTTCAAGTGGTCGTAACTTTTGTTCTAATCATGCTAGAGATATTTTTTGGGGGTGTTTTGAAAAGCCCTCGAGTAGACTTAAGCAGTGGTGAAAGTTAAATGTCGCTAGCTAAATTCCTTCACCCCCAAAATCGATGTTGAAAATCGGCGAAAAAAACGCAAAGGGGTATGTATGGGAAAATTGGCGAAAATCGAAGAGCCAACTTTAAAAATCGGCCAAAAATCGAAAAATCAAGATATCTGGACAAACCAAACGGCATTCCGAAGCCTCATCAATTACCAAGATAATAAGCACAAGTTGGAGCATCTACCTCGAAGAGAAAAAAAATGGCAACTGTTTTACTGGACCAACCCACTATCGCAAAAAATGGCGAAAAATTTTGGATTTCAAAAATGATTTCTAATGGTCTAGATCGATGTATTTTTTCCCGCTGATTACGAAACACATCGATATTTTGTCGAAAACTCGATATTTCACTCCGAAATTGCAAAAAAAAAGACATTTATCAATTAATTACTATTTTCCCCTCGAAACTTTGAGTTTTCGGGGAAAAGTCGGTGTGTTTCGTAATCAGCGGAAAATTTCCGATTGGACAAGCGCTCGAGACATTGAAAATTTGAGAAAAAAAAAATTTCGGCTCATTTTTCGCCACTTTTCCAAATAGTCGAAATGTCTAACAAGATGAAAATCCGATGGACGCGCTGTCCATACTAAAACAAATGCAATTTCAAGCAAATTTTCTTTCACTTCAAATCATACTGATGAAAAATGTTCAATCAATTCAACTTTAATATTTCCAATGACCGTTCAATTATTTTTCTTTTCTTTTTCTTTGACCGAAACACGTGAAAGTGCGTTTTCACACCTGACTTTTATCGACGGACGATAACAAACTGACCGACTGACTCAAGTGAGTATACAATTTTATTGGTAAAATATATACTAGCATAATATATAAAACGAACGTTATAAAATGCCATACGTCATGTCGTGATTACTTCGCACCTTTGCCAGCACGAAAATAGTTACGTTTTTTATATCAATCTCTGTCGTTTGCTGCACCTTTTGTGTAAATAAGTGTACCTATTGGTGCAATTCTTAAACATCGAGTAGTTCGATCGAGTCCCATGTTTCAAACGTTTGATACGTGAGATCAATCTCGATTTTCTCGTAACGAAAAAAAAGTAACGTTCGACGTATACAAGTCCTCGTCTCCCCTAAATTTTGTCTCATTGCGCGAGAGCTCTTTTGTCGCACGTTGCTCTAACCTTTCGCTGTGCATCAATAAAGAAAGCACCCCCACCTCGCATGAAATTATATGTTTCCCGTGAGTTTCCGAGTTCTATATGGATTCTGTATTCATATAACAAAAAAATTACTCGTTTCCTCTGGCATATACATATATCATTCATTCTCAAAAGTCTAGCTTCGATGACTCTCAGGTTCCAGCTGCTGTACTCGTTCCTTTGTTGTTTCTTCGACGATTTTTCAGATTCGTAGAGAATATAGGCCGTCTGAGATACAAAGAAACCACTTTACACCGGAAGCTTCAGAAATGACGAGATGTTTCGATATTCAAAATTCAAAATTATTTTCTTTGTAACATTGAAAATACAATCGAGGGTATTGACGTATTTCGGAGCAAAAAATTTGTTTTCCAAGTGTGCAACGGTGCCTTACAAAAAATGTACTGTAATCTTCGTTAAATGTTCGAACTGAAATGATTCAGCGGACTACATCGAGAGGGCTTGAAAACTGAACTCTTGTTCGTGACACAACGTACTCGTTTTTTGGAGCACATCGTGGCACATAACAGAGATATCCCTCGTTTTAAGATTTTTTTCATGTTTGCCCTTAAAATTAGCATTATTATTAAAATAAGAAAAAAGAAACTTTTCAGGAAGAGAAAAATGAGCAAAGATTCTGGACGACAGCATATAGTGCCTGCGCTACGTTACCACAAGCCGATAGGAAGCTTTTCTTTCGAGCTTGTAGCGAGCAACGTCGCGAGACGTGTCAGAGTTACGAATGCGATTAACGGACGATCAATCATGATTTCACTCGTCAATAAAACTCTTCATTAAATAAAGCTGCAATGCTATGAAATGATAAAAAAAAAGAAATTATTGGAACCCGAAGACAAATGTACGAGAAATCATTTTGGATAAAAGGATCATTTTCCGGATGATTCCCGAATAGATTTTTTTATGAGACAATTCGTCGATTTCCGCAAAAAAATTATAATACAATGACGTTTAAACTCAATATAGTCGACGTTCTTTCGCAAAATTCATCGTACAGACAATCGTACGATCAGATCATCCGCATCTTTGCAAAACTTCAATGTATGCGTGTAATACTCTACCAAGGCGATGAAGCCGCACCTAAAAGATAAAAGGACAAAGTAAGCCGCCTTGAGAGCTGCAAAAGAAGGTCTCAACAATTGGTTGTACGCAGCCACTTGGTCCGCTGCAAAAATAAGTGCATGTATAATTACGTGACATGCAGTTTCCACGTCCAAAGAACAACTAACTCAACTAAGGTTGAGGGAGTAAAATAATGCGAAAGATTCTTGCTTTTTTATTCCACGTGTATTTCTCGTAACTTTACAATTGTAATTGCAATATCTATTAAACACATTGTCATTGACTACAGATATAGTGAAACGCAGATATTGTATTTTATGAAATTAATTAAGGGCGTCCTTGCACAATTAATGAATAAAAGATATTCGCGGAATTCAAAGTATAATTGCATAAATTTTTCCATAAAATGTTGCATTCGTGAATTCCTTCGTGCGATATAATAAACTGATGTTCTTTTACATGACAATCATTTGCTCCCAAATTGTCTCTTTCGCTCTCTTACAATTCCATTAATCAGAAGGTCATTCCCATATAGTGTAAAATATTACATATAAGCAACATTTGCGTTTAACGCGATGATTCGTCAGTTCCCTTCCTCTTATGCACCATGCAAGGCTTCTGCAGCGTGTGTGTTGCGTGGTACTGTGCACGGCCCATCATTCAACAGAATATTCACAAGATTAAGGTAATTGAACGATAGTTGCGTGTACCACGAGCGCGTTCACGACAATTCGCGTCCTTTCCGCAGCTCCACACTCGCACCACGTTCACGTGGGTGTGTAAGAATAACAATTGATCCTGCCTCTGCTCGCTACTGTATCCTACTGTATTATTCATTTTTACGTGGGATGCAGAGGTGTTGCAATAAGTTTGCAAGGAGTCGAAGCCCTTAAATATCATCATAATCGGAGTATTGATATTTCCGTCAATTTTGGATTCGGTTTTCTCTGATAATCGTACATGAAAATGATAGTTCAAACAGAGCTTGAAATGGTAATGTTATCGAGATATAATTCATTAATTTTTGTCATTTTTATTAAATTACTTATAACGAAAAACTTGTAGATTTACGTTAAAAAAAGTTAAGACGTCATAGTGCACGTGGCTCGTGTAAAATACGATTATGTAACGGCCTTTAAAAATATTTGATACGATAGGCAGCTTTTCTACGATAATTCACGATAATACGTCGTACGAACGATAATTACGTTTTTAAATACCAGATGACATCTCAATTTCGCAGCTTTATTCCTCGAGCCTCGGAGGTTTGCATGAAGATGACGTGGCGCAAGTGCGTATTACTTTCAAGCTCCACAAAGTCGGTGATATCCAATTTCACAATGCTATCAAAGCGACGCACGCGCCACGATTCAGTTCAGCTGCCTCGTATCGTGCATAAATGCCTCCAACCCTGTGGTCTCACCGACCACGCTGATGGTGCGTAAACATCGAAAATCTCGCGTTCTAACGCCTCCATGCAGGAGAAAAATAAATTAAAATACGGACTTTTCCTGGATACATTTTTAGCTTCTTCTTTTCCGCACTTGGTTCGTTTTACCACGTGCTTTCATTTCCACGTTCATAGTTACCTAATGAAACACACCATATTATGATATTACAAGACATATTACAAGTATTACATTATATTACAAGTACGAACGCAATGTGCTGTCGGATTTTTTAAACAACCCATTTTTTGTTTAAAGTATCAAGTTAGATATTCATTTTGGAGTATGTTTTCTTGTGGCAATTTTCTTTGGTATTCACAATTGTTTGTCTTTTTTTTTATACGCGGCGTAAAATCAAGTCTGATCTGATAAAAACAGCTGCTTGTACATTGGATGGTGAGCTAACTTTGGCGAGCAACCGTCGCGAGATGAATCTACCTTGACGAAGAGGAGATTACAGCAGATGCGATATCGACGTTGTACCGATCGATGTTCCATTCGTCTTTCCAAGGAGACGATTTTATGCTGATTTTCGGTCATAGTCAGACTGGATGAAGGAGAGGGTAATGGGGATTCCAAAGATAGGTATCGTCGCAAACTCTCGCCATCATGCGAAGTATCATGCAGCGGAGTAATTAAACGGTGCTGCTAGAAGATTTTGTCGTGCGGCTGTGTTGGTCGGCGTAATCGCAATGGCATTGCTCCTGCCATACTTCTTGCTCGTCATGGTAACGACGGGTTCGTGGAAGAAATGGTAAATGCCTGAGAGCTGCGGAGATCTCGGCTTGCGAGCATTCTGGCATCCATCCCATGCGTTTTGTTGCATATCTTGCTGTATGCAAGCGTGTATCGTCGCGAGATTGCACACAGCGGAGCGAGAGCCATGTATCGCATTGCCACTGTCGCTCTTGGCTTCGTAAGCGAACGAACCCAAGAGCAGATAAACGCGTTCCCGAGAGTCACGTCCGAGCGGCTTGGGTTGTGACGACAGAAGACGTAAGTACGAGCACGAAAGGCGCGGCTCGGCATCAAAGCACCGGGCCTAGTTGAGCCACTTAACGTCCGCGAGTTTTCACATTTGCGAGGCAAAAGTCAGGAGGGCTTTGCTCCCGTCTTACCGATCGCCTCCTCAGCCTCCGCGACAGCGTTTCGTCTCCTTTCCGCTCCTGTACTCGCCCGTATATTATTTCAACTTTCGATCTTTCGTATACACGAGGAACAACCGATATTTTTTTTATGCATCGCGTCATAGTGAAAAAAATACATAAAAAATCGTATTGGGGTAAAAATTTAAACTTTTACGATAATAATAACATTAATACGCAGATTATACAGAAAATATTGAATAACCAAACTCGCTGGGTACACATAACACATCCGTCGCTGATTATACTTGCCGAGTCGTGGAGCTATATCGATGCTACAAAAAAGTCAAACAAAAATTATCTCGCTAACGTGGTGAGATTTTCGTTCAGATTTTAATTACTTTTTTTTCCCAGAGAATTAGGATGGAATATAATTCTTTGTGATGTACAATCTTTAGACTTTTACGTACACTATTTTGTTCATCGTACCCAGCACGATGCCGACAAACTATCATTGCGTGGATTTACACTTTGAAATAGTTTATCTAGCCGCGATAGATAAAAACACAGATATTGCAACGCATTCGAGTAAGAATAGCCGCAAGAATAGTCGCCGAATAATATTGTCACGTACCTCAGCGATGCCGTGTTTGACAAAGTCAATAACGAATACAACAGCAATTTAACAGTTTTTCGAAAATAGTGATTAAGTACGTGGCTTAATCTCTCTCGAAAAAAAAAATGTTTACACAAAAAATTCTGAAAAATTGTAGATATCGCAAATATCGCAAAAAAGAGGCGCACCGCAGCCTCTGATAGATACAGAATCCCATGCAGAGTGATAAAAATTTGGGTGTTTTTTTGCGCGGTAAAGGTCGAGCAAATTCGACGCTAGAAATTTTCCGAGACTTTTCCCTCCTCGTAATTGGCATCGTGATGCCTGCGATTGACTAGACACACACACGATTAAACAAAAAAAACGTTTACAATTCCATAATACGCCACGTCGTTGCACAGGACAATAAAAAGCTAGGGTATCCGCGTTGATTTCTCTTATCACTTCCGGTCATAAGATAGAGTACGATATTGTCAGATGTTATATCGCCGCGGCAAGTCGGGTATTTAAGCATCGTAAAATAAATGTTGCATATTACGGAGCGCAAAGGAGTTTCTCGTTTTGGCCGTTCTGCCGCATGATTTCCGATGCTTGAATGGAGAAAGAGAAATGAATAACAAACGACAAAAAAATGTCATAAAAGAACAAAAAAAATCACGCGAGCACTACTTTCCTCCGAATCTCTTACTGCACGTGAGACTCTGGTGCGCTATTGAAAATCCGCTTCGAGTTCGAAGCAACGAATGAATAAACGAATAAATTTCTCCGGGCAACGTTTTATCGACACTTCGCAAAATGCGTTTTCCGTGAAACGCGGTACTTAACGGATCGAATGAAAAGAAATAAAGAGAGAAAAAAAGGGAAAAACGCTGTACAACAGCCCAAGTGCAATGAAGAGGGAAACTGAGTAGAGGAGAGGCGAGCCGCACATAACCATTCGACCCTTAAACTTCGCGTGACGTCCACGAATTAGAGCGAAGATATAAAGTGCGTTGAAAAAGGACGGCCGTATATGCGGTTACTGTATAGCTGCTGATGCTGATGCTGCTGCTGCACCTACAGATACAATGACGCACACTAAAATTGTGCGGCGTTGTTGTACATACACTTGGTAACCATAATTATCGCCAAGTTCCGAGTAAAATAATTACAGGGATATTTATTTTCCCAGACTTTGTATTATAACAAAGTCGACCGAGCGAGAGCCCAGGATTGTCACTGCTGTGCGAAACGAGAAAGGAATCGAATGTATATATGTGTGTGTGTGTGTATTTATTTATGTGTAGATAGAAGCACGATAGAAGATATATTTCTAAACAAATGAAAATTACCCAAAAGAGCATGGCAATGGTGCACGTTCCGGTCATTTAGAAACTGGGGAAAATAATAAAACTTCGCATCGAGAACACGATAAATATCAATTATTCTGGTTGTGCAATAATCTTCATGGGATTTATACAAACGAATACAGATTTAACGGTCAGATTCGAAAGATTTTACGATTGGGAATATTCTTTTCACATTAATACTACAGGGTGTCGCAAAGCTCAATGTCAAAAACTCCAAAAATTGAGGACAACATTCCGAGGCGAAATGTGAATTCGCGAATTGGCGAAAAGTATTTTTTTTCTAACGTAAAAACGTTGCCACGTTACGAGTCAGTACATGTCAACATTTTGGACAATCACGAGCTCACGTTCGTGAAATTATCGGTCCTAAAACTTCATTTTTATCCATTTTGAGATACTTCAAATCATCACGTTATAAAATCTAATTGTATTTTGAAGCTGTTGAATTATGCGTAATCACAGTATTGTTTCCAACCGTATGTCTTGCAAATATATACTTCATACACTTCCAGCCTGATATCTCACAAAATCGCTGCACATTCCGGACTGCAGTGAAGTTCACGCTAAATCCCGTCTCGCGTTAGATAATTATTTAACATTAAAGTATCCTGTTCTAACGCCAAAAATCGACCTTTGAACTCACTAACGAACGAAAAATTGTGACTGTCAACCGTCAGAAATTTGATGACAAGGTTCATGAATGAGGTATTTTCGACGGTACCTCCTTAATGTAGAAAACCACTGTGGGATAAAACAAGACGATTTAATAATCATAAATCATAAATAAACTGCGAAAAAGTACTGCACATTTTACTGGCAATAATAATGACCATTTGAAAAGTCGTACAAAAAGTGACTTAGCATGTCGATTCGTTACGGGATCTTGAACATCGGTGGACCTCTCAATCCAAATATTCATCTTCCCGCTGGGGAGCAGGAACATAAAAAAATTGGGGGACCCTCTTTTTTCCGACCCATCTACATATGGGTGAGGACAATAGCTACACCATATAGCACACAGGGGGACTGCATTTTTTTTTACTATCAAGGGCATTTTTTTACTTGATTTTCGTCGCGATCGGGAGAGGCGGATACAGTTACCAACCAGATAATTTTCCAAATTCCGAATGAAATAATTCTCCACGTGACTGATCCTCGATTCCGGGCAGTGCTGGACAAAAGTCCGTATAATGTGAAATAAAAAGATCGTCAATCTTTGTGGATATATAGGTATCAACGTGCACTATCGGTCGATTCAAAATATTACGAGCCAATATTAATCTGATATTACAATGAAGCTTGACGCGTTCGGATATCGTCAGGGTAAGAGGATCGAGTAGGACAGAATAAACCACAAATGGTTTTCGTGATTAACTTTTGTAAAAAAAAGGCCCGTTTCCAAAATTTATCGTAATCATAAAATTCAAGAACGCAAAAAGAATTTTTTAATTATTTTTAAAAATCCTAATTCAACATCGAATGCGTTGATAGTCAAAACGATAAAACTTTCAACGTTGAATTCGATGGGTTTGCCTCTTGGCCCCCGGATCGATTTTTTTGAACGCAACTTTGGGTGATAATAAAAAATACCATAGATCGATAATTTCGGGATCTTATACAGTAACGGAGTACGCGACGAAAACACAACGCAAAGTGTAAATGAGTGAGTCACTAGACGGGAAAAATAAAACCAGAGAGCCTTTCAAGCGGATCTCAGCTACGGCAGAGAAAGATGAAAGGCCGGCCACGACATCGAATAAGACTCACTGAGAATGGACCAACGAGAATCAGAGCGGCATTTTGCAACCATAAGTCTGCGGGGCTCGACGGAAGACAACGAAAAACGACCAACGACGACACCGGAAAGCAACCGCAGAAGAATGCTCCGACCGAAGGAACCCCGAGTTGCATGCAACGATTCATTGTACTCCAAGCGACAGGCCATTTTGTTCAAACTTCCAACATAATTACCTAGTCTAGGACTAGGAAATCATTAATGAAAATGGCGATGCATTTTTACTCTCCAATAACTTCTATATAGTCGCTGTTTTTCTACGAGAAAAAAAAACGTAAAGTTCCTATCAGTAATACCACAATTCAGGATGCATCTTTATACTAAATATAATGGTTTAATCCCTTTTTCACAAAACTCGATGTTCTTGGCCGTTCTAGCGTGATTAATACCCAAATCACGTGAAAAAAAACTGATCATCAGTGGGGGCGTAAAATTTGCAGCGATAGTATTGGTTTATCGCGTAGCACTAATGCAGCAGGGGTGAAGATGTTGTAGCGGCACACAAGTTGGTCCGTGGACCGTGCGAGAGGGTGGCGGAGCTTTCAGCCATCAAGCATCGCGCCTGGTAATTCATCTTTCCTCTACTGTTACTCGGTTTTATGTCAAAATATTGCAATAAATCATCCAAGTGACAACGGAGAATCACACGGAGAATAAGGAGGAAAGAGAAAGGCTATCATCTTAAAAGACTTGATCTTTTTGAGACAGTTGATAAACCGATGGTCACACCTTCTCGGACGTTTCCACGTGAACGAATATTAATCATGATTTTTTTAATAAAACATAGTGCACTCCATTGGTATTTACATGACGGATTTATCTTTCGCTTGTTTGATTAAAACAACGGTTTATTCTTTTTTTTCTTATAAAAAATCGTTGGCTATTGATGCATGCGTGAAAACTGCGCGTGGAGATGCTTTAAAAACTCATTTCCGAAAGCTGTTGCAACACTCTGCATCTTGTCCAACTTTGGTAATTGATTTATTCTGTAAAATACAGTACAGACAATGCTTAAGGGGAAGGTATAATTGAAACTACAGAATTCATCATTCAAATTCAAAAGTATCGTTAAACAAACACGCTGCTGTTGTACATCGGTTTCTCATGCAGAGAAAAGTTGAACAATTTTTCCGATATTTTTGCAAAAGTTATGTTCCAAAAGTTTTTGATGGAAAATTAATCTCAACAGTCTCGTCTGCGTCGTCATGTGTTTAGTTTGATTTGCGAAAAAAGTATGATGTTTTGGATGAATTAAAAAAGAGTTCCGCATGCATTGCTTAACAGGTGCAATTAACACAGTTCTGCGTCAAAAAGTACAAAATTGTACGGGCAAGATACAAGTTTGAGGGTGAAGCGAATTACCATAATGCTTATATATAATAATTGTAAAGTTGCAATTAACCGGTTATTCGTTAACGCAAAAAGCCGACGATGGTGCAACGGTTTTTTCATTTCCCCTGGTAATTAGGAGCGCGGTTTATGACATGGTATTTTAATGCATCGTAAAGCAGAAACGGTGTTGGGGCGTCGTCACCCCCTCGGGTGTGAAACCGTCCGTCAATTTTCACCGATTCGCTTCGAAAATTAATGGAATACCGCGTTCTCCAGTGTGCACACGAAAAACAATTTTAAACAAGACTGTACAATATACCAATGCGAAATATTTCAATCGCAACGTACATATATGTAACAAAGATTACGAAAATAATATCGATCTAAGGTTAAGATAACAGTGCATAGTTAATAATTAGTTTACCAATTAAAACTTTGTAAGTGGCCATCCAATAATCTGTCTGTACATTTGTAATAAAAACATGCTAAAAAGAGAATTTCGATATCTCGACAAAAATCATAATACGATATAGGAATATTTTTAATAATTGAAATAACAACGGTAAAATTTGTGGGAGACAGAAAGCTCACAAAATTTGCGAGTTCTGCATCGCTGCGAAAATGAAAGAAAACGATTGTTTCAAAAATTCATGTATATTCGAAACCGTGAACAAATAACAAAGAATTATCTTCTTTTAGCAGCTTGCTGTAGAATTATGCAAGATATTTATCAATACCTTACAAACATCATTGTAATCTAAAAAAAACTTTTAATATCTCGAAAATACTAGACAGCATTGTTATTTGTTGCTTTTGCGTTTGTGAATCGGAGAACATTTTTTCAACGTAAACAAATTGTATGATTTTTCATAAACCGATCGCAAGATATGATTTACATGTGCAATTTTTTACGAGCCCTATTAATTGTCAATCCGAGATCATGCAGGGGTAACGATGATTCAATTTTGTTTTTTTGTCAGCAACGCGAGATAACAAAAAGCTCCAACATCCGGTATTGGCTGGCCAGCCAAAAACTCACCACCGTCAGGCGAACGACGAACGATTTCCGGTTTTCTTGTCCCTCGTCCGGCCTCACCGGTTGCCAGCGTATCACCGGAACTTGTGGGCCAGAGATCTTGATGCTCCGCGTTGTCAGAACTTGGCTGTACGACGATTCGATTTATAGCAAAGTGTTGAATTAACGTTGCGCTTTTTATTTTCACGCAGGCAAATAAAAATGTTCTCTCATACTCACCAACAGCGTTACCATCGACATGAGAGGTATGTTGGGTGGTGGCTTATCAAATGGCGCCTTCAACGAATCTTTCTGAACTCCCAGTACCAGATGGTACATAAAATCATTTCGCAATCTTAATTCGTCAACGGTTTTAGTATGCTTTTTCAAAAACCTTATCCATCTGACGACGCTTTCTCTGTCTAAAAACACCGTTTTAGACAGCGAGGTTTTTTAAAAATAATTTATAAAAAAATGAAGCAGAAAATTATTACCTTGCAAATTTCTAACATTCGGCAGCATAGTTTTCAGGACAAACAGATTGTGATCAAAGTCGTATAAAAGCGATTCTTTAATCTCTTGAGCCATTTCCGCTGCGGAGAGACGCAAAAGTTGCAACTTTTATCGAGAAACAAAATGAATACCAAAAAATGATAAATACGAAATGTGATCCGTAGAGTTTGATCTCGTCTAACCTCCGATGCTACGTGAGCTGAGAAAATTAGACAGTTATTTTAACCCTCCGGATGCAAGGAAGAAAACAAAAGAGATCTGTCATCGATCACAGAAATATAATCCCGTTTGTGCCGCCAGAAATTCAGCAACGAGGCAAAATTTCAGATGCAACTGCTGACCGTGGAAATGATTGTTTTTTTAATTCCACGGAAAGTATATTATCGCTGAAACCGGCAATTTCTTCTCCTTCACTCTTTGAGCAGGAAAAAGGACAAATATAGTCGCAGGAGGAGTCGTGATGCAATAAAGTATAGCGCCACCCACCGGGTCGTTGTTATCATCCCCAGCATCTTTGCAATGCCTCACTTGACTCGCGATCTTGGTGGGGCAGCGGGTCCTCCTGACCAGCAACAGGAACACGAGCGGGGATACCAGCATTGAAGTGCAATGCCTCGTGGCCCGAGGGTGCATAATGAACTCTTTAATTAACTATCAGGAAGCTGCATCGAATCTGATAACGCTTTGGCCACACGACGACCGAGCTTTACCTTGTCCCGAACGTAAGGGACACACTTTTGAAACAAACGAATAGGGCCATATCCAGAGGTTGTTTACAGGCTCAAAGACTATGAGACTCGCTCGGTGCCAGAGTATATCACTGGATAGTTCATACAGTATCCGTCCATGTTATAATAAACCATCTTGCTCCGGGAACACCGCAGGTAAAATAAGAGTCTCCTCGAGGCTGCTGCGGTCGCACTCGGGCTCGTCGTCGATGAGCAAGTACTCGAAGACGCCACTTGTTCGTGTTGATCATGCATTAAGGATGTATCGCATGCATTATTCCAGCTGCGATACAATAGAACAAGAATTCCTAATACGCGCTGCGATAAAAATGGAAAAAAAATCAATCACACGCGAGATCCTCGGCACAATCATTTTTCGTCCATGGGGTAATTAAAAAAAACGATTTCGGTTAAAAATCAATGGGGTTTTTTGGTTCAACATCGACTTTTAAGTTCGAGAAAAACGATGTGCCAATCACGTTGGTTTTTGAATTTCCGGTGAGCCCCGGCGTACCCCATAAAATTGAAAAAAAGGAGGAATGGAGGTTCTCTGGACCTTCGAAGTGGCTTCTCAAACCTGCGTCCGGCGATAACACTTTCCGGATAAAAAATTGGCTTACTGGATAACCGGAAGATGTTGATACACTGTGAATTATTAATTAGCTCAAGTGCTACAATGTATATCGCATGAGAGAGTCAAGTCCGTCTCAAGATTGATATCTGCTCTTAATTAATCGATCGTTCGTGTGCACACTAAAGGATGACTGTACGCGATCGCCGATCGTGGAAGCAAGATTCGTGACACGATGTACGTGGCTGATAGGGAACAACGGGAATGAGAGTGTATATGTACGCGAGCGACAACGAATCATCGGGTAATTACAGGTACCCGACGTACCTGATGCAACGCGTGCGCGGACTTTTCGTCGCGTATCCCCTTAAGAATGAATCGGAAAATTCACGAAATAGATTCAAATGAAAATAAACCGTGTTACAATACGTATTCATCAGCATCCACGATGCTCTTCCGGTATAGCCCAAAAAGCCTAAAAACGTTTAAAAAAAAAACAAAAAAGCCATGCAAGATTCAGGCTCAAAAAGTGTCCAAACGCTTCACTTTGCTATTCGTTTCATAAAAACGAAACGAATATGGTTATCCAACGGAAGATCGTGGATCGTATGGACCTTTGTTGTAACCGCATTTTTCACACTTGTACACGTCATCAGATATTTGCCGATGATTATACGAAAGAGGATCGGAGCAGGATTTGGGTGATCTTTCATTGTAAAGACGCAGCAAACGTAACGAGGTGTTGGCTCGGTGGAAGGTCGTGGAAGGTTTTCCGCAGCTTCCGTATCAGCAAGATTATCGATCCGGACGAGTTTGAGAAGACTCTAACAACAGAAATAAATAGATAAAATCGCCAGGCTCGCATCAAGATAGCGTATGATCAACACGTTCGAACTTATTATCGGTCCTGCAACGTCACGATGCATCCCCATTCTCACAGATATTCTTCTCTCGTGTTCCATTCTCTATGCTGCCCTTTTTTTACAGCATTTACGTATAAGCAGACTTGAGCGCACGCTTCCTCACTGCAGCATGGCCTTTCCAATGCTCTACATTCGCATGCTCGATTTGAAAATTGCATTCCGTCAGAATTTCGGTAATTCTTCGTTTATAACTATAGTGCAGATAAATAATAACCAACTGTCAAAGACGTACGTTAATTGCAAAATAGTGTAAAGTCCAAAAATCGACGTGTCTTTATTCTTATTCGATCCTCCTTTGATTGAGTTCTCAACCAAAACTGCGCGTATTTCGTAATCAACGGACAGCTTCCGATTGAATAGACTATCGAACCTGAATTTCGTCTTGTCTTCCAAATTTCAAGGCGTTTCAACGACCATCCTGGGAAAAATATTCTCTATTGAAAATTTTCAAAATTTATAGAAGTTTTTATGGCGAGAACGACTTTGCAACCGTCGCCGGAAGCTCCTCGGGCATTTTTTCGCTCAGTAAAAGTGTCATACCGACTAGAAATATCGCACAATAAGCATAAGTATCCCAACAACCTCATCTAATTTGACGCGAAAACCCATGCAACGTTGAGTGTATCAGTCTGATGTACAACAACGATCCAGGGAATTTAAAGAACGAAAAACAAAATGAGTACTTTGAATTTCGAGGTAATCTTCGATCGCACAGAACCGTAAAATCCGCTAACAGGAGAGAATTAAGGACGAGTGATTATAGGGGTGGTGTTAGAACTTGGGATGATTTACATCAGCAAAGTAAGGTGGCGAGACGCAGGAAGGGAGGGGGGGGGGGGGCCTGGACCAACTGTAATTGCGTCCGTAGAAACATGAGCAAAGGTCGGCTCTGAGGCGCGCCAGATTTGTGCTCTCTAGTTCTATATCTCTCACCTTAAATGTCGGTGGTAAAGCCGAGAATGAAAGAAAGACGTAGTAGACACTGTGGCTAGACGCGAACCGTCCCTTCTGGCAACATTCAAATATCCTTTGCATTCATAAATTCATCAGAGTGAGGAAAGTGTACCTGTGCCAAAATTACACGGAGCCCGATCATGTGGCGCAGGGGTTAGATAAAGAAAGTTTGCGAACGGACAGGATCGTAACGAGGCAGGCAGAGTTTGGATTCCCTAAACGATAATGACTGTTTTAATGATTCCAAAACATTCCTTGCTCCCAGGACCAAACGGACCATATATTTTTCAATTTTACAACATTGAAACCATCCTGGGAACATCCTATACGAGAAACTTTTTATTCATAAATTCATGCAAACATCGCGACAAAGTACCATCCAGGATAGTGACCTGTTTTTTCCCCGATTCTACAATAAAAAAAATATTTCTTTCGCTTCTGTTCTAACTTGAACTCGTCGCCATGAAAAATGGGACCAGTATCGACGTGGCACAATTATCGATAGTTTCTGATACAATTACAAGAAAAGTCTAATAAAAAAACACAGCCGGGGTAAGAGAAAAACATTTTTTCCTGACGCTCACAATTGGTTGTAACATCAGTTTGTTTTATGATTTTCCTACGTTCGCGATAAATATACTCTCGAAATGACGATCGCAATTTCCGATTCCTCGGATTTTCACATCGGCGATATTCTCAAGTGGAATTCAGAGAGGGAATAACATTTGAATTGCAACTTGGGAGAATGAAACGGATCATCATTGCCTCGATCCGATACGAAAGCGTAGCTTATAATACACACAAATCAAAAGAAGAATAACAAGGCAACGTGGATAATCCTCGTGGCTGATGTTGGGCACGATGTGTGTGTCGGAATATTCGTTCAGGTTGATCCGAGGACGCACGCGGCTGCCGGTGATTCGGGATCCGAAGATCCTGCTTATTAAGTGGAGGCGAGTACTGGGCGTATATCGCGTACCGGTATATACGGATGACCATGCCCCGAACGAACGAAACGATAGATAGAACGGAAGAATGGACGGTGTATTATGGTCCACGATGCTGCCACAGCGAAGATGGAGATAGGTGGGTTATATTGCCCGGGCGTTGTGGCGAAGGAACGACCGGGACGAGAGCCGGCTGTCCAGCGATCCACAAACCGCTATTATTTATATTAAGTTTAATGCAACTACGTGACTGAATCCATCGGAGTAACCCCCGTGCGTTCAACTTGGCAAAGCCCCCCTGTATCATTAGTATACACCTATTATTGCATTACTTCGTGTACTCCTCTGCACGAACGAATATCAGCAATAAGGAGAAAAGCGAGAAGCAAAACTAGCAGAATGAACAGCAGGCAACGCGTCGGATGAAAAAAAAAATAGCCAATGGATCGGTTGGTGATAGGCCGCACGTAGATTGCATATCCAGTGAAATATGCTGCAGCCACAACCATCGTAAGATATGATAAATACGTATAACGGCTGTTATTGATTCGCCTGTAAATTCGAGACGCGCAATTTCCATACTTTCAAGAGGAATATACACAGCGTGGACTATCGTTTAACAATTTTTATAGGCTTGAACGTCGTTTCTCCTCTCGGGGAGTGTATGGGAATATTTGAGTTTGGTCCTTCTCTATGAGCGATCGAATTAAATTCGATCGGGATCAATAAATAAAACGGGCTGTTTGAGGAAGTTCGCGCGTCACTTGTGACGCAATAATACAAGTGAATTTATGCTAGGAATTTGTATGAATAATACACCAGGATTTTCGTCGTTTTCAGCTGATTCGGTATCCTGAAGTGCGATTTGTATATACCCGAAGGCGGATGCGAGGCTACTGGGACGATTAGCTTAATAACCGTAGAGTCGGAAAAAGACCTCCTTTCGGATGAATATATATTATACGCCTTTTCCCTGCGTATTTATAAGTGAGCTCACCGCGCTGGAAATATATGCAGCCTTGCGAGGTGCAACCTATTTCATTCGATTTTTTTGGGATAAAGAGAGAGCAGCCGAAATTATACGAACGCTAGTCGTGTGGCTCACATTGGCCCCAGGGTAAAAAATAGGCACATTAAAACTACCGCGATTGCCGTTAGGATCATCATAATTGCCACCGATAGCAGGACGATAATTATACCGCAAAAATATGCGGTTTGGCAGCTTGTTTCTCTTCGCCGACCTTTCCATATGCGAATCTCCTCTTCTTTTTCCATTCTATCGTCCGAACCATTTTTTAAGAAAGCTCTTGCACCTAGTAATAGCAGTTATTTCGATTGCCCACGGTTATTATCGGCCCGATTAGCCTTTCCTCTTGAACGCAACAAAATGGTTGAAATACATCCGTCATCATTATTTCTTGCTTAATTTACAATCACTACGGACATTTTTCGGTGCTTGTCGGAACAGGGTAGAATCATCTCGTTATTAATAACAACGGATGAGATACAGAGGAAGCGAGCAATGGATAAATAACGTAAATTATCGAATAAATATTTTCATTATAATTAATTAATATATAAATTATTAATCGAGTGTAAACATTTCTCGTGTCATCTCACTAATCGTCATAGTTTTTAGCACCCATTAACTGTCACGCTCTCAATACGACAAAGAAAAATGCTCTTCTGTTCGATGATTGTCAGGGTATTCAAACTCCAAATCATGAAAGAACCCTGCTCGTGATAAGATGAATTTTCAAGCAGGTATGAATAAAATCAAAGTAGAAAAAGCATTTTCTCAGCGTTTCCCACAATGTTAACTCAACTCTACAACGTTGAATGTTCATTTCTCAAGACGACACCAACTTTCTTCGTCATTTTCGAAAATTTCAAAATCCACCAACCATGCAAAAGTGTCAAGACTGCGATATTCGACCTCTGCAACCACTGCAACCGTACGTTGCTGCGTAGGACCTTGTAGTGTACTGATTCAACATTCTCTTTCCCTGAGATATTCTTTTACAGTTGATGAATTTTCTTAGCGTTTTCTACAATGTTAACTTAATTCTACAACGTTGAATGTCCGTTTTTGAACACGACACCAACTTTCTTCGTCATTTTCGAAAATTTCAAAATCCACCAACCATGCAAAAGTGTCAAGACTGCGATATTCGACCTCTGCAACCACTGCATCCGTACGTTGCTGCGTAGGACCTTGTGGTGTAGTGATTCAACATTCTCTTTCCCTGAGATATTCTTTTACAGTTGATGAATTTTCTTAGCGTTTTCTACAATGTTAACTTAATTCTACAACGTTGAATGTCCGTTTTCCAACACGACACCAACTGTCTTCGTCATCTTCGCAAATTCCGAAATCCACCAATCTAACAAGACTGCGATATTCGACCTCTGCAACCACTGCAACCGTACGTTGAAGCGAAAGACCTTGTAGTGTAGTAATTCACCATTCTCTTTCCCTGAGATATTCTTTTACATTTGATGAATTTTCTTAGCGTTTTCTACAATGTTAACTTAATTCTACAACGTTGAATGTCCGTTTTTCAACACGCCACCAACTGTCTTCGTCATCTTCGCAAATTCCGAAATCCACCAATCTAACAACACTGCGATATTCGACTTCTGCAACCACTGCAACCGTACGTTGCTGAGTAGGACCTTATAGTGTACTGATTCAACATTCTCTTTCCCTGAGATATTCTTTTACAGTTGATGAATTTTCTTAGCGTTTTCTACAATGTTAACTTAATTCTACAACGTTGAATGTCCGTTTTTGAACACGACACCAACTGTCTTCGTCATCTTCGCAAATTCCGAAATCCACCAATCTAACAAGACTGCGATATTCGACTTCTGCAACCACTGCAACTGTACGTTGCTGAGTAGGACCTTATAGTGTACTGATTCAACATTCTCTTTCCCTGAGATATTCTTTTACAGTTGATGAATTTCCTTAGCGTTTTCTACAATGTTAACTTAATTCTACAACGTTGAATGTCCGTTTTTCAACACGCCACCAACTGTCTTCGTCATCTTCGCAAAGTCCGAAATCCACCAATCTAACAAGACTGCGATATTCGACTTCTGCAACCACTGCAACTGTACGTTGCTGAGTAGGACCTTATAGTGTACTGATTCAACATTCTCTTTCCCTGAGATATTCTTTTACAGTTGATGAATTTTCTTAGCGTTTTCTACAATGTTAACTTAATTCTACAACGTTGAATGTCCGTTTTTGAACACGACACCAACTGTCTTCGTCATCTTCGCAAATTCCGAAATCCACCAATCTAACAAGACTGCGATATTCGACTTCTGCAACCACTGCAACTGTACGTTGCTGAGTAGGACCTTATAGTGTACTGATTCAACATTCTCTTTCCCTGAGATATTCTTTTACAGTTGATGAATTTCCTTAGCGTTTTCTACAATGTTAACTTAATTCTACAACGTTGAATGTCCGTTTTTCAACACGCCACCAACTGTCTTCGTCATCTTCGCAAAGTCCGAAATCCACCAATCTAACAAGACTGCGATATTCGACTTCTGCAACCACTGCAACTGTACGTTGCTGAGTAGGACCTTATAGTGTACTGATTCAACATTCTCTTTCCCTGAGATATTCTTTTACAGTTGATGAATTTTCTTAGCGTTTTCTACAATGTTAACTTAATTCTACAACGTTGAATGTCCGTTTTTCAACACGACACCAACTGTCTTCGTCATCTTCGCAAATTCCGAAATCCACCAATCTAACAAGACTGCGATATTCGACTTCTGCAACCACTGCAACTGTACGTTGCTGCGTAGAACGTTGTAGTGATTCAACATTCTCTTTCCCCGAGATATTCTTTTACAGTCGATGAATTTCCGAATTCATACCATGACGGACCAAGGCACGGTAGAGTTGACACACAGATTTTGGGGGATTGTAGCAATAAACATTGTAGAAACAGTAGTAGCCTGTATTCCATCGCTTGGTCCAGAATGAAAGATGAAGAATCGGAGAAGTGTGACTGGACACGCGTTTCCTCGCGGGATTTTGCTACTCGAACGAGAGCAGAAAGCGGCCAATGTGTGTAGAACTGCTAGGCTACAAGAGTGTAAGCATTCCCAAGCTCGGTTATATCTCGATAAATAAGTGAAATAAAAAGGAAACGATATTACCGTTGACATGGAACTGGCTATGGTCTCGGCGCTGTTCCTCGCTTGCTACTTACTCCCTCTGCTTCTGCTGGTGCTGTGAGATAAGCATCGCATATATAAAGCGTTTCACCTTCAATACGGGTACACGGCCAACTAAACCCTTCGAGTCGGCCCTCTGCGTGCGAGATCGTGACCTAGCGGTGAACGGGAGAAAGGGGGATGCTGCGGAAAGGTGTAAGAGCATCTGGAACGAGAATAGTAACGAGTACGCAGTGATCGTAAAGTTCCAGCAGCGCATGAGCATATCGATGGATGGTATGCGCATCGTTAGCAGTCGAATACTGTCGTGAGTAAGGTAGGGCAGAAGAAGACTCGAGATACTCATCTTACGAAATCTTCCTCCGCAAATAAGTGAAAATTCGATCGATATGGCATAAGGAGAAAAAAACGTCACGATACCATTTTTTTTCTGCAACACCATCACTGTTTCATTCAGACTTCCTTTCCTGCATTGATCATTTAAGGACGTCGAAGACAATCCCTATAAATCTGAATAAGTCAATCGGCAAAAAGCGTCATGAAAATGCTACACGTGTAATCTAGTTTTTTCGAATTTTCCAAAAAGTCGGCAAAGATTTTTTATACATTCTGAATATCGCGAGAAATTTGTTCTCCGTTTGCGCTTTGAAGATATATATCGTGTGTTTTTTGCGGTTGGTTGGCTGTTTTTTTTTTGGATTCTTTTATTTTGCTCAAGAGATCTTCAGAGTTCGCGGATTTCGATTATTTAATCTCGTAACGACAAACATTGCCGATGGACGAATAGCCGGACCTTATAAACCATAGTTCCGAAAGTTATGTCCATCGCTGTGTATTCATTTTTCTTCATCGTTTTCTTTCTCCCGACTCCGGACAAACTCTTATTATTACGCTAATCGAGTCACGTACATTGTCCATTTAACAGAAGAAATACAAAGGCGAGAGTCGAAGCAGCATATACATAGAATTCTATCTCGAGGTTCTCTCCTGATCGTTCAACTTGGAAGTTTTGCAGATACATTTTCCACATCTGCCGGGGTACCTGAGCCCTCCGCGATAAGGGAAAGAGAAAGATGGAGGGAGACTGGCGCGTCGCTGAGTAATGAGAGATGCGTGGGAGAAAGGGAGCCTTGGAGAAATGGAGTTAATGAAACGGAAGAAATAAGGGCAATCAGCGAAATATAAATGAGGGATGGCGCGGAGGAGGAAAAGCGCCCGGGAACGAATCTCGTTTGCGCGTCACGCGCGCTTTTCCCCGCCGACCTCGCGGTACAAGTCGAATGAGAAGCTAAAGGAAGCAAAGCAGAAACAATAAAACCCAATGAAGGAGTCGCATTGGCGGAGGATGAAGAAAAAAAAATAATCGAGGTGAGAAATAAGGTTTAAAAACGAGACAACGACGGCGCAGGACGAAATAAATTGACTTTTGGCAAAAATATGAGTGTCCTCTGGCGAAACGCAGCTTGATGAAAATATTAACATGGAAACTCTAATGAACGAAATGGCATGACTGGTAATGAAAGTTGTACGATTTTTTACGCATAGTCCTTATTTTCCGGTGTATTTTTCTCAACGTTTGAATACATTTATCTTAATAACCAATAAGACGAACTAAATTTCAAGATTTTCTTAACAAAATCGTTTCGTCACGGAACTACCTCAAGGCAATAAGGGACGAGTTTAAATCGAGTCTCCGTCCTGATAATTGCAATGATCTTCACGATGGAACGCAGCATCCATCTTGGAAGTTTAACCAGACGCGTATTTTCTAGCTTGTGCATGACAGAAATCGGGATCCTCAATGAACGAAATGGCATGACTGGTAATGAAAGTTGTACGATTTTTTACGCATAGTCCTTATTTTCCGGTGTATTTTTCTCAACGTTTGAATACATTTATCTTAATAACCAATAAGACGAACTAAATTTCAAGACTTTCTTCAGAAAATCGTTTCGTAACTGAACTACCTTCAGAAAGAAATCAAAGCTCGATGAAATGGACACACGAACTTTTGGAAAGAGGAATAAATGTTACCTCGACAGATGCGACAATCTATTTCATGGCGGTGATAAGGGACGAGTTTAAATCGAGTCTCCGTCCTGATAATTGCAATGATCTTCACGATGGAACGCAGCATCCATCTTGGAAGGACGAAATAAATTGACTTTTGGCAAAAATATGAGTGTCCTCTGGCGAAACGCAGCTTGATGAAAATATTAACATGGAAACTCTAATGAACGAAATGGCATGACTGGTAACGAAAGTTATACGATTTTTTAAGCATAGTCCTTATTTTCCGGTGTATTTTTCTCAACGTTTGAATATATTTATCTTAATAACCAATAAGACGAACTAAATTTCAAGACTTTCTTCAGAAAATCGTTTCGTAACTGAACTACCTTAAGGCGATAAGGGATGAGTTTAAATCGAGTCTCCGTCCTGACAGTTACAATGATCTTCACGATGGAACGCAGCATCCATCTTGGAAGTTTAACCAGACGCGTATTTTCTAGCTTGTGCATGACAGAAATCGGGATCCTCAATGAACGAAATGGCATGACTGGTAATGAAAGTTGTACGATTTTTTAAGCATAGTCCTTATTTTCCGGTGTATTTTTCTCAACGTTTGAATACATTTATCTTAATAACCAATAAGACGAACTAAATTTCAAGACTTTCTTCAGAAAATCGTTTCGTAACTGAACTACCTTAAAGCGATAAGGGATGAGTTTAAATCGAGTCTCCGTCCTGACAGTTACAATGATCTTCACGGTGGAACGCAGCATCCATCTTGGAAGTTTAACCAGACGCGTATTTTCCAGCTTGTGCATGTCAGAATTTGGGATCCTCAGACGCGATTCTGAAAGAAATGTCGAAAGAGGTGGGGAGAGACGCGAGAAAAAGCGTATGGGAACATTACGTAGGATGCATAAATATGCGAATGCGATTGAAGAAATCAAGCGAGCGGTTAAAGACGTTGACCGCTCGAGGAGCAGCAGCAGCAGCAGCAGAAACAGCGGCAGCTGCGTAATGGCAACGCGTTCCTCCAGTGGTTCACATAATAATTCCATATCGATGGTTCAATACGAACTAAAAGACCGTCGGTCCATCATGGGAGTAAAATCATGTCGCAAATTTAATAATTCCTAGAGCATCATCTCAGTTTCCTCTCGGCTTACCGATCGATATTCGAAACGGCGATTGTGCAAAAAAAAATGTCCCTCATCATCATACATATGCATAATTCATTGATCGAGGACTCGTTTACGCCACGATCACCATCGGCTCTGAATTTAATTCGGCATACGAAAAACAAATTTGCAAAATTTGTATCAATTTCATAAACTCCAAGATGTTTTGTTTTTTTTATTTCTATATACATCCAAAATAAATCGTGAAACAGTGTATCGTGCGATCAATTTACGAGATGCCGTTGTTTTCGAATGAAAACGAAAAAGATCGAGATACGATCTTGGAATTGACAGCAAAAATCGTGTTTTGATGATCGATAACGATCGAATAATCGATTCCATGTGAAATGTCACTGTTTTTTTTTGCTTCGTCGTTGATGTCAACATTATCGAGACATTTTTGTGAGCTTTGCGCACACGTTGTTAAGACTCTCTGCAAAATTATATTCAAATGTTCGATGGGGACACTGAGCATCACTGTCGAACGACAGCTTCTTGTACGTTGGGTGCGACCATAAAAACAATCGTATCAACTCGGTTCACTCGTCGCTGCGGCCAGACCGGCCTCCGAGCTACTCTCAGTCGCCCGAGGTAGGGACTAGGACGACCAGTCAAGCAGCAAAGAAAAGTTGGCAGTGAAACCTCACGGCCACTGCACAAACTCTGCGACAATCTCAGTCGAGATTCATCGCTATCCCTGGCATTTTTACGAGAACGCCTTTGATTCAATCGCGGCAAAAATGCCCGTATCAGTTCCAAGTCGACCATGTTTCGGCGTATCTTACATGCATCGGTGTTAGATTGAGAAACCAACGTCCTTTCCACCGGGGATAGTCTTATTCCTCAATTAGGCTTTCCTATCGACAAAATGACGGTGGCTCCCTCGCGGAAACGGTCGCGTCCGTCCATCTGTCGTTTACAATCGTTTTTTCTGAAATGGATAAAGGATCGGGTGAAATTCGGCATAGTTCCGACGATTTCAAAGAGCAGAGGCCTTATGATTGATATTTTTGAAAATTATTTGAAAATAAACACATTTTTTAGTATTTTTTCCCAAAATTTGAGACTATAATGATCGAACGTACAACTCCTTCTCTCCTGTCCCTTGAGAATAATAATTAACCTTCCCCTCCTCCGAGTCTTTCGATCTACCTCTTATTGTCAATTAAAAATATGCACGAGAATAATACCGGTCTCTGCATACCGATATTACGCGAAAGAAGTGAGCCGTGTTAAAATGCACTTCCTTGCTGAAAACTTACGAGAACTCGTACAAATGCATATGTATATCGGTAGCAGGCACCTCGAGAAGATTCGCAGCCTTTGGTGGCTACGTGACCAAACAGGGGCCGGGTTTTTGCGAGCGAAGAATTCTGGAACGGTTGGTCGTTTGAATCGGGACGTTGATTGCGGTCTTACTTTTGCTCTGTCCCTTCACCGACGTTGTCGTCGTGATTGCGGATCGGATCAATTGTTGCCTGCTTTACCGTCTTTGTGTGTCTCCGATTTCGTATGAGCCGCACAACGAGCGGTTGATCATCATGGAATTTGTAGCTCAATTAACGGCGGCTGCCAGTGACGACCCCATGAGGGAAAGTGGGGAACAGCCGTGGTGAAGCTAGGACTCGGTCCAGTCAACTGAAAATTCAATTCAAATTATTTACTTTCCTCCCTTGCTATAAAAACACTAACATCAGTTTCTTTCATTGAACTTCCCGTCAGGTCTTTCACGTGGTCTTTCTTTTTGAGTTTCTGTATGAGTCAATAAAACAACGGAATTATTCGATCTTTTGATCTTTAAAAACAAATTGAGAATTAATCATTATTCTCATCATCAATATTATATGATTCATATTTCTGGACATTATCCTACATGTGGGAAAGTGAGGAACAGCCGTGGCGAAGCTAGGACTCGGTCCAGTCAACTGAAAATTCAATTCAAATTATTTACTTTCCTCCCTTGCTATAAAAACACTAACATCAGTTTCTTTCATTGAACTTCCCGTCAGGTCTTTCACGTGGTTTTTCTTTTTGAGTTTCTATATGACTCGATAAAACAACGAAATTATTCGATCCTTTGATCTTTAAAAGCAAATTGAGAATTAATCATTATTCTCATCATCAATATTATATAATTCATATTTCTGGACATTATCCGATGATTTTTCAATTTGGCTTAGTGGCTAAGAGTTTTAAAAACTGCCATCGTTATGAGGGACAAACAAATAAAATGTCGAACTCCGATCTCGTCAAATTTTCGTGGATAACATTTCGATTTCGTCTGATCAGCCATAATCGCAATGGCAATCGAAAAATCGTGAATTTTTGCATTTCTGGTGCGATTGGCGATTGAAAAATCGTCACGTCAATGACCGATCGATGCAATTTACCGCTTCAACTACAGTGACGAAACTTGATTGAAAAAATCACGCCGAGTTGATGAACGATCCGAGGAAAGAGGATTGAAATAAAAATTGGGGTTGCCAAGCGACTGGAGGGTGGAGAATAGGTCCGATTAATAACCGCGTTGTAAAAAAAAACCTCGCGCGGTAGCTGAGCTACGTGGATTTTCTAGTCACGTTCGGCCGAGTCTGGAGTTAATTTACGAAATAAATAATATCTTCTGGTAGCGCTGTTGGAATTCTTAGACTAGAAAGTGCAAAAGATGTTGGTTGGTCGAAGAAGGAATCGTAGAACTATCCTAGGAGAGGGAACAGAGGGCGTAGAAGAAGCTGTGCGCTAAAAAAAAGAAGAAACAGAGAGTGAACTAAAGGACGAAGGAAGGATATCAGAACTCATAAACCTGCCTACGTGTCGGGCGCAATGAGAACCGGTGATATTTTTTCTCACTCTCTAGATTTCTCATTGGCTGGTTACTGCGGAAGAAAAATGAATGTGCGAACGAGGTGATGCTGGTTGCAATCTTGGGATCTCTTAGGTCGAGAAAATGCTCCTCTCCAATTTTCTCTCTCAAACAAGCCATGTGTAACTAAAGGAATGTCTTACTTTTTTGTGAATCGATCGAATATGTGAGAAATCATGTTAATGACGCAAAAGAGTAAACCCAGCAGGATTACGACGCGTTAGCCTTCCTCATCCTAGCAAAAGAAAGTGTATTTTCACCGAAATTAGAAGATCCTGCCAAATTCGGAAAATTACAAGATTGGCGAAATAATCACCATGGGATTAGGAAAATATAATTTAAAAAAATAGCACATACTCGCAGATGACGTGACGATATAATTACCAACGATCGATTTTATAACCGTCCATACCGCGTCAAGTAATGCCTGTCCAATTTTCGCTCCTTGATAACCCATCGAAAATTAGCTGGGTTTAAAGCACATAACTGTAATTGGTTCATGTCGAACAGCCTTTAACCGAGATGACAAGATGTTTCGTTTCCTCGCCTCGTATACGTGTACAAGACAAATCGATTTGTGAGTCTCGTTACTCGATTGTAATCGTCGATTTATGTTTTTGTTTTTAGGATTATCGATTAATTAATACCTTATCTAAAGCCTGGCTCTCCGATAAAATAAACGCCGCGAAGATTGGTAGATAGGGAGCTGCTACTCGTTCGTCACGTAATCTCAAAGAAACGGTAAAGCTCTTCCACCGTCTTGAGGAAAAAGGGTCAGGTGCAATTTTGTGCCAACAATATCGAGGCAACTAAAACAACGCTGTACCACCATTCCTTTATTCCGCTCGACAAAATTAAACGATTCTTCGTGATACAATTTTACGGTAATTGCGAATATAGAACGTACGGTAAATTCCGCAGACCTTTCCTATGTACTCGCAATTTTTTTTCAACATCAACCCTTCATTCGTTCCGCTCCCTCTTTCCATCCGTTTGATTCGCTCGATTTTAAAGAGTTCACGTGCAAAATGCGAAGATTTGCCGTATGAGTTATCTCATTCACCCATCACCGATTTATCATGGCGTGTATTTTGAAATCGTTCGCGTACACGTTGGTATTCGACGAAATAGTAGAAAAAAAGGCTCTTAAAATTGAAGGCCGGAAAATGATGATATCGAGTTTCGCGAAACCGGTCAATTATCGGCAGGCGTGGAGGCGTTTGTTTCTTAAATCTAATCGAGATCGGACCGAGTATTACATCCAACACGAGCCTTCACTCTCATCTCATCTCTCGCGGTTATCTTGCAAACGAAAACGGTAATGAATATCTCTTTGTTTACTTCTGGTTTGCTCCATCGATCGGAAAAATCGTAAGAAATATAAGGCAACAAAAAATTCTCCAATTAGAACACGATTTTTTTTCAGGTACTTCCGGTACGCTTAGACGATACTTTGAGTGCGCTTTTTATAGAATCATCGTCTTGTACAATTGTGGCAGGGGTAGGTTGGGGATGAAAAAAAAAATCATTGACGAAAGAGAATCTCTCCATCTTCAACTTACATGGACCAAATTAATTAATCTGTCATCTTAAAACACATTCTCGCGATCTTTAAACAGTTTTCAGAGTCACGAATCGTACAAGGGGCTTGAAAGCATACGAGAAATTTCCCTACAAAATGCTGAAAGATACCGAACTTTCTTGCGGGCTTCCACAAATCCAACCGGACAGTCTCGCCGATTGTGGAAGAAGAAAGGAATCTCCGCTGGGAGATTTGATAGCTCATCACCAGTGATGTACCAAGACGTCGACTAATTGCGAAACAAGCGCAATTTCTACGCCAGATACGAGAGTACCACATCGCCATCGTTGATTCTTCGATGGCGTACGGTCTTTCAGAGGTGTTGTTCGAGTTGAATAAAAATAGCTCAGAGTCGAGTCTGCCCGACGCCTTCCTCGCCGATTTAATGCTCACGGATGCCTTCCGAAGGTACAAGTGTCACATATCATACGTTGAATTCTCGCTTTTTCGCGTACCTCCTACCAAGTTTCCACACACCGTTGATTCTACGATACTCTTGCCCCTCCGGTCATTGGTAGCAGGGTAACTGCGCCTCCCTATACGGGATTTATGGCGGAGGAACACTATGGTCGTTAATCAATGACAGAGCTCGTGTGAGGTGACGAGTCTGACATGGCGGTAGTTGTCCTCCGCCGGATGCTCAACACGCTCCATTTCATTTTGTACTCGTATGCAGTCGCCGACACCAACGCAAACATTCCCCGTCTTTCGAGCCACACTGCACAATGTTATACCCGCGAAAAGTTCGCGGGGAATACCTTGGACACGCCGGCGAACGTATTCGTCCTCACCGGACGATACCGAATCGGCGAAAAGCACACAAGAAGCAGAGACGTTTGAGAGAGTTGGGATCCCTTAAAAAAAAAAGAACTCCATTAATATCCTCGATAATAGTGATTTATTCTCTTCCCTTCCCTTCTATCCCTTTTCCCTTCCCTTTTATCCGGTAGAATTTCAAAAGAACTACAATTCGATCAAACAGTATAAAAGTTGGATCAAAAATCGTCCTAGAGTCATTTCGAGGGGTTTGTTCGTCATGAAAAAATCGGATACGAGCGTATAACTAAGAGCTAAAATTTAAATAAAATCATCCCGATGAACCTCCTGTCACTTTGACGTTTCACCGGAATATTTATAGCCCGCCTTGTTCGCAATTCAAAACGCGTTGCTGCCGATCACTGACGTCTAGCAGTAAATCGCACAAAGACTTTTTGTGCAACCGCTGATGGCATGCGTGTGTCCGGCGTTAAAGTTTCTCGTATTGACTTTAATATCATTTACTTTGTAGTTATAACCGGTGGGAGTGGAGGAGTCCATAAGAGATACCGTGAGAATTGGAGCTGCTCGATAGAGGGAAAGCCCGTTGTCGCTGCTGGGATATCGCACAGTCGCCGGAGAAACATAAACGCATAAAAACTCACCTTTATTATGCGAACGGCATCGTAATAATGGCTACGGCTAGCCGCAAATGGCGGCGTCCAGGCCAGTACATACACACCGGAGCTACCGCTCATTTTCTACGTGCGAAGCGATATCTCGCAGCTCGTGGTGCGCGAAAGACAAGCAATGGTGTTGTTTCAGCATCAGTGTCACATGGCATAAGTATAATCAAAGCTGTTCTCAAACGCGTCATGGCTACTGTACTTGCCCAAGGAGAGCGCGATAGATTCGTGGAATAAACTATGACGACTATGAGCGAATGCCAATGCGATTGAAATGGAAGTCTCGATGGCGGCGGCGCGTAGGAGAAAAAAGTGGAAATCCTGCAGAGACGGTGGCCGTACGAATTGAAGGAGGAAAAAAATGGAGAGCGAAAAAAGATTGAGTGCGACACGAGGGAACGGAGTCTCGTGTATGTAAAAATGTAAATCGATTATTTCACAAATGAGAATGAAAAATGAAACAAAAAAGGAATACCGCGGGGAACGATTCGTGTAAACTGCATTTCATTATGCACTCTCGTATCTCCGCGTGTCTGATTAATTCTTGCACCAGCGGGACTTTTAATGTGGGAACGATATTTTTGCTTCATCGGCGTAGTTTACGAGAGACGTTATTTAGACGCGAATACCCTGCTGCGTATGTCATATCGTTGGACGTGTTAATCTTTCACATTTTTTTATTTCGTTGGAGTCCACAATTGCTGGCAAAGGATTCTCCCAGCTTGGGGTCGATTTATTGATTCGTCGTACCTTCAATTTTGCGTCGTCAGTTTGGTGCAGTTTTGTCCAAAAGTTCTCTCGTGATTCTCATTGACGAATTCGTCGTTTTGTCTTGTCCGTCACGTGGGCGCAGCTAGCCAGAGGTGGCAATGTTTTCCGAGGCATATTCTGAAGGAATAAAGATTATGGCAGGTGAATAATTGTGGGAAGATCGTTTTGAACGGTGTCAATTCAGGTACTCACCGTCTGTTTCCTGATCGATAATTTTCAAATTTCAAGGCATTTTTCAGGATATTTCTTCGCGCTCGCGCTTTGTGCATCAAACGCTCAAGCCAGATCCATCTTTTTCCTCTTCTTTTCTTCTACGGTTACGGATAATCCGCCATAGATCGAATTTGTCATCACTTTCAAGTTCCGCCAGAAGAAAGTAACTCTCGCTGTTGAAGAGACCACTTGGCCTGGGTCCTTCTTTGATTCGCTCGTCGCCCTGTAATACGATTGAGAATTTAGCATCCTCATTTATGTAACCATTAGGAAAAATGCCATTATCGAGGACTTTAGAAAAAAAAGACCCGATCTTGAAAAGAGTTTTGAAAAAATTTCGCACGATAGGCAAGTCAAAGGAGGCACGGAAAAGACTCTTAATTTTCTTATCCCGAAGAATACCGTTTTGAAACATAAAGTTTTGGCCATTTTCAAGAATTCTTATTCACGCTACTCTTACCGATTTTTGCGAATGAAAAAATGACGTAATGATTATTTGTACGTGAATAATAAACGTCTTTTATCGCAGCTTTGACGTACAAACAAGCGTGTCTTATAGAATAGTGAGGCGATGGTTGAAAACTTTTCACGAGACAAAAGAAATGACTCGGAGTTTAGAATGAAATGAGAAAATGGTGTCTAGAGCTTGCATGTGCGCACATCGATGAGACATCGCGGTTTTCTCTTCAGCACTGATATGAACCGTGAACCGTTTTCTTTTTTTTTTCCTCCGAGCCTATGTACCACTCCGTACGAGCTTTTCTTCGTTCGTTTCATGTACGGTATGAACTCTCGCGTCGGAACTTTCGTTTCCGCCGAAGGGCTGTAGCGGTTGTTGGGTAGACGTCGTCGACGGCCCAAATGGTAGAATTTCAACGATCACCTACGGCCTTTCCACGATTACACAGCGACCAACTTTACTACCCCTTGTTTCATCTTAGCGATGCTGGTGAGCGGAAAATGTATCCATCTTAAACTTGCTTTCTCGTTCGCTAACAGGAGCTTCGAGTGGATGGTAGCACAAGGGGGTGTAAGACATGTCGGGGAGGCCCATAGATATGTGACTTCTGCTGGGCTAGTGGTTTCGCTGGTTTCTTGCAGAGGCAGCGACGTTACATCGAGGCTCCCGAGTTCTCTGAGACATGGATCGAGTTCCACCGATGATAGTACCGCTCGGTCGTATCGCTGCCACTGTAGGTACGGCAATTCAAGAAATTCGAGAGAACGAGAGAGAGAGAGAGAGAGAGAGGAAGAGTAAGGAATCCCGCCGTGCGGCAATTCGAACTTTCACCAACAATTCTTGACACTTTTTATCGTCCCTCTTCTCCCGCTACTCACCACCCTCTTACCGATCTATACTACCAACCCTCCTGCTTCCCACCCACTTTGACAAGGGTTGCCCCTCGAATTCTCGACAAACCGCCTTGGCCAAGAGTAATCAAACGTAATTTCTCTAATACTCGCCAAGTTTATTCGTCAAATTGATCCGGCGAACATTTTGAAGAAATTTCATCCTGCTCTTGCTGGCAAAACCAAAAATCTTTCGGCCATTTCGTTAAACGCACGAATTTTTTTGCAAGAATCAAACTGACGATTACTTTAAATTAGTTTCCAACTTTCGCCGCAATACTACGTTATGTTTCAACCGTGATTTTTCGTTATTCGTTATTTTGGCGGAGATTATGGCAACTTTTAATTTATAACAAAATTTGTTTTGCGGATTACACTATTTCGTAAGACTGCATGGAATCTAGAGAATATGAGATGAATGTGGATCATTGAGAATGTAAAATCAACGCTCATTTTTCGCTGAATATAAGCAGAACGTTTTTAGGTTGTATAGTAGTAGGAAAAGTGTCTGGATGCTGCGGCATCGATCCGATACATCACGGGTATTTACATCCCCCACTACATTTCAGACTTCCTTCCACTATTTCTATCTCACCCGACTTAGCCAGTGTCAGCTCCTTCTTTTTCCACAAAGCTTTTCCATTCTCAGCGCGTTGTTCGGCGCGTGCGCGAATTACAATACTCTTGCTTTCCTTTTTTTGTCCTTTCCTCCATACCTCACGTGCGACTTCAGCCCTCCATAAGAATGGCCGTTGCGAACGCGTCAAATTTAAACCCCACCCGAGATCCCATGTGACCGGAGGGACAGAAAGGGAGACAGAGGGAGGGCACGTTGTGGAATGCGTAAAAAAAGCTCTGCTCGCACCACCGAACACTCATTTCCATCCCTTTTTTCCTAGCCGCTGTCATCAACGGCTGATTTCAATGACGGAGCTAATAAGCGCCGGAGTCGTTGCGAAAAACGCGATTTTTCCTGTATTTTCAAATCCCGTGAGAATTTCGAAACGTTCCGATAAATAGCATCAAAGGTGCCCTACACCCGCAGTTTATAAAAAATTCTTCAAAGTATGCTTGTTTTAAACACCGTCCATTTCCGTCCGAGTGTACGTAATACCTTAATTATTTCCGTCCAGGATACTGTTGAATGAAAAAAAAATCGAATTCTCACGAAACAATAATCCATTATTGCAGCTACTCCCGTGATATCGTGGTACTGCAAAGGTGATAAAGACCGGTGAAAAAGGGATGTCTCTGTCTTTATCTTATTCCACCCTACCGTCAAGTTCTACTCTGTAGACGGTCGTTCACGCACTATCGTTTTCCACATCGTCATTCCATCCTCGCTCGATGCCTCGTCCGTTGCTTTGATGTTCCCAATTTGATTGAAGGAATTCGACGAACGTCTATTCGTCCTTGCTTCGTCGTTATTGATTGCTGTTTCGTTCCTGAAGGGGTGTTTACTCGATGTTGCATCTTGCTTCCTTTTGAAGTCACGACAAAGGCCAAGAAGTCGTAATTCTTTTCTGGCTTCCACTCGATATGAGCCATCCCGACTGCCATTAGTACCTATTGCAAACGTACATCGTCTAATTAATGATATATAATTAAAAGATCGCTATTCAACGTTCGGTTTTTACACTTTCAAAGTTTGACGAATCGGAAATTATCAAGGATCTCGGCGGGACATTCGATTGTCACAGGCAGCTTTTGTATCTCTGCACATGAGAGCTTTTGATCGAAAAAAAACTCTCCGAGCATTGTTTCTTCGCAGGCTGGATTTTTTGTACTAATCGTGACGTTAAAGCCAGTAAAGTGTTTAATTTTCGAAAGACTACGTGGATTTTCGTAAGACAAAAATACAATGAATTTTATTTCATAATATCAAGGTGGAGTGTATTTGTTCGGCATAGAACCTTACGAATCTATTTTTCGTTTGGTTCTTTTCGTCACACGTCCGATCCTCGTTTTTACAAATCAACCCTCGAGGGGTACGACAAACCACCAAGCCGAGAACAGGCCGAGCATTCGGCTTTGAAGACGGTCAGAATGAAAACTAACTTCCAAGTCCGATAATCGACTAAATAAAGCAGACCTGAAACAGGGCTACACCAGGCCACATTGGGTGAAAAAACGTATACTCACCCAATCTTCACTCTCCGTTCTAAACATACCCGCTAATCCATGAAGGTTGGATTTATTTGCGCACGCGATTAAGTTGTTACCAACTATAAATGACTGACAGTTGGAGCATCGATAAATATTTTTGAAAATTCCAGATCCAAATTTCAAAACTGACACAATGATTTCATTGGTCGAAATTTCAATCTGTATCTACGTGTGGACAATTATCGTGTCGGATCCGCTTTTTTAATGTCTTGCCAGCTGTATTCATTTAACTTGGGAGTATTCCAATCATGGATGATTGAGCATAGTTTTGTGATGATGAAAGGTTAATTGATAAAAATAAGAAAGATAACGTTCTGCTGCAGAGAGAATTACTGGGCACAGTAATCGTTTATTCACACTCGTTGGGGAACGTCGACCGACTCGAGAGATTGGTTTTAATAGACGATACAATTAAAGTATCGGGATTACATTATAATGTCCAATCATTTAGGTCTATCTCGCGAGAACAGATCCTCCGAGGTTGGAGGGTGACTTGGGTATGTCATGAAAGCCTCGCGCCCCTCGGGCAACCACACTCCGATGACAGCCAGTGTGCCAGCCAAACCTCATCGACAAACGAGGTTTCATTTAATTAAACTGTCTACCGCGTTTTCTACCTCCTTTCCCATTTCCCGTAAAATCGCTTGTTCCGGGTTGGCCAGAGTATATACTTACAGTTTGGTCCACGAGAGGATAGGCACGCGTTATCAGCTTCTACCAGCAAAGCCATTGACGTACACTTGGAGGCACTTTGCCAACCCCTGTTTATCGAAATCTTTGTGACTAGTCCGGCTGGTTAATTCCCATCTCAATAGCTGACTCGACAACAAAATTTCGATGTACAAATTGAATTAAAACTAAATTAATCTTTATAGATTAAGAATCATCTTTATTTCCAGCCACATGGATCATTAGCTCCATCAGCCATATTACGTATTTTGAGCAGCGGACATGTTCAACGTCTGATTTTAGACGACAACAGTTTAGGCAAAATTACCAAGCTACAAAATAATTAAACAACAGATCAGGATGTTCAATAAAAGTACATCCCAGATAAACATTTTTTTACAGGATTGTATAAAAAAATGATAGAATTTGTCATAATTTTTGTTTGTCATAATCGTCATAATTTCGTTTCTTTGAAATAAAGTAACACAGCAGGGTTGTTTAATTGGTCATATTTGATAATAAAAGTTGAAAACCCATTGTATTGTACACAGTTTTCATAGATCCAAAAAATCCAATTTGTCAACTCGCTTGCTTCTTTTATGCTACAATTCCGTCCTCAATCTTGGATCTCAACAAATATTTGGTTAGCCCTCGATGGGTTTTGGCCGGTGAACAATGTGGATCAGGGTTCGTGCCAAATAAGGGAAAAGAAACAAGGATAGATCAATGATTCAGCGGAATGAAAAAGAGGAGAGAAAAGTCATAGCAAGAAGTTTGCCGGCGGTACAGTCGACAAGGTCCGAAACGAGACGAACCAGCAGACGAACGGTCCAGCCGTTAGACTCGAGAATGTCGGGCATTTTTATTGGTTCTAGCCTGAACGATGGGCCAACCGCTTGCCTTCTCTTACCAACGATCTTTTCACCTCTGTCCTCTTTCCACTGTTTCTTATTTCACCTTCAATCTTAATACTTTCTTCAAGAGAATTTGACGAGCACGGATGTAAGGACAGGGATGGAAATGGACGAATAGGATCACTTACCAACTTCTAGTCCCTATGATCACTTACCCGTTACCGAGAACGAGAAGGCTATAAGAATCTGGATAACATGTTATAGTATGGAATTCTACACGCGAGTCAAAGAAATAACGAACACGCAGCTTTTTTACCCTTATCGCTGTGATGTTGGATACTTGATATCGCAAAGACGAGGGAGATGCTGCAACTATCTTAGTTTTTATTCTAAAGGAATAAAATCTCTTTTCAATATTCGCTTAAAGATCTCGCAGCTGATGGTACTCGCAAAATGCAACTTGCAAGGCGTAAAATCCTTATAATAAAAAGTCGATGGGGCCCGGAAATATCGCGCGATTGTTGTCGCCTTATTCGTCTTGTGATTGGGTAGTGAAAGAAGAATTAATTTCGTGGCAAGATTCCGTTTGCTTTCTGTTGCGCGCGTATGTTTTGTTTTTGCTTGATTTTGACTGATCTTTTCCGTTTTGTTACTGAAGTTTCGAGTTTTCGCGTGAAAATCGATGAGTTTCGAAGTCGGCAGAAAATTTGCGATGGAACAAGCTGTTGAACTATCGAAAAAACGAAAAAAAAAATTTTCGTCATTTTTGGCCACTTTTCCAGAATCGTCGAAAAGTGGAAATTTCAAATGGTCGTAACTTCGTTTCTATTTGTGCTGTATATATTTTTTGGGGGTGTTTTGAAACGCCCTCGAGTAGACTTAAAAAATGGTAAAAGTTAAATAGCGATAGCTAAATTGCTTCACCCTCAAAATCGAGGTTGAAAATTCGCGAAAAAAACGCAAAGGGGTATGTATGGGAAAACTGGCGAAAATCGAAGGTCCAACTTTAAAAATCTGCCAAAAATCGAAAAATCAAGATATCTCGATGAACCAAACGGCATTTTAAAGCCTCAACAATTGCGAAGAAAATGAGCACAAGTTTGAGTATCTAGCTCAAAGGAGAAAAAAATGGCAATCCTTTTAGTGAACCAACTCAATCTGGCAAAAAATTGCGAAAAATTTTGGAATTTGAAAATTATTTCTAGTGGTCTATATCGATGTATTTTTTCCTCCTGATTACGAAACACACCGGTATTTTATCGAAAACTCAATATTTAGGTCCGAAAATGCAATAATACGAATCTTATCGATTAATCACTATTTTCTCATTGAAATATCGAGTTTTCGGGAAAAAGTCGGTGAGTTTCATAATCAGCGGAAAATTTCCGATCGGATAGACCATTCAAATATTGAAAATAAAGAAAATAAAATTTGGCTCATTTTTCGCCAATTTTCCAGAAACCTCGAAAAGTCGAAATTTCAAAGGCTCGTAACTACGTTTCTAATAATGCTACATACATTTGTTACGGGTGTTTTGAAAAGCCCTTGAGTAGACTTAAAAAATGGTGCAGTTAAATGTCGATAGCTAAATTCCTTCACCCTCAAAATCGATGTCGAAAATTCGCGAAAAAAACGCAAAGGGGTATGTATGGGAAAACTGGCGAAAATCGAAGGTCCAACTTTAAAAATCTGCCAAAAATCGAAAAATCAAGATATCTCGATGAACCAAACGGCGTTTTAAAGCTTCAACAATTGCCCGAAAAATGAGCACAAGTTGTCTATCATCAATTAGATACTATCAATTAGAACAATCGCGACGAACTAATCTACCATCGAAAACGTAATTTAATATACTTTTTCCGTAGGCTCAAAGAAATTCTCAAGTTGAAATAAAAGATTTTACGGAACAACTCTGTATACAGCAGCCGCAGTAAAACTCCCGCTTCAACATATGCCGTCAGCTCCTGTGTGTTCAATCCTGATCCTTATGTACAATAACATTTCTCTTTGCCATTTTGTGTTTTGTGAGTCAATTCGAAACATAAAACGTATAATAATTCAGTTAAGGATACGAAAATATTGTTGCAGATATTATACGCTGAACTTTCCCGCTTAAATCGACTCCTCGTTCTCCGCCATTCCTTTTCCGGTCCTCTTAAAATTGTCTACATAAAGAATCTCATTCTCATTCTTATAATGCGATTTTTAGACGCCTTTTTTGCCAATAATAACTCCAAAGCGAGACAATGTTGCCACATATCGCCCATATAAACATATCGGCATGCGCCCGATAAGAATAAAATGACTAAAATGTATTCCTCAGAGATCGAAATTTCGATTTTTGTACGTAAAATAATACGAATATGGCTGTCAGAAAATGTTTATGGCTGATGATAGGCGTCCATTGCAATTCCAACGAGGAAATTCTTATATGCTATATAATATTACATTGCTATTCGAGATGTAATTCTCAATACACCATATCGTACGAATTCTCATACATATTATGATTACTTCCGAGCGCGATCAGCCACCCGAAAGAGCATTCGTATATCAACTTTATGTGCTATACTGGCAACTGAAAATGATTCGTGACGGCCATGCAGGTTTTTCCGAACTTTAGAGAAGAATTTATTTCCATGATATCGAACTGGGATTGAAAAAAAAAAAAAATTCTTAAAGACACAGCACACTGGTATCTTCCTGATACCAATATCAATACATCGCAGACAAAGTGTTTCGATCTATCGTTAAAATATTATCGTTAACTCTTTTGTGAAGGTCGATACTGGAACATGATTTTTTTTCATTGTGTCGTGAAATAACGAATAACGAAATGTCCGCTTCGAATTCTACCCTCATTGAGGGTAGACGCGGAGTATGTGCAATGTTTTTTTTTCCTATCCGAAATAATAATCGATGTGGATAGGTCCCTTCCAAAATTGCATAATCTTATTCTTTTAAAGGATGAAGAAGCACCCACTCATTCGAGCTCGAGTTCACAAATTTTTGGAGGTCAGGCAAAGATACGAGGGTGTGTCCCTCGTCTCAGGACGCTGCTATTGTATAGTATCGTTTTTTTTGCTGTATCTAATCCGATTCAGCGTGAATTCACGATGGTACTTTTTTTTTATTGGAGAGAACATCGATCGTTCATTTTTTTTTGTCTTTTTATGAGTCTATCCTTCTCGAGAGACCTTTGATCGTTGCTCTCGCGTTACACGTCAATTACCGGTTACGTGTCACTGAAAATCTGTGGATTATTCTTTGTTCGACATTACGGACGATATATTAAGGTGTTTTTTTGCTCTATCGCCATGCTTTATCCCTATTCTTCGAGTTGCACAAGTGTAGTGGACGATGAAGCGATGAAAATGAAGGTAAACCTAATTCCAAACGTGGCGCATCTACTTCCGACAACTAGAAATAATTAAGGACTTTTCTCAAAGGCAGCTTGATTTCCGTATGACTTTCTCAATTGCTTATTCATTCAGACTTCATCAGAATCACAAGAAACTATGATGGAGAAGCTAAGAAGTGACTAAGATGGGACTAAGATGGAAGGAACAATTGTGATTAAATGTATAATCCGCATGTCGTTTATTTCGCTGCAAAGATCAGCGAAATAGAGAATAAAACCATGTTTAAACATTTACCGAGCGTAATCGATAGATTTACGTTCGAAAAACTTGAGTAATCCACAAAAGTTTGCCAAAAAACCCACATCCTTGGTGAGCATGACGACATAACGTATCGAACATCCAGAATATGACATTAAAAAAACTATGCGTAGATATATATTCAGTCAGTGGGGAGTATAGAAGAAGCATCAACACTGAGAGGAGTTTTCCATGTGATACGAGAATTCAAGCATATACTATCAAGGGACCGACTAAGGGAGAAAAGATACCAGCCGAGGTCGTCCAATAGCCACTGCAGCGGGCCTGCTTGTGCAGAGATAGCGGCCGGGCAATACCGTTGAGTGCCTGGAATTGTAGCTTGGGGGAACCGCGGGCGTGAGGATTTTCTTTTCTGCTCTTAGAAAGAAAGGGAAACGATAAAAAAGTGTAGTCTAGAAATGCATATGCAGGGATGTGTTTATTCTTCTCAGTCGCGTAAGTTTTGGACCTTTCGCCCTGTTCTCAAAAAGGCAGGAGAACTGTCGAGAATTTGAGACTGGACCAACTGCTGTATAATTGGACGACAGCGCTAGTAATTTGTCATTTTATTGAAATATCTTTTCGAATTATGACGAGCAGTCGATCTTTCAAAGGCCAGCGACTGTCGGCAAGTTTTTTTCAAGCAAAGGACGTGAGGTTATGCAAACTCGGTCTTTTATTGAACAATTTTTTTTCAATCATGTCGGATAATCGACCTGTCAGAAGCGTCACCAATTGTCAAAATTGTCATGGCGCGAATTTTGCCACGACACTCATCCCAGTTCTCGTATAGTTTACCAACTTAAATCACCGAACAAATCGATGAATGGTAACCATGAAATGCAATTTTTCGCAGCTCATATCATCAATTTTGTAAAATGAGTTTCAACTCAACTTGCGCTCGTGCGCTCGCGTGAAATGTTTAACCCCATTTCTTTCCAAAATAACTGGATGAGCGCGATTAAGAGATCGTACAAAGCTGGGACTTTGTATCACTCTGGCAGGAGTCCACCACGCGAGCGCAAAGTAAATTTCGTCTTATCCTGAGAGAAGGATGAGACCATTATCTTGCGATCGAAAATGTCCACACTTCAAAGTACCTTTAATCCATACAAATATAAATGCAAAAATAACGCTGTCTGCTTGTGCGAATTCACAACTAAACCGCTCAACGGATATTGATAAGATTCAACAGGGACCTGTTTTTTGTCTGATTCTTTAAAATGAAGTACAAACTGGAAAAATTTTCTCAAATTTCAATGGATGTGGAAGAAAATTGATGACTGTTTTTTTTTTGTATGCGCTATTCGACTAATCAACCAGATTAGGAACGTGCTTCTACCAGTTTTGCCACGAAAACTCGAAAATACCCTGCCAGTCCACCGGCTATTCCTACCCTGCGTGTGGATGCTGGAAAGCTGAGCTTGCGATAACAATATTGTCTTCGCGAAACTAAGTTTGCGTTTGGCAACAAAGAAATCGAGCTGTACGGTGGGTGAGAAACCAGAAGAAAAGACAAAGTACCCCGCTAAGGGTGCAACAAAACCTGGGTACGAGACTGAGGGTTTCCATACTTCATTCCTCCAGATCAATAATATCATCTCGTTTTGGCGCATGCTCGCAACTCCCGCTTATGCGTCGTGCCTACACACTTGAGCTCCGCGAGGCTCCCTTATTGCATCGTTGAGTGACTCGGAGCAGGCTTAGGGCCATCTACCACCCCCATGCAACATTCATAACGCCATCAGTATTATACGCGCGAAATAATAACTCGAGCATTTATCATCGGACAGGAAAATCGACGTGAAGGAAATCGGGAATGCTAGATCGACGATAAAAAAAAAGAGAAGAAGCAGAAGAAGAAGCAATCTCCATCCAGCATTGAGCATGATAAAAAGACGACCAGGGTTATTTATCTCCATTGAATTGTACATAAATTGTATAACATAAAAGAGGTGAAGTAACGTGAATTGAACAAAGCGTCAACGATTCGGTCGAGGCGAATTTGTTACCAAATCATCCTGATATTCCGACCGGTGGAAAATTCCATTTTACTCGCTCACTTACGATGCAATTCAAGCTTCGCCAAGAAGACAATCGAACCACACTGAAACTAAGAAACTTTACAGTGATTAAATACATTTCTATCAAATTCATTAACGATAAAAAGGCGATAGAGAATTTTTAAACAAAAACGTTAGGTTCCCGACTAGAAATTTCATCAGGTTATCTTGAATTTATGTATGGACCATATCCGGTGGAGTCAAGGTTATCCACACTAGGTATTCTTTATAAGGAACTTGCAAGGTCCATCCGTGGCTAACCTAGACACGATGAACTCGATAAGGTTTTCATGAGGTCCATCTGAGTGCAAACCAAGTCAGGTTTTAATCAGTATGACCGGATAAGAGCCATGAAAGATTGGCAAAATGCGCAGTGTGAACTCACACAACGAATAGAAGGGCCCGCGTTCAATCAAATCAAAACATTTTTTTTATTTGCAAAAAAAAGATTCTGGCATCAAATAAGCTTCTAATTAAAGCCCCAATAAAAGTACATTTTATTTTACAATTTTTTGAATAAAACACGTTTTTTTTTTATTTTGAAAAACAAAAGTTCCTGTGCGTCAGAAAATGTTTTTAATAATATTTTCATTCTTCATTCGACAAACTTGCGTAAATTGTATTCGATAAGTTTTTGATAAAACATGTTTTTTTATTTTTATTTTCAACCTACAAAACTTTGTGCGCGCCAAAAATTCGAACTGTTTTTTGTTTTATGTTCATTCAAATAAGAGCAGCGACACAAATTTAGTATTATAAACGAATGTAATTTCAATTTTAAAAAAAGTTTCTTCTAAGGCAAAATTATTTGATAAAATTAATAAATAATTGAAAGAAAATTTACATTGTTCGTTGTCTACGATTTATTGAATAAAATATTATCGCTTGCATGCGGGATGAAATATTAAATGTATCAGGTACTGTCAATGTTACCTTGAAAGGACCTAGTCGGATTCACCCGATAAGGACCCCAAGTGTCACTGCGTTACAGACCGAGTTAGGTCCACACCGGGTTGCCACATCAGGACCACATGTGGGATATGTCTGACCTGATCAGGACCTTAACGAAACCACAGACAAATTTCTAGTCGGGTTGCTCCGATACAGAAGTCTATAGAGTCTTTTGAAAGAACCATGTGCTCGAGGATGATTTTCTAGCGATATAATATTATGTTGAACCAATGAAATGGGCTGATCAATACCCGGAAGCCTTGGAATCGTTTTATCCAGCAAGGAGAAATTAATTATGAATGGACTTCAGGGCTGCGTGGATACGACTCCCCTAGTGCGTGGATCGCTCCACGTTCTTCAACGTGGACGCGAGACACGCTGTGGACTTGACATTCCCGCAAACATTCCTGCATCACTCTTCTTTTAGAATGACAATCCGTTGATTCAAGTTTACCTCAGGAAAAGGCAAGCCCATGAACGCAATCGTTGTCTAAATAGTTATCGTCTCGATGGTCAACGAACGACGCACTTCGACCCTGACACAAAAATAACTATCACGCTCAAAACTTTTTTAGATCGATTGGTTCACTTGACTTTGATGTCAGGTTACTCGGAATCGCCGGCAGTTTGAGAAAAACTGTCGATTTCTTATGAAAACCAAAAACCCACTGAGCCGTATAACTATAAAAAAAGTTGTTCCAAAAATGTGTGCCGCAAATGACTTCGCGAGTGCTTTGCGTGTACTTGAGACCCGTGACTTGAGTTTAGACATGCCGAAAAAGAAGCAGTTTCGTGGATTGATGGTGGCATGATGCAAACAGCGGAGGAGCCTCGCAGGCTGTCTAATCAAAGCAACCATCGCACCTTTATAGTTTGGCCTTATCTTTCCCTCCATTCCAGGCAAAAAAAAACCGATTATGCACTGTGATGTAGTCTTGCGATGTGTGAGAAAAAAAAGCCTGGTAGTACGAGGCTCTCCCACGTACAGAGGGGAGTATGGTATGTGAACACGCAATAATATTCCTGCGTTGTTGCAATTGGATGAGCCTCGACTCCCTCGAAGCAATAAGGGATGCTAAAACCAGCTAGGGTCACTTTATAGCGTCCCTACTGGATCTGAAACCCGAATCCATCCATGGCTGGCCAAGCAACGAACGTTATTTATACGCATATTCCTTGTTTTACCGAGTACCGAAACCCTCGCACCCCCTGAAGGCAAATCTTGTATTCAGCTCCTTGGACCCTGAGTCAGGATCTATAAAACCTGACCCAGCACCGGGTGAATAAATATATATATCCTTATTGACCTCTGTCAGAAACGGAATACTCGTGATACGCTGTTTTTCACTTCTTTATGCTTATCGATGCGGCGGAAAGCTATGAAAAATTATTTTTACATTAAGATTTGAAAAATACAGAGAGCTGGCAACTCGTCCCAGATCCGCGATCTGTCACATCCAGCCGTCTCCTTGTGATCTACCGTTAATGCATCAAATATCAATTCATAGCAATCGTGAACTTTTCTCGAGGAGAGATCTGAATTTATGGTTCCACATGAAATAAATCGAGTGGTTTCAAGGCTTGGTGTATTTTTCGCAGAAATATACTCCACATTTTCAACGTTAATATCATTGACACGACGTGGTGGAAACGATTACATTTTTTTTACGATGATAATCTATCTTTAAAAAAATACAGTCGTGAAGCAGTAAAACTTAATGCATAATTCTTGCAACCTCTTACATCGATCAACGTCTCTGCACGGACTAATGCTGAAAGTTGCATTTGAATTCTGTAATGTCACTCATAGAGAAGGGTAACCCAAAAAAGTGACAGTCGGCTGTGATGGCGACATAATCCTCGAATAAGGGGCAGCCATTGGCACGTACAAACAGAAGGGATGCGTTATCTTAGGATTGCACACACGCCCTAGGGTGCTCAACCTTGAAAGAACTGTACCATCTACGCAGTCGTAGATTGCTTTGTAAATGGACTTGAAATACTCTCCCAAATCTGTATACTTCTTATCACTAAACACGCCAAAGGCAACGAATCAGAAACAAGTCGACGTCCAATGTGGAATGTGTCTTCTAGCGGGGAATTACGATCGATCTGACGAGAATTATCAACGATGGTTAATTATGAATATCGATGAATCGCAAAGTCTTGTAAGATCGAAAAAAGTTCACTCGAGAAAAGCTTTAGTGTATAAAGCAGTGGAAGCATCTGGGATCTCACTTTATTTTACGAAAAATGTGATGTCGATACATTATTAGCATTATCGGGAAAGAATACACCGCAAGAGTGGTAAATCCGCTGTTAAAACGTTGAAGAAGTTTAGCAAACAGGAGTTCGATAAATCTCGAAGGAGGAACATTCGACATTTCGAGTGTCGGAGGTGTAAATAGTCCATCAGGTTTTCAGAGAGCTCGCTGACATCACCGATGTGACTGCCAACAGATCTGTATATACATCAAATCTCTTAAAAGTTCAAACCTTCGTTATAGCTCGCATTTATAGACAGATAAGACAAAACTTAAATTATAAAAGCTGATAAAGCAGAAATGCTGATACGAACATTTGTATTTCCCATCATTTATAATAGAGTAATGCATATTATGATCTGTTTTGGAATTCGCATATGCAGTTTTTTCCCTCTCTATTTCGAAAAGATGAAAGATTCAAGGATTTTGTTATTTGTATGAAACTTTTTGCATTAAAGAAAAGCTTCTCGAAGAACCGGTTTTTTTAATACAGTTTTATCGGTGGGTGAATCTTGTTAAAATGTTTACTCGTCATCAAAGCCAACAGAATAGCCACAGGGGCTTTACCTTTGCTCGTCCCTCACGCGCTAGGGTCGAAATCCTCAAAGTAACGATATATTTGAAAAGATCCAACTTCATCGTCTCCCGGTCGTTTCCCTCTTCCCTACTTTATCTTTCTGCTCTGTCAAATCCTACCGCCCTTGAATTCGGTGTACAATGTTGGACTCTCTGCCCCATACGCGATGTTCTAATGTGTTTGCATTTCTCTCTCTTGGGACGCGACCGAAGCGCAATTTCGAAAAGCCGATTCCAATTTCGTTTCTTTTTTTTCAAAGAAGAGAAGAAATCTTGAGAATCACATTGCCATACGATCGATCCTGACTTTGCGAAATCCGAGGAGGAGATGGTGAGGAAGAAAAACGATCTGACGTCGGACTTTGGGTATTTAATATCGAATAAAACTCGTAAGTGCGCCAAATTACAACGTTTAGCGCCTGATAGACTACATCACACCTTACCGCGATGCTGTCGATTCCGAGGAATTATACCCACTGATGTTAAATTTTTTTTCCCGAAAAAGACACGAGGAGCAAAATTAAATTCGTCGCAACCATTGCATAAACCAGAATAAAACAATTACAAAGATGGATATGTGATAATTGCTGAAGTCCAGTTGAGTTTAATCACCGCTAAATTTTGACAAAAATTTTGGAACCCGTCGTGCACTGACCGACAACGATGAAATGTGACTTTCTATCCCGTTCGGGGGTTGAAAATCGTCTCGGGCGAGTGTCTTTTCCATTTGAAAGCTTCAACCATTTAATTCAGCCCTATTATTCTCAATATATTATGAAATATATTAAAGCATTTTTTTTCGACTTATATCCATACAATTTCGATAATATGCATTCATATCTTCCATGTACCTTTAAAAATGCATAGTTTAACAGTAGCGACATCTTACAGTACTTCCCAGAAACATTCATTGCAGATGGTAACGGAACGACGAGATTTACTCACTACCGCCATCTGCTAAGATAATTTTTAACTAGTCGTAGCGATCTCTGCGTAAGACAAATATAAAGAATAGATCGAAATTATTATACCTGTATTAAGTTATCATATTAATAGTTACTAAAAAAACACAGTATTAACCAAAATCATGATTACGATTCATGCTTAGCTGCATTTTTTCCATTTCAGAATGTGCGAAAAGTGTGGGTGCGAGCGAGTCTCGATAGGTAAATAGACATCTGTATTAAGGAAAACACTCGTTTATATTTGCATTTTTGTCCATGAACATTAGATAAACTTTTCACATAAAACTTTCATTTGATTTTAGACCCATGAGTTTTTCAAATCTGTTTTTAAATATAACCTTTAACAACAAAATGCGAGTATGATAGTTGTTTTGGTATTTCGTGGTTAATATTACCGACCGGTGGTTAGCGCCGGAAGGATATCTACAACGTAAATCGGCGATATGATAGCATCACGAAATTTTGATTCCATTTTTTTAAACATGCTAAACACCGGAATTCACTTTCGGAATCTCAAATTTTCTAACAATAACAGTTTTTCAAAACTTGAATAGGTATAACGTTTTTCCCTGACGTTGGATTGATCAAATTGTGTACTCTATAAGTCAATTCTCTACCAGTAATCATCATCATCCTTCAAATAAAAAGTTGATGAGGAGATATAGATCGAAGTTATCGAAATATCGCATGCTTTGTTGTCGTTTTATTCGTTTCGTGATTGGTCGGTGATGAGCGTAGCCGCGAAATTCATGCGAGACTACATTTGCGCGGTTTTTCATGCTGCTTTTGACAGTTGTCGACTTGTGACATTAATCGCGGTTAGCAAAGGTTATAATAGTTCTACGATAATTCCTACCGTGAAAAAGAAATCATCCATATCAAGTAAGCATGAGTGCTATATTTCACAGTTGAATTTATATTGTACTGAGAGACAATGAGAGATAGTCCGGGAGAATGAGAGTGAATATACTAAACTAGCATTTCTTGCACATTTTTTCAAGCGAAAATTTTTCTCCCTTTCGCCCTTGCACATTAATGTTTCATAAAATTTACAAGAAATGACTCTTCGATCGGACGATCTCGCGAGAAGCGTTTTCCTTCAAAGTAGTGACAGATGAAAAGAACGATCGACAACTCCGTCAAAATTGAACCACGCATAGAGAAAACGACTCTGAGCAAGTTGCTTCATTTTCGGTTTTCGGAAATTTAGTTTCAAATTTTTCATAGATTCTGGTCCAGCGTTCGATCGGCGGATGAGAGAAACGATCGACAACTCCGTGAAAATTTAACCACGCGCAGAGGAAGCGACTCTGAGCAAGTTGCTTCATTTCCGGTTTTCGGAAAATTAGTTTCAGATTTTTGCACGGATTCTGTGGTCCAGCGTTCGAGCGTCGGATGAGAGAAACGATCGACAACTCCATGAAAATTTAACTGCGCGCAGAGGAAGCGACTCTGAGCAAGTTGCTTCATTTCCGGTTTTCGGAAAATTAGTTTCAGATTTTTGCACAGATTCTGTGGTCCAGCGTTTGATCGGCGGATGAGAGAAACGATCGACAACTCCATGAAAATTTAACCACGGGCAGAGGAAGCGACTCTGAGCAAGTTGCTTCATTTCCGGTTTTCGGAAAATTAGTTTCAGATTTTTGCACGGATTCTGTGGTCCAGCGTTTGATCGGCGGATGAGAGAAACGATCGACAACTCCATGAAAATTTAACCACGGGCAGAGGAAGCGACTCTGAGCAAGTTGCTTCATTTCCGGTTTTCGGAAAATTAGTTTCAGATTTTTGCACGGATTCTGTGGTCCAGCGTTTGATCGGCGGATGAGAGAAACGATCGACAACTCCATGAAAATTTAACCACGCGCAGAGGAAGCGACTCTGAGCAAGTTGCTTCATTTCCGGTTTTCGGAAAATTAGTTTCAGATTTTTGCACGGATTCTGTGGTCCAGCGTTCGATCGGCGGATGAGAGAAACGATCGACAACTCCATGAAAATTTAACTGTGCGCAGAGGAAGCGACTCTGAGCCAGTTGCTTCATTTCCGGTTTTCGGAAAATTAGTTTCAGATTTTTGGACGGATTCTGTGGTCCAGCGTTCGATCGTCGGATGAGAGAAACGATCGACAACTCCATGAAAATTTAACTACGCGCAGAGGAAGCGACTCTGAGCAATTTGCTTCATTTCCGGTTTTCGGAAAATTAGTTTCAGATTTTTGCACGGATTCTGTGGTCCAGCGTTCGATCGGCGGATGAGAGAAACGATCGACAACTCCATGAAAATTTAACTACGCGCAGAGGAAGCGACTCTGAGCAAGTTGCTTCATTTCCGGTTTTCGGAAAATTAGTTTCAGATTTTTGCACGGATTCTGTGGTCCAGCGTTCGATCGGCGGATGAGAGAAACGATCGACAACTCCATGAAAATTTAACTGTGCGCAGAGGAAGCGACTCTGAGCCAGTTGCTTCATTTCCGGTTTTCGGAAAATTAGTTTCAGATTTTTGCACGGATTCTGTGGTCCAGCGTTTGATCGGCGGATGAGAGAAACGATCGACAACTCCATGAAAATTTAACCACGCGCAGAGGAAGCGACTCTGAGCAAGTTGCTTCATTTCCGGTTTTCGGAAAATTAGTTTCAGATTTTTGCACGGATTCTGTGGTCCAGCGTTCGATCGTCGGATGAGAGAAACGATCGACAACTCCATGAAAATTTAACTGCGCGCAGAGGAAGCGACTCTGAGCAAGTTGCTTCATTTCCGGTTTTCGGAAAATTAGTTTCAGATTTTTGCACGGATTCTGTGGTCCAGCGTTTGATCGGCGGATGAGAGAAACGATCGACAACTCCATGAAAATTTAACCACGCGCAGAGGAAGCGACTCTGAGCAAGTTGCTTCATTTCCGGTTTTCGGAAAATTAGTTTCAGATTTTTGCACGGATTCTGTGGTCCAGCGTTTGATCGGCGGATGAGAGAAACGATCGACAACTCCATGAAAATTTAACCACGCGCAGAGGAAGCGACTCTGAGCAAGTTGCTTCATTTCCGGTTTTCGGAAAATTAGTTTCAGATTTTTGCACGGATTCTGTGGTCCAGCGTTCGATCGGCGGATGAGAGAAACGATCGACAACTCCATGAAAATTTAACTGTGCGCAGAGGAAGCGACTCTGAGCCAGTTGCTTCATTTCCGGTTTTCGGAAAATTAGTTTCAGATTTTTGCACGGATTCTGTGGTCCAGCGTTCGATCGTCGGATGAGAGAAACGATCGACAACTCCATGAAAATTTAACTACGCGCAGAGGAAGCGACTCTGAGCAATTTGCTTCATTTCCGGTTTTCGGAAAATTAGTTTCAGATTTTTGCACGGATTCTGTGGTCCAGCGTTCGATCGGCGGATGAGAGAAACGATCGACAACTCCATGAAAATTTAACTACGCGCAGAGGAAGCGACTCTGAGCAAGTTGCTTCATTTCCGGTTTTCGGAAAATTAGTTTCAGATTTTTGCACGGATTCTGTGGTCCAGCGTTCGATCGTCGGATGAGAGAAACGATCGACAACTCCATGAAAATTTAACTGCGCGCAGAGGAAGCGACTCTGAGCAAGTTGCTTCATTTCCGGTTTTCGGAAAATTAGTTTCAGATTTTTGCACGGATTCTGTGGTCCAGCGTTTGATCGGCGGATGAGAGAAACGATCGACAACTCCATGAAAATTTAACCACGCGCAGAGGAAGCGACTCTGAGCAAGTTGCTTCATTTCCGGTTTTCGGAAAATTAGTTTCAGATTTTTGCACGGATTCTGTGGTCCAGCGTTTGATCGGCGGATGAGAGAAACGATCGACAACTCCATGAAAATTTAACCACGCGCAGAGGAAGCGACTCTGAGCAAGTTGCTTCATTTCCGGTTTTCGGAAAATTAGTTTCAGATTTTTGCACGGATTCTGTGGTCCAGCGTTCGATCGGCGGATGAGAGAAACGATCGACAACTCCATGAAAATTTAACTGTGCGCAGAGGAAGCGACTCTGAGCCAGTTGCTTCATTTCCGGTTTTCGGAAAATTAGTTTCAGATTTTTGCACGGATTCTGTGGTCCAGCGTTCGATCGTCGGATGAGAGAAACGATCGACAACTCCATGAAAATTTAACTACGCGCAGAGGAAGCGACTCTGAGCAATTTGCTTCATTTCCGGTTTTCGGAAAATTAGTTTCAGATTTTTGCACGGATTCTGTGGTCCAGCGTTCGATCGGCGGATGAGAGAAACGATCGACAACTCCATGAAAATTTAACTACGCGCAGAGGAAGCGACTCTGAGCAAGTTGCTTCATTTCCGGTTTTCGGAAAATTAGTTTCAGATTTTTGCACGGATTCTGTGGTCCAGCGTTCGATCGTCGGATGAGAGAAACGATCGACAACTCCATGAAAATTTAACTGCGCGCAGAGGAAGCGACTCTGAGCAAGTTGCTTCATTTCCGGTTTTCGGAAAATTAGTTTCAGATTTTTGCACGGATTCTGTGGTCCAGCGTTTGATCGGCGGATGAGAGAAACGATCGACAACTCCATGAAAATTTAACCACGCGCAGAGGAAGCGACTCTGAGCAAGTTGCTTCATTTCCGGTTTTCGGAAAATTAGTTTCAGATTTTTGCACGGATTCTGTGGTCCAGCGTTTGATCGGCGGATGAGAGAAACGATCGACAACTCCATGAAAATTTAACCACGCGCAGAGGAAGCGACTCTGAGCAAGTTGCTTCATTTCCGGTTTTCGGAAAATTAGTTTCAGATTTTTGCACGGATTCTGTGGTCCAGCGTTCGATCGGCGGATGAGAGAAACGATCGACAACTCCATGAAAATTTAACTGTGCGCAGAGGAAGCGACTCTGAGCAAGTTGCTTCATTTCCGGTTTTCGGAAAATTAGTTTCAGATTTTTGCACGGATTCTGTGGTCCAGCGTTTGATCGGCGGATGAGAGAAACGATCGACAACTCCATGAAAATTTAACCACGCGCAGAGGAAGCGACTCTGAGCAAGTTGCTTCATTTCCGGTTTTCGGAAAATTAGTTTCAGATTTTTGCACGGATTCTGTGGTCCAGCGTTCGATCGGCGGATGAGAGAAACGATCGACAACTCCATGAAAATTTAACTGTGCGCAGAGGAAGCGACTCTGAGCAAGTTGCTTCATTTCCGGTTTTCGGAAAATTAGTTTCAGATTTTTGCACGGATTCTGTGGTCCAGCGTTCGATCGTCGGATGAGAGAAACGATCGACAACTCCATGAAAATTTAACTACGCGCAGAGGAAGCGACTCTGAGCAAGTTGCTTCATTTCCGGTTTTCGGAAAATTAGTTTCAGATTTTTGCACGGATTCTGTGGTCCAGCGTTCGATCGGCGGATGAGAGAAACGATCGACAACTCCATGAAAATTTAACTACGCGCGGAGGAAGCGACTCTGAGCAAGTTGCTTCATTTCCGGTTTTCGGAAAATTAGTTTCAGATTTTTGTACGGATTCTGTGGTCCAGCGTTCGATCGGCGGATGAGAGAAACGATCGACAACTCCATGAAAATTTAACTACGCGCAGAGGAAGCGACTCTGAGCAATTTGCTTCATTTCCGGTTTTCGGAAAATTAGTTTCAGATTTTTGCACGGATTCTGTGGTCCAGCGTTCGATCGTCGGATGAGAGAAACGATCGACAACTCCATGAAAATTTAACTACGCGCAGAGGAAGCGACTCTGAGCAATTTGCTTCATTTCCGGTTTTCGGAAAATTAGTTTCAGATTTTTGCACGGATTCTGTGGTCCAGCGTTCGATCGTCGGATGAGAGAAACGATCGACAACTCCATGAAAATTTAACTGCGCGCAGAGGAAGCGACTCTGAGCAAGTTGCTTCATTTCCGGTTTTCGGAAAATTAGTTTCAGATTTTTGCACGGATTCTGTGGTCCAGCGTTTGATCGGCGGATGAGAGAAACGATCGACAACTCCATGAAAATTTAACCACGCGCAGAGGAAGCGACTCTGAGCAAGTTGCTTCATTTCCGGTTTTCGGAAAATTAGTTTCAGATTTTTGCACGGATTCTGTGGTCCAGCGTTTGATCGGCGGATGAGAGAAACGATCGACAACTCCATGAAAATTTAACCACGCGCAGAGGAAGCGACTCTGAGCAAGTTGCTTCATTTCCGGTTTTCGGAAAATTAGTTTCAGATTTTTGCACGGATTCTGTGGTCCAGCGTTCGATCGGCGGATGAGAGAAACGATCGACAACTCCATGAAAATTTAACTGTGCGCAGAGGAAGCGACTCTGAGCAAGTTGCTTCATTTCCGGTTTTCGGAAAATTAGTTTCAGATTTTTGCACGGATTCTGTGGTCCAGCGTTTGATCGGCGGATGAGAGAAACGATCGACAACTCCATGAAAATTTAACCACGCGCAGAGGAAGCGACTCTGAGCAAGTTGCTTCATTTCCGGTTTTCGGAAAATTAGTTTCAGATTTTTGCACGGATTCTGTGGTCCAGCGTTCGATCGGCGGATGAGAGAAACGATCGACAACTCCATGAAAATTTAACTGTGCGCAGAGGAAGCGACTCTGAGCAAGTTGCTTCATTTCCGGTTTTCGGAAAATTAGTTTCAGATTTTTGCACGGATTCTGTGGTCCAGCGTTCGATCGTCGGATGAGAGAAACGATCGACAACTCCATGAAAATTTAACTACGCGCAGAGGAAGCGACTCTGAGCAAGTTGCTTCATTTCCGGTTTTCGGAAAATTAGTTTCAGATTTTTGCACGGATTCTGTGGTCCAGCGTTCGATCGGCGGATGAGAGAAACGATCGACAACTCCATGAAAATTTAACTACGCGCAGAGGAAGCGACTCTGAGCAAGTTGCTTCATTTCCGGTTTTCGGAAAATTAGTTTCAGATTTTTGTACGGATTCTGTGGTCCAGCGTTCGATCGGCGGATGAGAGAAACGATCGACAACTCCATGAAAATTTAACTACGCGCAGAGGAAGCGACTCTGAGCAATTTGCTTCATTTCCGGTTTTCGGAAAATTAGTTTCAGATTTTTGCACGGATTCTGTGGTCCAGCGTTCGATCGTCGGATGAGAGAAACGATCGACAACTCCATGAAAATTTAACTACGCGCAGAGGAAGCGACTCTGAGCAATTTGCTTCATTTCCGGTTTTCGGAAAATTAGTTTCAGATTTTTGCACGGATTCTGTGGTCCAGCGTTCGATCGGCGGATGAGAGAAACGATCGACAACTCCATGAAAATTTAACTACGCGCAGAGGAAGCGATTCTGAGCAAGTTGCTTCATTTCCGGTTTTCGGAAATTTTGATTCAGATTTTTTATAGAATGTATTCCTTCAAAGTAGTGGCAAATGAAAACAACGATCGACAACTCCATCAAAATTTAACCACGCACAGGGGAAACAACTCTAAACAAGATGCTTCATGTCCGGTTTTCGGAAATTTTTGTTCTACAGCAATGTCGGGCGGGTAAACAGTCTCGCAGGCGTAGTACTACCGCTCGACGCTAGCCCGGAGAGGCTATCTTTCCGCTCTACATCAATGTCGAACGGGTAAACAGTCTCGCAGGCGCAGTACTACCGCTTGACGCTGTAGTACTCGAAAGTAGTGGCAGATGAAAAGAACGATCGACAACTCCATCAAAATTTAATCACGCATAGGGGAAACAACTCTAAACAAGATGCTTCATGTCCGGGTTCCGGAAATTTTTGTTTAGTTTTTTTATAAAATTTACAACAAATGACTTCGATCGGACGATCTCGCGAGAAGCGTTTTCCTTCAAAGTAGTGGCAGATGAAAAGAACGATCGACAACTCCATCAAAATTTAACCATGCATAAAGGAAATAACTCTAAACAAGTTGCTCCATGTCCGGTTTCCGGAAATTTTTGTTTAGTTGTTTTATAAAGTTTACAACCAATGACTCTTCGATCGGACGATCTCGCGAGAAGCGTTTTCCTTCAAAGTAGTGGCAGATGGACAACTCGATCAAAATTTTTCGAATTTTCGAAACAAAAATTTATTCAAAACCTTAAACGGTTGCAATCTTTTTTAATTACAATAGATTTTCATCAAACTTTTTATTCCGGGGCAGTGTTCCACCCATGATCGACAGTCAAAATGCTCAGGCTGAAAGCAGCATCTTTGGAATCTTCGAATTTTCGAAAATAAAAATGACTAAAAACGCTAAACAGTTGTAATCTTTCTCATTACATCAGATTTTGATGTAATTTTCTATTCCAGGGTAGTTTCCCACCGATAATTGCTTAAAAGAAGCAGCGCCTTTGGAATCCCTACATTTTGTGAAAATACAAATTTTCAAAACTGTCAAGGGTCATAAACTTTAAGTGTTGGTTATGAGTCACTCAAAAAATCAATACGTCTCTGAAAATCCTGAAAAATTTCAATTCTATCAGTCGAACTGTGTTCTCGTCCCGCATGATCAAAATCTCCACAAAAATTTAAACAGCGCGTTTATTGCTCTTTAAACAACAGTAACGATTATTATGCTAAAAAAAAGCGTCATTCCTCTTAAGATTTGGAACCCATGGAAAAAATTCCATCATTTAATGCTTCTCGAGTCTCTGGATTATCCAACACTTTTACCTAACAAGCTGTACAGCTACAAATAGCAATGCAAACAACGATTTGCATTTATTTTTATTTTTGCACCTTTCGCAAATAAAATTTTTCGACGAGCAGCAACTCACCTATCACTGTTTTTTTTCCGATGCGATACGACGTTGATTATCCCAATGCTTATTTTTTCAGTCACTTAAACGGCAAAGGATATCACATCCGACGGCACTTGAATGGGAATCTCGTCAACTAACCAGATTCCTATTTTCGACATTGTATATCTAAATTCATTCGATCTTATATCATATCTTTTTCGAAAAAATCGGGAAAGCTATATTAATTGCTTTCAGTTTTAATTAAAAAATATTTTTATTCCCTTATCACATTTTCGCCGTTCAAATAAAGTATACCATTAAGGTAAAATAAATACAAACTTGAAGGAGTGAAAAAATAAAGTAAATTAAAAGAATTACGAACTCAAATTGTTTGCGAGTTTATTTGTAGAATTTTTAACGAAAAATAATTAACAAAAATTCTTAGTACACGCCTCACAGTGCTGTAACCAGTTTTAAGCAATGATGGACATTATTACGCAACCCTTTTTACGGGTGCAATCATCTTTAGAATGATGCTCTATTCAATGGAGTTGAAAAAAAAGTACGACGCTGATGAGCAGAATTGTTCATCTCTTATGCCGATAGGAAATATCCTGACGTGAAAGAAATATTAGAAAATTTTCCATCACATTTCGATTTTACTTTTAAAGCAAGTAAATACTCATTCAACATAAACCAACTTGTAAATTACAATTTCCGGTTAACACCATCACGCCGCATTTACGTAATTTGTGTCGCGCAGAATTTACATTTGAATATATAATATAACACATGAATATATAACAAATCTTATAACGCAAAGAAGAATAAAATAAACATTGAAAAATCAAAATGAGATTAATAAAGAAATTACAAAAATTTGAACTTTCTTCACGCCTGAACGATTCTCGCGTTCAGAATCGGAATTTGCCACTGATAATGCAAAAATATTAAATTTCTAGCACAGTTTAAAAGAAACCTGAACTTCGAAATCAAAAATAAGCACAGCACGGTTTGCATACAATTATAAAATTTGCGACGTAACAGATTGTCATTTCCTGAATTAAAAATATATAAAATTGTTTCAATTTATTTTCCCCAATCAGTGGCAGAAGTAGAAAAGAAATTTTCAAGGACAGGCAGAGTCAGATTTGACAACTTGGCCTTTGAACAAATGAAACATTTTTAAACCCTCGTTTTTTAAATAATAATTCAAAATCATCAAACTTACTCTTTCGACTCCTGAATATTGAAAATGAAAAATGGACGCAAATACAACGCGATTTGAATGGAAAAAATACAAATTTGCCAAATTGGTTATTCTTGGAAAACATAAAGAAAAATGACAGATCTGCTTAAACTCTTTCTTCACAAAAAAATTTGTAGCACTGCTCGCAACAGCCTCCACTTGACTGAACCACCCTTTTGGACGAAGGAGCGCGAATACCATATAGCTCTCCAGAGTTTTCCTGACCAATCAGAAAGAGACCCCGGTTCGATCCCTCTAAGATTTAACTCCGGCGGGGTGGCTGCTTTAGGAGATGCGAGCTTGGAAGCTGCATCTCGGTTGGCTGTGAGAGCGAGGCCTTCACCGGCTCAATATTCTAAACCCCAAGCCGCAAAGGGTGCCTTCTGTTAAACTTTCATAGTAAGCAGCAAAAAAATTGTCTTCTCTCTTCGCTCCTCCTGAAACATAAAAATCTCCCACTCCTACATTTCATGGCAACATATTTTTTTAATCCATGAACAGCCAGCATCTCGCTGGCGTTACTGAAGCATCGAATGCATGTCTATGGGAGAGAAATTTGCAGTAAAATTCGATGGAAAATAACGAATGTGGTCAATACTTTTCCAGCACAGGGAACCCTTTTGGCCATGGCCCTTTTTTTATGATTTTAGGGGGGCTGGTTACCCCTTTTTGGTAAGGGGTTAAAAAGGGGAAATGAGAAAGGGGAGCCTTTTGTACAGCTTGAAAAATCCATAGTGGAAGATTTTTTTAGATACGAACGGTTGTGAAGAGATACGCAAAAGTTACATTGAAGAATTACGTGACATTCCCACGAGTTTTTCCTTTTTTTGTGTATTTGAAAAATCATTGTTTTCGTATGTTTGTTTGACGTATGGAAACGCAATTTCGCATGCAAATACGGTCTTTTTGGAAGTCACGTTGGCATTGCGGCAGTCAAATTATTTGAATAACAACGAATGTTCTCACGAGATGCGATTGAAATACTCTACAGCACTATAATATTTATGAAAACAAAAATAAACATCTTGTTGAGTACCGACACCTCCGACGCGACGATGCAGTAATCTCGCGGCTGAATTTGAAACTATATTATACTCCGTCGATATAGCCTCGAAAATGAAATAAATACTTTACCCGCCGACACTAGCCGAGGCGCTACCGTGTACTCTACTCTGGATTGTTTTCAGACGGTGCTAATATAGATCGCATTATTATCAACAGTCGGTGCTCTCAGCATCCTGTGTTGGAAGGTTGAAAAACGAGAAGAAGGGGGAGCTTCGGAAACACTCGGGAACACTCAAGAAAAATCATCGAGCGAGAGCAGACAAGTAGTGACTGTCGACCCATAAGAGTCCGAACCATTGCAGTGAAGAATAATAAAAAAAAAACAGAGCAAAATGAAAAATGTCGCGCATGAATGAAAGTGAAACGTTGGTTTCTTGCTCTGGACCGACGATAAAAAACTAGTTTTCACCTGGGCGTTGGCTTTGTCACTTTCGCCCGTTGTCAACAAGGTAACATTCTCACGATGGGTGACAACTACATGCGGTTAGGTAAGTCAGATTGGTGAAAAAAAAAGAGGAACATTTTACGAAAATTCTTTCGAAAATTGCGTTAGCAGTCTCGCCAAAGGTTCTTACTTAGGAATAATGCATGATCGCTCGAAAAATTTCAGTAGGATCGATTCACACTGGCTATTATCAAATCTATCTATTATCAAACATACTGAACTTGAACATGGTCTCTTACGCAAAACGATGAAAAATTGAATTGAATCGAATATTATTTGGTGCAATTCATAAATTGATATGTAACAGAGGTTTTGGAAAAATTTCTGTTTTCTTGACCGAGTAATTTCCGAGATGAATTAATAATAATAATAATGATGATTTACGTTTGTACATGATGTAAAGTAAACATGAGTAATATTGCCGTACGGTGGATATTTTATGCCTAATATGTGTCGAATATCCTGCAAGTTATACGAGCTTTTGCACATGTGCCGGTAACCTAACATTCGGGAGTTACCGTCGCACAGCGACACTCGCAAAAGTTAAGATTGCGTTTGTCCCGCAGAAAATTACGAGATGCTGAAAGCTCTCTATGACTTCAAAGCAACTTTTGCCAAGACCTTGAGCTTTCGCGAAAACGAACACTTTATTCTTCATCAAACCAATACGAAACAGCGAAATTGGTGGCAAGTTATCAATGCTAATGGACAACTCGGCTATATCCCATCTAATTATGTTGCTACGGTGAAGGTAAGCGATTTAAATACAGATGTGCGTTACACATCCAGTCGAATACCGTCTAGCGCAAAAGTCTGCGAAATATTTGGGTAGTTTTGCTTATAGTTTCACTACAGAATCTCATAGAACCGGATGAGGGAAATAAAAAACGAAGAGAGCAATTTGTATTTTGCAAAAACGAAACAAAACAAAAAGAATCAGCAAAAAAAACCCAAACAAAGATTGAAAGACCCAAGCAAAGCAGAATGCTCCAGAATCCTCGTTGTAAGGAGAGTCAAATTTGAAAAAAAATCTGTATTACAACGTTTTAATTCAATATCAGGTTCAGCCCCAATTCTTGATAGACTTTCTGGACGATTGTATAAGCAAAATAAGCAGAGACGACGACAAGACGGGCATGGTTTTGAGCACGGACAAGCAGGATCTTTTGCAGAGATTAGTCGAGAAAAGGCGTCAGGCCGAGTTGAGTCGGAAGCCGAAAAAGCAGGCGCCGATGCCGCCGAATTTCCGTACGTCTTCGCCGGTCAAAGACATTTCGTCGAATTCGATGTTCGATCGTCACGATCCGGAAGCAAGATCGTCGCCGAGCCACGCGAGTTACGCGACTGTGAAAAACAGCTTGAATCACGAGGGGGAGCCTGTCGAGTCGAAGCATCATCAGCAGCGACGCGGCTCGAACAGCGACAATCGCTCGAGACAGCTCCCGCGACAAACATCGTCGGACATCGCCCGACGCACTCAGCCGGAAGTCGAAGACACGCGCAAAAGTCCGTCGCACTCGAACATCCGACAAAGCCCCAATAATTCACCGGTGAAGAGCAATTCGTCGAGCTCCTGCGAAATCGACTCGCGCGCCGCCTATCATCTCCTCGACGAAGTAAGGCGGCACACGCAATTGAGCTACGAAATGTCGAAATTAGCCGTTCAAGTTGTCGTGTCGGGACTCCAACAATTGTTCCCTAACGGAATGAGCCAGTATTTCGACGCTGTTTTGCAACAATTGCAAACACCGATGCCCATGTCGAAATTTCGAATAGAGGAGACCCACGACGCCCACAGGTTGAAAATTATTTTTACGGAATTAACTTCCTGCAAAGAAGACTCGCAACAACGCAGCTGGATGCTGTACGAGGACGAAGCTATTATCGTCGAATATATCAAAGAACTCACATCCATACTGGTTCATAGATTTTTATTTTCAATCTAATACCATTTTTCGTCAAAAGTTATTGACGATTACGAGAAATTTTTTTGCTGATTTATTTTTACCGATTATGCATGTAAAAAGCTAGCGATCTCCCGAAGCCTATTTTCCTCCTCAGCTGGAGGAGGCTCACACGTGTGACGTTTGATTTTTTCTTCATAGACGAATGCGGACGCGAATGTAACTAGGCACGCGTTACGCCAAGATCAATACAACGGTATATCTACATTGATACAGTATTATCAGATGGAAGCGAGATGGACTATCAGGCAATTGCTTCTTCAATCCTTCGGTGTAATGTGCAGCTTGGATCCGGTTGCACTCACTATAATGCTCAACAGTATTTTACCGATGGAACTTGCGAGGTAAATAATCCTCAAAGATCGTGCATATTCGCAAGTTTAATTAAATACAGCCGATTACAAATTGTTCGACAAAAATTGTTTGTATCATCTAAAAATTACAATAACATTTGAATTTTTTCATTTTCCCCTCACAGAGACATGAGAAGCAATCCAAGAAATGTTCCGAAACTCAATTATTCCTCGTTGTTGCTCACAATGATTTTTTCGATGGGCGAACCTATGCCAGTCACACATTTGGGTGAGTCTACGAATATTGTTTTCGTATCTAATGAGGTTTTTGATGTTATATTAATTGTTTCTCAATATCGTTGACGTGTTCGTGTATTTTTCAGAACAACTGGGTCCGGATTTCATATCGTTTCTCCTGGAACTCATAGAAAATGCTCCCGACACTGACCTCGAAGAGCAAATACCCGATTTATTTCTCAATCTCATATTGTCCTACAATCTACAGTTCACTAGCTCGGAAAACATTGTTCTGAAAAGCCTCAGAGAAACGTCATCAGCTAAAGCGTTTACCCAAAAAATATTGTTTCTTCTCAACAGAGAAGGTTCAGTTTTTCTTTGTACGAGACACTTCGGATTCTCTCAATAATCGCTAACTTGTTGGGACATTTTTTTTACAGAGGATCCCGTAAGAATATTCGATCATGAACCAGCACCTCCTCATTCGGTACTAAAGCTTTTCGTTGATTTGTTTGGCAATGATTTCACCGCCTCCTTGTTTTATACGAACGACATCAAAGTCCTTATCGACATCGTTCTCCGGCAACTTTTCGACATACCTCCTGGCGAAAAGGTGACGGAAATTAGTTTTTCCATACCGGTAGCGTGAAAATTTTCCGAATTTTTTGACGATCGTGACTGTTTGACTGTAATCGGCTTTTTTTTCTTCAAATTATGTATTCGGAATCAAAAAAATGAATCGCCGTGAATCAAAATAAGATGTATGCTCTTTTCTACCGACAGAGGAGACATTACTTGGAACTTTGCCGTCGAGTGTTGCGCACACCCGGATACGACGAGCATCGACATCGATCCGAAGATCTGCTGAAGTGCTTCACGAGGTTCGTATCACGATTTTTAATGAGTATCGAACGAGAAACCGTGCAATTTTGTCATTTCTGCCAAACTGTGTTTTTCATTACTCTTCGTGATAGTAACGTTTTTGTTGGGCATTTAGGATTTTTTGCGAAGAATCACCCGAGAGCCAAGGAGACCAACATCTCGTTCGTGAAATCGGCAACGAATTTCCGACCCTCTTCAAAATGTGACATTTACTGTCGGACTCTCCGCACGGAGAGGTCGATTACGAAGACGACGATCTGCAGACGCTCGTGTAGAAAGAAAAAAAACACACACGCGGACATGTACACAAACAGAAGGAGAAAAACGCACGTAGCGCCAAGTATTTTTTTATCGCACGCGCTTTTTCGCGTTTTTTTTGTTTCCTTTCAATGTGATACATTTAAAATTTACATACCTCAATGGCCGCTATCGAGGTTCGAGGTTTCTCCGTGTCGCTGCGCACCGCGCACAAAATGGCGGTTACGCTCGGCCGGTGGAATGATATTAACGTTACTTTATTCTTTTTTCGTAATTATTTTCGGCTCCGTAACGAAACCAGTGATGTCACATATTTCGCGATTGATTCGTGTTTTCTTTGTAAATAACGCGTCTGGAAACGGAATAACATATTCGTTCCAAATCTGCAGCGCGCGAATTATCGCGAACTTTCCTTCGGATCGTTTCTCGTTCGAGGTTAGGGGTCAAAAGAAATAGAAAATTGAGTCTAGTACAAATCTAACGTCGACACTATGACGATTAATGCAAAACAATGAATATAACTTCTCTATTCTTCTCCGACAAGGAAGTAGCGATTATTAAAAGTGTAAGGAAAAGTACGTACGTGAAATTTCAGTCTAGTCGATGATTACCGATACGCGTAAACGCTAGAAGCGCTGCTGAATCTCGTGTAACGGATATTCGATTCGATGTTATAAATCATGTAGTATATTTGAAAATTTCCATAGAAATCACGAGATATTTTTCACTCTAAAGAGACGGGTGTCTACGCGAGTCTGCTTGTGCCATTCGACCTCGTCGCGCCGGTGAGGAAAAAGCGAAACATTTTCTTCAAACTTTTAACCTCAAAAAATACATTCCCACTGAGAAAACTTTGCGTCTATCCAGAGAACATATATTCCAAGAATTTATTGAATTGATTTGAGAGCAATGATTGAAAACGAAAATTCATTGATTTTCCTGCGTCTATATGATAATTCAATGGAAAATGGTATACATGTATTTATACATATTTTTTTCGAATTTCCTTCCGAATTATCTTTCGAGTCTTTATGAATCTTATTATTATTCACATTTGTAGGATGTTTAACGCGGCTGAGTGATTTTTTTCCTCAAATTTTGTTTTTCGAGAAACTCTCAAATAGGAATGTTTACATTCAGGCATAAGATATGAATTGTCCAGCCGTCGTATAGCATCGTTATACTCGCAATTGCGTCGATTATTCAGAGGATTATAAATATTTAGAACAATGTGATTTTAGCGAGAGGGTCGAGATTTAATAAAACTTTTGTTTTTCGTGAAGAAAATGAAGAAGAAAAAGATGATTTTTTTCAATGAGTTTTATTAACAACAATAAATACTGCCTCTGGAAATATCGAAGGCACCAATTTTCATGACGGTTCAGTGCGTTCTATGAGATAACGAGAAACAAAAACGGAGATGTGCGTACGAAAGAGTAGTTTGTATTATAGCAACCGGAAGGAAAAAGAAGACAAAATATGAGTAGGTATCGTCGATCGCCATTCATGGTCGATTATCGACCGTCGGTATCGCCGAAAGGGTCCTTTCTTTGCCTCTGCGGATCTTCGTCTGAGCCAAAACTTTCGGATCTTCCTTGTTTTTTTTTGTTACATAACCAAATATTTTACATCGACGCAAAGTTTATTTTGGCTTCAGTATCTTATTCTCCGGTCATCATTTCCATGAATTCTGAAAAATAAATCATCACGAATGCTTCTGTGATTGCGCACAAGGAAATATTTCCATCTCCATAAATATTCAGCTGCTGTGCGTTTTTTTTTCGTATTCTCGGTGTTTTCGAACATATAAGCTTTCTCGTATTTCGAAAATTCCAAGTTCTCTCTTCAATCGGGGGTTGCAAGTTTCGCACGAGCTTTATTCGCGAAATTTCACCACTCGTTCCGGACACGAAAATAATGGTGGAATGCCAAGTTCTTGATACTGAACTTGGAACGAGAAAATGTTTTACAGCAAAGAGCGTAGAAATGTGGGAGAAGGGGGGGAGTAAAAGCTTATGAATTTCGTAACGTTGCAGGTAGAAATAGCGAAATATTTTCGTGAAATTTCCTCACTTAACCTCAAATAACGTTGTGTTTACATCTCGGGAAAGATCTTTTGTGAAATTTTCTTCGATAAAGAAAGCCTCACCCGATTTTTCGTAACAAAAATATCCAGAAATACGAGAAAACTGATGGCGGACTGATTATATACAAAGTTGTTGATTTTTTTCCCCTTCACTCGTATTAAAATAGCGTTCTCGCTTACGCAATGATCGGTCCAGTTTTTTTCTCTTTCCTCTCGCAACGTATAAATAATGATATAACGTATCGAGGTGAGCTCAGAGCCGCTCGAATATCAAGAAATACGTGCTAAAATAATGTTTCGTTGTCCCTCGACGATCAAACGCCGAGTACAGCTTCAACGTTCGAATGTTCAATGTTTTGTAATGTTCTTTAAGAAAAAAAAGCTAAACGGTCGAAATTTGAAAAATTAACGAAAACGATAAAGGTTATCGAAAGATGTATCGACAGACTCGAGGAAAAGAAATTTTAATGACTGTTGACGTTCGAATATACCCTTTTAAGTCACCCAGTAGCGAATAATCAACGCAAATGAGCAAACTAACCATCAAAATCGACGGTACCCGATCCATCGGAGTCGATTTCCTCGATCATTATGTCGAGCTCCTCGTCCGTAAGTTGGTCGTCGAGTTCCCTGAGAATTTCACGCAAACACGTCGTGGGGATGTATCCATTGCCTGTAAGAATATTTACAAAAAAAAAGCAAACCAAACAATAAATAATCCGTCGAGAAGTGATCAGCTGATCGAGAAAAAAAAAGTCCATCCCGAATTCAATTTTCTCATTCGAACAAAGTTCTCAAAGTACGAGCCACGTTCTCGGAGGTTAAAAAAATCAGGCCTGTGGTGGTAATGATTCGTAATGGCAAATTTAGTGGAACAGGCGGATGTGGTCGATGCCCGCGTATACGAATAAATATCGGATGATCCGCGAAGACGCTAGAAACGGTCTGTGACAGCCAGACGTTTTTCCCGATAGCTTCGCGCTCACAGCCAAAACTGTTTCGAGTTTCCTCGAAAGCCGCGGAGCGATCTATATTTTTCGCATTATTGTGTAATCCTTCCCGACGATATTTTCTCTCGGTATCTCGTAAAAATAACAACGTCTTCCGTTTGAACGAATCGAGAAAAGAGATCAAATTCACGAGCGTCAGAGGCGCTTTGAGAGTTATCGTATCGTGACCAACAGGTGTTTTACCGCGGCGATCTCGGAGATTCGAGAATTTTGCGCGAAGAGAGGGAACCGCGATGATTCCCGAAATTGTCGGCGTCGATGTAAATTCCCCTGACGAGATTGTGAGAAAAAAATCAAAATGGTTAAAAATCATTCTCCCCCCAAATTCGACTTTGAAACAGGTATCTTCCTTGACCGGAAATGAATCGATAATTTATCGCCGATCTTATCGAATTTATCGAATTTTTTCTCGACATCACACGGTTTTCAAAGTGTCGAAAAGTGTCGTACGGATGCTTCTTCTTCCCACTCCTCCGTGCGTTGAAGTACGAAAAAATAATTTCCTCCTTCTCTGAGACTCTCTCTCGTTCTCTGATTCCTGGCTATTTTCGTCTCCGCTACGCTCTTCTTTCTCCCTTTTCTCTCGATTCGACTCTATGCGCGTGTCTGTGTGTGTGTGTCTGTGATTTTAATATACGCACAAGTATAGTTTTCCAGCCTCCGCTGTGTCGCTCTTTGAGAGAAACAACTTTTACTGTTTTCTCGAGAGCTTTTTCCTCTCTAACTCTGTTTGCCGCGTACTGGCCGCCGGCCAATCGTACGCAAAAAATAAGAAAATTGTGCCGAGCTAAACTCTCTCTCTTTATATCTCTGCTCTCTATGTTACAGTCATCCAGAGGATTTCGTGGCACAATTTCTACTCGCCGGAAAACTATAATCGCTGTGACATAAGCGAGAATTTCACGATCAAGACGAATTCGAGCTTGACGCTTTTTCACGTTTGTCGGAAAAGGCCAAAAAGGGTAGGAAAAACATGGATTTCTTTTTCATCGAAGCAGCAGGTAACAAATATCTTGATTATTTCGGAATACATGAAAAACATGAAATAATTTCTCACCTTCTTTGTCGTAGAGTCTGAAAGCTTCTCGCAGCTCCTTTTCCAGAGCTTCCGCGTCTTCCTCGACGATAAACTTGGCCGCTAACGTCACGAACTCGTCAAACTCTAATCTTCCGGATTCTGAACGATTTCAATCGAAATTAACAACTCGTGTGACTTGAAAAAAGTGAGTTTACAAAAAAAATACGAGTCGCGTTAACTCGCTCAATCGAGGAAATTATTTCACGGTTCGTCAACGCATTTTTCTTCAATTTCGTCACAAATTCCTTAAGAACGCCGTTATAAAACGATTTCTCAATTTTTTTCTTACTGTCAGCGTCAACTTCATCGATCAGCTCGTCGAGGATCTTTTTGTTGAAGGGTTGTCCCATGAGTCTGAGAATATCGGCCACCATGTCCGTGGGGATGCTTCCGCTCTTCTCCCGGTCGAAGCTGTCGAACGCTTTGCGCAGCACTGCGGATAGAAAAAAGTATTGAAAAATTGCAAGATCGATTTTGCGATATTCAACGCGATTGCCGATGGATTTGTCGATTTTCAAAATATTTCTGAGATGATCAAATTAACGGGTACGTCATTTTTCTCAAATAAATCCGTCGTAAAAAAAAAGCAGAATTTCCCGGCTTTTCCGTCATTGGGAAACATCTCAGGCCCTCCCCGGTTATCTCTCCGGGGGTGATTTTATTTTGACTCGAAATGAGCGAGGGAGAAAAAAAAAGGAAAAGAGAGAGGGGGGAAAGACCCGACGCCAATGCGTTTCGTATTTAGATCGGATGTTAATGCCCTTCTTCCATTCCCTCTCTCGCGAGATTCTGGCGCTAAGCTTATTTGGCTCGGCTCGACGATCTCTCTCGGACCGATTCACCTGATTTATTCAGCCCTCTCCGACACCCTCGTACAATCTTAACGCTCGCGAGACTCGTTACAAGCGCGGGATTATTTACGATAGCGTCCGTACGGAATTTCGGTTACGTCTTTTGAATAATTTTCATAAATCTTTATAATCATTCGAAAAGAGGGACGAGAGACGAAAAATCTTCTCCTCGCGTTTCCTCCGCCAGCGATGAAAGTCCGGAAACTCGTGGGCGGTTTAAATTTCTGATTACAGCAAAATTCAACGAGACCCTCGCTATTTTTCTTCCCGCTCTCGGTCCGAGCTGCTCGAATGAAATACGATTACGCGGAGATTATCTATTTTTATCAAATCGAATCGATCGTCACTCGATACCCTCTCGTCGGTTCTAGGCGCGAAACTGTCGAAGGGTTTTACTCTTGTTCGTCCCCTCTCGCTCTATACTTGGGCGGAAGCAGCTGCGGACTGTCGAACCGAACTTAAATAAACTTTTAAGAGTCCCGGAGAGGAGAGGAAAACTGCAATGGGGTCAATGATAGTAGAAACGAAAAAATGACGCGAGAACGAATCGTAAAAATAAAAATCAATCACTTTTTTTGTGGAATCGCGAATAAATCGATTGTAAGATTGCAAAAACGACGTGCGGTATGCCGATTTTTGTTTATAAAAAAATGTACCATTTACGAAGTATCAAAGATTTTCGAAGGAAGAAAAGACACTGCGAGAAGCGGTGTCTTTGTGAAAGAAATAATGAAGTAAGAAAAACCTCGCGCGCAATTTTTCAAAACAATTTCTCAACAGCAGCAACAACAAACTTACCGGCAATTTGCTCCGGGGGCAGCTCGTCGGCCTGCGAATAAATCCAACGTTTTTTTTTTCTTCGAATTAACAAAAATGCTCAAGTTTCCTTTGCAACGAAAAGCCACAAACACCAAAAGCGAAATACCATTTTTAGCCCGTGCGGAATTATACGAATGCGATTTTGCTTTTCTCATTGGTTAATTTTTTTTTATTTTTTATATAGATTAAGAGAAAAAAAAATAGAGATGCTGCGACAGAGATGCGAGATGTCGTTGATCTCCCGAAGCATCGAATTGAATTCTCTAACGAGGCGATTTAAATATTTGTTTTTTTTTTCCTTCACTGTTGACGAATGAATATTGCAGCGATTTTAAGTAAGAAAACGGCAGCGTGCCATCCGCGGCAGTAGTAACGCCGGGTAACGAGTCAGACATTTCACCGCTGTATCTCGTGAAAGTGAAAATGTTATTTTGTCTTTTTTTTTTTGCTTTCTACATTTCTACAGTCGTCAAAACTTGGTAAACGCGCACCATGTGTATCGTTTATCAAAATCTCATTTCGTGTATCCTTCTCTTCCAGCAAATACTCGTAATTCCTCATGAAAACAAACAAACAACTCACGTATCGTTTACCGATCGTATATACATAAAAAGTATATACATTTTTTCACCATCGAACGTTGCACCGCACATTGAGATCAACGAACATTGAAACATCGATAATTCGTATAAATGAGTAAAAACAGAGTACAAAAGACGAGATTGTCGTGTAGATAAAGCCGATTTCCAGTGCGAAATCGAATCGCTTAGAAGTTTAACAGCGCGAAGAACGTTACGAGAGATTGGAAAATAAGTGAGAGACGGAGAAATTTGGAAAAAAATTATGACAGATAGATAGATGTAATTTGTATGGTAACGTGTGTGTTTACCAGGACGACGACTTACAAGATCATCATCAATGGAACATACCATCTTGGCGGTGATCACGTATTACAACAAGATTACACTGATTGAAAAAAAATATATCAACGAAATTGACGTGTGAGTAACAAAACGATGACGAAACAATTTTAATGATCTACGAATCCCGTGATTTTTCGAGCGATTTTTGTTTCTCTAATTTTTCGTTTTTTTTCTGTTTCGCTTTTAAGGGAGCCGGAGGATGGACTGGCGTATTTTGGATACTGGCGTTGCGCGTTCACGTTCCCTCGGTAATATTCCCTCGGAGACGATATAGCGGTTGCGTACGTACCTTCGTCCCTCGCCCTCTTCAGCCCCGGAAAAAGCTCTTCACGCGGTGTAAGTTGGACGCTAAACGGCATATTGCGATCGACGCCCATCCCTCTCTCGCTCAAACTCCAGCCAATCCCCAAGCCTCGCGTTGTAAACGGTAGCTTAAATTTATACCGACACACAAGTTGGAAGAAGTGAGAGCTTTTGCTTGCGCTATTCTCGGACGTGAAGCGAGGAGGGAGAGGAGAGAGAAAAAAAAACAATCTTGAAAAAGGGTGCTACGACTCGGGCCGATGGGTATTTCGTTTCTTTTTTTCTTGCCGGAAACTCGAAAGTCGGAGATTCGATGTCTTCCTCCGTTGAAGACGAGTGCGAGTATTTCCGGAGCAAAGGGCGGTATTCACTTTTTCAGCGACGGCATTGATTTATGAAATACTCCGTAAAATTATCCTTTGGATTGGTAAACCCCAAAGATACGCTGGATTTAAAATTCGAAGCGTAATTTTCTGTTTTTGAACGTTGATTCGATGGAATTGTCAAAGCGAATATAAGGAGAGAACGAGCCTTTGGAATTATTATACTTTTTCTTTGGTTTTTCAAAAATTCATTTTCTTCTCGTGACATTAACATTCGATAATTTCAATTATTTCGATACCGTCGTTGTCGAACCGGTCGTCGTGATTTTGCGACGCACATCGACGAGCCTCTTTTGAGAATCGCACGTAGCGCGCTCAGACACATATCGAAGGATTTACTCGTTCGCTCATGGTACAGAAATAGAGAAACAAAATCCCATGCCCAGTGTAAACGACTGTAAGGCGAGCCATGGTATTATTTGTTGGGCGTTGGTGGAGTGTTGCTATACTGTCGATTTTAGGATCGGACCAGCTGTGAAAAACGAAAAATTTACGAACTAGAATAATCGTGGAGGAAGGCGAGAGAGAAAACGTAAATTGACATTCTGTGCGGGTGCGTCGCCGCCGCTCACGATGTCGAAAACATTTTGTCCAGCGATTGAAAAGTATCCGAAAAGCGATAGAACACGTTAAATCGGCGATCAAATATTTTCCTATCAATCTGAACCGCTGTATCGCTGTAATTATTTTTTATTTAAATAAAATTATCGATGTGCCAATGACGGATCGATTTTCATTGAATCAGAAAAGAAATCATTGATTTTGCGCTACGGCTGATGAGGCACTTCAAGTATTTTGTGAACGTCAGCATAAACCTGGCATTTAATCATCTCGAACGCGTTTCTCAAATCTCGATATTTTCTCGCAAAGTGATTAAAAGCTATCGAGGGAATTTACAACTTTACGTCGTGTGGAATATCATGTCGTAAAATACTCGTTAATACGGTGTCGTATAGATACGCGCAACGTACATGCATACACTACAAGTGTAATATAAGGAGACAGTGACTTTCGAACGATGCCAATTTCGAGATTTATCTCTGAGATGAATTTCTTTGCCAAGGTGCATTCCCAAAGCGTGCCTTGTGTAAACAAACATTTATATACTCCCATCAACCTTCCAGTAATCAAATATTACTGAATACCAATGCCAGAACGTATTTGTGTTTTTTGAGAAATCCCACAAAGTTTCAAACGACGCTTACTCTATAAAATCAAATACGTAATTTTGAATCACTCGTCATTGAGCTTACATTACTTGTCAATTATATGAAATTTATCAAATAAACGTTTTTCATCAAGCCGTCGAATTCGAAAAGTCGAATATTGGACATTGAAGAAATTTATCGAATTAGATACTTTATTTCTCTATTTCGGAGCAGAAGAGTCTCATTGAAGTTAATCATTTTTGCACACGGTCGATGTCCTTTGATTTATCGCCCAAACTGCGTTATATTAACAACAAAAATAAGTACAAAAATATCCAGCGTTAATCGCGGCCAATGGACCGATATTCCTTAAACCCGCATCTCTCATCATTGTAATGCGTTGTAGCACATTTTTCGGGCAGCCTGACAAAAAACGTGATATACTCGCTATGCGCGGGCAAAAACTTCTGGCAATAAACACATTTTTCTTCTATCCAGTCGGAGTAAATTTTGTCGTTTTGCGTCTATAATAGAGGATATCGTATATATATAATTCTGCACAAAATAAATTTGCCAGATATCACGACAGTTTCAGAAAATTGGCAATATTCGTGGGCAGGATGGAATAAATAATGAGGGAACAACGCGCAAGTTTTCAAATTTTTTTTTTTCCCAACAAACGTCATTTATCCAAGATTGATACTGAATCAAGTTAGTAAAATCAATTCTACGATTGTTTTTATCGAAAAACTAGAAAGCAGTCGCGTAGAACCAAGAAAAAAAGTTTCTCGAACAAAAAGTTGATTAAAAAAAAACGAGCGATCGAAATATTTATATCATTTTTTGTAAAATTTCATGCTGCGATACACAGTGACAATACCTTTGGAAACGTTCCAAAATCGTTGATATATTTCGTTTTTTCCCTCCTCCCTTGTTTACTCAATGCTACCTATGTTGATACTCGATCGTTATTCAACGAATAAATATAGAACGAGTTATCCAGTGAAAACTCCCATCGGCTTTTTTGAAAAACTTTTGACCTGAAATCTACGACGTTCGTCGTTCTTGCGGATTATGCAAGCTCGAGATCAAAGTATCTCCACAAAAATTTCAAACGAAATATCGGAAAAAATGAGGAGAATCTTTCGTACGATTGATTTTCTCAATATTCTCAATCTATGTTATTTTTACTACGATTTTTCAGCCTTGACGAAAAAAGTCTCGCGTGAATTTTGCCTTTTTCCAATTATAGAACAATTGGTTTGCATCTGCGACACTCAAAGGGGTTAAATATCGCTTCGTACGTTCACCGTGTGCATCGTTTTTTGGGAATTCCTCCCTTGTTATTGCCAAACGAAATTTGCGCCTCGAGGGGAAAAGGAAAACAAGATGATAAGATAATTATATATTTTCCCGGCTGTATTTATTATTCGGGCAGTCTGACAAGCTTGACAACCAGACGAAGAACGTGTTACACATGTAGCATGACCATTAGTCAAGTTTGCCGGACGTTTTGTGCGAACACGATGTTACGGAATACAACGAGATACCTCAGAAGACGACGCGGTGTTCGGTGATGCTGCGAATGAAAAACTCGCCGGACGTTGAAGCTGGCAAATCGCTTCCGCGAATATTCACGCTTGATTTATGAACAAGCTAAAGGATCGTCCTTGAATTTTTCATTATTATTACTTAGCATTCGCGAAAAATCTTTTCGTTCCAGGGAGGCATCGAAATTATACGCAAAAAGTATACGAAACAACGAGAAATGTTTTTCATTCATATTTTCTTTATTTTTATTATAAATAGGATATCGTTGAATCTTCCACACTCGCACGTATCAAAAAACGATCTTACTCAACAGTCGCAGCTTCTCTCCCAGCATTAACTCTGCATAAAATCTCGCAGAATTATCGCGATTTTCTTTCTCTTTTTCTCATTTTACTGTTTTACTCATTATTGAGAGCCGGTAGAGAGTAGAGCCAAGAGGGCGCTCGTCGCTCCGACCGAGAGAATATAATTGAAAGCCGGGGTGAATGTTTTAAGAACGTAGAAAGAAGAGACGATGACGAGAGCGAGAAAGAGAGCGTTGTTGTAGAATATCGAAAACGTCGTGGCTTCGTAATCCGCTACTTCGTTCTTTTTCCACAATATCCTCTCGTCCTTTTCTTTTTTGCTCATCTTTTTGTCCTCCGACAGTTTACGACTCATTTCCCTCGTCACTGCCTCTTCGCGTTTAACGGCGATCTGCAATTAATGGGTTGTGGAATAAATACATTTTCTTGCCGTCTAATTCGAATTTGAGCATCCTCTTTTACCGCAATTTAGCAGAGGAACGCATTTGCGTTTATTTTACGAATAATTTGCAACAAAAATATCTAAATTCATCTCGAGGATGAATAATCCATATTATCTTTAATTTCTACATACAAAATGTGAATAAAAAACATTTGAAGGTTCATTTCTCTTCCGGGATGTCAATATATCCCTCAATGGAAAACAAATCCCGCTCACCTTATGCTTCAAGACAAACTTTGTGTTCTTGTAGGCCAGTGCCAGAGCGTATGTACTGACGAGAGTTACCAGGATGAAGGAAATCAAATTGGAGTAAAGATCGATGAGGTGAATCCTCCAAAAGAGCCCTGTTGAAAGAAAAAAAGCAAACGATTGTCGAATAAACAATTTGGCGTTGTATGAATTGTTGATATTGAAATATTGATCAAGAGAAGATGAAACGGGAACAAGAATGATTCGTTCGGCTGCTCGTTCATGAAATTTATCTTATACTCGAAATTTTGACATAAAATCCTCTGTAAAACTTTGGGTAATTATGAAATTCACGAAATTACGTCACGATGTTCGTAATTAAATAGCGAAATGTAATAAATAACACAAGAGTTCTGAAACTTACAGATTGGAATCGCCGAAACGATGAAAGCATTGCCGTAGAACAACGCGGAGGACTTTGTCGAAACATTTCGGGAAAAATCCTGTAGAAGAAGTTCTTCCTCCTTCGTAAATGCTTTGGATTTCCCCGACATTGCTGAGCGTTTCATTAACGTAAGACGTTGATTTTTCTCGTTTCAAACACGACACAACGGCAATCGACGATGAAAGAAAATATGCTTGCAGCTAGTGCGGCAATTGATGCTATACAACTGGAACTCTGTGTAAAACGATGCGCATGCGCACACTGAATTGTCGTGTGGAAGCCTATTTGCCGACGTGTCCTATCAAACGTCATTTCGCGACGTATGTGTACAAAATTTCGGTTCCGCGATTGCAGCGCCCTCTTGACACCGGATCACCGAACTAAACGTGCGTTAAGATTAAAAAATCGCCATCGGCAAGGTAACACGCTACTACATTAACTGACACACCAAGAGAGAAAAGATAATACCGGTACCTACGAATGATCATTTTCTTTATGTTTGAAATGTTAGGAGGCGCTGTCCGATACCAAATAACCACATAACATTCCGCGTGCGCGCAACTGCATTCCGGGATTAGCCGTAATGAACGACACTTATTGGTACGATTACGCCTGTATGAAAAATAATATAACGAGAATCCTCTTTTGTTCACTGAAAATAAACTTATCTCTGTGAAAAGTGAGGCCGAAATATTAACTTTTGTTTCCACGCATAACTATAGCTTTATTTGTTTCGAAGGTATGAGTTATAACAGCACGAAAAATTCCAAAGATTTTACATCCGAAATTTGTTGTCCTGTTAGATGTAACTTTGTATTTTGTACACAAGGTTAAAGCAAATACGTCAAAGTTAAAAAAAAACGTACATTTTCCGTTTTATGAAATGCCCACTGGCGCAGTTTATTATGAACAATGGTTGAAAAACTTCCTCTGAGAGAGATTGTCCACGATCTGAGCTTGCCTGCCGTTGTTTGCTTTGGAAATCCTCTTTTGGATATCGTTGTGACCTTGGACGGCGATGATATCCTCGAAAAATACGGCCTCGATGTCGATGGGGAAGTGGAACTTTCGGAGCAAAAAATTCAGGAACTTCTCGATCAACTTCCACCTGAGTTAGGATCAATATTGATGATATTTAAATTTTACGAATTTCTCCAACAATCTTCAAAATATAAAAGCTGCTTACTATATTTTTATGTCATTTTTCGTTTTGTGAATATTCACATGTTTTACTTCGATGGAATAAAGAATATATTTTCGTAGACCAAATCGAAGGATTAGTCCCGGAGGATGCGCCCAAAATACCATGAGAATCCTCCAGTGGCTCGGTGGACAAAATGCCCCAAAAATTGGTGTTTACTACGGCGGTCTCGGCAAAGATAGCCGAGGCGCGATGCTCGAGAAAATGGTAGAAGCAGAAAAAGTCCACACAAAGTATGTACAATGGTTTTAAAAAGTTCAATTAAAGACTTTTCAAAGTTTATAACACGTCACCATGGTGGAAAACTCAAAAACTTATGAATGACGTGGAAAACAAATATTTTTTCAAAAATCTTCTTTGAATTTCAATTACGCTACATTTTTCAGATACGCCATCCATCCGACTTTACCAACAGGCGTCTGTATATCACTGATACGCGGTTCGTCGCGCAGTCTCGTTGCTAATTTAGGAGCAGCAGCATGTTATACCCTGAAAGACATGAAGAAGAGCAATTTTTTCCTGGAGGGTGTTAAAATAGTTTACTTTGAGGGTTTTTTCGTCGTGCACAGCTTGGACGTCGCTAAGGAAGTCGTTGAGTCGAGCCAAGATGCGAACATCATCGTCGCGTTCAATCTCAGTGGTGAATATATATTCGAGGTAATTTTTTTTTCGAAAATTCGAAAACAAAACATCTTTCAATGATAATAATCACGAATCTCGACGATTTGAAGTGAAAAGCAAGCGTAAAAACACATTTCAATATAATTTAACTTATCGTGTAATTTGACGGTTGCAGAAGCATCACGATGCGATTTGCGAGATGGTCGGCTCTGCGAAAATCGTTTTTGGCAACGCTCGCGAAATGACAGCCCTCGCGAAAGCTCTCAATCTCAAGTTCCGCAATGTCGCCGAAATTCCATTTCTCTTGAACAGCTCGAAGAGAGTCACCGTTGGTGTTTCAAGCGCAACGTCGACGAACAACGATTGGTTGGCCGATAACGATATATTCGTCATGACTCAAGGTGGATCTGATCCAGCCATCGTCGTTTGGGGCCAAGGTTATTCCGCTCAGGTATTTCGAAAATGTATTCAATCCAAATTTCGTTTTCCAATGATGGTGTCGAGCAAGGCACTTATTTTCTCAACGACGTTTCCGGCAGTTTAATCGTTTCGTCCTGTGTTTCCTGACGAGAAATGAATTTAATCGCGCAAGAATTTCTCCGAAAAATCTGGTTGCTCAAAAAAACTTGCTAAACGGATGGTTTTTAATTCCCAGCTTTCGATGTTTTCCACATCGGAGACGATAAACTCTCGATGAAATATTTATTTCAAGGTGAATCCGGTACCACCGAAAGCTCCGATAATAGATACAACGGGAGCGGGTGATTCGGTAGTCGCTGGTTTTTTAGCTGGTCTATTGGCGCGATGGGATCCAAAATCGTGTCTCGAGTACGGCTGCAAAGTAGCTGCTATGATGATAACAAGATTAGGCGTAACTCTTCCAAGCGAAATACCGGAAGAATTATTGTAGGAAAACGTTTGTTCCCCAAAATGTCGATGTGATCTCGTTGTATCGCGCCGAAATTGCGCGCAACTTTAGTCAGTGTGTAAATAGTAACGTTTAATTGCAAAAAAAAACAACATATATATATATATATATATATATAATATTGCAGGAAAATAGGAAGAGGGAAACTAGAATTTTCTCTGTTGTGCAGGGAAAGGATTTAAAATCGTTTGAATGTGACCGAACGTGCAATGTCTTTGGTCACATTAACACGGTTTGCCGCAAAGTACAAATGAAGAAAAAATAAGAATCTATTTAATGCTAATTTATAGTCTATTTAAAATTCAATCCATGTAGGAGCTGAAATTGAAACACGGCATCCATACGTAGAAATTGAGTTGCATTTTTCAATATTTATGCTCGTTTAGTTGGATTTCAAAGATGGCCTGAAGTATTCGTAATTTTACGTATTATGTATTCTGCGTTGAATGTCACTTTTCGCAAAAATAAAACAACGACAATTGGTAATTTCCCACGCATTGTCATCCGCCCACCGGAATTTGCCAGCGCAATATTCAACGCTCATTTGCTCGAGTTTCAGGCGATTTTATTTTTTTTTCTTGTACAGAGTGGGGATTAATCATTCGCGAACGCATGTTTGAACCGCTTTAATCTTCTCTTCGAACGTTTTGCTCCTTTTTTGTTTGTCCGCGGAACCGGCGCGTGGTGTTTTCTCCGCACTCTGAGAAAAATTCAAATCTCGATATACTCGCGCCGTTTTGAGGCGTGTTGGATCCATTCAAACGAGCGATCAAAGCGATTAAAATCAATCTGAAGGATCGTCATAGTCGACGAATGCGACGAGTGCTACGAAAAACATGGATGGGGCACGATTTGCGAGAAAAATAATGAGAGATACGATGCTAATTCTTTGTTATTCATTGCATAATGATTCTGCAGCCAAAACGTTATTCGGTAACGAAAATAGAAATGGTTTTGCGACTGTGACTTTTATATCCCTCGACGTAAAGACGTCTGTAATCGGCAGATTATAGATTTCGGGATTGTATTGCATGACCTCGTTAGCGCAAATTCGATGCGGACAGATTTTTATTCGTTTGAAATATACCCGAGTATTGCAAGTGCGTCATAGCACTATATATTCAGTAGGCCGTAATAATACGGAATATTAGACTATCGTGCCGAATTCATTAAAATCCATAAAACTAAACGAACTCTGAGGAATTTTAGGTAACGTTTACCTATACAGTCTATTGCGGTCGTGTCAACACACGTGCGGGAAACTAAATTATCGAAGCCAATGTCGCGACTGTCATTTCGCATATATTGTACCGAAACGCGCGTCACTAATCGTGAGACATACGATCTCAATATTTTTTCACGAAATTTCAACCAACGACGAATGTCAATATTTGCTCCGCATAGACTTCCATTTCACGTCAACTCATTCTACTGAAAATTCAAATTTTCGAGTGGTCTGAGACTCGACTATCTTTTTACTCTATGAAAAAAGGGTCCTCGATTATTTTCGAATTTTTTCGAACGAGATGTTGATTTTTGAAGATTTTTATCATTTTTTGTCAAGTCCTTGAAGCTTGTTGAAAAATCCAGCAATTTGAATCTTTTCTTTTCTTCGAATTTTGCGCTTTCGAATGTACCTTATGATGACGCAATGCGAATAAACATCGACAACGACAACAATATTTCAAGTTTGATGTCTGTTTTTCAAAGTTGGAGGTATACTTTGGATTCGTATGAGTGTATTTCGCGAGAGATTCGTACGAGACCCGCGCGAGAGGCTCAAAAAATGGAGAAATTTAAGGATACACGATACGATATTTTTTTCAACTAAACCAAAATTAGTCATCCATCAGCGTGCGTCACTGTAGTACGCTCCAAGACGCTCCGCTTGAGTTATTTCATTTATTCTTTTAATCGATAAATTTATCGATCCACTATAGACGAAAAACACTTTTTGACGGATCGATGGCACCGCCAGATACATGCGTATGTGTATTCGCAACGCTTGGTTATTCGTTTTTATTGTATGAACAAGTGTTCTCTCTAGCACTCGATATTATAACGCGCAGTTGACGGGCAATCAACTGTCAATAATTTTTCGACTAATAAGCCCGATTAATTCTGTACTTTTGACTTTTGATCGCCTTACAGAAATTGATATATAAAGGCCATGGGCTTCGTTTAACGATGAGAGTAGCACGGAATTTTTTCCTGTTAAGTTTAAACGACTGCTCGACGTGGCTTTCGATATAATTTAAGATCGATCAACTATAGGTGAGTGCAGTCACTTTTCAACGTTTTTAATTTTATTCTTAACGCTTTTTTTTGTATCTAACGGCCATTACCCCAAGCGTTTCATCCCTCAAGGTGGTACTCTCGCTTTCTCTCGGTTATATGTGTATCTTTAATTTATATTTATTAATTACATCTCCGTAACAAATTTGTCACGGAGATGTAATTAAAATTGGAAAATTGTCGCAAAAATATATACGAATTCTCTGTAACTTTGCACAATGAGTGTAATGAAAAAGGGTGCATTATTGTCGCGAATCTGCTGTGCAAACTCCATACGATTCCTGAAAAATATTTTCAGCGAGACCGCTTCGAACCTTGTGATATAAAAAATTCGACAAGCTCTGCCTATTCGTCATGAATCTTTAATTCGACTATATATAAGTCGACGTTAGTTTAATGACTTTTTCAAATATTGCTTTCTCACCATAGACGTTTTCTCAACCACACCATGTTTACCAAAATTCTGTGTCTCGCCCTTCTTGGATTGGCGTTCGTACAGGTCAGTTTTGTATTTTGAAATACCTGCTCTCGGACAGGCTCGAGAAAAAGACAAAGATAAGAGAAATACAAATACGAAAGATCAACGTTGTTGAAAAATCAAAGTATTTAGTCCCCTTTGGCACAGAAATTTGCATTAAATGTAGATTAAATTACATACGCGTTGTTACCGAGAGTTGGCTTCAAAACTCTCACGTGTTCACCAGCGAAAGACTACAATTTCGAGTATAAAAAACATGAGAATTTCGAGATCCAAGAGGTTTTTCAAACAAGCCTACACTTCATGCAAGTTTCTTCCAATTTTCTCTTCGATGCGCTCATAATTTGATTAATAAAATCTTTAATTAAATACTATTTCAGCCTGGTTCGTCGGCTCCCCCGGAACACCCGCTTGCCGAACAAACGGTAAATGTATTCATATCATAAATTCGTATCATACATCAGGTCGCATTTTTGAACTAAACATCTATTTACTCTCGATGAAATTCTATCAACGTGGCCGTCACTCGATATTCTTTCGAAATTCGGCTTTTTGTCATTAAAATAGATACACGTCAATTTTTTGTTACCACAATAATTCGGGACCGCTTGTTTGTCATATATTTTTATCAAAGACCATAATTCCATGTTTAAAAAAAAAATGACAAATCCGAAATCTAAAAGAACGTCAAAGACGATATGAATGTTTTATAGATTTTCGCTTCAATGCTTTCGTTATTTTTTTCAAATAAACTTTGAATACTATTTCAGCATGATGCACTGTCCCAGGCAGCCGCGTCGGCAGAAGCATTTTCGGTAAATATACTCGTACATATTCGTTTTTTATACTTAGTCACCACGTTAATTAATCGCAATTATTCTATGATAATTTCCCAGAGCAAAACATTAAGAGTCAATGATTTTACCTTGTTTCGATAATTTTACAATTTTTACGAGAATCGTTGAATACGATAGTAAATTCCCGACGCGTTGGCGGTGAAAAATCTCACGAGCCAAATTTTCAAACGCCATTAACCACCGACTTTCCCAACTTTGTCGAAAGTCGCAGAAAATTATTTAGAAACACTGTTTTCCTGCAGCAGCAGTTAGACACCGAGATGAATAACGGTCAAGGAGCAATACAAGAGGCACCAAAAAAGGTAAATATCGAGAAAAATCGCGTAAATGGGTGACGGTGTTCGATCTAACGAATCTTTTACTTTTTTATCTAGGGAAGTTCTGGGATCCTTTCAGTTGTAAGAACGGTAAGCATCGCGGCAGGCAAAAAACATTCTGAAAAGATACTAATAAGATAGACATCACTTCCAGCATTAATAAGCAAAACTAATGAGAATCAAGCCTGCTGGGAATCATAATTCATCAAACGATACTTTTTTTATGTACAGGTTGCGTGGTTCCTGTTCTTGCCGATCACGATACCATACAGGGTAAGTGCTTCGTAAAAAACTATCACGCGAATAAACGTTTCGAAGCAACCAAAGTCATTCATCGGTGTAATATTTTCGTTTGCATTATTTGCAGATCGCCAGAGCGTTCCTGGGTTATTTCAACATAAATCTTCCGTGATCATCGATTGCGAACGAATGCGGCTGATTACGTTGGGCAAATACGTTGTTGCATCCCGGCGTGCCAAACTTTTCCTCGATGTGAAATAAAACAATTTCTTCGCTTCGAAAACATAATTTCCCTGTTTTTCGTGTACTAAACTTATGTGTGATTACTACTTTGCTCCAAATAAATGTTTTCGACCAATTTGACTCGAATAACGATTAAATCCTTCGCTTCATCGACGATATCGCTTTGTTCGACGGATGAAAACCATTGAAAAAAATGGTAAAAATACTTCGATGTTCGTCAATGTTCGAACGATGCGAAAAGCTACCAAGGGCGACGCGTAAACGTACCACAGAAGAAAAAATCGTGATTCGCAATACGTAGTTACTCGTTATCGAACGAGTAACCAACAATTACGACACTCTGCTAAATCGTAATTTCTTTTTTACAATCTTCAACAAACAAATATTTATTCGATATTTAATACTATAAAATAATATACATTTCATCTTTCGTGGCTAATAAAACTTATGAATCATCGCAACGTCCGCTTGCACGAGCGTTGCAATAAAATTATGTTTTCGCACTAGATCTAGGTAGAAAGTTGAACAGGCGATTAAATCGTATATTCTTTCGACTCGATATATCGCTCTCTCCGTTCGTTAAACATGAAAACATCGTTCCACCCTGCGGCGCCGTGTATTATGCGTTATCTTTCTGAATTACAATACGTTTGGAGAAGAAAATAATGAGGTGGCACTCGAGGCCCCGGTGTAGAAATTTTGGGTATAAAATATGTCGTTTGTAAATAATCGAAGCTGCCGTTTTTCAGGGAAATTTGCGAATCTATCGGTGCGGATCTCCCGGTTGTAAAATTTTTCACGAAACATCATTTCATCGCGCTGTTACTTCTCGTTTTGTTACAAAAAAAAGGATATATGTGTATAAATGTTCGCGACTTGTAAATATCTGTGTATATGTACATACACACACACGCGCACGCACACACATATATTTATATTTATATGTATTCATTAGGATGGTCGTCCGAAATTAAATTTCCACGGAGGCCAAAAGGCTCGTTTCTTGTGAGAGAAAGCGAGGGAATCTTTCGTTTTTTGCGAAAAAATCGAAAGCAAACGCACCGCCGGACATGTTTTTTCGTCTGAAAACATGTCTTCAAATATGCAGATTTAAGGGAAAAAAATCGGTACGAATAATAAATGAATGAAATGAATCTCTGTGAATCCTGTTATTCAAAAAAAAAGATAAAAATTTCGTAGATTTTTACCCGTTAAGAATTTTGACGATTACGAATGTCGAAAATAACGTTTTTTTCAAATGGTTTTTCCTGAAATCTGCGTATATCTCGAAATATTTCCGAAAAAGAACTGTGCTTTTGTCTGGACTGTGTTTGGTTATTCGTTAAAAAATGAATTTTCTCGTTTTTTTTTTTCACCAAAAAAAGCTCTCGATAGCGCGTGAGAGAAAAATTAATTTCCATCGACCGCTCCACCATATATATACAATACATGTATACGAGTAGAGGGGGGGTTAATTTTCCGACAAAATTCCAAATCAGAAAGTAAATGAGTACATTTGGATTCGACGAGTTGATTATTTATCAGTAACTATGACAGTTGGGCCGTCGTACGTCAGTGAGCGTTGCGTTAGCGTCCAGTCGAATACAAATATTCTCAAAAACTGTTCGCCTCGGAATTTCTTCTATTCTAGGACACAAATTCTCGTGTGTACACAGACGTATGTACGAGTGACAATTTTCGAGAGGTCCTCCTGTTTTATTCGGCTTCCGGTGAACGAAGATGATCGGGCGGATCGGGGGTATTTTCTAAATGAGATTTTATGACAAAGTACTATGTTTATCAGCAAATAATGGGCTTTGTGTGAAAAAAAAGTGACGATATCGAAGAGAAATCGAATGTACATTTTTACTTTGTAAAAAGTGACGTTAACCGAGGTTCTAAATACCCACTGGCGGTTTTTCGACAGACTCCCATCGACCAAAAGGAGCAACATACGAAAGTGTCGAGTAAATTGAAACGTTAATCAGCGATTTGATGGAATCGAACGAACGAGACTCGTGTTCACCTCAGCCAATCTTAAAGCGGTATCCGTCAGTGCGTAAAACTTCAGATTATTGTAAAACAAAATTGTCAACTACAGACGCCGTGGCAAAACCTCTGCAGGCTCGTCGGTTCGATTTCATCGTTTCACGGAATCAAGCTCGAATTTAATCGAAAATACGCCGTTTTGCCGATTTTTCTCACAGATTCCAGGCTTCAAAAAGCCGCTCCGGGAGCCTCGTACTCGGAAAACAGTTAATAACATGAATTTTATAATACGAAAATGAATTCGTGATGTTTTCTCAACGTTGTCACTTTTTTCCGGCAAGACCCGTTAAATTTTTGCAAATCGCTCGTTCTCGCGGAGTTCACAAAATTCAATTTAAAAAAAACCCTCGATTTTAGTCCGATTTTCTTCGCGGCAAGTCGTAAAAGTGTAAAGGACGTTCCGTGCCGAATGTACCACTTTTGACTGCTTTATTCTTGCGTCGAATTCTTACGAGTATATTGCAGTTTCTATCGATGAGCGTTTGCGATTTATCAAAAAATTACCTGTTACTCCCTCAGAAGCGTATGAAACTGGTTGTCCGCTTTTTTGATACTCGTTTTTTTATCCTGCCTTCCGATATCGAAAATCGTCACATTGGCCGAATTAATGAAAAAAATGATGAGCGGGGCGAACTTTGAGACGCCATTTTTTATTCGCTCTGAACTAAAAAGTAATATTGTACGGTATTGTGCGAAAAGTACGATCAAAACGAACGTTTTCAAAAACCGAACGTGTTTCGCTTCGTTATTCGGAAGGCTATAAGCATTCGGATGTCACGAGATGTAGCGCAACGAAATCGCAAATGTTGCAACCGGTTGTGCAAAAAAATCCAAAAAGTTCGTTGAAAAAAGTTGAAAATTTCAGCCGATTCGGACAACGGAATCTCGTAAAGCGATACATTTGACACAGAATGCCCCATATGTGTGCGCGAGCGCGCGCGTGATCGAATCGCATTTTTTTCGTTTTTCTCGCAAGATAGAGGATATCGAATAGCCGGTGAGTATATCCCGACCCTATTGAGACTAGAAATTACGTATAAACCATTGTTCACCTCAAAAAGACGCATCTTGGGACCAGCCGGTAACCACGTTTTCTCTCTTTTTCGTTAAAGATTCTTCGAACCTCGCACCAACGAACAAAGTGTGCATACTTTATTCCTATTCCCTCATTTCCGCTTTATTTTCAATTCAGCGACCGTATGTAAGCCGCGTCGAATAATTCGAGCTCGTTCGCCAGATAATTAGCCTTATTGCGCAATACTTTGGCGTTTGTCGCGGCCTCCTCGAGTGTTCGTAACGTCGTTGCGATGTTCTTCAAGTCCGTGTCCATCTCCAAAGTAGCTTCGTCGACCAAGTGGCACAAACGCGCGAAGGTACTCGAGAGTTCTCTGAAAACGTTCAATGTTTTTAAACATTCTCGCGAAACATCGGGATCAAGCTTTCTTTCGTCTTCTCGCGCGATCGTCGTTGCCGAAACGTCGTTACTCACTGCTGAACCTGATGACTGCAGTTTGCCGAAGTAAGATCCACGATCAATCTCAATTTCTTAGTCGCATGGTCGACGTACTGTCGTTTGAATTCGCGCTCTTTGGCTTTGTTCGTCCATGTGAGACGCTCGTAAAGATACAACGCACCGTATATCGATCCGGTAATGGCGATCAGTCGCCAGCCTACCGTTTTCAGCATCTAATGGAGCAAGTAATGGACGAAAAGTTTTGTCGTAATGACAACGACTTTCGTAAAAATGACACCATGTTTAAACACAATTTTCTTTCTACTTACAAATCCCGCGATGATTAATCCGCCCATCGTACCCTGGGAAGTTATAGACGCCACGGCGATTCTCGTGGCCAGAGACCAATCGTCGTTTTTCGCTGGAAAACCCGTACTTCCGGTGACGAATTTGGCTGAGTCTATGCTGTCAGCGGGCGATACCAACGATTGCGGCATCTAAAAAGACGAATTTCTGTGTAATTATCGCTGTTTCGTCTTTGACGCGCGAAAATCTATGTAGAAACGAACGGTAGAATCATTTGTTTCCTTTGAAAATTGAAAAATATCGGTGTTTCTCGATGGAAATTGCAAAGTTGGTCGCCTTTGCATTTTTCGTCTTACTCACGTCATGTGGATAATTCGCTATGGCCATTTTGTGTCCATGTTTACCAGCGAAACGATTTATCATAGCCGTGATACCCCAGGAAAAACGAAATTCAAGATCCTCGTGGAAGTCGGCGCACAAATTGTCGCAGTTGAGGCTGTACAGGATTTCGAAGGGCTCGCGCCTTGGCACGAGGCTCAACGTCAGATGTTTCTTGTTCTCGGGCAACAGACTGGACATGCGATTTGTCATTTCGCGCTGTGAATTTTCTATATTCATCGCCAGTGCCGTGCTGAGACGCGCTCGTAAATTCGATCCTGCGAGAAGAAAATTTCACGACAGTCGCTATCGATGTTCACGTCTCGGAAAAAAATGTTCGAGTTATACAAAAAAATCTGACAAACCCAAGCCATTTTCGACGTGAGTGTGAAGTTCTCGTTTATAAACGTTCAATACGAGCGATTCGGGATGAAAAGGTAAGCTAAATTCGTCGACGAGAACAGCCAGTCTGCGAATTTCTTCGCTGAGAGCTTTCGAAACTCGCTGTTCAACGTCCTCGACCATTCGATGTATCTTTTCCTTCATCTCTTGAGTGACCAGCATCAATTGTTGCTCCGTAAAGTTGAGCTTGTCGTGAACTTCCTTCTTGACGGTCAATTGATCAGCGCGCATTTTTTGCGTACGCTCCAGTATCTCATCCAAAGTTTGACGAATTTCGCTGCAAGATGGGCGGAATTAAGGTAGTTGTCACGCTATACAAAAATTTGTACAACTCGCAATTTGAAACGTGGGCGCGATATATTCCATCTATTGTGTTATATTATCATTTAATCAAAGGTCATTGAGACTGAAGGTCAAAGAGTTTGCCTGGAACTTCTTCACGTGCTTCATTCTAATTCAGAGCTGACGGGAGAAAATCTTGGAAAAAGTTCCAGAATTATTTCAACAAACTTCAAGTTTTCCATTATTCCTCATTGGAGCTTAAGAAAAATGGCAGTAGAGTTGATGAAATATTCTTGGCGAAGACGACACTTTTAGCGAGGCAACTACCTTAATCGTACGAAAAAAACACCAACCAGCTAGCCAGGGTTCGTTTTAAATCTACGTACTTGGCTATGTGCCTTCCCCGTTGCGAGTGTTGCTCAAACTTTGTCTTCACCGCTGATTTCGAAATACACTCTTCGAATTTTCTCTCGAAATCTTGAAACTCAAAGTATCGATTCTGAAAACCCTCGGCCAGCGCGCCGTCTGTAAACCAAACGCGGTCTTGAGAAACTTTGTACTTTCGTATGATTGGATATTCTTCACAATTTTCATAATTCTGTAACTCGTCATTGGAGAAATATTTCGAAAAATGGAAAAAGAGCGAGTAAAATCGCGCGTTTTTGTGATAAATATCCACTCTGAACGATTCGGCATAAATATTTGTGAGGAGCATTATTTTTTCTCTTGCTCGTGAAAAGTTCGATGTAACGAAGAGACGTACTGTGAGCTGGTTGGCCGCGCTGTTCCTGCATACGCGCTTGAAGAGTCTCCTTCGCCGAAATGAAGAATATGCGATCCTCAGCATCCTTCGTCGAGTAAACCTTCAACTCCTTGGCGAGGAAATCAACAGCCCGCTCTTGATGTTGCGCCCGGACCTATCGACATTCGCAACAAGAATTCAAACGTTAGACCGACGAATTGATAAAAGTCGCGCGGAATAAACGTGCGAGAGCATTCCGAGGTTCGAAAACCATCGCAGTGGCGGAAAAATTCTATATTCGTCGTCGATCCGAGCGAAAAAAATCGGTGCCGCAACGTTTATATTGTGATAATCGAGTAACCTGATCGAGTCCATGAGAGACTAGTGAAACAATATGTTCATGCCTGACACGATGAAAAAAGCTGAGAGATACGAAAAAAAAGAGCGACAAAATGATGCTAAATCGGACGTTCATAACGACAAAACGTACCTCTTTTTGCTCACTGGCCAGCTACGGAATCATGTAGAAAAAGAAATTGACTAGAAATCTTGTCGATATATCACGAATTTGTGTGTGTTAATCTCAAAACTGTCAACTATATCTGCATACAAAGCTATCTAAAACACTTGTCATCACAATGGGGCTTTTACGCATCGAATTTATCGTAACGATGATTCACGAACAGAATTTTCATTTTCACTAATTTTTTTTTCGAATTAGTAACCGTGAAAAAAAAACGTTCGAATATTCTCGTCTTTGCGAACTTGCCTCTTCGAAGAATTCCGGTTCCGAAGCCGAGGCATCCCATCGATTATTCAGAATAAAAATATTCGGTTTTGACAGCTTAGTAGAGACTTTGTGGAAGAAATTTTTTTCCTGAAAAAAAAAAACATAAAAACTTGATAAACATCCTCACACAGGAAGCAACGCAGCTTTATATCGTTGACACGGGCTTGGAACGGTCGAGGCAATAATAAATTTATTTGAAATCTCGAAAAGTTAATTTAGTCGATAGAATGAATAATTTAGTCGTTAGAATAGTCGATATCTCGATAACTTTCTTACCGTGACCATCAGCGTAGATTCGGCATTGGCAACGAGAACAAAAACATCAGCATCGAGACAGTGCTTGTCGATCCATTCATCGAGATTCGGCGTAACATCGACTCCCGGACTATCGACGAAAACAACGTCATCGCGCAAAAGGAGACACTTCTCTTTCGGCCAGAATATACGAACGAGATGACTCTCGCAGAGCTTCTCTTTGCACAACGCGTGTCCCAGCTGGCCAACGGAATGGACCGATTGCTTCTCGCAGGAACCGTCGGTCATCAAATAAGATTCACCGTTCTCCGAACCCTCGACTTGTAAAAAACAATTGGTCGTATGGCCGATGCCACTGGGCAGTATTTTGTCTCGCAACATGGCATTGATAACCGTGCTCTTTCCGTTGCTCGTACGTCCGAAAAACGCCACTTTCATGTGATCTCGTTTCAGGACATCCCTTATCCCGTGTACTTTGTCGATGTAACCTTTGATATTCGCAGTTTCCTCCTGGCTCACGATGTTTCGGTCGTCCCGCAATGCTGGAAAAACAAAGAAAGTCGTTTTCGCGAAGAGAAAAAAACCAACCGGAAAAAGAAATAAACGCCGGAAAATCCCGCGCGAAACTTACATTGCATAAAGCCGACGGTATCCTGGACGTAATCTTCCACTTCGCTGAAAATGTCGTTTATCTTTTTCTTCGCCTTGACGAATATCTGCAGAGGAGAATTTTCCGTTCGGGCATCATTCTTTCTCAACTGACCGTCGACCCCGATAATAGACATTGTTCGATTGATATAGGCAGCCATCGGTTCCTTATTCGTAACGACGAGAAAATAAAATTGCTCCGACCGGACGGAGCGTTTTGCGGCGTGCAAGATTATGCGTACAGTGCGGCGATACCGTGCTCAGCATGCGGGATCAACTGAAATTTAAAAAAGAAAAAACGGAAAAAAGCAGTGTTGGAATGTCTCTCACGAGCGCAAGTACAATAGACGCTTTTGGATTTTTCTATCATATTCCCGAGCTGCTTATTTTACGATGGATTATTATATATTTCTATGCAACTGTCTGGCAAACTGAATAATATTTCTTACGGCGACACCTATTGTACAGCGAATGCGGAACGATAGCTATGCTTATGAGAACCTCGAGGGTGGAAGCGACGCAACGACAAACATACAACACCTTGAGTGCTCCCATAGCCGAAATACTCGTTTGAAAAATGGAAATCTCTCAACTCTCTCTATTCTTACAAGCGATGATAGCGCAACACCAATATTTTATTCGGACAAGTTTTTCAACGTTTTCGCTGTTTCTCCTACGAACCTTGCGTTGTATTTATTTTTGAAAGTCCATTGAGAGCATTTTTATAAAAAATTCTATTTATCAGAGATGTTTTTAACAACATTGATGGGTGGAAATGTATGGAAACTCGGGATACTACAGTATGAGCGGCACTGTCTGGCCAGTGTCTGTCCGACATTTCGACGATTTAATTTGTTTATTGAAACGTTTACGAATGGTAACGAACTACCAGTTTTTTAATGCAGAATTGAGAAGGCACAAAAATCGTATTCAAATGGGTGGTAGAAAACCAAAGTTTTTGAGGATTACTTTGATGACATAAATAAAGTATCTAGAATCACGAGACAAATAATATTTTTGTTATTCGTGAGAGTTATATACTCCGATAACTCTCAAATATTTTTGTGTGTTTATTGCATGCTCCGGGGATATATACATTGCGTTTGAGAAAAAAACGATATTACGACGAATGAAACAACACGTGGAATAATCGGCACAAACAGTTGAGGCATGTTTAAGGATGTTCTGGGGGTACAATCCCTATTAATATCGTATAATTTTATCTACGAGTTCTCTAGATTTCATTGAAATTCATTTTTTAAATTCATTTCATTTTTAGATTTTAGATTAGATTCATTTTTAGATTAGAAACACATGTTTTTTTGGTTTTTTTGGTATGTCCACAACATCCTTATATCGATATTATAAAAGTTTCTAATGAAAAAATGCATTTTTATTCAATACGGTATATATGGGATATTCAACGCGAAATGGAAGAGTCAAAAACCGAACCGTTTATGTTTTGAGAAGATTTATTTTCGAATGTAGCGATCCCTTTGACAAAATGAAAATAAAACTTAATACACTTGTGGAGTGCCGGACTGACTTTGTTTATTCGTTTCTTGCATGATTTAAAAAATTTGGAGACATCGAATCTCACGTATGATTGCCTCTAACCTCACATTGCGAAAAAAAAGTTGAAACCACCAAAAAACCAAGTTTTATCGCTTACAGTTTGATTAGAATATATTTATTGTCCCGAATCTTACAATTTTGGTTATTTTTTTCAAACATCTCCATCATCTGTAGATGGAGAGGGTTCATACTTTGAAAATTATTTTAGAAAAATCGGAATAAAAAAATAGCAGACGAAACAGGGGAGAAATGAGGATTTTGACTCGTCAATTTCACACAGGAAGCCCTGTATACAAATTTAAATCGCAATTTATCGAGGCTATACGACCAATAATAGTATGTGGAAATAATAGAAAAACACACGAGGAAGATACGTTCTATAGTAATGAGGAAAATGATGAGACATCGAATGCACTATAATGGACAATAATCTCAAGACCTGCTTATTATGAGGCATCATGTCACCTCGATGGACCATGGAGTAGAAATTTCTCTAATAGCTTATCACACGCTTGCACATGAAAACTTGCATCCTGTGTGACTGAAAAGTTTTTTGACAGATATATAGAAATTAAAGAAACGTTATAATATGCTCGTTTATAAATATTATGGATGACGTAACGATAAAAGTACGCGAACCTTGTGAGAAAGCAGACAGCGCGAGTTTAACCTATATTTTCGTACTCACGATGAGAATGATGGCACCGTGACGATGAATAATTACATACGCGCAAATTACAACTCGTGTTAATGAGTATGTATAATTTTATGAAATATTTACTTTTTTCCAGTGTCAGCCCTCGAAAATGTCACGGATCATCTCTATAATAAAACAAATACGAATTGACTTCAAGATGAATATTTGAGAAAAGTGTAATTGCGGTGCGGGTTAAAGTGTAGCAGACATTTCTCCAGATGGCAGCACTTGTCAACATGAGCAAAAGCGCGCAATTTTAAATGCAGGATATTTTTAAGTCTGTCAAAACACGCGACTGTAGTTGATGTTCTATAATGATTGTTTTATTTTACGCATACGCTAAACAAGGGTGTAAGTGTATAAAGCTTGTAAGTATTTTGTAACAATTGTTTTTTATCGCTTCAACATAAATTTGCAATCAAAATCGTTGTTTTATTTTGCGAACTTGGCATACGCCATTCGTGACTACAGATGGTGCTGCCGCCTAACGAAAGATGTGGCAACTAAACCGCGATTCGCCATCCGTCGAAACGAACATGAAGCGCCATCGGGCGACGTTTCGTACGACTAAAACTTGTCCACGAGTCCGATGCCTTCATGTGAGTCTATATACATCCTACACACTTGCTTTGCGCTTGGAAGCATATTGAAGCACAACGTTTTTATAGCCGTGAAAGCTTATTAGCCAGAGCGGCCATTTCACGCGAGTATTTACACGGCTTTTCTATAAAATAACCGGGAAAACATATTTCGCTGCATTTGATGAGATAAATCATCTTTGCAACGACCAACCGTTATTATGTGCGTAAAATTTTTATTTTCCCTACCAACATCACTGATGGTTGTTTGAAGAGCTTCAATAATATGTTGATTCTATACAGGGCGCGAAGCCGAAAGGATAGCACGGGTAAGAGCGACTCGGAAGCCACGGACAAGGACAACAAGCGCGAAAAAAACCGTGAAAAAGATCGTAAAAAACGGGCGGCTTCGTCCTCGAGCAGCGGTAGCAGGTTAATATCGCAAGATACGTTCAAAAATCCGATAAAAACAGAAATTGACGGAATTAAAACTATTTTTCTATTCGTTTCATCGTTGTTCTATACAGCTCGTCCGACAGTAGTTCCGCGTCGTCGAGTTCGAGCAGCGGCAGCAGTTCAAGATCGAGCTCTTCATCCAGCAGCTCGTCCAGCACTTCCGGCAGCTCCTCCGGAAGCTCACGAGACAGAGCCCGCAAACGCAGTCGCAGCAAAAGCGCGGATGGTTCGAGAAGGCACGACACTAAAGAAAAAGAGAGGGACAAGGAAAGGGAGAGGGAGCGTGAGAGAGATCGGGATAAGGATAAGAAAAAAAGCAGCAATCCCGCTGCGGACAAGCCAAAACCCAAGGGCCGTTCCAGGTAACTTTTTGAAAAATATCTTTAAAGCCGATTCTTTGTTCCAAGTTTTATCTCATGGGAATTCTTTTCTAAGAAATCTTTTGAAATATTGCATGGAACGAATAATTCCATTATCTATTACAAGCGGGAATGGATAACAGAACCAATATTAAAAAATAGATATATACTGGAAAAAGTACTACCACTTTTGTTATTTGTTTATTTTTGAGAATCACAGATATCGGAGTTATTCAATTTTTCTTGTAAATTAATTACAAAACGATACGAGAAATATTGTGGCACGAAAATGAGTGCAAATGAGATACTTTGTAGTATATTAATTCGTAAGTTCAGCCTGAAAGATTCACCAAAACCCTATTAAAATCGTGCAGCTTGTACAGCACGATTTCTGCAAGGTACCAGGCGAGAACTTTTGCATTTCAATTTGAAAAAATCTTTGCAATTATCAAGTGACTAATTGCGATGATATTCCCTTTGACTCAGTAACGACTCTGAATCTGAAATATGCTTGAAAAAATGTCTTAACAGGTCTCCCTCACCGAGACGAAAGCGCAGAGAGCGTTCGCCGATTCCGAGGCCAACGAAAATTCACATTGGTCATCTGACGCGAAACGTCACCAAGGAACACATCGTCGAGATTTTTTCAACTTATGGTCAAATAAAGATGGTAGATTTCTCCGTGGACAAGCTTCATCCGAATCACGGTCGCGGATTCGCTTATGTGGAATTCGAGACAGCTGACGAGGCGGAAAACGCGATGAAACATATGGACGGCGGTAATGGCAAATTCAAATTTGTGCAAAGAATTCTCGAATCAATTTCCGAAAAAGTACTCCAAAAGTCGATGTCTGAGTGATGACCTTTGCGCCAAGTGCAATAGTAGGAAAGATAAATCGAAATGTCGATTGCCAATATTTTTTTAACTTTCGTATTCCATGATTGCGTCGTTTGTTGTGTTTGTTGGCAAACGGGTAATCATGGCAACCTTTGAAACACCGGAAGGCAATTATAACGTTTCGGGAAAACGCTCCCAAAGCGTTATCAAATCTTACAAAGAATATCCCGAGTTTTCTCTATCGCAGCCGCCATTTTGAATCACAGAAAAACATCGAAATTTTTCGGCTTTTCCGTTTAAATGATCCATCCGCCGTCACGAACAAAAGGTCGTAATCGGTCCTGAAAAAAACAAAACCATGATGATTATACATCGAAACGCCAGGCGTTAAGAATGCCTGATATTAACGAGCGTATGTTCAATTAGGTCAAATCGATGGGCAAGAAATCACAGCAGCACCGGTATTGTTGCCAAAGCCGAGGCCACCACCGATACGCCGTATGTCGCCCGCGATGGGTCGAAGGGCACCTTTACGCTGGGGCGGCGGTGGCGGAGGTAGAAATTCACCGCCGCGTTATCGCAGACGTTCGCCGCCCATGAATCGTCGGCGAAGCATACGACCACCGAGGCGCAGACCGCGCACACGCTCGCGCAGTCCGCCGGACAACGCGAGGCGGCGCCACCGTCGCTACACGCGATCGAGTTCCAGCAGCTCTCGATAGGAGGGGAAAACTCGAAAGAAACGCAAAGAATAAATCTCCGTCATCTCATCGCCCTGGTCGTATGAGAACGGGGGATACCCACGAGAAAAACCGAAAAAAAATCAATATAAAATAAAATAGAATGGACAATCACGCATACATCAGAAACGCGCGCGCCTCGTCACTCGGAAGGAGCTCCTTGTCCTTATTTCTCTCGCGATTTGTACATTTTTGCTCGTATTATTCGTGCGAGTTACTCACGGTTGTTGCAAACGCGCATGCGGTTGAGGGGGAAAACTTTGAGATTCGTTGTCGTCTTTTTCTACTCTTTCTACGAAAAAAAAGACTCTGAATGGAGCGTAATACAATATGGAGTTGCAATAATCGCGGGGGACCTCTTGTACGATAATTTTGACGATGAATGAATTGCGATAGAAATAAATAATGGGCCTGACGGAGTAACGAAGAACGCTGGGATTTCCGATCGTACGTACGCAAGTGCGACGGATCGCGAGACGATAGAGAGCAAACACATTTTCCAGCGTCGAATCGTCGTGTCTGCCGATGATTCTTGGCGCACAAGCGTTTCTTCATCGTACGAACCAGTGATTCTTGCTTATCTTTCTTTTCCTCTTTTGTGACGGCAATCATCAATCGATTGAACGAGTCAACTTTTCTCTTGTCTTTTCCCCCCCTCCCCATCAGTTTTCAAGTACAACGTATCATCTCGTATGCGCGTATGAACTGTATGATCTTGAATTAATGGCGATTATTTCATATCCGATTGTGCCGACTTTCGGGCTCTTGTAATATACATCAAGTTTGTGAAAGTGTACAATGTGAGGCCGGAAAAAAGGCCGTTGATATCGATGTCGTGTTAATAAAATTTTCGAGAACGATACGAGTGAGAGACGAAAAAAAAAAAGAAAAAACCACCGATCGGTCATTTAATTCGGGATGTATGTCTCATCGATGCGGGAGCTCATTAAAAACGCATTATCGAACGGCCGTTACTTTCATAGAAACTATGATTATTGGATCCTTTTACAAAGAATCGATCTTTTTTCTTTCATTTTTTTTTTCATTTAGAAAAAAAATCTATTCACACAAAACTTGCTCGTTTTTTTCTCTCCATTTTTTTTTTCATTTCATAGACGCGATATCTACAAAAACAAAATCATTGCATCGCACTGCAAATGTTCGCTTTGTTTCCTGTTTTGTTTCCTCTGCCTCCTTCGTTAATGAAAAATATCTACAATTTTCGAACGGTTTACAATCACTAATTTTTATAATATACAATTTCACAGTCACGCCACAGTGTGAAAAAATTATCGGTCGGGGGAGTTGGACAATTTCGATTTCAAAAACTAAAAAATAACGTCCGGCACATACCCACTCACGCACACACCGACGCACGCAGAAACATGGCACACGATGGGCAAACTTTCGAGATCCTGTCGATACAATTTTCTTTTCTTTTTATATATATATATATATATATATATCTATGTATATATATATCCGTTTTTTTTCACTTCCTCGTTCTTCTATTTGTTGATTATTCGCGGTAGGAATTTTTTAAGTCGTATTTGATAAAAGCCCAGTACGTCCGTCAACGCTCGACGTCTGGCAGTATTGTTTTCGCTTTGTTGCTTTTATTAACAAATATAAACGATGATGATACTCCGGATGGGAAAAATACTTTGGCACGAACGAAAGTATTTTGCGACGCTTGGAAAAGGTTGTCTCGTTGTTACAAGAGGCAAAGTCGATGCACTTTGGACCTCGCTTTCATTTTCCAAACGAGAGGGACTGAATAACGAATGAAATTTTGCCCCGGGCGAGTGTCAATCGAGTAGGCCAATTTTTTTTGATGATACTAGCAGAGCGAATTTTTTTTTTCCACCATAAAATTTACGCCTCAGGTCCGGATAAAGTTTCGCTAAATGTTAGCGTGGCTTTTTTCCCTCTCAAAAGTTGGCCAAATTTCGAAAACGGATAAAAAGAGAGAACGTGACGAGCAACGTATGATACATTTTCGAGTTTTGTGCTCGCAAGCACGCAAATCCAGTTCCCATTTCACTAATTCGTCACGTATTTCAAGGCATTGCATGATTCCTTGCATCCGGTGACCCGTAGTATTATTGAAAAATTTACCACAAAATAATTCGACAAGAAAAGGTCGCTTTTTCATTTTTTCCGTTCGACAAACTTGAAGAGGAATTTTAGAGGCGTTTTTCGTCAATGGCATATGTATTCGAATGGGAATAATCGTCGAAAAGTGCAAAGAGCGTCCAATGTTTTGCCAGAGTTGATTCTAAAAAAAACAAACAATTAGAGCACGACGAAAGTAAAATGATAATATTGGATCGATATTGCTTTTGGCCCAAAAATTCATCACGGACACGGCGGGTCGTTTGGAAAATCAAGAGCATGGGGTTTTCGATATTGATGACGAAAAAAAAATGGGCCTTCAAAGAAATTTGTACAAGCGCCAGGATCTTTGATATTGTTTCTCGAAGTAAGACAAATTTGATGAGACTGTTCTTTTTTTCGCCCCCGGAGAGACGAGGGACTCGACGAGTAAATAATCACCGCTTAAAGGATCACAGAACGCCAAAGCGCACGAACATTTCCGTGTAAAATGTACCGCAAGAAGGTACTCTCACTGTTGTGAAAAAAAACAAAACGAAAAATCGAGGAATACTCGTCCCTCCCCGCTAGTACGTCAGAATCGGAGACAAAAAAAAAGACTACCGGTTTTCAGAGCACGCGCGGTCCATTTTACATTTTTTTCCCTAGCCCTTTCCTCTTCCTCCTTTGACTAATTAATAAAGTATAGGTGTCTATTTAAAAAAAAAAAAGTAAAATTTATTTACACACATCCACGCACACATGTATAAATATATATATACGCACATCACTTACATATACTTGAATATGTACATGGTTGTGTGTATATACATATAAACACACGCACATACAGAGTGACGATTGGTTGTCACCCCCTTCTGTTCTGCTTTTCGTAAAAATAGAGCATCACCCGTCGTGATATTTTCTTAAAATGTGGCATTTCTCAAATTTCTCTTTCTCTTCGGATTCAAATGCGGCGTGTTATCGAAAAAAAACTAGTTCCAGCGGCACAAAAGTAGACAAAGGGTGAAACCATCGAGAGTGGTTGAAAATTAGCGTTTTTTTCGTGAATTTTATCGGTATTTGCGCGAGTGAGCAACATATATTTGACGAGTGAACCAAAAATTGTCATCCAAGGGTAAATATTTGAAAAAGTGGCGGCGTTACTGCCTTGATTTTCAGCCGACACTCTCACAGCTAGTGTAATTACCGACGGACTTTCCGACAAGTTGATTCAACCGTTATATCATTAACAAATGTCGCCCCTCTTTTTTCTAATCTAAAATCGAAGGTCTCCATTCAGATACTCGCCAATCGCATAAAAATCTATATTTTCAAAGTCCCTCGCGAATTTCACTAGCTGCAAACACGTGAATTGAGGCATTTTTTTCGTGTTCAGAATTCCATCAGCTCTGCTGCAGGCCACTTTTGCGAATATTTCTGGACGATAATTTTCGTTCGATGCTCAATTGTCTGCGCGATCATTTATAGCGGGGGTGACCCTTGAATCCCGAAAGAGTAAAAAAATGCTTTTTCATTTAATCGACTGCAACTTCGAAGCGCGAAATCATGGAATAAAACGATAAAAGGGTAATTTTTTTTTATCGCGTAGACAAAAACCAGCGTCTCTGGGAATTTCTGGTAAACGACGCATTTTTTCGTCTGCATCAAATAATTGATAAAAAAAACCATTCGGGAAGGATCCCTCGGTAGTGTCGGGTCACTTCAAGGAGAAGCCGGTAGAAACGGAGGGTGACCACCCTGAGAATCGTCACAATGTATAAATAGTTTCGGTTTATATTACATCGATTAGTAGGGTAAACAACCCTTTCGACGGTATTCGTACGTAAGTAACAGAGAGAGAGAGAGAGAGAGAGAGATTCGGAATTCATTTATACGTCGCAATAAATAAATAATTAAATTATGTTTGTGTTGGCTTTCTTTTTTCTCATTCTCATCCAGTAACGCTAGAGATCCGTTTAAACTCGTAGCAGCAGTGGGTTTTCCCTTCGTCTTTTTTTCGTTTTTTTTTTACGTAGCAATTATTCGTCTTGCATCCCTACAGTAAATTGTAATATTACACACGATATTATCTTGTTTACGCATAGTATTGATCGTAATGATAAAGTTAATGGGGCTATATAGAGACCAGACAGTTTGACCCCCGGAAACTGTCAGAAATCGACGTTTCTACTTTTCGAGCAAACGCCCGTAGACACAATATGGCGAGTGCCTTCGTTCGCGCTTCCAACAATATCACTTGACCTTGCCGAAGAAAAAGAAACGAAAAACGCGTTTCCTCTTTTCGAATTAACCCTCAGTTTCAGGGCATCTTTTATCTCGCGGGTTGGGGGAGATGTTTATACGAATTATCGCGTTCTACGTCCTCCCGCGGTACCTTCCAACACACCTGCTTTTGTTCCTCTCGTTTAATCGCATTTTTACCCCTTGAATACCTATAAATATCAATAAGTATACTATGTACAATTTTTATTTAAATAAGCGGGACACTCCACGTTGGAAAATATCGCAAGAGTGTCGCCCGAGATTCTCGGATGAGCAAGAATCGTGAAGAAGAGAAGACAACGAAAGAGGGGGTGGGGGTTGGGGTTGGGGAGAGAAAGATCGCTCCCTTTTGCAATTCCGCCACATTCTCACCCGAAAATCTCCATTTTGTTTGTTTAAAAAAAATTAATTTCTCTCATCTTTCCAGAGTGCCCTCGCTGCTCAATTCCGCGTGAGATCAGGCTCTGACGTTGTATCATCGAGACTGCGAGGTGTCCTCCTTTTTGTGAATATCACCGGCGTGCATGATCGGCTGTTCCATTTGCCGTCCGGACACCCCGGGGCCCGGTCCAGCTCGATGATGCATGTGAAGATTGCTCAGCGGGCCGGGGCTGGGATCCTTGGATCTCATGGAGTTGACGGGCGGCGGTGGTGGATAACCGACGTAGAGCTTGGCTCTCTCCTCCTCCTCGGCGCGGAACGCCGCTGCTGCCATCAGCGGATTGTAGCGCAACTGTTGCAGGGGATCGTAGCGGTACGGATCCCTGAACGGATCGGAGGCCCACGGGCCACCCGGTTGACCGGGCGGCCCCGTGGGAGGTTGAAAATGTTGCATAGGATGCCCACCGAGGCCCGGAATCATCCCCCGGGTCATTCCGTGCGGGCCGGGCATCGCGTGCGGATGACGCGCGAGATACGCGTGAGGATGAGAATGATGGTATCTCGGATCGTTGATGGGATTCGCTCCCGGCACTTGTCCGGGTCCCGGTTGACCCTGTCCCTGTGGCGGCTGTCTCGACAGCATGACGATGTCGTCGTCCTTGCTTCGCGGCTCCTCCTTGACCCTCACCTCACCGGGATCCATCGGGTTCACCACGTTCCCGTTTCTCAATGGCGAACGATCTCTCCCCATAGCAACGTGCTGCCGCGTCTGCAACATCATCCTCTCGCGTTCCATCTCTCGCCTCTCCATCTCGCGGCGTTCCTTCTCCCTTCTCTCGCGCTCTCTCGCCTCCGCCTCGGCCTTCCGCTTCTCCTCCTTCTCGCGCTCTCTTCTCTCCCGCTCCCGCTGCTCCTCTCTCTCTCGCTCGCGCCTCTGCCTCTCGCGCTCCCGTTCACGCTCGCGCTCTCGTTCCCGCTCGCGTTCTCGCTCCTCCATCTCCGCTCGCCTGTCCATGCCGGGTGGCTCGGGCTTCAGGCTCCACGTGACCGTCGTCGGGGGAAAACCGGGAGCGGCGCGTTGCAATCTGCACGGGAAAGTTGCAACGTTTAGGGATACTTTGGAAAACGTTATCGCGGCGAGTATCGACGAGAAAGCGAGGGAAAGTATGGAAATTCATGAAAAAAAAACTGGTTTGGGACGAGAACCTGCTGGTACGTACCCTCGCCAGGGATCGTGAACGGATCCCATTCCACCGAGTTGGGGAATGTCCCTGCTCGGTGAAAATCCTGGTAATCCGGGAAAGTTTGGATTCCCTGTTCCAAACGACGCCGGATATCGTCCGAAAGGTGACATTCCGCTTCCTGCAGGGAAAAAGGCAAACTATTCAATGGCTGTAATCGATACGCGAAGTGTACGCGAACGGTACGGTAAAGCGACGAAAAACGTGATGAAATTGCAAAAAAAAAAATAGTTTGAGCGAAGAAATAGAAACGTACCCAAGTGTGCTCCGGGTGCGGTGAGAAAGCCGACCGGATGCGGAGGCGGCGGAGCAGGATGATTAGGTGGAATGTTGGTTGGGAATGGCGGTGCCATCGGCGCGCCCAATCCAAGACCGCCACCCGGGCCACCCGGATAAAGATGGCCGGGAGGTCTCAGTAATTCGGTTTTCGTGTTCACCACGTTGCCGACTTTGGCCTCGGCCTGCTGTTTCTGTTGATGATGATAAATTTCCCACGCTATTCGCACGTGCATCGCGTTCCACTTTCCAGTTTTCTGTTGCACGAAAAACACACGAATGTTTCAACGTTCAATCTTCGAGCGTACGATTTTTTTTCAAGATTTCTACGCAATGTTTAAACGTACTTTTGGCGTGAAAGACGTCATGTGATTGGGCGGCACGAACGGAGTAGACGGCGGTCCCATACCGGGATGCAACAGACCCGCGTTGAAGCTCGAATAGCCGGAGAGATTGAGATTCCCACGAAAAAACGGGGAATCTACGCTGCCCAACTTCGGAATGTCCTTGAACTGTGTGGAACACGAGGTTTCGTCAGTCAAAAGGACTCGATACGTTTGACAAAGAAAGCATATCTACGTCTTGTTAAATCGTTGAGTTTTCTTCTTACTGTACGCACAATCGGAGGTGGAAAAAGTGTCGTGGCTGCTGGCGGCGGAAGCAGCGGCGTCGTGTGCTGATGAACGTGAGTATGCTGATGCTGATGATGATGCATTTCCGTTCTGAGATAAGGCGGTGGCCCGAGATTTCCCACGCCAACGCCAACGTTGCGATCCTGCGACGCCAGAAATCTGCTGTCCAGCTCCCGCCTGAGCATATCCGTTTGACCTGAGACATGCGTCACCCCTTCTTCGCCATTAACAACAAGTTGAGTTTCAATATTCGATTTTTTTTCGATTTTTTCAATTTTTTTTGCGAAAAAAAACGCTTCGACAAGTTAGAAGTTCGAAAATCATGTTTTATAGACTTACTTGATTGGAAAAGAGACTCGGCGGAGAACGGGTTGGGATTGGAGGTCGGCGGCGGTGGCAAGCTCGGCAGCGACGTGTGCGGACTCGAGCTCGAGACCGGCGGCGGTAGAGGAGCGGCGAACATAGGCGGTGGAAAATTGTGCATGCTTATGGATGTCGCTGGAGGCGGTGGCGGTGGTGTCGGTCTCGGTACTGAAGTTGCAGTTGCCGGGGATAATTGAGAGGTCGTGCTGCTGCTGTTGAAAAAACGATTGAAATCGATTAAACTCGTGAAATTCGCTCTAAAAAGCTAAATAAAATTGAATTTTATTTCTGTATTTAGTTCTATATTTAAAAGGTTGTCGAAAAAAACACATCACAATCACGAGTGACTAATGAAGCGTGAAACAAAAATGCTTGCCTCATCCATCCCTGAGCCTTGGCGTAAGCGGGTAGACTAGAATTAGCTGGGGACGATGTGTTGGGTACGCTCACGGGCGTTATGCTACCCCGACTCAGGGTGCTCACGTTGCTGCTGTAACATAATCATTTTGTTTCAATACTGAAAAAAAACACACCGCCTCGCGAGGGTCGCGACGTTCGACGATATTCGGCGATAAAATTGTCGGGCAAGGTTTTATCCATCATTTTTTGTTCTACGAAAATCCCCCGTATTCCAGCGGACTTTTCAGGCTAATTTCATCAATGGTAGGATGGAATAATCGATGAAAAATCGAATGTTAATAGACATTTCGGGGTTTTCGCTCCTACCGGAGTGGGCAGTAGCTCTCGCGATTATACCTGTAGCTGTCTCGTTCCCTGTTGGGACTGTGACCTCTCGGAGAATTGTTGTTTCTCGCTGCTAAGCTGCAAGCCACGATGTCCCGATGCGCTATCGTGTTTGCCGTGGTAACTGTATTCGTTATTGTAGACACGCACGTCGTCGTTGCAGCACTCAGCGGTGTGCTACTGTGACTCGTGGCGTTGTTTCCTATGGTCTGTTTACTTATGTTCGTGTACGGTGAAGCTCGACTGGCTCTCTGCAAAGAAAAAACATTTTGAAAAATAATCAAATAATTTTTCAAAGATAATGTTTCGAGCCATCCGATTCGAAAAAAAAAGAAATAAATGCTCATCATCAGCATTGGTTCGTTCGTTCGAGAGAACTTTTCGGTTAATGAAATTTTGTCTCGATTTGTGTTTTAATTCACGTCGAATCTTGTTTCGTTATTGTTTTTGAGAAAACGCGTTTTTTCCGAATTTCCCGCGTGTAAAATGTCGAGAGAAAGAAAAAGGTACTAACCACGTCGGTCCGCGAGGATGTAGAGTGAGAAGGCGATGGTACAGCGGGTGGCAGGTAAGGACTGTGATTGAGTGGCGCGTAAGGTGTGTAAAGTGGGGGATAAGAGGGCTGAGTTTGGGGATAGGCTGCCATTGGTAACGGTGGCGGATAACTCGTGGTAGCTGCTCCGTTTGATGGCGCCGCTGGGGTCACTCCGAGGCTGGCAACCGCGGGACTAGTCGTGTGACTCGAGGATACGAGCGGTACATTCGGCGGATGTAAAGCCGGTATGGTCGTGTGCGACGGTTGTTGCGATAACGATGATGGCGGAAGAGCTGGAGATGCTGGCCGTTGTTGCGGAGCTATTGCACGTGGATTCGCTGCCAGAGGACTAGTCATCTGAGAGAGAAAGCGAACGACTTTAACGGATGTTCAAGAGACGATAAAACTATCAAGGAGGATCACGCGCAACACCCGACTCGACGAAACAACGAAACGAAGGAGCAAAAAGCTCCTTCGATCGTCAAAAGTAAATAGAGACTTTGTCATTACGATAACGTCAACTAAAACGATAAAAAAAACTTTATTCTACTTGTATTTCACTACTGTTCATAAGTGCAAACTTCGTTGATCGAAACTGCCGGGATATCGAGATATTTCCGGCAAATATTTCGTCTTTCGAAGAGTATTTTCGCCAAAAGCTAGACTCGGTGAATTCAAGCTTTTTCGCAAGTGTCTTGCTAACGATTTCGCGATTACATGAACGTCTTTGCGCAAAGTATTTACGATAGATTGCCAACGGATATGAAGCGTGTATACTCACGGGTGGTTGGGATATGTGTGGGGGCAACGTGGGACTGGGAGGACTCGGCGCTGTTCGAACTGGTGCTGAGGTAGGCACAGGGGGTGGAATTGGGGCCGGAGCATCCGTCGCTGGATTTGAAATTTGTCCACCGGTGTCCGGAGGCGATCCTCCCGCCCCGTTTGCCGGTGGCAACACGTGCGGCGAAGAAGACGGCAAGTCGTCTGCAATTTTGACGAAAAATGGAAAATTATCTTCTCCGAGAAAAAAATGCTTTTTCTCATCAGTGCGAATTTGTTCAAATTCAGAAGCAACAAACAGTCGAGCGGAAGACGGCGGAACGTTTTCCAACGGAATTACGTCCCGAGTTCTTAATTTTTCATGTCTCGGAAACTTACATTTGCGTGGGAGGGGTGGTGGGGTAGAAGACTCAAAGAGTATCGATTCTGCATCCGAGCCTTTGTCGTCTTCACCTTCACTATCACACTGTTGGAGGAGAAAGAAAATGAGATCGTTAATCATCGCAAATGGGAGATTGGATTTTTTTATTTTATTTCGTATTTCTCGCGCGAATCGAACAGCGAGAGAAAAAAACATTTTCTGTACTCACGATATAACCTTTACCCGAACTGCAATGACTGCTAGCCTGTGAATCGAGTACATGATTTTATTCATCATGAAAACGCAAAGCTCCGATGTTTCCTAAAGCTCGTAGGTTTATGTCTTTTTGATAAATCGCTCGTCATATCAATAATCCTTATATTAATAACATGTTCAACGACATATCGTCAAGTTTGAAACGTTCAAAAAATTTTTGAAAAAACAATCACAAAAAAAGCCGGAATTAAATATAATGAAATACGAATTTTGAAACGACTCTCTCGAAACATCTCCTGCGATGTTTTTGAGTATTAAAATGATGCAAAAGTATGGCTCTGACGAAGAATGTAAAACATTTTTCACGAGTCTCCATGAGGGACGATCAAAAATCGATGTAACAAAATCCCGTCTGTCCAAAGATTGGGTTTTTATTATTTTTCCAAAAATCCAAATAACATCATCATCCCCTCGATTGACGTACATGTCGCTTCGCGAACTCAGTCTTCGCCTTGCGGAATTAATTTTTTGTTTCTTCAGTAATTGTTAATTTACTCACATCGCTGAGATGGTCCCTGGAACTGTCGGCGTCCTGGCAATCCCTCGTGATTCCAGGGCCATGCAATTGTTCCGACGCTCTTCCACTGTCGTCGCTCGTACCTGCATCGAGGCCCTGAAATAACACCATTCATTCGCCTCGCGTTAGTACGTCAATGAGAAAAACCGACATTGAGACAAAATAAAGGAGACTTGAATTTTTTTTCGAATCGATGCTTCGACGATTCGCGGTGCCGACGAACGTCCGCTTTTCGGCGTCTTTTCCCATAAATTTAGCGAGACTGGAGGAGAAATTTCATACATTTGTGGTGGAGAATTTACCTGATTGAGCGTAGAGGGTGTCAGTATGGAATTATGCGTGTAATGGTTGTGCTTGAAATGGTTCTTGATGTGGTGGTCGCTGTGACGATTATTCTGGCCGGTATCCACCTTTGGTTTTTCGTCAGCTATCGACAACAGCGAATGGAGCTTCTTGACATTATTTTTACCAGCTAACTTTATTGCACTCTGAAAGAAAAGAAACGCGAGAAAGCGGGAAAGCGTTAGAAAAAAAATTCGATACACATCGATCGATCTTACGCGGTCGATCAAATCTTATTGCTAGAGAGATATGGATTTCACAGTTTTTCTTTTCATTTGAAAATCGAGTAACATTGCAATCGAGAGACACGATGAAGGGAAAAAATGGCTGTGACAATTGGAGGAAGAGACTTTTCGAAATGACTTTTGCACATCAGCTGTATATTTATAACGATGCAATGCACTTTTATCGAGACTTTTATTTCTCACAACACGAGAACATGGCGCGAGAGTCGTGACGCAATGGCAATCCCGCCAAATTATACGAAAGAGAAAGTAAATTTGGAGTATTTTTCCTCCAATTGCAACTTTTTAGCTTGAAGCTTTACTGCGTTGTACAGAAAATATATGGCACGATAGAATATTTAAAAAAATATAATACACATAGGAGAAAAATCGAAAAAATATTCTACGATTTTTTCGGAGTATTTTTCAGAGTAATTTTATATTTGATTTCTGACACGCTTGCTTTATCGACTCGTGAAATTTATTCAAATTTTACGAACATTGAAAGACGAAATACGCATTTAAAATGGTTGAATCGAGGAGAAAAAGAACAGAGTCTACGGTAAAATTTTCGCAAGTTACGCGTGTAATATTTTCGCTGGTAACGAGAGCAGTCAATAGAGACTCGGTGGCAAAATTTCCAATGCACATTCCGGTTTGTCCCTGAAGTCGCGGGAGAGCTTCGATCGGCGATATACACGTCTTGAAGCACACGCGTCGTCGGGTTGTCGCCACGAGCAAGAGAGAAGAGCATAACCAGTAGGGATAAGGAGAGTACGAGAGTGAAAAAAGAAGGGGGGGAAAAAACAACAACAAACGAGGAACAAAAGTGCATTTCTCACGGAGCGAAGCAAGAGCGAAACTTGGTCGTGGTTGTATAGCGTGGCTTTTACACTGGATCGCGAATGATACGAGAGACATTTGGTGGGCGCTTGACAAACACAGATCGGCGGAATTTGGGAGAACGCTCTTCGATGTATATATACGTGCGTGTGTTCGTTTGTGTGTGTGTGTGTGTGTGTACATAATTATCAATGTATTTAAATGTATATAAATATAGATCCAACGAGTGACAAAACTTTGAACGAAAAGTCGGTTTATGGTCGTACAACGGGCGATATTACTCGCGAGCGTTTGAAAGATCTTACGTACGTGATGCCTCGAAATAGACAACTGTACAGAGACTGGTATCGAACCGCTGGTACTATATCTTGGGGAGCCTCGATAACAGAAAAAACACTTTGCAACATTTAAAACCCTAGGAACAAAGATAACGATAAGAATAAACAGAATAGTATCGCGAATGTTGGTTATAAGCTGTGTGCACCGCACCACACCGCGCGCGTTATATTCGTTCGCACGGGCTCAGGTTTTACTCTTTCTGCGGTGCGAGCGTTTGGTACACGGCCTCAGAGACCTGATGATCGTAGAAAGGGGGAACGAGGTGGCGACGGAGGAAGAGAAAGAGGACGGAGAGATTAAGAGAAAGAGGACATACGTGTATGGGGGGTTTGCGGTGGTTACGCGCGGCTTGGATGCAGCACGAGGCGCGGGAGAAAGAAAGATAAGGAGGGTATAGTAGGGGGCAGCGGATCGAGCGTGCGTGCGTGTGCGTCCGTGTGCGTCTTTCTTCGTCTCGGTTTCGCGAGATGGCGCGCGCTCTCTCGCGCTTCTGCATTACCGACTTGAAGTTCGCTGCTCAAGTTTAAGAGACGTGTGCAGCTACGGTTTTCCTTGGTTTTTTTCGCTTCTAACGGTAAACCACGCGTGTTTCGTAATGAAGATCTATGAGAAATAAGCGGGTGAATATTGCATCGAAATTATGTCGGGGGTTTGTACATTAGCGAGAAGGTAACGAAAATGAGAGCGTCGAGGACGATGGCGCGAGTCTCTATGCGGAGACGAGCGACGACCGGAATTGGGCGAGTATCGAGAGGGAAGGGACAGTCGAATCGCGAGACGCAGAGAGACTCCCGGGGAAGACCAGGGAAGACGCGCGGACGGAGGAGCGCGGTTAGAACGCGAAGAAGCGAGAAAAGTGCGAGAGGGAAGGAAGGAAGATGGTCGGAAGGGAAGATTGGTGGTTTTACAGTGGAAGCCTTCGTTGTTCCTTGGGAACGGACGGGACTTTTGGGATTAGCGATCTCGCGTGGTTTTCCTCTGCGGGGTGTATGGGTTTTGAAAAAAAAGAGGAGGATCATCGTTTTTATGATGGATTTTCTTTTTTTCTTTGCTTTTTGCGGAGCCGGGACGTCTGCGGCCGGAAGAGCATTGTGCCGGTGGACGATGCTCGACACCTGGACAAAGTGCCCGATCATCGTACAATTACAATTTTTTTCTTGTACTTTTTCCTATTTGTCCGGCACAGGTAATCGCGCAATGATTACGGAATATTTGAAAAAAAAAAACGTACATTTGACGTTCAGCAGCTATATTTCCCAGCATGAATGGTTAAGGTTACTTGAAAGACTGAGAAAAACGGTACCTTTTTCTCAATTTAAAAACATACATTTTTTAAGGCTTCCTTTATGACGTTGCGTGCATTTTCATTTCTTTTATATTCAAGCCATTCTTTTGTTCGCGTTTTCTCTGACGAAAGAGTATCTTTCGGGTTTTTACAACTGTTTGCTTCTCCGTACGGCAATCTACCTTTTTGTACTTGTTGCCATCTCGCCAAGAGTGCCTACCACGCGAAATTCTCGTACGTAGTCCGCATACGTATAGTACTTCATTTGATTGTCGCAGTAGCAGCAGCAGGATACAGGGACTTTGCGAAAAAATCATACCAACACTGTCATCGTGTATGGGCGGGCTTATATCCAAAATTTTATCGGAGGTCTCCTTTTGAGGTTAATTTTACTAAACATAAATTTCGAGCAAGAATCTACAGTCGAGATATCGGTTTATTTTGCTGATCGCAGGTTTTCAAAAACGCTGAATCTACAGCAAAATGGCGGACGTTGAAAGTGAAAACAAAATAGACGTTGATTCACTGCCTAGACACCGATATCTTTTCCCTCAACGTTGCCGCTGTCGCTGTAGATTTACCGACGCTCGAAAAGCTTTAAATGTGAATACAAACGACAATGTCGAGACTACAGTTTTTTGTCTCTCTCACGATGGAAAAAGCTCCTCTTTCAAGCGTAATCGGGATTCCACTGTAAGCCGCTGCGGTCTTCGCTACTTACTGGTTGTGAGGAGCTGTTATGTGCGGATGTGTATGCATGTGTTGCCAATGCGATTGGGAGAGAGGCGTGTGGATTGAGGTAAGGACGCGAGCGAGTGAGAGAGAGAGAGAAAGACGAAAGGAACGAGACATTGACCGAAGGAAGAGCGCCGTGCGCGGCGTGCACGACAAGGCCTTTTTCTTTTCGTTGAAGCCAGTCGGAACACTGGCGGCCTACAGCTGGAAGGAGAAGCTTCGCGAAACGGCCGCGAGGTAGCGCGCTGGCGCGCCGCGCACAGCGCCGACTCGACTGTTATGTGCATGGCGCGTTCATCAAGCTACGCCACACACACGCATGTTGTATATCCCACACTTGGACGTGTTGCCCCCAACACGATACTCCGGTGACATAGTTCAACTTGCGATGCCCGTAGGATTATGATCGACGTGTAAGGCAACTTATGGCGCATAGAATGTAAATGCAATAAAAACAAAAACAATCAATACCGTTTTACCGACTTTACAGATTGATTCTCATCTATTCCGCGCATTTCTTCAATCGTTTTTTCGAGAAACTCATCAAAATATGCCCAAAGAAAATGTGTGGAAATAAAACGGTCTTTATATACTCTGTTCATTTACTTATTATTGATGTTTAGTATAATATTTTATAAACGCAAACAAAAATTACTAAAATGCGCCCAGCTTTCACGAGCTTTCATGCGCATCCAAATTTTTCTTTCTCTCGGTCGTTTCTTTTTAAATCCGAGTATTTAATCTCTCTACTGTTTGAATTTCGTCGTAAACGATCCATCAATTACGGAGATGTGAATGAAAATGAACAGCCCACCGAGTGATTTTTCATAAGGAGGCCATAAAGAGGCCGACAAAAATGTTTACGAGTTATTTTTACATCAGGATCTAACGTTCCGCCGAGTTTGGCACTTTTCTCATCATTAATTCCATTCCCCGCGTTACTTCCTTAAATATCTCCGCTCCGAAATATCCCAAGTGCTTTGCATTTCTCTTTGAAAGCATCTCGATTCGTATGGACCGCGAATCCACAATAAGCATCTTTCCTCTTTAGAAAAGAACGACTCGTTACTTTTATTTTCAGCTTGCACAATAATGTTCACGTTGGGCTATTTTGTATCAAAGAAGCAGTGTCTTCCGAATTAAGACGTTTTACAAAAGCACTTGAGATATTTTGCAGCGTTCATCTGTGATAACGAAAAGAAGCGAGACGTCCATGAGTACAATTCCGAAAATTCCCATCGTCGGAGCGCAAGGAAAACACGATAAAATTTTCCGAACAACACAGTTGCTTACGTGATTTTACAGAATTGTGGCAAGGTTTAAAAATCCCATAGACACTAAGAAAGAATATGGACCGAAATGCAATTTATCTCGAACGAAAGTGTACTTTATCTTCGACCCAATGCATGTAATCCTGATGGTAATAATCGTTACATCACGTCACGCCGGGACGCGAAAATTCTTCAAAAGTTCAGTTCCTTTCTCTTTTTTCTTCCTCGTTGAATTTCATTTTGGACATCGCCGAGCGTGTATTTGCACTGTTTTACAGCTGGGAAAAGGGGACTATGTGTGCAGTGCATTCGCCTATACGAGCTAGATGGGAAACTTTCTTTACCTCTCTTGTTTCTGCACAGTCTGTGTGTGTGTGTACTCGTGTGTGTGTGTGTGTGTGTGTGTCTGCGAGAGAGATAGGGAAAGAGAGAGAACAAGAATGGACAAGAAGAAAAAAAAAACAAACCGGTAGATTTAAAGACCGCCCAAGCTTCGTGTATACGCACCACACGGTTGTAACACACTCTTTTAAAAGACGAGAGAGAGAGAGAGAGCTTGGACGAGCGACACAACGGGCAGCAATGGGCGCTGGTCTGCGGTGGATATAAGCGTTGCGGGCTGTTCGTCGCTTTTGCGGATGGCTGTGTTCATAAACGCCCGACGGGCTTTAGAGACCAGAGTCGATCGTAGGTCGCGGCAGCACATGCCGTTTTACGGATGTACAGTTGACGCTCTCTCTCTCTCTCTCTCTCTCTCTCTCTTTCTCTCTTTTTATCATGGGTAAAGAGCTTGATTTCCGACTGTTTGTTTGTTCACGTTTAATTGCAGTTTTTTGCTCATCATTAATTCTCGGGAATGAAATTTTGACCAGCCAAACTTCCTCTAACGTGATAGAAGAAAAGCACATTTTCGAGTCAGTATCAAACGAATGAGGAAGAGTTGTTTGAAAAACAAAAAACCACAAATTACAATGCTGCAAAATTCCGTATTACATACTTGTACGTATGAAAGAAAGACCAGTCTATTCGATTGTAAATACCAAAGTGTTTTTCGTCCGCCTGACGCCGACTGCGAAAGAGTACTTCTCATGACAGGTGTAGCAAACGAATTATGTCGCGCAAAAAGTTGCTGCACGAGTTGAATGCTTTTGTGACATAAAAGTAATTTATAGCGGCAACAAATTGCCACTTTGTCCCACGTGCATTTGCTTATACGTTCCGCTACGAAATAATAACAAGATTCTTATCCCATAATTGTCGCAAAATCATGCAGCAATTAAGAGGCAATAAATAAACCGCTCTCCAAACTCCGATAGAAAAATTCTACGGCCACTACGGGCCACCCTTAACTCGATTTTTCCGTACAACTCGATAAAACGAATAAAAATCTGATATTTCGAACGTCTTCAAAATGAATACGTATTTTTCGAATGATCTCCGTCGCATCCGGCAAAAAGGGTTTTAACCAAAGATGAGGGAGTCTGAGAAGGAAAATGTGTTTTGAAGAACCGATGTGGGAAAAGTAACGAGCGAGAGATACGTGAAAAAAAAAAAAAAAAAAAAAAGAATACGGTTACCGAAATTGCCGGATGGAAACTCGATGCTCGTCAATATTATTGTGTACCCTCGTAATAATAAAATGTTGCAGAGGAAAATTCAGTGGATAGCATCGTTTCCGAGTGGCTCGAGGAAAAACGTTTTCTCTTACACGCACGCGTGTATAAATTCACGATAAATCATGATTCGTATGACGGTTTTCGCGGCAAGTAGAGCAACCTGCTCGGCGGGAGCGACGTCGTACCAGAATAGAAAATTCATCTTTACCCCGGAGCTCATGCGGTCTTCGCGTTTCGTTAGGTTTCGCATTTCAATATCAATTTGTAAGAAACTCGACGAGATTCAACATCACGTATGCGCGCGCGTATGCCGAGACATCGTCGAGAGAAAAGGAAATCTCTCGAATCATGAAAAGCTTGTATGAAAATACGATAAAGATTTTCATGCGGCTCCTTCTCATTATCGCGTTAAGAGAATATATTCTCAGGCGCGATTAAATAAAAGCGGGATACATTTTCATGTACCGCTCGTTATCGTTCATCAGAAAACAGTGAAAAAAGGTGTCGGAGGTGGGGAAAAAGAAAATAATTAAATCTGTTGGATGTGAAAAGAAGACGAGTCCAAAAATGCTAGCGAATTTTGTTGATTAATTACTATTTTCTCATTGAAATATCGAGTTTTCGGGAAAAAGAGTTCGGGAGAAAGAGTTTCGTGATCAGCGGACAATTTCCGATGGGATAGGCCATTCAGATATTGAAAATTGGAAAAAAAAAATTTTACTCATTTTTCGCCAACTTTCCAGAAACCTCAAAAAGTCGAAATTTCAAAGGCTCGTAACTAGGTTCCTGATGATGCTAGATACATTTTTTACGGGTGTTTTGAAAAGCCCTCGAGTAGACTTAAAAAATGGTGCAAGTTGAATGGCGATAGCTAAATTGCTTCACCCTCAAAATCGATGTTGAAAATCGGCGAAAAAAACGCAAAGGGGTATGTATGGGAAAATTGGTGAAAATCGGAGGTTCAACTTAAAAAATCTGCCAAAAATCGAAAAATCAAGATATCTGCATAAACCAAACGGCATTTCGAAGCCTCAACAATTGCGAAGAGAATAAGCATGAGTTGGGGTATCTATCTCAAACCACAGAATAATGGCAAACGTTTTACTGGTTCAACTCAATCCGGCAAAAAATGGCATGAAATTTTGGATTTTAAAAGTGATTGTTAATGGTCTATATCGATGTATTTTTTCCCACTGATTACGAAATACGCCAGTATTTTATCGAGAACCCAATATTTCGCTCCGAAAATGCAATAATACGAATTTTATCGATTAATTACCATTTTCTCATTGAAATATCGAGTTTTCGGGAAAAAGTCGAAGAGTTTCGTAATTAGCGGAAAATTTCCGATCGGATAGGCCATTCAGATTTTAAAAATTGAAAAAAAAAAAATTTACTCATTTTTCGCCAACTTTCCAGAAACCTCAAAATGTCGAAATTTCAAAGGCTCGTAACTACGTTTCTAATAATGTTACATACATTTTTTACGGGTGTTTTGAAAAGCCCTCGAGTAGACTTAAAAAATGGTGCAAGATAAATGTCGATAGCTAAATTGCTTCACCCTCAAAATCGATGTTGAAAATCGGCGAAAAAAACGCAAAGGGGTATGTATGGGAAAATTGGCGAAAATCGATGGTCAGTCTTTAAAAATCTGCCAAAAATCGAAAAATTAAGATATCTACGTGAACCAAACGGCATTTTGAAGCCTCGACAATTGCGAAGAGAATAAGCACAAGTTGGATCGTCTACCTCAAGGGGGGAAAAAATGGCAAACGTTTTACTGGATCAACTCAATCCGGCAAAAAATGGCAAAAGATTTTGGATTTCAAAAATGATTGTTAATGGTCTATATCGATGTATTTTTTCTCGCTGATTACAAAACACACCGGTATTTCGTCGAAAACTCGATATTTCAATCCGAAAATGCAATAAAACGATCTTTATCAGTTAATTACTATTTTCTGATTGAAATATCGAGTTTTCGGAAAAAAGTCGGTGATTTTCGTAATCAGTGGAAAATTTCCTATCGGATAAGATCTTCAAATATTGAAAATTTCGAAAAAAAAATTTTACTTATTTTTCGCCAACTTTCCAGAAACCTCAAAATGTCGAAATTTCAAAGGCTCGTAACTACGTTTCTAATAATGTTACATACATTTTTTACGGGTGTTTTGAAAAGCCCTCGAGTAGACTTAAAAAATGGTGCAAGATAAATGTCGATAGCTAAATTGCTTCACCCTCAAAATCGATGTTGAAAATCGGCGAAAAAAACGCAAAGGGGTATGTATGGGAAAATTGGTGAAAATCGAAGGTCCAGCTTAAAAAATCTGCCAAAAATCGAAAAATCAAGATATCTGCATAAACCAAACGGCCTTTTGAAGCCTCAACAATCACCCGGAGAATGAGCACAAGTTGGAGTGTCTACCTCAATCGACTAAAAAATGGCGAGCATTTTAGTGATTTAAACCAATTTCGCAAAAAATAGCGGAAAATTTTGCATCCCTAATCCGAATTTTGCATCCCCTGATTACGAAACACACCGATATTTCATCGAAAAATCAATGATTCAATGCGAAATTCCAAAAAAACCCATCCAATCAAATAGTTACCATTTTCCTCCACGAGAACCGTTCTCAAACCGAGAACGAATTTCTATTCATTCATTTGCAAAATTCCGAAAACAAGTCAGGCCCATTTCCGCCAACAAACGAGGAAAATGAGTTACGGTATACCGGCGGGGAAACTATTGTGGCGTTCAACGAAGTATCGAGTGAAATCGCGAGACTTTGTGTCACCCACAAAGCCAGGCTAAACACCAAGGCGCCGAACGCACCATAAAAGTCATAAGCATTGTCCGAGTGTCCTCAAGGGACCCTCGGACAATGCCCGGCTTTGTCTCTGGCGCTCGAGACGTCCCATCCTGGAACACGAAGGCAAGGGACTTGGATGCGAGGGAAAGTACGGCGTATTTTGAGCCATCAACGCCCGAGCGACGGTGCTTGGACACTCGACGGAGAAAATAATGTTTTTTCGCAGTCTAAAGCTGCAATAACGTCACCTTGTAGGCAAAACCGCCTGTTCTCTCGTTTTATGGCACTATCCGCAACCAGCGATCCTTCCTGAAGGATGAAAAACCGGTTTCAACTCGAAAATAAGGGTAAAATCGAAACAATCCTGAATGAACTTGGAAAAAAATACTTTTCATCGTTGAAAAACATTGTATTCTCGTGTACTTGACAACCCCTTCTCATATTTATCCTCATATACTATTCCCATATAAAAAATGATTTTCAATCATTTCTTCGTCATTTTCTTCCAAAAAATTCACTCTTCTCAGACTCTCGAGTCTCCGAAGAGAGGACTCTTGCTCAAAACGATCGATCCTCGATGAGCATTCTTTCAAACGGCAACCCATTCGAGGATCGTAAAAAGTCCAATTTACCGATTCTCGGGTGACGAGCCCGCTGGGTTTATTTCCATTTTGCCGTTACCTTTCGCACGTTTGTGCAAAGTCGCTCATAGTCGTACGTTTGAGCCTGCACAAGGCTCAACCGGGGGAGGGGAAGTGAACGTGTAAACATTGTTATTAAAATTTGCACGTTGAACGGAATTCCCCGGGCAAACGAGACGCGAGAGGGCGCTCTGATCGAATAGAACGAGGAAAATCATCGGCAAAGCTTGCCTCGATGCCTTTTTCTTTCTTCCTTATTCCGAAATGCGTAAGTAACCGGAGAGATTCCTTAGAAAGTTGTTTCTCGATATACAGACATAAACGCGTCGTTACATCGAGGCATATAATACACCGGGAGTCACGTTCGATAAGCTTGAAATTACACACGTATTTACGTATGGTCGTCACCTCGTCGAGCAGGATTATTATTTATGACACCCGATTTCGTCACCGGTTCGATGCGTTACGATACACTGCGGACTTTGTGCATCGTACGGCGTTTACGTCCCTACAAACCTCGTTTTTATCACACACTCTCTCTTGTTCAATCAAGAGTATAAAAAAAAAAATGTGAAAGAGTGTCTTTTGCTCCGCGTGTGCGATTTTCCCCCCCTAGAACCTCACGCCTATTTTCGCAGCACGCTACGCCGGACGATGAATTTTTTTCAGAGACTGGTGCTTGGCGGTAGGGTAGAAATTCTTTTCTCAACGGGTTGCAGCGACGAGGACGAAAAAAAGTATATAAAAGTTTGAAGAATTTTTGAAAAATAAGGAATGTAGTTTTAAAACGCGTTTTTCAAGGTCATCCCTGTGTCGAAGGGTGTTTTGGAGATGCAACGTTCCGAAAGCCACAGAGTCGGACTTTTTTTCGGACAGAGTCGAAGTTAGAGATTCGCGCGAGTCTCCTTTGATAGGGGGAATGCGGTATCTAGTCGAGCAGTCGACACTGGGCGTGATTGAGATCGAGGAAGACGGGGAGGGGGTAGGAAATGCGGTAGAGAAGAAGGGAAAAAGCGAGCGCGAACGTATACACGTGGGACAATTCTGAAGCATCGATGTCAACGGTGCATCCGTGCTCCCGCGGGATTATCATTGTGGAATAATGTTGACGCACGAAACGAAGGACGTAGGAGAGGCGGAAATTGGAGACTCGTAAGAGACGATTCGCAATTTGGAACTCGAGCGAGGTAAATGAACAGCGAAAACGAAATAAACCTCGTCCAAAGAGTCTGTGCATCGTCGCTTTCGCTTTTCCGTGATCTCGCGGGGAGAGAGCGATAAATTCGCGATAAACACAGTTTTCACTCAAACTGTTTGCCGTGGAGAGACGAATTATTCGTATCTCGTTATTTTTGAAGGAATCGTAGATATGTTATACGATAATCCTCTCAAGTGGTTTGTCATAATTATGAGATAACGAATATCATTACACACGGATGACTCTCAATCGGCCGGAAGTTCGCCGGATCGCGGATAAGAGACAGCCAAATAACGATATCGAAAGGGGAGGGAGCTCATTGTTGACTTTTTCTCGCGCGTATTCGTAGCTTACATCGACGCGGTTTTCGCGATAAAAAAAAGATTTCGACGGACGGTTTCGTCGAAACTTTTTTCATTTTACCTTCCGCCTCGGTGAAAAACCGATTTCGGATTGTATGACCGTCGACCGTGCGACTGAAATTATCGTCCGGAGGAGGGAAACTTTGACGAATTCGTGTTTTCGGAAGTTTCGAGAAAGAAAAGAACACAGAGAGAGAGAGAGAGAGAGAGAGAGAGAGAGGGAGAAGAGGTGACACGTACCTCGAGTTCCTCGTAGCTGCGAAATGCGAGGATCGCGAAGCCGTCTATAATGTCCTCCTCGAACGGTGGCTCCTTGTTGCTCGTCCCGGTGGAGTTTAGGGATGTTTTCTTTCTCGGTCTCGGTGGCCGCGGTGGTCTCGGTGGTCTCGCGTTGTTTTCGCGTGGTTTACCACCACCGGGCCTCGATAGACCGATACCGAGGCCACCGGGTTCCTCGTCCTCGCCGCTGTGGCTGTCCTCCTCCTCGGGTCGTTGCCTCTGTAGCTGCTGCTGATTCTGGTTCTGATGATGGTGAAGGTGATGGTGGTGGTGGTGGTGTTGATGGTGGAGGTGGTGGTTGTGCTGCTGCTGCTGCTGCTGTTGCTGCTGCTGCTGTTGCTGCTGCTGTTGCTGCTGCTGCTGCTGCTGCTGCTTCGAATTAGCCAGGCTCTCTCTCTGCGCCAATATTCTCTGTGCACGCTCGCGTCTCCTGTTACGCTGGTTCCTCTGCTTCACCTCGATCTGCTCCATCTCGCGACTTCCGCCCTCGTTTATTTATATACTTATATGTATACGTATATCTATGTACATAAATATACACACACACATACATATACATAAATATTCGCGCGTGAAAGTGCGTCTAGAAAATTCTATGTAAATCGGCTGTACGCGCGATACGTACGAACAGAGCCCTCGGTTTTTCTCACTCTCTGCAAAGTCGGAACGCTCGAAATCGAATCGACGAATTCGGCGAATCTCATCACAGGAATGACGAGTCCGAGAGCGACGAAGGAGCGTCGGTCTTTGACATTCCTCGTGCCCCTTTGTCTCCTACGTTCGACCTTGGCGAAATTTTGCCGCCATTGTTGCTAATAGTGATAGTTGTGTTTTGTTTTTTCTTCTTTCTCTCGCGTTTTCCTTCCTCTCTCGAGTCTCCGTCGGTATCGCTCGATCGGTATCGCGTACGAGCGGATTCGGTTCGTTTGGGATTCAGAGGCACTTGGCGCTTTTCCTCGCGATTCTCTCCTTGTTTTCCTTCGATCTTTCGTCCTTCTCGCTATCGTTGGCCCTCTTTACTACTCATCGCGTAACTCCTCGTCGTTGCTTCTCTCTCTCTTTTGTTTCCCTCTGCTCCTCCCGTCGCTTCTCGCCGCCACTTTGATGCCCCGACTCGTGAGATCGCGAAAACCCTTTGCTACTTTTTCTAGCCTCTTTTCTCCATCTAAATTCACTGTACAAATACGAACACGTTTACATGTACCCTCCTGCGCTGTATATACCTATATTGTTGTCTTTCTTTCTTTCCCTTCCTTCTCTCTCTCTCACTCTCTCTCTCTCTTTCTCCCTCTTTTCTTGTCTCTGTCACGGGCACATCGATCGCACGCGCTTCGGAGTCTGCCGTGTGCGTTGGGTATGAGGCAAACACGGCACCAACACCGATGACGGACCGAGAGAGTAGCAATACGTACGAGCGAGATGGATTGATTTGATAAATGGATGTATGAAGAGAGAAAGAGAGAGAGAGAGAAAAACAGAGAGAGAGAGAGAGACAGAGCGACGTCTTTGCACGCGAATAAACGGCGAAAAAGTTGAAAATTTACCGTTTGCCGAGTCTGGACGATGAACAAAAGAAAAGCGAAAAAAAACAGTAAAACAGAAGAAAAAAACTCACGCACCTCCGTTTCGTTTTTTTTTCTCTCCCCCGTTCACGATCTCCTTATCTCCGGGGACTCATTCTTTGCTCCTCTTTTTTTTTTCTCTATCAAATTTCACACAAAAATTCACTACACACCACGATCACTTTTCTCCCCCTCTCTCTCTCGCTCTTTGATTTTTTTTTCTCTCCTTCTTACGAACGGATTAATGATCAACTTTTGATGTATCACTCGCGTCACGCGTAAATGCAAGCGAGATCGTGAATGCACGTACGTGCGTATGAACGCACGCACGCACCTTTATTACGGTTCGACGATCTGTATGCCACATCGTTGCACTCTGCCATTGCCGTTCCTCGTAATTGAAACGAAGGAAATTTACCGCGAGAAGGAATGAGAAGGAACGAGTGGAAGAGGGCGAGAGGACGAGAGAGAGAGAGAGAATATACGATGAAATATGACGATCTAACGCGATAACGAGGCTTATCGAGCCAATTGTCGATCACTTTTTGTATCCTTACAACACCTTTCGCGGTCGCATAGTCGCCCGTGTTCGGCCTCACTACCGTACTAAATGAAAAATCTTTCGCGCACCACCTTTGCCCACTTTACATTTTTTTCCTCTCCTCTTCGCGTCTCCCCGCTGTCGCTTCACCGTTCACGGGCTGTCGTCGTCACCCCTGCCTCTCTTTCACTCGCAAAATAGTAACAACACTGATTGTACAAAAGGAGGAAAGCAAGAATCACGTTCGTCGGGAATTTTGATTTATCCTACGATCGGACGATATCGACGGTGTTTCGTTTTTTTCGCTTCTTATTCTTATTATTATTATTATTTTTATTATCATCCTCCGTTTCTCTCGAGCTGGTTGTTTCTTTTTCTTCTTTCGACAACAGTCTATCGTCCCATATTCCCAAAGTCGTTTCTACAGCGAGCTTGTGCCTCTGCCGCCAGCCGAATGTACCCCGAGACTGGTCCGAGGGCTCGCAGTAATATTACTGGTACACCGATTGTTTGGAATGGCGGATCGAACGGACACGCACGCTTGCCGCATCGTCGTCAATGTAAAAATGGCCGCACGCGCGCCGCTGTCGTCGTGTCTCCGTCGTTTGTCGCAATTCCTCTAACGAAACGCACGGTTCAACATGATACCTCGCAGCATTTTTAATTACAATATATGCGAGAGTCGCGTTCGTCTCGTACAACCATAAACAATGCCTTCTTTCTCATCTCGATGATTTTTGCAAATATATATACATATATGCTTGAATATCTGTGTATATAAGGATATATATATATATATATATATATATATGTTGTGTGTGGCTACGAGTTTTATTTCCTCTCCCTTATGGCCAACGGTGATTATCGTTACGATGTACACAGGGCGTTACATTAGACAAGATTTGGCGAGAATGAAGCGAGTACAAGAGAGAGAGAGAGAAAGAAAAACAAACAAACAAAAACAAGTCTTCCTCCGCCTCGGCCCGCACGCGAGAACACACACGCCCTAATTACACGCGAATGCTCCGCGATTAGCGGCGCGGATTGTTCGTTCCAACACCGCGCATTCTGTCAGAACCTTGCTTCCTTATACGCGGTTACGAGTTACAAGTACATATCAAGGAGAGCAAGAGAGAGTAACAGAGAAACATGGCGTTGCGTGCACATAGCGAGGGAGTACAGTCGATGATGCAAGTTTTTTTTTCCCATCAGAGCCACCTGACGTGAAATTTCCCGACTAACTGTGAATACCTCTTTGAGCACGGATATTATAAACGCTTGTGTAGAGTCAACCTTTCGAATCCCGTTCGTTGCGCGTCCACCTGGTGGGGAAATTTCGCATTAATACCAATATGGTCACATTTTTTAAAATACAGTAATGAAAATTCAACTAAACATAAATACTCAATTCTGTTTGAGTAAAATTATTGAATATCGAAAGGTAATTTTTATTACGCCAAACTCCGTTATTCTTATTCCTGAATAGATCGTTTCGCTCGTTCGGAAAATAAGTAAAATATGGAAAGCTGGATGTAGATAAAATTCACAGCACATTTCAATAGAATTACACGAATCGAGCCGTCAAAAACATAATTTTATTTCTTCTCCGCAATCCTTGTTACTCTCTACCTATAAACATAATAATTATTAGACAGAAAAGTTATGAGATTATTACCGAACGAACGGGTTCCACACACGCTCCTTTTGTATATGAAATGTGGTCCAACAGGAATATGGTACAGTAAGCCGACAACAGCGCCGCGCGTGTTTGAATAATGAACTATACCGACTAATGATCGTTCTATCGCTGTATATGCGCGCTCCGTACACGGAGGAAAAAACGAGTGTCGCGCGCCAGCTTCGCCGTGGCAACAGATGAAAGCTCGCAACGCGTAGCGGCGAAATTGAGCACTACTCCGAACGAACGCCGGAAACTTTGATAGTTTTCGTGTCAATGTTTAAATCGACAAATTGATGAAACTCCTCAATGACTTTCCATTATTTATTGTATATGACAGCAGCGACGATTCGTGAGGTACTGAAATATGTGTATGTACATTGACGTAGTGATAACGGCCTAATATTTACAAGTACATCGAATCATACAAATGGTAGATATTGATTTTTCTTGTCGTACATTCTTAATTGGTTATTTATCCTTAATCAATTCATAACGTTGTACCGCTTTGATGTAATGTGTATTTTATGTTTTGCTTATTTTTTCCTTCTTCCTTCTCATCGAACAATCTCGTGGTTAACTGACTTTCAAAATAGTATTTCTTTCTATACTTTTTTTTTGGCACAAGTTCGCCGTAGACAGAGTTCGGAGAGTTCGAGGGGGGTATAAATACTCTACAGTACGCGACATTCGAACGGAGCTCGTTTCAATGTCTCTTTCTCTCCGCTCTCAATTAATAATAAGAAAACGAACACTTTTTGTACGTGCGAAGAAAAAAAACAACGCAGACGTCCTTTCACCGTTTCAAGACCTATTGTGTGTGACAAGAGGCATATCGGAATCGAGGAGATCGTTTCTTCTTCCTTTTTTTTTACAAACAATATGTCGTTTCCCGAGTAACAAAAAAAACGAGATAAAAAGCGAAATTTATTTCTTTATTGATGAAAATCTTCCTCCCAATTATCTTAATCTCGACCAAGTTTGATCTTAAATATCCCGAGTGTGTGTCGTTTGCGTGAGAAATCTTCTTAATTCGTAAAGACCATGAATCCACAGTCGAAATATTGTCCTTCTTGAAAACAGAGAACGTATTGAAGAGGGAAGATATTCGGACTTTTAGGACTGAAGACATTTCGAACTCGAGATATTTAAAAACAAGAAAATGGAGAACAGAGTCATTGACGAAAAAATGATTTAATAATCTGTAAAAAAGAATGATAATAGTCGACTAAAACAATCAAGATAAAACTTTAGATAATTTCATCCTCGATTGATCATCGTTTTTCAAATTCTCCAGGCCGATAATAATTCAGATTGTGAAAGAAAAGCCATGCATCCAATGAGAATAATTCGTGATTATTACGACGAAAAATAATCGTGCTTTTTGAATCGTGACGTTCTCCTTTTTTTAATTCGCAGTATGATGAGATGAATTTCCGAATAAAATTCTCGACGTACAGTGTCTCAAGCGACGCAAGTTGCGTGAAACTATTAAAACAAAAAAAAAAGAGATTCCATATCAATGAATAATTTATGCGATGTGCACACTCACACACGCGGACTCACACGCACAATTTTTACAATGTCCCGGAATCGACGAACCTCTTTTTTTCTCATTCGCCAAAAATAACACACGAAGTTCCACTTTCTCCCGGATATTTCGTCTTCTCATATTCTTCCACAAAATTCATTTTTCATTCAAAGAACTATTGAAAATTCGTCTCAATTGACGCTTTGATGTTGCTAAGTACCTCGACGAGCAGCCTCGACTATGACTCGACTTTTTTGAATTCCTCAAAACAGTAAAAAAAAAAACGCTGGATCGTCCTTTAGGAACTCGGTATTCGCATCGACGGTCTTGAAGCTAGTGTAAAAGCACATCGAGGATCAAGTTCCGGGACATAAACATACGTAAATAGCACACATACACGCTTCTCCGTTTTTATCCTCCTATTCGTTTCACCGGATTATTCGTCCGAGCGTGTCTCAAGTTGGAACGTACCATCACTGACGAATGTCGAACAATCGTCATCGCAATCATTAACGCGAATGAAACTTCGCGGTACAGTGTTTTTTCACTCACGCCATTTTTTATCGGTTGGTCCATCGATAAACGTCTCTTATAAATCACTCTCGCGAGTTCATCGGAAACACCGAAAAATCGTCGTATAATTCGGGCACATTGATTTAAAAAAAAAAAAAAAAACCACGAAACAAAGAGTTCAGCACTCGTCGAGCTAAATTACAAATCCTTACGTCTATCGCTTACGTATGAATATTTTATATATATACTATACATACATATGTTGGTATACACAGGCATACATATGCAGTCATGTGCACACATATGTATGTATGTACATATATATATATATATATATATATATATATATATATGCATGTATATTAAAAATTTACTACACATTTCGGGATTATTTTACACAGAATTTGTTATTCTATCTTGACAATTACTCAAGTCGATTAAGTAACTTTGTTAATGGACACGGACAATTTTTTCTCTTCTCATTTCATTCATTTTCCTCCCTCTTTTTTCCCCAAATTTTTTCCCAGCTTCTCGCGTTTTTCCCGTTTGGTAGGGAGGTTCGATCGATTCGATCTGAATTTTTGTTTCGTCGCTTCGGAAAAAATCGAAAAGAAAAAATGAAATGAAACGAAACAAACGATTTCGTCCATGAATGCGAATAACGCGTGCGCTCTGTCTGGAATTAAGTCACGTTGTATAAAATTCTAAACTGACATTGAGGTGCGTTAAAAACACGCGGTGTTTCGGTGACTCCGTGGGAAAAGTGGCACTCGGAGATCGGGGAAACTTTGTTCAATGGTACGAGGGACTGAGAATTTTTCGTGCCGATGAGGAATTTCGTTGTGACGGCTTTTTCCTCAGGGGAAGAGAGCGGCGATTCCGTGATGCTCTCTCGCGCAGCGGACTACCGTAAACCGATTTTTTTCACTCTTTCATGACGATCATTCATCCGCGAATCGAGTTAATCGAGTCACGTCTCATCGAAATTGCAACGATCCACCGGAAGGATTAACAAACTTGTTTTCAGATCGGCGATTCAACGATTCTCGCGGTTGGCATCGTCGGAATCCAACGAATGTACGATAAATTTCATTTTTATCGTCCGCGTGTGACGAATATATTCAAGTTTTTTCATCGTCATTTTTCGAAATGACGAAACTCGCGAAAATCGTTCTTTCGTCGAGCTCCGACGATGCCAACTCCGACGGATCTCGGAGGATCGATAAAGGTATAACATTTTTGTCGATTCTCCGATTCGCGTCTTCGTCCCGGTTCTTTTCATCCGCGACACAATTTTTTTTCTTCCCCGTGCGGAAGCATTGCACAAAATGAATAGCGCGAGGAGATTTATTCATACAAAGAGCGAATTGCGGTAAAAGTATAAAAAGAAAATTGGAAGATATGTTTATACTCGTATATATGTATCTATAAAAACTACCGAGAGAAAATTTGGTACGTTTCTTTTTATCAAGGAAGAAAGCTCACGCGGAATCGACCCTCAACGGACGCACTTTCTCGCGGTAACGCGAGGGGGTTGCGCGTGGCATAACTCGATTTAAAGCCTCGCTGAATGAAAAGCAAGGGCTCGGATCTGAAAAGACGTACGCGCATATTTCAAAGTACGTTTTTTAAAAGGCAAAAAACGATTTCTTCGTAAAAATTTTGAAAAACTAACAACATGACGGACTAGAACGAAACGTCGGCAAATTCGAGTCGGAAATTTGTCCGGAGTACCCCCAAGGACGTTCCGGAAGTAGCGTTCGAAAATTCGTAATAAATTAACGGAATTTATCCTCCTCTCGAGAATACTCAAAATTCGAATTCCGTTTCGGTCTTTTTTTCGTCATTCTACTTCCGAAGCGTCCTCGAGACCGTGCACGTGGCCGTTGAGAGTCAAAATAAACGGCAATGTCCCGTCGCGTATTTGCGAAAATACGTTCGTTCGAAAATGCGTAAAAAAATATCTCGATTTTTGAAACTTCAACGCAGCTCCCTCTCTTAACGCAAAACAGCAATTTTTTCGATTTCTCCACGGTAGTGAGTATACATACATATAATAATAATAATAATAATATCCTCTATTATCAACGTTTCCCCGAACTGAAATGCAGCAGTGTTGATTCGTTATTTTTCTAAACCGTTCGATTATTTTCGCGATGCAATTACGAATACTATCGATTACCCGCCAGGCTGTAAATTACCGTCCGGCTATCTTCCGGTGGAATGATTTTTCTTCCGGTTTTATCGATCCTCGATTTTTTTTTATCTCTCTCTCCGTCGAGATTCAGCCAAGAATTTTGGCGAATGTCAAAAGAGAGCGCCGTCCGCGCAATGAAAAAGTGAGAGAAAAAGCATGCCATTCTCCAGAGTTCGGAAAACAAATATTTTATTCGAGCGAAGAAAAAAAATCAATCTACAGTCTCCGTGTGCATAAAAAAAAAACATCGAGGACGAAATTTTTTAAAATTCACGTTTTGCTCGGAGAAACGTTGTCCGATTCTTCGAGAGTTACTTGGTATCCGCGAATCACGGAGGAAAAGAGCGTGAGAAAGCTCCAACGAGAATTCACAGGTTGTGCAGCAACACGTCCGAATATTCGTGGATTTTTCAAAAACGATCTCTCAAGCTTGTTGCAAAAAAGCCTTCGGCGACGCGCGATCCGCGTGAAAAATATCGAATAATCGTACAGTTGAACTCGAACGTCGTGATCTTTGGCGATTCTTTGTTTATAACATACTTTTGTCAATTTTTTTTTTCGAGATTTCTCATTTTGCGTTGATTTTACGTTCGTGCGTTTGAAATTACGTCGAAAAACACGTGGATCCGCGCCGCCGTTCGATATTATTCCAAACAAGGGAAACTCGGGTTTCCTGAAAAATTTGAGAGCCCGGAGTACGAAATTCGTTTGAACGGTCGTAGCGCACTTTTTCTTCGTAGATCGAAAGAAAAAAAAATCGTTTCACCGGCGCGAAATATATCTCGATCGAACGAACGCGATGAAATTTCGAGTCGAGATACGGGTCAGTTTTTCAATACGTTTTTCCGTACGCTCGAGAGCCGGTGAATCATTAATTGCCAAACGGAGAATTTTCGACTCGAAATTTCCATCTCAATGAAGCCTCGAATCGTTGGCATCCATTTTTGAAACACTCTGTGTATACGTATAAGGTGAAAAACGTACGATAATCGTCGTAATCCCCGGCGAAACGATTTTCGTCTTTGTCCGGCTTTGATGACGGCGTAAAACGGAATTATTATTCTCCAACGGAAGAACGAGACGTCAAAATTGTAGAATGAAAAAAAAAAGTATAAACCAGCACATTTTCTCTTTATATAACCGATAGAAGATATGGATTCGCTCTCTCTCTCTCTCTCTCTCTCTCTCTTTTATACGGAAATCTCGGAAGCTACCGGACAAGCCCGTTCCTCGCGTTTCCCCGCGTTGTGAAAAATGTTCGATCGTTTTTTGTAAATCCCCGTCCGGCGATTTGTCCCAGCGGAGATATTCAGGATTGGCTATACGGATATCTCGTAATTCATGTCGTAGACACTGGCGCGATCGGGCGTCGGGGTCGTTGGCCTCTGTGATCTCGGATCCCCAGGTGCCGTCACCATTTCCATCGAGTCGGTCATTTCGAGGGCCCTGACGAAGGACATTGGTCGCCTGCGACCATCGATCGCCGTTGGTGTCGTTGGCGTCGCCATCGTAGCGGCTTTGCGCTTCACCTGGGGCGATTGATGAGGCGGAAATACCGGCACGCCGCCTCTCGTTGCTGGATGATAAGCCGCCCGCTGCGGCGGTTGATTGACGTACGGTTGTTGGGTCGGACTAGTTGGATTCGAGCAGTAATAATCGTAGGGCGGTGGCGGACGCTGCGAGAGACCCTGATGAGACGGCATACCGATTGCCGTTCCGGACTGCTGAGGATAACCGCTCGGCGAATTGTCCTTCCACATGTAAACACCGCGCTGAGGCGAACCGGCCAATTCGCGTATATTATCGACGGTGTTATTCGTACGTGAATAAGGATGCTCGTTATTCTGCCTTATGAGCTCGCTCTCGGAAAGAAAACGTCTCTGCGGGCTGTATCCGGCGTTCGGGGCGCCCGATATCTGCCCGGGACCGACGCCACCCACGTGGTTATTGTGATGCTGAACGTCGTAGTACGTCGGCGCCTCGGCGACACCTATAAAGTCTGGTCGACGTACCTGCGTCGGTGTGCCTGGATTTGATCTGAAAATACACATGCGACAATTTAGCGATACGCTCTTCTCCGTCTCGGAGACGATCATCCTCGAACACACTTTTGTTCATCGCGTCTGAGATACATCGATACGTACAGCGGGTGAGAAAACGTTTTCGCGCATTACGATTTCACGATTCGAAAACTTTATGACGTCGAGACGATCGTCGCAGCTTCGATCCGACTGCTGTTGGCGGAGTCGAGGGGAACGGAAAAATTTTCGGTATAAGAATTAACAGTCGGCGAATTATAATCGCCACTCGTCTCTTGGGTAACGAGAGAAAGTTCGGATTATTGCACTTGGAAACTTTTTTTTCTATTTCCAAGCATCAATTTTTCATTTATTTACAGAATTTTACGATGCTAATTATTGATTTTACTTTGCAAATTTTTTGGGAATATTCAGAGTTCTGCCTCTCGCTAATTCAGCTAATCACAGCTGTTCGATCTCGTCCGAAAATCATACGGTTTTGGAATCGTTCGTTTGCACGGGAGCTGCTCTTCATACACTTTGTACGAAATACCGTGATCTCAAGGCTCTCGACTTTTCCAATAATCTAGCAGGAATGCATCGATGTTTATTACGCGATGATGACGATGGCCCGCGGAATGAAACTACAGATTTTCGACAGCAAAAGTATCAACGAATCTGAGGATACGAGAAGCTTTTCTTCATAATCTGTTTCGTAATATTGCACGAGAGTCGCGTTCTCGTTAATCGGAAGCGAGACCTCGAATGCTCGAGGCAGACGATAATTAACCGGAAGTTGTGGCAATTCTCACGTTTCATTGGATATGTCGTTTAAGGAGAAGATAAATCGCGGATAAAGCATGAAATTTGAGACAAATCCTATCGAGATGTACAGATTTTCATTGGTCCGTTGTATCAATAATCTTTCAAAACACCATTATTTCCCAGCAATCTCCGAGAGAACCGAGATAAAACGCAGCGTTTCTTTTTCAATCTCATGGACCATAAATGTTTTCTTCGAGACGACGTTAAAATCGATAAAACGCTACACGAATGGCAACGAGTCATGTGCAAACTTTCTACGATGATTTTTCGGAGAAAAAAAAGTCTCGATGAAGAAGCAAAGTCAAAAAAGCGGTCGCAAAGGTCCTTCCACCATCCCTGATACCTGTACCCCGGGTTAAAATAAAAATTGACAATTTCGCGAGGGATGATAACGAGAAACACGATGAAAATGGTATGAAAATTGGACAATCAAATGCTCCAAAGTATGCACATATCTTTGATGTTAAAGAATGCGCGATACAGTGAACCAATATCGACATATGCAAGTGCTGAGCGTTTTAGCCATACAAATATACGGCTCTGGCGAGACATACAGGAGAGAGAGAGAGAGAGAGCAGCGCATCATTCCTGTCGACCAAAAAAAATGTAGCATCTATCGAAGGAAAATAAAGACGTAAGAAAAACTAAAGATAGACAAGGAAAACAATAGAGTAGCAAAACCTAATAAATATTCAAAGTGTCGTTTCTTTCCATTAACGATAAATATATATTCTTTATCTGTCTTTACGTGTTTGTGCGTGTTTCGTGCGCGTTTCGTATCATGTTTTCTGCGTTTATGTGTCTCGTGTGCGTGTGTGTGCACCAGTTTGTGTTTTCTATGAAACAAAGCGTATAATCGTAAACTACGGTACGTCCTCGTAGGATCAAGTTCGTGTTTACCTGCAGTAGGTTGCAACATGTTGTCAGAGAGGCAGCTCCTCGCAGTTACCACCCCCTGCAGTGGGACACAAACTTATCTATACACCATATATCTTTTTGAAGATACGTGCAAGAAAATAAACGAACGAATCTAATCTTCCTCTAAAAGAACACCGACCATCTAATTCGCGTACTTTTCGATTCTTCTCTTGTCCGGTTTATTCGTTTTTCTTGAAAATTTCTTTCCTCGTTATGAGATTGAATCGTGTGTTGGATGACGATCGATGGTGGAGTGCGTGTACGTGTCTGTGAGTGTTTTTAACGAGCAATCGACGAGCAACGAGCGTACGATCGTCGTCTCATTGACGACGAGAAACACCGAAAAGCCCGTGAATAACTTTTTCAGTCGATTTTTACTTGTTCCTTCTTTCTCTCGAAAAAAAATCAATGCTTCTCGCGATAAATGTGTATTTATCGGATTTAGTTTCGATTTCCCCACTTTGGAGTTTTAACGGCGTGAGCGAAGCGTGAATTTGCACTTTGTGCGCCAAATCTTGACGACTTTCGGATCATTTCCGGTCAAAACGACAGTTACGCGAGCTTTCTGCTTTCTTTCGTCGCGATATTACAAGAAATTTTGAAAATTTCACTCGCGAATCTCGAAACAGCGAGAGGAATGTGAAAAATTGTCGATAAAATTGCCGAAGGAGAAGGCTCGGAGCTGCCAATAGGCCAGGAAATATCCGCATACGTGATAAATATTAAAATCGATGTGTTTCGGTGCGAAAGTGTGTAACGAGTGTTTGTGGATGAAATTGTCAGCGTGAATGTGACATGTGGGTGAAAATATCGATGTACGGATGGATTTAAAAAAAACCAATATTTTGCGCACCTCGCTCTTCTTCCCTATGGTACTTTGATTTTTTTTTCGTCCTCTCAAAGTCGTGGTTTTTTTTTTTAATACCGTAATAAAACGAGAAAACGCGTGAGCGCGGTTCGTACCTGCGTATCGGGCTGGAAATGGCAAGTGGCGTTGGTACACCTATAGCTTTGATACGCTGTTGCATCGTCGGGCTTGCACCGCTCTGACCTTGACCTCTCTGAGGCCCTCCAGCTGGTGATCCAGTCGCCTCCGGCGACAGAGGATCGGGAGTGTGACTCCGTGAACCGTTCATTCCCCTAATACGAAAAAACAATCAATTCTCCTACGTTCTCGGAGAGACACCGATTTTTCGTCGATGCGAATCGAGATGCACCGGGAGTCACCTTTTCCAGTGAGATTGTTGCAAGATGAATTTGTTATTTTTCAAAATTACCTCGGTTTTTGGTAAACTCTCAAAACGCAACATGGCTGACGATTAAAATGACAAACGAATAATCACCAAGCTTCGTTTTCTCGCAGTTTCATCATATTTCGTTAAATTTCTCAGCTTTGTATATTTCGAATTTTCCGAATTCCGAATTTTTCCGAATTTTTCCGAATTTTTCCGAATCTCGAGAGCAAAAGTTTTCATACGAGTATGAAGATCAAGGAGGGGGGATGAAACCTACCTCGGCCTGGGATGAGGACTACCTCTCGGATAATGAATCGGATGACGATGCTGTGGTGGCTGTGGATGCCTGGGAGACTCGTTGTTCTCCACAGGTGGCAGGAAAAAGTTGCTCTTCGACCCGTGTCTCTGCAACGGCGGTGTCGGCTCGCAATCCGCCGATTGTGACGCCGTCGGTTCCATATCGGTGTCGGAGCCGTCTCGCCCGGGCGATAACTGAAGATTTGAAAAAAGGGGCGAGGGGGAGGAGAAACAAAAATACTGTAGTACACGATGTTTAAATTCGGCGGACGATCGTTATCGGAAAATCATTTTCGCGTAACGAACATAACGTAGCTGCGACATACAGGGACAATGAAACTCGTTTCATTTCGGAGCTAGGCAGGAATTCGGACCGGAAACGGAACTTTGTAGCGGGACGATTGGGCATCGATGGATGAGCTTCGTCGAGGATTTGGAAATCAGTAAAAACGTCCTTGGACCGTTCTCACGGGCTCGCGACGACTGGAAAAGCTATCGTCGCTGGAAGTTACGATCTGCGGATGGGAATCGGGTACTCGGTGTCGTGGAAAAACTAAAGACGAAAATTGATCGTACAGAGCGACTCGCAAAGAGTCTCGATTCCAGAAAACGACTCTGAGTGATACTCCGAGCAAAGTTTCTCGAGCGTTTGGCTTCCTCTTTTCTGACACTTTCTTTTACAAGGGAAACGGCAGAATTCCGACATCTTTGGTTATTCAGATGTTTAAACTGCGTTTAAATAATGACGACGGTCACGAGCGGCAAAGTAACCGGAAGAGGGTTGCACCGCAGTTTGCGGTAATTGAAAAATTGCGTAATAAAAACAAAACTCGTTTTCACGGTACTCTTCCTGATTCCGGAAGTCGAATTTTTGAAAAAAAAAACGAACAAACGTTAGTATGGCTTTTTCCGGATTTCCCGCCAGGGGGACGTTGGAATTCTGCTGCGTATCTTTTGAAAACCGTCGGGAGGAAAAAACGAACGGGCAATGAGGAATTTTGCTCGGTGTGTCAGCCGGAAATCGCAGTTTTTCGGTTCGATGCTTCGTGCGAATCAACCTGTACTCGCGCAGCGCTAGAAACATCGAGCGCATACGTCTGCACACTGGAGAATTGATCTACAAAAGGTGTTTGTCTATTTATCTACTCAGCGACTACGATCAAACAGGTATACGTGCTTTGCCAACAGGGAGAGAGAGGGAGAGAGACATATATATATATACGTGGGCGTTTGTACATTAGCGGCGAAAAAAAACGTGAAAGCAATAGGCGAGTGAGTAACAGTACCTCAGTTACAAGCGTCAACCTTGAGAACGTGTAAGAAAAGCGTTTTAGAGACCGCGACCGTCGTTAATGCGAATAATACAGACAATTTACGTGTATTGCGATATAAACATGGGGCATATCAGGTAGATTCGATCGGGCTGTGAGGCGCGCATCCTCTGCTTTGCTTTTCAGAACCGGAAGTCGACTCTTCGACGATAATTCCTCCGATTTCTACCGATCTCTCGTTACCCCTTGAAACTTTTCAGTCAGTGCAATTCCGCGCTCGAAATTTAGAATTTTCTAAAGATAATTACAGATTCGAGGCGAGGCATAGTTTTTTTTTTTTGGTTTTCTTTCGGGAAACGAATTGAAATTCCGATTCCTCCAGTAATATTCTCAGCTTCGGTAACAGAGTTTGCACCGTCGTAGACGGTGAATTTGAATTTGAAAGAACGTCAAGACTGTCGTTTTGCTTTCCTGCTTATCGTCGATGGACAGATTTGTTTTTCAGGAGCAACGGAGGTGGGTGAATTCCGAAAAGCATCACTGCCGGAAGGCTTACTCGCTGCTCCGACCAGCCGAATCGTGGGAGGCTACAGTCGTGCTGTCGTCGAATTTACGTGAAATAGCCCATACATTGACACACGAAGAGCGTCGCAAAACTGAACGTAAGACGGGTCGAGTTGAATTCCGGAAAAAATTTCAAGACGAAGATTACGGTTTTTTTTTAATCGAGCGGTTTAATGAACAAATTTATTCATGAATATTTTCAAATTTGTAAAAAATTCGAAAACGATGGGAGAATTTGGAAAATTTTCTAAAATGTCGTTTTCCATATTGTTATTGTCTGAAATTAATGCGTTTCTTCTTTGTGACTGAAACTTTCATAACTGAATGAATTTCAGAGCATAACCGAATGAATTATTTAATAACTCATTGAAAAATCATTAAAAATTGAAATAAAAAACTTCTTGTATACTCGATCCGGAGTTTCGTCCTGAATCAAACTCGACATTATGCATATTCAGTATTGGGACGCAGTGTGCATGAAAAGTGAAAATACAGAGGGAAAATACCACGTGAAAAAAATGAAAGAAAGAAAGGAGCAAAGTTGCAACTAGCTCTTACCTTATTGTAAGCATTTGAACTGGCATTTCTAACACCGTTGCTGCTATCCATGTAGGTTTTTACCTGGTTCTCGCTTTCTATCGTCGATATCTCGGATGTGCAAGCCCCCCGTCGCTTTCCCGTATACTTTTCAGGCTTGATCAGACTGCAAATCGATCGTGCGGATGAATCGTTATGTTTTTCTCAGCATAATCATGATTTTAAGAATAATAATAATAATAATAATAATAATAATAACAAATAACTTTAGAGACAACATTTTCTCGAAATGAAAAAACTTTTTGTTTCAAAATATCGATAAAAAAAAAGAAATTCTCTTTTCGATGAAATTTTACCTCGGATATTGAGGTCCAAATTGTGTGTAGCAGCAATTGTGGAAGCATCCTCGCGAGAACGGATTGTAACCGCCGTTAAACTTTCCCGTAACTTGTTCGTTCGTGGTGCGTCCCCGCGACACGAGGACTACGTGGAAACCCGTTAATCCGAGTATTGGAATAAATAAAAGTGTAACAACGCCCATTAGTACTATTCTGTAGAAGAGAAAAAAGCACAGTCGCGGGTTAAGGAAAACATTTTTGTACGTATACACGTTGATTGCTGATTAATGACACGACGGATAATCGATGATCGAGAGATTAATGGAGAATGAAAAAAAAAAAAGGAAATTTGTATCGACAGACGGTACACGTCGCGCGATGTACGTTAAGGATACGCCACTGTCGTGTCGACTTCGCCCAGCTGTTGTTTGTGCTCGAGTACAAAGTACAAACAAAGCCCGAAGATGCTGAGCATGTGAAAGCTCAGTGACAGGAGAAAGAAGAAGAAGAATCTGTAGTTCCTTCTACCGATGCAGTTGTTCACCCATGGGCAATGATGATCGAACGTCTGGAACCAAGAAATCGAAAGTATCGTTTTGTCCTTTGGTCGAGAACATTTTTCAAAATCGTTTCAACGAGGTTTCAATGCGCCGCTCAACAATGCTGATTAACAGCAAAATCAAAGGCTCTCTGGAGCTGAGATTGAAAATCAACTCGAATTCGGTGAAAAAAACAAAAAAAAACACGAAGAATCTTTAACATTTCACGCGAAAGAGTGAAAAACATTTTGTGCGATTTTTTTAACTTTGTTTAATGGCTTTCGAGTATTTCAAATAAGATTTTTATTGCATTGATCGAGTAATTTTTTTTCATTGCGTATTACTGTCCTCATCTCTTTATCGACTGAGAATCGGGATTTCTTTCGTATAATGTTTGAATTACCTCTATGCAGTGATCGCACACACTGCAGTGAGAACAACGCGGTGGTCTGTAGAACTTGCACGTGACGCACCATTTCATGCGCACCGTTATACCATTTATTTCTACGTTCTTGAACAACGGTGCTCTAAAGTCATCCTCCCGATCTTCGTCCGGCGGAGCTTTGGGAGAAGAAAAAATCCATCGTTTAATCGCCCCAATTGTATTTTTTACAAAAGCTCGTACAGAAAAAGTTGAATATTTCTGAGAATACACTCTGTTTTTGTCTCACCTTTCGGTATGACACCCGGATCCATAAAAGTGGCAAGTGTAAAATTGGCCATTACAAAGAACGCTATGACTCCTTGGAGCGCGGGTACCCATGGATATCGGAAGAGATAATACTGGCATCTGCAAAGGTATACGAGAATTTATGTTTACTGCGTCAAAAGCGCAGGTTTGGGCAAATTTGAGGTACGATCTGTGAGATCGGGAGATGGTAAGAGGAATCAAGAAAAATCGTTGCACAGAGCAAACAACACGACGTTTAGGCGTGAAAATACTGTAGCTGGAATTTCTTTTGTTTTCGCTCACGATGTACTTACGGGTAATAGAAGAAGAGGGTCGTGGTGCTGAGTAAGAGGGTCCAGGCGAACGTTGCCGGTAAATATCTTGTTTTTACGTCGCATCCCGGCATTCTGCACTCTGCCGCGACTTTAAATATTCATATATATGTTGCGACGTTTCGCGTAGCAACGTAATAAGAATTGATCGGAAAATCCAAAGAGGAAAGAAAAATGGTTTATTATTGTAATATTAATCGTGGAGATTTCTGCTACCAGAAAACATGGCTGCGTCCATCGATACTGCCTAGTGTTATTTGCAATTGATGCCTCATGCATCTATTGCGATTTCTCATTTTATATAATTAACACCGTGGTCGTTTACACTCGATATGCTTATTGCGTGTTTATTCACTAATTATCTTTAGGTTTCCGTGGAACGATGTTTTTTTTTCTCCTAAGTCCGTGGATCGTGCACGTCCATGACAACCCCGGGTGGGTCACTTTCGTAAAAACATTTGTGAAGTAAGAAGGCAAAGAGAGGAAAAAAAAGAAAGAATTTCATATGTATATAGAGTTAATTCGGGACTCTCGCGCGTGTCGAGACACACGACACAATCGACGAGGAGAACACACCACTGCACTACTGTCCTTTTTTTCTTCTTTAATATGCATATAGCGTGTAATATCGTCCGTACCATACGTACGTACGATGAATTAGGGAAACGTTGAGATGGGCATGTGGGTACTCTGGAGTACAGCGCGTTCGTTTGCGCCGCCTCGCGGCTAACGTCGGCACTTGTTTTACATTTTTTTTCTAGTTTCAATTGTGATCCGTCCCATGGCAGCACTATCTTGGACAAGAACAGCTTGCGCGTTGGATCTCGGCGCGAAGTTTCGTTCCACGATGATTGCGCTCTATTCTTTTGCTTCTTTTTCGCCTTATGAATACTGATTTCGGCGGATTTGCCAGTTTTCATCTTTTTCAAATGAAATAATTGTGAGCGAAAGCAGTAATCTAGACATTCCACACTTCGACACAATGAATGATTCTATTTCTTTTAGTTTCCATTTCTCCATGATAACTAGTCATGCAAACATCACATCTCGATGTGACATTTTGCTTTACGCACTATGGCGCTCGCGTCGCTGGCGCCACAAAACCGTTGACGATTTCGAATTTTTTTTCGAACGAGGGAAAACAAATCCACGCGCCGTTTTCCGCGCGTTCGAACAAAGAAACTTTGCGGTCCGGCGTGTTCAGACGTGTTTACGAAAAATTTGATTGTGTCGTTTTTGTTCGTGCATCTTTTACTTAAACATTAATTTTTGCCAAACAACCACGAATTTTTTTATCTCATAGCTCGTTCGTTTAAAAAACACGTGAATTACAATCGAGTGAGATTTGACTAATCAAAATTAAATAATAATGACCGACAATAAAGTGTTATGGCGTGGCTCCCGTACTCGCGACGACGACGACTACGACGACGAGGACGACGACGACGACAAGAGCAGCGAAAGCAGCCATAGTTTTACAATAAACGATACCGATTCCGATGCCGACGGACAAAATTCCATTGCGAACGATAATGAAGGAATTTTGGTCAACAACTCGGACGAAGCATCAAACAGGTACACAGTGTATTTTTTTTTCTATTCTCTCACTCGCTATTATCGGAAATGAACATACAAGCCCCGAGATCATACGATAATGATTGACCTCTGTAGTGCAGAGAACCACTTCGAAACGTCCGAGGATAGATTGACGCCGATGATAAACAAAGCAATTCGTAGAAGCATACATCAATTCTCCAAAGAATCATCCGACGAGGAAAGCGTCCATAGCGACGGCAAGATTTCCGAACGCGTCGTCATTCCGGATAGCGACGGTACGTATCTCCAAATGCGGACATTGTCCTCTCAAAATATCGAATACATTTTTTCACGAAAATGCCTTTCCTCATCCATCTACCTTTGAAATCGGTCGAGATTTTCATCATCGAGTACAACATTTTTGCATTTTTAAAATAATATTTTCCTGTCAACTTTGGCTATACTTCAATCGCCCAGAGACACCAATCTCTTTACTAAAAGTCCTTTAGACTTTTTTAGAGTGTATGAAAGTAATACATGCACTAATTAGGTAATGAAAAATTGGGTAAGGTCTCAAACGTTTTATCGCTACATTTTTGTATTTTTCAGGAGAATCGGACACCGATGATTCCATAAGAGTATTGAAAACCTCAAAAAGACACATTGTAGCATTGAGCAGTTCGTCCGAAGATGGCGCTGACGCTAATTTGCCCGACTCTGGAGATGAATCCACGTCAAATTACTCAGGAAATCCACCGAAAACGACGCGACGAAAGTCATCCTTGAGTCCGTCACCCCCGCCGGAACTCGTAATATCAATTGCCGCCGAAGAATCGAAAAAGTCGAATCTCGATCCTGTGCGCGCTCAAAAGAAGGCTTATCTCGAGCACCAACGAGAGCAGACTGAGAGAAAATTGCTGAAATCAAAGGTAATGTTTCTCACGAGATTTCCTTTTTTGAAAATGAAAACCAGGATTTTTCGGATTTGGATTCTTTTTAACGCGACGCTATTTCGACCGCAACTACAAATTTAATTTCATCTTCCATCGATGCTCACATCTCTCCCTTTCAGATGCTGTACAACTCGGGAAAGATAGATTTGCTCCCCGACAAAGGGGAAAAGCTCCAACAGAGTATCATGAGAACCGAAAACGAACTCGAACAAATAAAAAACGATCTGAAGAACATCGATTCCGAACAAAGCGCCGCGCCACCAAAGGCGGCAGAGTCGAAAACTGCGCTTTTCAAGCCGGGTACCCTCGAGATCGATCCGACGTTCCTAAAACCCACGACGACCGATTCTAGCCGAGATTTCGGTAGACAAGCACGGGAGACTTTCGAACGCGAGCAAGTGTTGACCGTGGACAGACTGAAAGACCTGCATGGTTCGTTGTTGGCGAAACCATCGGAAGATCAGAAAACAAGAGACCCTCGTGGGCTGAAAATATCGCTAATGCCTCATCAACAGTACGCTCTCACGTGGCTGTTATGGCGCGAGCAGCAAAATCCACCGGGAGGCCTATTGGGTGAGAAAAGCCATGTTGATTCCATTTTTCACGAACCCTGCAGTGTACTTTACCACGCGGTGAAATCACCCTCAACCGTAATTTCCTTTTTCAAAATTTGAATTTTCATTAAAACAGCTGACGACATGGGCTTGGGAAAAACATTGACGATGATTTCACTGGTTCTGGCTTCGCACGAGTCCTCTGCGGACGAAGAAGACGAGAAGGAGTGGCTAACGACCGCTCGAGTACAAAGTATGTCGATTTTAATCGCAATTACGATAAATTTGCAAATTTGACATTTTTTCGGACGTATTCGTTGCTTCGTGGAAGATTTTGTTTCGCGTTTTCTTCTTATCGCCGGAATTGTACAAATGGTTGCGTTCCCACGGTATTTATTCGGTTCTTTCCGATGCAGAACACTTGGGCGGTACCCTAGTCGTAGCGCCCGCTTCGTTGGTCGCTCAATGGGAAGCGGAGGTGAAGAATCGTTTGAAACGCGGTTTGCTGTGCGTAGAATTGTATCACGGCAGCAAACGGGAAACGAATCCAAAACGTCTGGCGAGAAACGACATGGTCGTAACAACGTACAACATACTATCGCGGGAGTTCAAGGCGACCGGCACACTGTACAAAGTATAGTCAAAAATCACCCGTTGATTCCATCAAAAAAACGATATTTCCTTCTCGGGCGATGATAAAAGTGTCGTTCATTTCTGAAAATTCGCATTTCAGATCTGTTGGAGACGCGTGATTCTGGACGAGGCTCACGTTATTCGTAACCACAAGAGTCAAACGTGCGAGTCCGTTTGCGGTCTGAGCGCCAAAAAACGATGGGTCCTCACGGGCACGCCCGTGCACAATAAAGAAATGGACCTTTTCGCGATACTAAAGTTCCTGAGGTGCTCGCCGTTCGACGACTTGCGGATTTGGAAACGTTGGGTGGATAATAAAAACGCGGCAGGCCACGAGAGACTCGCCACCGTGATGAAAAGCATTATGCTCCGGCGGACGAAACAGGAACTACAGGCGCAGGGGTCGCTCCAGTCTTTGCCGGAAAAGACCATCGAGGCTATCGACGTAGAACTCGATCACGAGGAACGACTCGTATACGACAAAGTCATGGTGTACTCGCGCACTCTGTTTGCACAATTTTTGGCACAGAGAGCGGAAAAAGCTCACACTTTCGAACTCGGCGCTGGCAGATACGATAAACCCTCGTGGATGGTCACTCGTGAGTAAACACTTTTTTTTCTTTCGTTTCAAAGCTCATTGCGATTACTCTTAAACACGAAAGCAAATTTTTGGTACAAAATTTGCTATAAAATGCAGATACGGACACGCAATTTACGAAAGCGCAGAAGAAGCTTTTGTCCATGCACGCCGACGTCGCCGCGCACGAAATTCTCGTTCTTCTGCTGCGTCTGCGGCAGGTATGCTGCCATCCGTCGCTCATAAATTCGATGCTCGATAAAGAAGATATCGAGGAAAATGTCTTGGAGGGCACGGATGAGGCGGTTGATTTAGCGGCTAAATTGAACGACGTATCGCTCTACGAGGACGATGACGAGATTGGCGTAGACAAGAGGGTCGCTGAGCACTTGTTGACCTCCGAGAATCCCGTTTTCGATCCGAATCGTCGAAGCTCCAAGGTGCGTTCTCAGCAGACACCCCAACTTCTCTCGACTTTGCGTCCGTATTATCTTTATTTTCTCCCGTCTTTTGCGTACCTTCCTGCAGATGAGGGCGGTTATCGACAAAATCACGGAAATCACCGAGTCCAGCGACAAAGTCATAGTCGTCTCGCAGTGGGTGGCCGTTCTCGACATCGTCGGACGTGAACTTGATTCCTCAAAGAGCGTTTCGTACCGTATGTTCACGGGCAAAGTTCCGGTTAAAGATCGACAGGTAAGATTTACTCTTTTACGCTTGAGACGTTGATTTTCTTCGGATACCGTTAAAAAAGCTGGCAAAAGAAACATTCAAGCGACCTTATCGCCTCGTTCTTCGGGGTTCGTTTTTCGCACCTCGTACTTTTGCATAGGGAACAAAATTTCGAGCGAAAGCATCGTCGATTTGTGACCCGACGTTCGAAAATCACATTTTTCCAACTGTTTTTACCGAAAATATCCCGACGCGCGACTGCATTCGACTTTAAACGAAGATAATATCCCCGAGTGAAGTTTTACGAACGATCTTACGAATTTAGGGAATAATGGACGACTTCAATTCTCCCCATTCGAGAACGAACGTTCTTCTTTTGTCGTTAACCGCGGGTGGAGTGGGCTTGAATTTGGTCGGAGCGAATCATTTATTGCTGATAGACATACACTGGAATCCGCAACTCGAGTGTCAAGCTCAGGATCGAATATACAGATTCGGTCAAAAGAAAAATGTTTTTATATACAAGTAAGTTGAGAAAAGGAGAAAATTGAATATCGAGAGGGGCGGCGTTCTTACGCGCGATTTTTTTTTTTCGCATCAGATACATCTGCACCGATACAATCGAAGAGCGTATCAAAGGCCTCCAAGAGAGGAAGATGGAAATCGCTGGTAATCTTTTGAGCGGCGGCGGAAAAGTAGGGGGCTCCAAGCTTACTCTTGACGAGATGAAATCGCTTTTCGGCATGTAGTCGCCAAAGAAAGAAAGTGGGCATCGTTCTTGTACAGAAAAATCCGTTATCAAATTTTATTTATCACGATGCTATAGATTACTTTAATCATAATTTATTCGTCGTCGTTCTAGCGCGTAGAGTTAATAAAATTATTCATTTTTCGCAAAACGACGATGAGTATCGCTCTGCAGCCGCCGTTTCGTCTCCTTCTCTCCGTTCAATTTTCACAAGCAGCGTCAACTTTCGCGACGGTCGTTACGTCGCGGCACTTGCTATTTCGCACTCCGTACGCGAAGTAAATCGAAAGGCCTGAAACGAGAGGATTCGCTCGCTAAATTTTCATTCGTAAAAACATTTCGTGATTCATCTTGGTACGATAATTTACGCCATTCGTTGAATTAACAAGAGGCAAATGAATTTGTCCTGCGGTTGAACGCGAAATGATTTTTTTTTACGCACCTATTGTCATCCACACTGCGAATCTTATCCACGTCGCTACGTCCAGCATCATCATGAGATAAACGTTAATGAGTATACTCGTTGCGGGTAGAAACGGGACGAGTGGAACCTGGTGAAAAAAACAAATATTTTCGACTGTCATTAAAACCGAAATTTGTAGAGACCGGAAGTTTGAAAGTTCCGTTTTCAGAAATTATTTTCGAGGCTCAGCCGATTCAATTGATTTTTCAGATGCAATCTTTTTTTTTTTTTATCAATGTGACATTCAAAAATGCTCGGTTTACGAGGCGACAGTGATTATCAGTGAGCTAACCGTGAAAGGAAGTTTTTGTCCAGAGTTTGGCTGGCGATGAATGAAGAAGAGCGTCAGACCCAGAAAACACGAGAGAATCGTAAGGATCGCTACGATCCATGTATTACCGTTGGAGATTTCATCGGCGAACGCGGGGATTAACGACGTCACGCAGATGCACAGAACGACTGTTGAAAAAAATAGAGAAAAAGCGTTACGCGGGTGAAAAAAAGACTGGGGTAAAAGTGATCGTCGTGTGATAGGTGTGGCGATTCAGAAATCGAAAACTTACGCAAGTAAACCTACAGAGAAAATACATTCAACTGAGAAGCGTATCATGAAAATAGTAATTATTACAGTAGATAAATACGAGATAGGTGACGATTTTTCCAGTGAATTTCGTCGAATGATTCAATCCGTTTGCGTTGACCAATTGCTTTAGGAGGAACATGAAAGTTTTTGGATCACGGTCAACCTTCTTCTCGTACGCCTCGCCCTCCTGGTACCTGAGAAAATACACGCACCGTTTTTTCACGAAAATTCGTACGCTTTAGCGCGAAAAGTCGCGGATGAAACTCGAGAGACTTTCGAGGTTTCGGAACTTTGAATTTCATCGTTTTGTCTCCCTCTCGCTCTTTCTGCATAGAATAGTGAATATTTTTAAACTCGCCTCAGTATGAGTACGCAAGCTGCGACGATGGAGTAAGCGAGAAGAGTGCCGATGCTCATCATATCGATGAGCTGATCGAGCTCGAACATCGCGGCCAAAACACCCGTGAGTATTCCAGCTGAGAATGTGCCCATGAGCGGAGTGTGAAATCTCGAATTAACTTTTCCCATCCATTGGAATATCAGACCGTCCGATGCCATGGCGTAGATGACACGAGGAAGAGGAAACATGGCCCCGAGCAAACTGGAGTAAATTTGGTAAATTCACGTTTACATATTTTTACGAAAATTTCCAATAGCTTTTCGTTTCGCTCCATCTTGCCCGCGAATCGTCAACTCTTACTCGACAAATTACGGTTTTCCAAGAGGCAATAATTATTCGCGACAACTACGCAAATTCTGGCAAAATTCGATCTAACGCCGAGTACTTTTTTCCTCCCATAAAACTGGGAGCATCCCGTCTCTCTGCTCTGTTGGCAAGAGAGTCACAAAATTGAACAAAAATTGGTGTTTACCTCGCGCAGAGACCGCAAATGGCGCCGATGGAAACGAGCCACTTTGCCCAACTCCAGCCAAGTTGGTCAAACATGTGAGGAAACGGAGCTGCGGGATTTTGCTCGTAGTACGGCAGGACCGTCGTTAAAACGGCCGAGACACCGAAGTAAGCGAGAAAAACGACGGTCAGGGATGCAACGATCGCTATCGGGATGGACTTTTTCGGATCCTTCGCCTCCTCGCCGGCCGTCGCGACGCAATCGAAGCCGATGAAGCCGTAGAAGCATTTCGCCGCACCGGTAATTATTCCTGATATACCAAAAGGCGCAAAGCCTCCGACGCCGCGTTTGCAATTTTCCGCCGTACACTCGACCGTCAGTTTCCAATTGGCGGAGTTGGCTTCAAATTTAGCAAAAAAAGAAGAGAATCAGCATGAATATTAAATCGTTCGCGAATCAATCGACATTTTCTTTTTCTCGAACTTCATAAAAAAAACGTATTTTCTCCCGTGAAAAAATCAATCTGATCTTCGCAAAGTTCATCCGGTACAAATACTTCTCCACCGTCTCGTCTTCGTTCGTCACGTTTCGAAAAAAATCCAATTCCAACAGCCACAAAATTACGGGAAGAATCGAGAAATTTTACGAGGCTCGTAAAAATAACGCTTATGAAAGTCGAATGAAACATTGTCAATTGCCATTGAAAACATCAGTTTGGAACCAGACTGTGTACATCACACGTCCATAAAAGCAAGTCGAGTGAAAAACGCACCTTTTATAGATCCGGCGCAGATAACGAATAAAACGACTCCGAGATTTACGAGGGTGAAGATATTGTTCGCGAGAGACGATTCCTTGGCACCGAAAGCCAGCGCGGCTGTGGAGATTTAAAAGCAAAAATTAGAAAAATTTGAAAAAAACGATTTAATCATAGAAAAAAAAAGTGACAAGTAGCCGAGAATAACCAGAAAACGCTATGGTGACCCCGAACGCGAAAAAGTCCGGGTAAGACGACAGATGTTCGGCTTGTATGTGAGCTGCCGATTGAAACGCGTTTTTCATAGCGTTATTGCATAGAGTATCGATGTAAGTACTGAGGCCACGTACGACGCTGGCCGAACCGATTATGTACTCCAGAATGAGGGTCCAGCCGATGAGAAACGCGATAAATTCTCCCATCGTCACGTAACTGTATATGTACGCGGAACCAGCTCTAGGAACTCTCGCACCGAATTCAGCATAGCAAAGACCTGATGATGCGATATAGACACATTTTTTATACACGGTAATTACAGGCATTGTTCGAAGCTCCGGGAAAAAGTTGTGTCATATTTTTTGTATGACGTAGCGAAGCAATCGATTTTTCAATGAAAATTAGTTTTCCAACATCCATTATTACGGAATATCTCGAGTCGGAGAAACGCCCATATCTCTCATTCAGACGCGTCTGTTCCCTCACAATTTTATTTGGTAACATCTCGTCTTCGACAGGCCCCTGTTTCTTCTGGCATTTAATAAAAATGGAATTTTACGACGAGATATTCACGCGATACAAAATAAACGGTGCTATGTCGATTGTTCAAAGTTTCAAGAAAGAAACAGGGAAATTGTGTCAAGGGGATATAAGAAACGAAATAATAAAATTGTCGTTCGAAAGCAATGGTATTTCGGACGTGACGCCTCTTTCTATCGCGGACGATAATTTCCAGTCGAAAAAATCTCGTTTCCAGCAAAAATATCTCAAAAGTAGCAAATTAGGTCGTTATTTTCTCGAGTATATTTCCCTTTTTTTTCTCAAGCAGAATATTCAGAGACGAATAATCGGAATCATCTGACAAAACGTGCTGATAATTCGATACCTTGATGTATTTTTTCGCGAATACCGTAAAAAACGTGAATCATACAAAATAAACTCGAAACTTCTTGTTTCGTTAGATTTTATTATCCGAGAAATTGTTTTTTCAAATACTTTTCTCCAAGTTTTGCGATACTCGATAGATATTCTCTTTGGGAGGAACTTGACGACTGGCGATTTTTCACAAATCGTTTTGTTTCGCGCACGAGAGAAGAAAAAATAGAGTAGCTCCATCGCTATTTTGAAATATGGGTCATCTTCTCGGAGACTCATTTAACGTCGAAGCGTTTTCGCCACTTTGCAAAAAACAATCGTGAGACGCGATACCTGCGAACATTGACGCTATCGCTGCTATCGCGAAAGATATAACAACAGCTGGACCAGCTGTTTTTTGTGCAACCGATCCAGCCAATACGTAAACACCAACGCCGAGCGTCGATCCGATTCCCAACGCGGTTAAATCCAGCGTAGACAAGCATCTCGCGAGACCGGATTCTTCGCCAGGCGCGTTGACCGTCTTTTTTCTCGTAAACGTTTTGAACAATGCGCCGATCCTCATGGCCCTCATGGCGTACACCATCTATCGAACCAATCGAACGTCCCGTCAGTAGCATTCTTTTCCCCAAAGCAGCATTTTCGAAATTTCCAGCCGGTCAAAGTTGAAATTTCAAAATCAGAGCACAAAAACGAAAGATGCATAATGCTTCGAAAATGTCCTCTTCCCTACGACCACTTTTCACCGGATTGTACGGCATATTTGAAAACTGGCCAAACGTTCGCTGAACAATTTCTCGATCTTCCGACGCGTTTCGTTTGCGTATGAAAATGAGGCGAAAATATTTCGCGAAATTGAAGGAACGCGGTATTTACGTCTTTTGACGTACACACCGCGTGACCGGCGTTGGAATTTTCCTCAAAAGTGCACAAAAACTCGTGGTATTTTCGTAATTCCGTGCCGAAGATTTTTACGCAAAGATCAACTCATTATTGTGGCTTTGAAAAAAGGATTTTGGTAGTGTAGCAAAAAAAGCTTCAACGTCCGAAAAGTTTGGAGAGATTGAAATTTATTTCAAGGACTTTAGGCAGTTTTTTCGGACATTTACTCACTGTGGCAATTTTCGTCAAATCACAATCCATCGCGAACGAATATTACAGCCGGCATCGAGCTGTTAAAAAGTTTTAAACGATCTGCTCCGCGTCGAACGCGAATCGTCACTGCTACCGTTATTAAACTTGCCTCGTGAATTAGCTCGAGCTCTCCGTCTGACCTGGCATCTTGGCCACCAGATCAGAATAGATTCAATTGATTCGAATAAAATGTATTCATTTTTGTTCCAATTCAAACACAAATTAGCAACACCGACGATCAATTGACCGGAAATTTCGTCGATCGTGGTCGATCGTATAGAAACATTTTGACAATTTTTAAACCGATATTTACGATGAAATATTTCACGAGCAAGCATCGGTTAAAACTTTTTTAAATCGACAAAGAAATATTCATCACAAGGAGCAAGTGATTGAAAAAAAGAGGAGAAATGAGAGAAAAAAACGATGATTTCAAATCAACTTTCTTTTTACGAGGTTTTCATCGTGTTGTTTGCGATAAATGTGACTTGCTTATCTCCCGAGTGATTGTTTCGTCTCTCGAAGTTTCAGGGCATTGTCGGGTACTTGAAATTACCGCTCTAATCTTAGTTTTGCTACGATTGTGCAACTGAAAAATCCTCAATGTTAGCCTCCGTTTCCGGGTGTACACTTGCGTTTTTCTCACTAAGAAGAATCTTGAAGAAAACCGAGCTGCCGAGATGTTATAAATATTTGAAAAAAACGTGAGCCATGCACGTGCTCGTGTTTCGTACACAAGTATATTTTTTTTGTATTTTTGACCGAACGACTTTATTTCATGTGAGAAGAAAATAACTTTCCGCATTTTTCTACAATTTTTGTCAGATTTTTTCCATCAAAAAGTGGGTAAAATTCGCGTTTTGATTTCGAGTTTCTTGAGATTGTACCTCCGGAACGTCCTTAAGAATTTTGCATCGAACGATTCGTGCTTAATCAGCATACACGTGCGCCGAGAGTTTGCGTGCTTCTCGCAACTTGATATGCCTCTCAAATTTCAAGAGACTCCGCAAAATAATTGCATTCCACGATAATTTGCCGACACTTCGAAGAAAAATGGTCTAAACGATATTTTGCCATCAAGACCAACGGTACTCACCAATTTCGATGCGGAGCTAGCGTTCGGAGCTCGAAAATTCGATAGCTCGGGTGTCTGATATAAACTAAACCGTAGCAGTGCGAGAATCGGTTATTTCTTCTACTACAGGAACAACTGACGCTTATCTACCGCTGATACCAGTCAAAACGATAATCCATCGCATAAATACCGCTCGAAAATTGACATGAACAGAGTTACAATAAAAAATTTCGTCTATTCTGTTTTGCGCCGCACGAAGAATATTGATAGTCGGTCAAGCTCTCCGGCTCGTCAATTACTCTTTTTTTTTGTTCCATCGTCGTATAAACCGTCACACATGGGTTTTAAAAAAAGCCGCAATCGTCGCTCACGCAATCGCTAATCAGAAACGATAATGATAAGAAGACAAATAAGATGTCAATCATCATATAAGATTATTATCGCTCAATTAAATCATTTGGCTAGTAAATTCCAACGTGTCAATTAATATTTCATTCTTCGTAGTGAATTTTTTTGTTTTTTTTACTTCTATCGTCACCGCTTCGACGCTCTAATTTTTATGAAAATAACGCGCGATAGAGCTCCGACTTTCCTTTTTCCTCTCGCTCGACGATTCTTTCCGACCAAATCGCGTTTTTACGAGGCTCATTTTTCCGACCACGTGTCTCACGTTTCGACCTCGTGGAATTTCGGGTATCGAAAATAAAAATCTTTCGGCTGAATCATCCGGAGGACAATAATTATTGCTGTAATATTGTTTCGCCGATAAGATTTCAATTTTACGATCAATTTTTGCTTTCAATGTTTTTTCCTCGTGTTTGCCCTCGGCACTCTTTACGGAAACACCGAAACGCGGAAACTCGCACTTCGTTCAGAGTCACGCTGTACGAATCGCTCGTAATATTTTTTTTTCTCATTATTTTAATTGTCTCCTACGAAAATTTCTTTTGAATTTGTTGTAGCATAAAGAAAAAAGTTTCGCAAAAAAGGAGCTACTCTTGCGAATCGCGTTTGGAGTGATTTTTCAGTGACCATAAATATACAGGCTTTTGTTTATTTATAAAATTATTTTGAAAAAAAAAACGTCACATTTGAATATTTAATACGGGCGGTGAACGATGCAAATATTCAACCGACGGACGGATTACGTTATTTGCGCTATAAATAGTTTGTACCTAATCACTCTCGATACGTGGCGTCTTTTTCAAAATTCGACGTACTCTATGGAAAAATGACGATCGTTTCGTCTATAAAATTTCGTCAATAAAAAGCCATCTTCGTTTGAAAATATTACTCGATGTGTACAAAACGAAGAAGATGAGATTCTGTACAAAATTTGATCGATAATTGCAATCTTTCAGATGAAATCGAGAGCAGATGCACGGGGAGATATGATCCTTGACATATCTTCGTCTATATGTACGCTTGCATACGAAAATATGCAGTTATCTTTAAAACAAAATCGGCCGATAAGTCTGCAACACATGGGGTATTTCACGTGGACTCGACCAAGATCTGACCCTCGCGTATATTTATCACGGTTTTGGTAGAAGTCAAAGTAGCAGTAGCACAGCAAAGTTTTTTTTCTCATACAAACTCTCTGCTAAAATAAAACCAATGATTTCGAGATTCAACGATTAAACTTTCTCTAAAGACAAAGCGGAAACTACAAAAACTATGGGGTATCCATATAATGGGAAGGAAAAAGGAGAAGGGGAGTGGAAATCGAGTGAAATGTAAACATACATGGACTTTGCTGCTGTAAAAACAATAAAATTTGACGCCGATAATTCATTTAAATGTACATACGATTTTTTCATTTGCATAAAAAAATTAACGGTGAATACTTATTTCCGACACAGATCTTGTGTCATTTTTTGGGATTCTAGACCTGCGGAACTTAAAATGTAGGTGAAAGTCAGATCTTATTCGAGTTCATACGGAATGGCCCGTATAGATCGATTATACAGGTATTTACGTGTCCATGCGCGTATGCTTATCTCGATATCATTCTAATAAACATCTCGGTGTATATTACAAACGTCACTTTCTCTCCTCAATATTCTTACGATCTAATGGACGGATATGTTAATTAGCTCCACAATTTGGGATCGATCATTGCGTTAAACCTTACTAGTTTCTACGCTCATGGTATGAAAAAAAAAAAGTCAAAGCGTTTGATTTCTGACTAAAACGTCAGTTTGGGAATGAAAGAGTCGTTTTTGTCAATTATTCTCCTCCGTATCCTCGTCGTTCGCTCACTGAATGACCCAAGCAACGAGCATCGGAGCCAGCAGCGTGACGAGAAGAATAACCGAGGATGTACCGTGTTTGTTGCTTTTAGACTGAAAGTAGAAGGAAAGAAAGAGGCTCGTGTAACGGTACATTTTTGCAAAAGTCGGATAGATGCTCGTAACTCGACTCACGAATATGAAATAATTGCAACGATCTCCGACGCAACAGTCGTAACACGTCCAGTCCTCGTACCACAGATGAGTGCAATATTTCATGTTTTCGCGCTTCGTCGTCTGACATTCCTTCTTAGTCGAGCATGTCTTGGAGATGAAATGCTGTTTTTTCCCTCCTTCGGTCCAGTACGGCGCACCTGGGGGAGGGTTGAAAAAAGCAAACAAAATCAATCGGACGTCGAAAGCAACAAGCGGTTTTTGGATTTTGGTTTTAGGCGCCATCTTGGAATAGAGATATTGAAAATCAAGATTGAACTACGATCGGAGGACACTTGTTGATCGATCGCGTGTATAACCTCAAAAAAGTGTTATCGCGATTTCTCTATGTACTTTCATTGGCGAATAATGAACTTACTTCCCCATCGGACCTTGGTCATGCAAACATCCTGATCCTGTTCGCACGTTGCTATGGTTTTCCCGCATTTATTGGCGTTGTCCGCCTGTTCCTGACAAACGTAACACTCTAGGGCGTTGCCTGAAAGCCAACGTCGCTGAATTACAGTTTCCGCGCGCAACGGGGTCACGATTCGTTAGCATCACAATCGTGGCAAGAATAAGGTTTTTCCAGCAATTTTTTTCACATTCAAAACAAATATTTTCTGTCAAACGAGTCTAACGTGCATGTCGAACTTCGAGTCAGAGTCATGAAAACAAGTTTGAGAAATTCGCATTCAACTCACCTATCGTTATGCAGCTTAGAAATAAAAGTGCAAATGGCCATAAACTCATGTTGATATATTTATTAAAAACGTCATTAACGAAAAATAGAGACCGAATGAAAAATAGAAATAAACTCCTTTTCGCGCCTGTGTGGTTGCGAACAAAAATTGACGGCTATTAAAAATACCAGAATGATTCAACACGCTTCGTCAACTAAAACTTTGCGTGTGCATCATTAGAAACACACGCGGACTCGGGCATAGTCGGCTACACTCGTATGAATGCGTCATGTTATTGAGGGGCGGGTCGGGTTTGGAGTAAAATAAGAACCATTGATGAAATAATTTAAAAAACAGGCTTGTCGCGCCATCTGTTGGCGAGCATGTAGACTAACACAGCGCGAGACTCTGCCGGTATAGGCTTGCATCAGTCCGCACTTTTTTTAAATAGTATTTTTTTTCGACCCCGATTATGCAACTGGGATGCTGAGGTGAAGGGACCGAAAGTATGTGGCTCATCGTGAGGCTGCATATTGAGATGTTTTCATCCCTTTTGAGCTGGAAAATTCACTGCATCCCGTTCATACATTATACCCAATAATATGTTTATGCGATTTAAAAAACAGCTCATCGATGGCAAAATGATTCCCAAAGCCTATAACCAGCTGTTGAATAACTTCCGCATTTTCATATTTCGTAACACGCTGGAAAAGCACCGCGATTTTATTTTGGCAATCCAAGTATTTCTGAACAACCGGGTACACATGTATCATATGATGAATAACTCGAACGGATCTGCAGCATACACAGCCAAGTAGAACCTGTTGAAGCTTCAAAGCGATTTCCCGGCGGTTTTATGATCCGGTAGGGAAAACTCTCCGCTGTGAGCATGTGGGCAATGCCAAATTGGCTTCTCTCTAAAACGGCCGGAATCAGTACGGCCGAGAATACAGAAAGCCCTGAAAAGAATAGTCACTTGCGACGCAAATTCGGCCTCGGAATAATTCCGTTGAAAGTGTCTATTATAAGATGAAAACAAAACTGCGGATTTTTCGGTGTTTAGGATGCTGCTCCAGAACACGATGTCCGTGGTACCGCGATCTGGTGGTCGACGCGTTTATAATTGATGACTCGTTTACTAGGTTTATTTCCGGCGCGTAAATAAGAGACGCAACAAGAGATGAACCAGTAGGCCTCTGTAGAAAAGTCGGACAGGTACATCGGACGAACGCCTACGCGGTGTTTGCTTTTGTTATGCATGTGTCTACGTGTATATGCGATGTAGGCACGATATTGATATTAAAAATAGCCTACAGGCCCTTGGGGTATTATTGACCCGTATGTTACAACTAGGGTTACGTTCTTTCCGGATGACTGCTTTGAGGCTACACAGCGCAGCGAGAAAGAGCGAGCGAGAGAAGCCTGGCTTGTACGAGAGCGCGCGGATTCGCGGGTGCAAGTCTTTCCCGATAAAAGCCTGGACGTGGTTCATCCCCTTCCCCACCTCCACCATGGTTCCCATACTCCCATCCACACCATGCACAGTATCGTGTGTCGTGTTGTGTCCTCTCCTTTGGACGATACGAGTCTTTCGGCCTTAAAATTGAATCTCATACGCATGACTGTACATGGACCGTCAGTTGGTTGCAATTCAAGCGGTAAAACGAATTACTCTTTCTCATCTCCTTTTCACATTCTATCCCCTTTTCTCTCTGTCTCTCTCCCTCTCTCTCTCTCTCTCTCTCTCTCTCTCTCTCTGGCTTTCGGTTTTTTTTTCTGCAAAGTGTTCACGTCGTGCGGATACCGATCGGTGGAAATTGAGAAACCCCGATAGGGGTTGCTCACACTGTTGTACAGTTTCAGAGATGTACGGGCCTCACTTTGTTGCTGCTGCACGTGCGCACCCTCGTCTGACTCTCTCCACGGGAGCCTTGGGCATCCGAAGAGAGTATCGCGCACGTTCGTCGCTTTTACCGGGTCGAAGAAGCCCGAACGTACGGCACAAAAGATGGGTCAACTTCGTGGGCAACTTCCGGGTGCCGCTTTGCGTGTACTTGTTTCAGGGTGACATGATTTTCAGTACAATCGCCTTCTCAGCGATTTTCGCAAAGTTTTTCGTCTTTTCGTGCCTCGGATGATATTCGATGAATTCGCCCCAGTTTTGGGCTAACTTTGACGAACCTACGTTTGACATTTCACCGCGATAGGGCCTCAGACTATTCCAGGAGTTTTGAATAAACCTCACGAGTGACTTTATCACTTTATTACTTTATCTTTGAATTTGCATGGGGAGTAACAGCAGTCCCTTTAATATTAGATACATTTTTTTTTTCGTCGAGCCTTTGTACGGTGGTGCACTCGTTTCTTGTGCAGGAAAAGTTCCGTTGTAACTTCGTCAACTGGTCGATTGGAGGTCAGACCGGTGGCCTCTTTTATCGGGCTTTATCGAAGGAGAAAAGGGGTCGCACGGTTGTTTTCCGCGAATTGTATGGTTTTCTACCGTGCTGGCAAAATGTCTTTCAGGTGGGAGACTGACGCGGTAGGCGGGGTTGATCTTGGATCGACTTGGTCTACTTGGGTCGAACGATTCTGGGTCAACTCGAAGGCTCATTGCCGGGTTGAGCGAGTAGACAATGAGGGTTGTTTTGCGGACTAGAACGTGCGACTTATCAGCGATTTGCAGCATCCAGACTCATCTGACGCTTTTCAAATAACGCAAGGCGCAGGTTGAACGGAAACTCGCGGGCCTTCGAATCTATTCGGACCTAAAATCTCGTATATCGCATTGCCTACGTTTCTGCTCAAAGTATATCGAGAAAAGTCAAAGACTATTCGTCACTGGCGATAAAAATGATGATTGTAACGACTAGAGCGCGATGAAAACGTCTTTCCGGTTTTCCAAAGGTTTCAAAGGTCTCTGAAGGAATATCGAACGCAATGACAAAGTCCGCGTTCTCGTCCAGTGGTTCAAAGTTCCGGCTGACCCGCGCGTATGTCGAGGTGCGAACGGAATCTCGCGCGATCGCTCTCTGACAATGACAATGACGATGATTACGGGTGAAGGTAGTCAAGGCAGGTCGCGTTTTGACGGTAATGGGCTGTATTCTCGGGTCACGTGGAACGTTTTGCACGAGGCAAAGAGAAAGAGAGAGAGGGTGAATGCGGGGGTGCGGAGAGGAATATATCGGGTCTCGGGGAAACGGAAGATCCGTGCATTCGTAACCTACACAACACTCGCACTTGGTAATGTCGATATTCGAGTGCGCGACGCAGGCTGAGCAGTGGCGCGGCGGCCAACCACTGTGCGAGGATCTAAAATTATCGGCTGGTGCGAGAGAGCTGGAGCCTCGGATAGCGAGAAAGAGATGACGAGCAGCAGCAGCAGCAGCACGGTAAATCTAATTCGTCGGGAGGTTCGGAAAAATGCGCCAGAGCGAAGAGGAAAAGCGCAGTAGAGCGAACGGGCGCGGGTACGGGAGAAAAGAGACGTAACGGACGTGCAAGAAAAACCGTAGGCCGGTCATTCAATATAGCCATGAAAAAGGCCGGCAGAGTTATGGAAGATGGAGCGAAAGCGGGTGATATGCCGCGGAAGGGAGAAGAAGAGAGTACGAGAAAATTCACAAGTAACCCAGAGCCAGGAGGGGTGGGAAAAGGTACAGACATGGCGGTTTCGCGGAGGGAGGAAGAGCGCGATCAAGCTCGCGGCTCAACGGAGCGTGCGTACGCGCGAGCGCTATCGAACCAAAAGTGGGTATCCGAGGTAGCAGGGAGGGGGGGAGGGAGAGCACCCCATGCATACACCAAGCTGTGCACGGTTAAAAAAAAAAGCTGAAAAACCAGCTACGGTGGATGTTTATCGGAAGAGGTACGAGACAACGCGAATTTCACAACGAAGCACCGGTTTTTCTACCTGCGCAACGAAAAAAAAAGAAGCCGTCAGCCACAGGCTCTCTCGCCCCGCGAAAGAAAGGCGAGCTTGCGACGGTAAGATGGTCTACCGCGAGAGTGTGCAGTAGCGCAAAGCGCACGAGCTTTTTGGACATCGGCACTTTCCGCGTGCCGCGTCTCCCCTCTCTCGTTCTTTCCTCACCTCGCTCCCACTCCTTCGCCTCGTCGAATAAGCGAGAGAGAGGGAGAGAGAGAGAGTCAGAAGCGCGGTGGTGGTGGTAGGCAGCCAGCGCACCGGATAAGCAGGGAGCAGCGGGAGTAGGTAAAGCAGCAAGGAGCGAAAACCCAGCCAGAGTAGTCGCAGTAGTGTATTGACGGCCGCGTCAGTGGGCACGTATTTCGGAATAACGTGTCGCGAATTAAAGAGCACAAGACGCGAACTCGCAATCGCGGAGCTATCGGGAGAAGGAAATGGGTGTTTAACGGGGGGGGGGAGGGAGGCTCGCGGCATAAAGTAGAACACGAAAATTCAAATACTTTTGTCAAAATATATCTACATATGTATGTGTATTTCTAACGTATTGTACATGTATATACACATATATATATATGTATGTACATGAATAAGTATATGAATATACATTGATCTATAAACACGTACATATCTGTACGAATATCCATAGGTATATACGTTGATGTTTATTATATACACGTATCTGTCGATATATATATATATACATATGTATCAATAAACGTACCGATAGAGATAGAGTGAGAGCGAACGAGAGAAAGTGGGAAAGTTACTCTTTCTCTTCCTCTTACGACGGTTGGAGTAACCAAAAAAAAAAAAAAACTGCGATAGTGAACGCCGATTAAAAGAGAATCGTGGTCTCTTTGTCATCAGCAGCGAGGGAAAAAAGCCCGCGCGGTAGAAAGAGAGGGAGAAGTTTCTAATTGACAAATACGCGATAAAAACGTGACGCGATAATGGCCGACGAGGAAAACACGTGCGAGGACTCACTCGGCCCGGGTGACGCGACGACAGCCTTTGCCAAAAAGCTGAGGGGTCGCAAGGGTGCTTTGAAAAAGAAGAATGTCTACATGGTCAAGGGACACAGTTTCATGCCCAGATTCTTCAAACAGCCGACATTTTGCAGCCACTGCAAGGATTTCATATGGTGAGTTTTGTCGTTTTTGTTTACATCGTAAAGGCACTGTCATTGTTGAATCGAATTTTATCCAACCTTTCCATTCCCATTTCCATTTCCGGTGCCAAAGATCGTACGTGTGTATGCTCATCTTCGATTGACTAGGTTCATTCTTTAAATACCAACAATTTGACGGTATTACTCGTAAGAGGCGTTGATTCCGATGAACAATTATCCTTGTCGTCGTTTCCCCCCTTTTCGACAATTCACCTGGAAAAGAAGCGTGCTTGTGTCACAGTTTTTTTCCACGATGTGCAGTTTTGGAGACGCGAAAGCTTTTTTAGCGATATGACCATTGGAAAACGGCCATTTTTCTTTGCCAATTTATCAAACGATCTTTTATCGCGATAGAAATAAATGTGTCATATGAATATGATTTTTTTGTCCTAGAAATTGTAAAATCATTCGTCGCGCGTGAATTCAAAGTTCAAATGGAAAATAATCGATGAAAACATTGAAATTGTCTCGCGTAAAGCACAAACTGTGGTATTCCGAGGTGTAAGTTATTTTTAAACAAGTGTATCAAACGCTTGAAGAGATTTTCCGCGAATTACACTCTTCAAATCGATTTACGCGATAACCGAATCACCGCTGGATCATTCAATCATAAAATGAATGTGTAACACAGATTATCCGTGTACAGCTGGGTAGCTTTCGTACAATTCGAATGTTCACAAATGTGCTGTGAAAAAAGAGACGGATTAAAAGTGTTTCGAAAGTAGGTCGCTTATTTTTGAGAAACAACGATTTTTTTTTTCGTGATTCCGCTTGAAAACTCCTTCTCGATTGATCGATTGCCCCGGGCTTCCATGATGTATAGAACGTCGGGCGATATATTTAGATTTTCGAGGAATTTCAAAACATTGGATCATCAAAATTTTCAACACCGTAACATCACCATCGGTCAATGTTAAACGCGGTCGTAAATCATTGAATTTGAATGATACCGGTGTCTAAACATTATGGCGAATTCTTCAAGATAAAATACGCTAGGTTTCATATTTTCAAAAACCGCAGTTGAAGAGAAACCAAGCGAAGAGAGGCTCTCCGTCCTTAAGATCATCGGACGATTTTCCAAAAATGAAATTTCATTATTTTCGAGTATTCGTGCAATCCGGTTGAGACTCGAAAGAAAAACAACCGCTTGAACAGCATTTCACCGGTTCTTTTTTCGCTTCGCCTCTTTCTTTCCGCAAAATTCGTTCACGATGAATAAATAAACAGAGAGCTTCCCCTCAACTTGCGGAAAAGAAAAAGTCTCCTTCCGGTCTCGGATCATGACTCGTTGATTTCCGCAACGAGACGATTGTTTCGTCCCAAAACACCTCGTGGTACACACCGCTCACATAATATCTTTTTCTTTCGTGAATCGAGAGTTTTTAGCATCAAAGGACCATTTGCGAAGAGCAAAGAATCCATCAAGATAATCCTCGATGTCGCAGACGTAACGTCTGTTTGTAATTCGATCGTTGGGGCTTAAGAGGGATACCTACCGTTGAAAGAGTCAGAGATAGTGGCTGCTGTCTGCGCCCGATCGACGTATGTGTATGGGTCGTTAAATCGCGAGGCCTTGAGCCCTCTCGGTCCATCCGAGAGGACAGAATTTTTCCTCCGATAACATGTATCGATGCTTCAACGTGTATATCATGTACACGAAGGCGTCACTCGAAGAGCTCGTTCACCAAAAAATTGAACGATCGCGAAACTCTCTCCGGGTGCCATTTTAAACTTGGCAAAATTTTGCCATTTGCTGACTGTAAATGGCTCGTCTTAATTCCAAACTAGCAACACACATAATAACCAATTATCCGATAGCTTAATCCACACCGTACGCAGCAGGATAATCGAGGACCCGAAGCTCACACGGTCTTTTGCCCTCCATTGGCAAACCAGTTATCACACGGGTGTTATAACTGGTTTTTTAAATGACGAAACATCGGACGTTTTATAACGAACAATTCAGCACATTATTTCGAGACTGGAAGCATTCAAATTTTTCAATTTATAACCGCATGTAACATTGATTAACGTTGATGATCAAATGCTTCCAAATTCCTCCTAAATCCACCAAATCTACCATCCAACGTTCCGTGTACCGCGTGATATCGAAACGAGTGGGCGGAACAATTGGCGAGTACAAATGCGAAGGTCCGTCAAGTAGCGAGTGCGTCAAGCGTAGAAAACGAATTCGCTCGGTTGGTCTTTCAAGAGAAATCGAAATAGTAACTTCTGCAAGATCGGCGACGAAAAAAGCCCGCGGAGACTCGCCCGAAAGGTTACAGAGCCAAAGAAAAAAAATAAATCCCATAGAGTGGATAAAAAATATTCGAAACCTCCGTTTTATTCACATTCAAACAGGTCGGATTGCGTCATTTATTTGTATGTGTATCAAACGTCAAAGGTACCCTTGACATTTTTAACGATTTCCGTCAGACTTTTTTGTGATAATAATATTTCGACGTCGTATGCGTTGCTCTCCATGCCAGCTTGTCTCTCCCCGAGAGTCTGTAAATTGATAGAAAACAAGAATTGCGTAGACGTGCGCGATCAAACGTGATACGAAGATTGATCGTGCCGAATGCGAAGTTTTTTTTTTACTCAAATCGTGATTTTGCTGACCTCGCTCCGTCTGTTTGACGAGAAATCACCAACAGAGGCTTTCAAGAACGATTCTCACTGATGAGACCGAAATGTGAAAAAAACGATGAAAACTTTTCGTCAACAAGAGACGTCTGATTATGCCCGTTTTATGCCCATTGACTGGTAGGTCAATCACAGCGTCTACACACGGCCATTATTGAGCTTTTTTTATACCATGCTAATTAGGTACACATTTCTCTTCATCTGCCACTACTTTTCTCAAATTTTCACCCATCAACAGTACAAATACGTACAAGAATATGCGGGCACACGAAATTTTATACACTGATTTTTTACGTGAATGAAACATTTTGTGTTGGAATTCAATTTTTTTCGGAATTCTCCTTCGTTCTTGCGAGATAAGAAATAATTCTTTCCATTATTATTCGGTACACGTAACGAGACGATCGAAAAAAATTTGAAGCGAATCTTGAGATTGCTCTCGTGATTGTTTACACTTGTAGAGTTTCAAAAAAATCGTTGAATTCATTGCTCCTTGGGAGAATACCGTGCTTTTTCTCTGTCACAATTTTTTGATATTCATCTTGGTATTTCGTCGAAAGAGCAGCCGTGCCAGCGAGGAGCACCAGGTGCCTGCCTAGTTTACTACGTAGATATCCGATACGTTGTATATAGCATTATAGACACGCTTAATTACACGTTGGATGGGACGAGACTCGAGTTTGTGTATACAGTTAACACGCGGTAGTCTTGTGCACACGTAGACCATTCATATTATATGTTTACATATGCATAACGAGTATACGTTTTTCCAACAGAGTGTAGCGTCAGATAAGCCAGCATTCCTCGTCAGCAATTTTTTTCGACAATAGAGTTCTTTTTTTTCTCATTAATTGCATATTACTTGAGCAACTGTACAAATAAAAGAAAAAATTACGCGATCAACAGGTGAATCAATTTCTTCCCCCTGATTACGAAACACACCAGTATTTCATCGAGAACCCAGTATATTTCGCTCCGAAAATGCAATAGTACGAATTTTATTGATTAATTACTATTTTCTCATTGAAATATCGAGTTTTCGGGAAAAAGTCGAAGAGTTTCGTGATCAGCGGAAAATTTCCGATTGGATAGGCCACTCAAATATTGAAAATTTGAAGAAAAAAATTTTACTCATTTTTCGCCAATTTTCCAGAAACCTCAAAAAGTCGAAATTTCAAAGGCTCGTAACTACGTTCCTAATAATGCTACATACATTTCTTGGGGGGGTTTTGAAACGCTCTCGAGTAGACTTAAAGAATGGTGAAAGTAAAATGTCGATAGCTAAATTCCTTCACCCTCAAAATCGATGTTGAAAATCGGCGAAAAAAACGCAAAGGGGTATGTATGGGAAAATTGGCGAAAATCGGAGGTTCAACTTAAAAAATCTGCCAAAAATCGAAAAATCAAGATATCTACATGAACCAAACGGCATTTTGAAGCCTCAACAATTGCGAAGAGAATAAGCACGGGTTGGGGTGTCTATCTCAAACCACAGAATAATGGCAAACGTTTTACTGGACCAACTCAATCCGGCAAAAAATGGCAAAAAATTTTGGATTTTAAAATTGATTGTTAATGGTCTATATCGATGTATTTTTTCCCGCTGATCACGAAACAAACCGGTATTTCCTCGAAAACCCAATATTTCGGTCCGAAAATCTAATAATACGATTTTTATCAATTAATTACTATTTTTCCATTAAAATATCGAGTTTTCCGAAAAAATCGGTGAGTTTCGTAATCAGCGGGAAATTTCCGATCGGATAAGCTTCTGAAAGATTGAAAATTCGGAAAAAAAAATTGTTGACTCATTTTTCCAGAAATCTCGAAGAGCCGAAATTTCGAAGGCTCGTAACTACCTTTTATATTATTTTTATTTGGATTTACCAGATGGAATTACATTAAAAATTAAGGCGCTGCAGCGCTATCGTGCAATCGCGAGTATCCACCCCTATAGAAAAAAAGAAAGTTGAGAAACAAAAACGACACAAACCGTATAACCATGAAAAATCAGGAAAATGAGAAACAGTCGGATTTTGGCTGATGTAGAATATCCCAAATTTGGTTTGTATGTATGTAAACGTACGTAGGTACCGCACCGTATGTGGACAAGCGGTATATTCGTGACCACAGCGCCTTTTCCGGTCGTACCCAATATCCTTGGCCTTTCCAATCGCATATTGGCGTACTAGAGAATGTAGTAAAGCTTCCATGTTATGTATACACTAATGTACATAACGTATGTATACCACATACAGTATATACGTGTGTGTACAGATATATATATATTAACTGTAATCTTTATTACGCTTATATAATACACGCCGAGTGCACGAGTGTTTGTCCCATAACTCAGGTGATATGTCGGGTGCCATGCTCGGCGATATCGTGAATTAAGAATCTACGTATATGAGGCGAATGAAACAAACGGGCCTTGATAAAAATCCATTATGGAGTAAAGTTTTCATTTCGAAAAATACCGATAAGAATATTTCACGAATTTTTCAGGAATTCTCCTTTATTCTACACGTTTTATCATATTTGAAGAGATAACCGTCGTTCGAAATTGTCCCACGAAAGAATCAAAAGGGGAAGAATCATTCGATGACGTAATTTTTCATTTCGAAACTTTCGTGAAAAGCGTGAATGAGGCATTCTTTTTTTTTCGTTTTTTCCGATCTCCCGCGAGTTTATTCAGTCGTGGGCTTTTGCTGCTATCACAATCGTGGAAATAACGGCAAAACATCGCAAGCTCGTGCCTTCTCGTGCAAAGAGCGAGGCTTGATTTATGACGGGGCTTTCGTACTCTCTCTCTCTTTCTCGCTTGCACGGACATCGAGATATACGTACACACACGTGTTCGAGAGCGTGTCAAGTTCCAATACTCGAGTTAGGATAAACTTTACGTTCTCGCGCTTGTACGGTGTAATATATAGCACGTGTCCCTTTCGCAATGCAATTTATTCGTACACAGAGCGCGCGGGTCTTCCCGTAGAGTTTGCCACTTTAGCAAGGAAAGTGAGTAAGTGCGCCATGTGCCGCTGTGGCGCGTGCGCCCGTTTATTTTTCTCCCTCGCTCTCCCACCGTCCATTTCTCTCCCTATCTTTATCGTCGCTCCTGCCTTCCTTTTGCGTTCGGATCTCATTTCTTCTTCTTCATTTACCTTCGAGCGATGTTTGCCCATATACAAGTACAGTATTTCCAGAGCATCACTGTAGATAAACGTATCATTATATATTTATGAAAAGTGCTGTCTTACATCTTAGAAAAAAGTGTGCGAGCGTGAAACTCTGTTTTTTTTTTCGATATTTTCAACATGCTCCAGCGATCATTTCAAATTCTTCCCTCATTGTTTCGTCATTGTTTCCGAAAACAATTTAATGATTATATCGTTTTTTTTTACATGACATACATACGTGATATACAAAATTTCGGTATTCTCCTCAAAACTACATTTTCCACGCGACGGTCTAACGATAACCACCTTAAATTTGTCAAAAAATGTCTGAATCAATTACCGATGGTCCAAAGGGCGCGTGTAATATCGTAATATGACGTTTTTTTTGTATCACGTGACTTTATTCAATTTTTCGGGTATTCGTAAATTCCCCGAGAATTTCTTCACCATTTTTCAAAAACCTTTCCGGAAGCGGTATGTCGTGTGTCTGAACGCATTCGTACGAAAAAAATGTGAAAAAAATAATGATAAAAACAAATGAAAAACTCGTTGTGCGATGCATCATCCGGGCGCGTATGCAATCTCGCCACTCGAAGTGCATGTGTGTGGAAAAGTTGAGCACGTCCAAGCAGCCTCCCATCTCCTACGATTTCGAGTGTATAATTGAGCTTTCAGCGAATTTTTATGTACGTATAGATACAAAAAGTCCATGCATGCATTCGATGCAGATGTACTCACATTTTAATACAGCGTCTGCTCAGCAGAATCCCCAAAGTTCGATTTTACCCCCGATAGCCCGAACTGTACCAACACACTCGCGATTTCCGGGCGTATATATGCGTTTATACAGATCTGATAATTTCGAGGATTCGCCACGTATGAGTATTCTTGACCTGGCCGCGAGTAGTTATGCATATACCAAGGCAGAGGACGTTCCATCCGAAATCCAATCCATTTTTAAACTCTCCCCCTCTCTGTTCCTCGGGCTGGCTTTCGAATTTTTTATATCGAATTCTCGCACGTTTCTTTCGAATAAAAGTTTGAGAATGCGAAGTATTGCGTTATTCATGGAGTTTCGTCGCGTTTTGTACAGAGATTCATCAGAGAATGATATTTTTTTGCAGGGTTCTGACAAAATAAACTGAATTTGAAAATAAACGAACAAAATCATTCGAAGGGGTCTCTTCCCTGCTGGTATATTTCGGATTCTTTGTGCTCTACAGATCGATCATCGCGCTTTTGTTTTTGCGATACGATCGAGGGATGGTTTTCGTTTTTCGTCGATAATGATTTTGAAAAAGAAATGAAAATATATCGAATGAATGCCTCCTGAGGGAAAAAGGGTTGAAACTTTGGAGATCCTGTGGAGCGAATCCTAGGGGACAAAAATTCGAAACGGATCGTCGAGTTGGCGTGGAATGCCCCATGTATTCATTCTCTGCGTTAGGAACGTTGCTGTGCTATATATCCTTTCAACTTAAGTATGCCACTTCGCAGCTTGAAATTGGAATAAGTCCTATAGCTGGACTGAACTCGACAGGTATTTTTTTTGCTCTCAATTCAACGAATATTTATATAATTATTCAAAGTGGGAGCAAGACTGGAATACTGTCATAAATGGACCAATACTTCATAAAGTTACGTTTCAGCAGAAACATTCCGCACGCGAATCCAACTATTTTTGATTAACATGGCACGTCATTGAAAATCATTTTCTAAAAATCATAAAATCACAATTGTTTGAACAATTTTAAAAGGCTTTAATTGCTTTACAAAAGAGATAACCGAGTTTTCGAATTTATTTTATAACTGACAAACAAAACGTGTTATTTAATGAAACACCATTGTAGCATTTTAATGTACGTATTTTTTTGAACGACGGCAACATTTTCATACAATTGATATTTTAATGGGAAACGTTTCACGAATGTTTCTCGTTTAAATATCAATCTAGTCACATTGTGGGGTTTTGTTGAAGAAAAATCATTGTTGACAGCTTTAGACTGCGGCAGCTCGCGGTCGCATATTCTCTCTCTGAATTTTCGAGCATCAATCTCTTTCATGGACCAAAAGGCAGGCGTCCCAAAGCGCGAGAGAACAATTACGAACAATTCGTCCCATCAAACTTTTGGGCGGATGCAGCGACTCGCCGTCTGCGTAAAAGGCGGGAAAAAATGAAAACAAACAATTCTAATTTTGATGAGAATGAGGTAGAAATAAATCGATTGCTCTATTTTTTTTTTTAAATAACCACCTATTGTTTTTCAATTTTAATTTGAGAGTCTGCCTCGAGGCATCTCGTTCCTCCGAAAACTCGGATTGGCCGCTTTTTTCTTTCGGAACATCCGAAGAAGTTTACGCTAAATGGCCAAAAATACACGTTTCAATGATTCATACCCCCTCGCAGGCGTGGACTTTTAATTTTATCTCCCTCAGAAATCTTCACGTACAAAGAGATTCCATGGATTCGGACGCGTGTCATTATATTTAGCTTTTGCAACAATTTCTTCCTCCGTTTTATTCGATTTAATCAAATTTCATCCCTCGTAGTATAATCGCCATTTTGGGACACAGTTATTATGAATTTTTGCAAAACTTCACACCAGAGTCAAGGCCATTGGAAGCGAGGTTTTTTCTCTTTTTATTTTGCAGACTTTAAATATTTTTGTATACATAGGGTGGAAAAAAAAGAATCGAAAATGTCGAGCGCATGCAAGTACGGATGGTCCTTCCTTTGGCCTTCCAATTTTTCGTTCTTCCGCTTCCTGTTCCGTGAGTGTTATCGATAAGGTAAAATTGGTGTGTATATTCGTGAGTGCTTCGATCTTGGGGTCAAACTATCGCGTGGGTGTGCCGCCGTCGGTTGTCACGACTCCAAGAGGGTGGTATTGAGAGCTAGTTTTTTTTTCTTCCTTTTTTGGATTGAATATACAGTCGAAACTTCCATTGAGTCATGAGTACAAAAATACGAGGAGTATCGAGCAGAAAGCTAAATCTGTCAAATGTATGATTTATTTACTGTTTTACGTGCCTGTCGGTATGTGAGAAAAATTTCACAGAGGGTAAACTTAATCGACTGAAATCGTCGAGAATCATACCAGAAACCCCGTGACATACAATTAAACAGGGAGTATCGTGTTCGAGATTGACGTAGCTTCAATGTTTATCAATTAAAAAACCATGTTAGGCGAACGGTTTGAGCAGATGGATATTAATTATGCAGATTCCAAAAGGTCGATAAGAAGAACTACTCTGAATCTCAAATATTAAAGTACGAAAGATTCATCAGTTAATAATGAACGCAGAACGGAAGTGTTTATTTTCCATCGGAAAACAATTTTGTGAAATCTTTTTGCGTTTTTATTTTATTTCATTGAGGAAAACTCATCGAACTTCTTGGTGCACTAATTGACTGCTTTTAAAGGTGAATAAGCCATGCAACGCAGCTCGATTCGCTCATCTTCTCGCGAGCAAACTTTTGTTATCCAATGGCAATCCTATATGCAGCAAAACGACTTATGTTTGCTCTTTTTCACGGTGAGCTTGTTCAGCTTGCGTTATTTGCTCTATCGCAATCGCTGCCGTCTGACAATTCGATATTTACAGAGGCACGATAACGGAATGCCAATAAATTCCTGAGATACCTGAAATGACGTTGCAACCATCGTAGAATCCGAATGACTAAAAAGCTGCGAGTTAAATTATGTTTGGAAATGTTTTTCCAAATTGTAACCCAAAGACTCGTCAATCTGGAATTTCATCCCCTATTTTGGTGGACATTATTGACATTCGATTCTAGGATAGCCTGTATAAGCTCTTACAAACATTTTCCTCTTTGGACTTGATTTATTTTCCGACTTACGAGGCATCCTACTGTAATACCATAAATAGGACGGGCTTTAACAACTCCCAATATTTATTCTAGGTTGTAAATCGTCGAGTCAGGGAATACCAAAGTTTACATAGTTGGGAAGGGTCACTAAATGCCCATTTTATTCCGTGTAGGTGCGGATGCTTCCCTGATATCTCGAACGATCTATAAATTGATTCGGACATAGATATAGGTCGCTTAAATGAAAGTAGAATCGAGAGACAACTCGTCTCTGTTTATCTTTATCGTCGTGGGTGGCTCGTTGTACCGCTTTCCTCAACTTTATCATGTTCTTCCTAAATTGAACCACGTATAAGACTTTATTGCGTGAACCGTCAAACCTTTCCTCCGCGTTCTTTTTCCGCTCCGTTTCTCACATCCTCGTTCCTCGAGCATTTTATCACATTGCTTTTCATTCTTGGGACAATAATCATTATGGTCTATATTTTTTCATGCGCATTTGGAATCCGTCGCGGAAAGTTTTATTTTCGTTGTTCAAGACAAAGTCCCGCAGTTTCAGTCGTCCGGGCTTTCGGAGCAGATCGAAAAAAAACAGTTGAAGAAAAAGTTGCTGGCGATCGAAGAGCCCTCAGCTGGCGTCTCGTCGAGGATCTATTACCCTCGTAGGGTGTCGTGAAAACGTTTCGATCATCGAGATATTTTTTTTCTTGCGTTTAAGTGACTCGAGTAGCTCACAAACGCCTGTTCAAAGCGACTGGTTGGTGCTTGCGGTGAAAGTTCATCACACAACGTCATCTAGATGACAATGAATTCGAGATCAAGATCATGACCGTGATCTCTCACTCTTCCTTCTGCTTTCACGCTCCCATTTAGTTTTTTTCGACGTTTCGATCGTTTAACCCTTGGATTCCACGTTCGCTTGTCCTTGGCGTTCGACAGATTACGTTTTTTTCCCCCGGAATAAATAAGCGTCGAAAGGGATGCTGCGTGCGCGCGCTCAAGACGAACAGACGAGCTTGAGGTCACGGCACGAAGAGAGGGAGAGAAAAGAGAGTCTATGGCGAGGGATGATTAGGTACACAAGGGGCGGGGGGGGGGGGGGGAGACCTTTTGGTCCAACTTTGAATCGATGAGAATCCGGAGCTGGAAGCACTGGAGGATAAAACAGTACCGGGGCGAGAGTGGTGTTGGGTGTAGCTTTGTACCTCTTGAACCACACTCGCAAGGCTGAAAATAGCGAGCGATGCGCATCGAGAACCCGCGCGAGCGTTTTTCTCTCTCTCTATCGCTTTTTTTCTTTCTGGTCCTCTTTCACTCTCTCTCTCTCTCTTTCTCTCGTATTTATTATCCACCGTCGCGTGCCTCTTCTCCTCATCACTTCACACCAGACCCTCGCGGTGCAAATGTACAATACCTCATTGTGCGATATCGCGAGTAGCGAGTCGGCGTACTACAAGAGTTTTTCTCTTCTCTTGTCTCAAATGTATGCGTCGCATCGTTCATTAAATCGTCCGTGACTCGAGCCATTTTCATGACCGTTTTTTCTGTTTTGGAATGCAGTCTCGGATGACCGTCACAGAACGGGAAGAAAATGCACGTCAATCTTATCACATGATGGTAGACGAAATTCTTACGGGCGAAAAATGATGATAAAAAAAATAAGAACAAATCTGTGAATCCGAAATTCGCGTTAGATTGCTAGTTTATACGGTTGAATAACGTCGTAAATAATGCAGATGATGATGAGTGCTACATACAGGTATAGGATTAAAATTATTGAGGAAGACTCGGGGGCAAATAGGAAAAAAAACGTTAAACGAGTCGTGCGATTCGTTATATTCACGAAAAGCGATTAATATTCGTTTTGCTCGCGCCTGGCCTTGATGACAGCTATTTGCGGTTGTCGCCGTACCGCGAGATCCGTGATACTTTATAATCAAGACCGTGTATCCCCGCTACAAAATGTACGTGCAGGATGTGAAATAGGAAACAGTCTTCGCGTCGATGGAAAATCATAGTTGCATCGAAATTTCGGGAAAGAATTTAAAATACAGCTCTCCGTTCATAACAAAAATTGACTCCCTCAAACCTGTCTTTTTTTCACCCCAGTGTTCCTGAGTATTCGTAATAGTCGTTCGATTGATTTAACACTGCCAATTACACTGAAGAAAAAAAAGTTGGCAAACTTGCGTCGCAGAGAGAAAAACATAAATCGTTGGAAAAATATTCATTTTTCGGTTACGCATTTTGGATCTGCTGCAAAATCCAAAAAATTGAACAAACCGGACGAGGTTTCCGAGCGTTATATAACACTTTGGCGAGTGTATCGCTCGTGCGAATAATCTAGATATTGTTGTTTTCAATTGAATTTATCGAATCCAATCGTTCGATGCAACACAAAACCTGTACACGTCGAGTTGTGACGTAAGAGGAGAAAATCGTCCGTTCAACCCGTATTACTCATAAAAGCTCGAAAAAAAAAATGTAAAGAGGAATGGCCCGGATATTTTCGGTTTTTATTATTTATTCACGAAAAAGTATATTACGCTAATCGCTCGTTCCAAATTTATCAAGAACATTTTCGATATCTTCGCTCGGCTATATGTATATGCTATTTGCATTCGAATCTCTGATTCTCGATGTGAAAAATGCAAATGGAAAAAAAACGACAACTCGGATATCAAGTTTTTCGCGTTTTGGCAAAAACACATGACGTAAAAAAACTTTCGCGCGAGATAACGCTCGTGTCTATATTTATAATCCATCCGAGATATCTATCCAGCTTCTTTGCTCCAGCGCAGCCTCTCCTTCTCTCTATCGGGAATATTTGAAGCGAGGATTTCCTATTTCTCGACGCGATCCCCGGCTCAGTTGTACGACACTGATAGTAAAAGCGAGGCGTTACTTTTTATCGTATTATTTCGTTCCATTCAGCCTCTTGATGCAGCAGACTCGTACTGGCCGAGAGAGTCTCGAGAGGACAATCGTACTGCTCGTGCATACACAACTAATGCGTAACATCGACGTCAAAGAAGCGATCATGTCTCTGCACGTGCGTATGTACGTACGCAATACACAACCTGCGATTGCACGTAACAGGTTTTTCATTACGAACGCTGCTGCGACTATAACTCCAAAAATGAAATCGTAAGAAACGTCGTTTCCTGAATAATTACGGTTTAATTCGACGTGTCCATGTAAAACGACAATCGCTGCAGGTTTATATCATCCTCCGTTAATCTTTTTCACAGCGCATCGCGAACTCGCATATCACACACTTTTTATGCCCTGCCATTCGGATTTTTCTTTTTGGCTCGAGCGTTCGCCTATTTCGAGTTTGAAAAATTATAAAAATATACCGAAAAAACGCTCTTGCGCTTGTAAATGTTTCCTGAATAATTACGGTTTAATTCGACGTGTCCATGTAAAACGACAATCGCTGCAGGTTTATATCATATTTTTCACAGCGCATCGCGAACTCGCATATCACACACTTTTTATGCCCTGCCATTCGGATTTTTCTTTTTGGCTCGAGCGTTCGCCTATTTCGAGTTTGAAAAATTATAAAAATATACCGAAAAAACGCTCTTGCGCTTGTAAATCGAGTCGCGTTTGGAAAGCAACTAGCGTATCGATTTCGGATATAATAGCAACATCGAAATAGCAAATTCGTAAAAAAAATTACTTTGGAAAATTATTTTCTTTCGACGCGGAATGAAATTCCCTGGGACGATTTTTTGTTGGATCTTTGCTTCATCGAAATTCGCAGCCTGTTTCCGTTTTGTTCGGATTGCACCTTTGGGGTGGCCTTGAACAAATGCTGTCCCCTGTTTTTGCAAGTTCTCGTATAAAAGCTGTGGTTGAATGGAAACGTCGCCGAGTTTTTCAAGGCATAGCTGACGCTAACGTCTGGTTAAGGGGCCAACAATTGTGTCATTTAACTTGATACTATAACTCGATGCACTGTGCGAGCTCCTCGGTCGCTTTTACTGCGGTCGTTGGGTCGTTGCGAGAGGCGTGCGCGTTAGCGTTGCGATCGATCATTACAGGCGACAACGGGAACATTCGTCGACGTCGTTCAAGGGGAGGAACCGGGTGCACGCTGTATATGCGGCCTCGTAATAGATGAACGTGTCTGATGCAGGAAAATGCTTTGCGAGAGGCAGAATTGATGAAAACTCCCGCAATTATCGTCGTCGTTGTTTTATCTCGTAGTTTACGCCGCCATGAACATTACGTTCAATTTAAAATTTGACCCTCTTTCGTACCAATTGGCCTCGAAATACGCAGCAGAGAATCAAAGGTTCCTAGCGGAAGAAAAGAGCGGAGAATCGTGGGAATCCATTTTTTAGAACGTTTTTCAAAAGAATAATAATCGCTCCCTCGCGATTGGTCCAATGACAATTTTAAAACGGTCCATCGAACGACATACCGGTGGAGCCTTCTTCGAGGTAAAAATGATGCTCAATCCCTTGCGGACTTTGAAGAAAATCTTAGGTTGGGCTGGGTTCTTATGGAGGACACACTGGATCAGAAAAATATCCAGAGAATTTCGAATATTGTTTCCAAAATATCGACAGTCTCCCCTGATCTTTACGCACGAAGCCCTAAACGCTTTTCTACTTCCTGTCATCGGCCACAAGACATTGCAAAGTGGGCGCGAAGATTAAAAACGTGTGCCTCATTGGCCCCTAAAGAACAAACCCAAAGTGTCCTTACAGGTACTTTTAGAGGCAAACGAGTGCTGCGAGGAGCGGAAAAAGCAACAAAAAATGACTCTCCCAATTGTTATCGTATTCTGCAGTCACGAGGGAAGCTGCGTGCGAAATTTTAGTCGAATCAGAGGGGGGTACTTTTCGGAAGCACACCCCAAGGAAATTATGCTTGTGGAAAATGAATGCGGTCACTCGGTGAAGCGCGAAAACGATCTTCGTCACGATGCACCAGCAGCTGTGCGCAGTTGCGTTAAATGACGGCAGCCAGCTTGTCGACAAGGACGAGTCGACGTTTAAATATAGGCGGAAAAGTTGCTGCCGCGGTGCGGAATTGTTTTCTTCTCGTTTTCAATGATGTTTTACGAAATTGCATCAGCATCACCATCATTACCACGCAAAATGCTATACCCATGTTTCCGAGGATGTCTCGCGGGTTCTGGACGATTCTGCTCGACGATTAAACGGACTCGATCGTCACCGCACGGCTGATAACGATCCGGTCGCCGAATCGCGATAGCATCATCGTCGTTGAACCAATTTCCCCAAAGCATCGTCTACATTTTCCACTTGATGTAACGCGTAAGCAGCTCTCGGTTGCACACGCAATGGATTCGATTTAATAAACTCGAAGGTGCAAGCATCGATCCTCAGCCCGCAGCGCAAGCCGATCGGCGTGCAACGCGCAGCCTCGACGTGTTCCCAAAGTTTCATCAAAGTTGCAGACTCGATTATTATTGTGCCATTGATTTTACTACGATTTCCCGTCTCGGATACTCAATTCCCAAGTACTGGGCAATTTTTAAATACGCCCGAGATCGAGTGGGTTCGCTCTTCATTTTTTTAAAAAGCTGTACGCATAAAACCGTTCGCTTTTCTCCTTCAGTTATCTTTTTATTCTTTGAGAATTGAAATATGATGGTTTTATGAATTTTCAAAGTGAGAAAAGCGACGATATTTCACGCGAGGTTTGGGGAAATATGACTGCGTGCACGTCGAGGAAATTAATATCGTTTTCAGAGGTAAACGATACGATATTTGTTTACTCGAGGCTATTGTACACACGTGCTCGTATATCAATAAACTAGTTATGCTACACGGATAAAACTTGTCAGGATGACAATTGGACCAGGCCACTCGTACTCGGATGAGATGGAGCGAAGGAGGTCGATTATCGAACGGATAATATCGAGTTTATGCTGCATATGTATGTATCCACCTAGCGTGTATATTATACTGTATCACGAAGGCGTGAAGTCCGTCGGAGACACATAATGCGCGTCGAGCAGCCCGCTGAAGCGAATCAACGCTGTTCATGTATGCGAAGCATTGATTCCATGTATATATATATATAAACATGCATAAATATATGCATAATTAATATACACGTCGATTTGCGTGCATGTGCATTTACGTCGATGCATTCGCCTCTGTATCTGTATAACGTCGTTTAGACAGCTTGAGAGGGTGAATATTAAGACTAATGCAATGAACCAACCATTCGGGGGTATCATCGGATTATTGTAGAATGGAAATTAAGTAGATTAAACGTACAACAATACGCGTGGAGTCACATGGAGTACGAATTTGACGAGCAATTGTGCGAAAGATTGATCTCTATGATTTCCGGAAGAAAAATTCATCTTTTTCGCTGTGAACAATATAATGTTTACAGGGGATTTTGTTGAGAGTCCCTCGAGTGTCGGCTTCATCTTTGTTTTTCGTCAAATGGGCTTTAATAGGGCTTTGTCTCGATAATTCGGATTTTGGAGTTACTCTTAAGGTAGTTGTCTCGTGGAAGGTGTTTTTTGCGTTTGACTGGTTTTTGCGTTTAAATAAATGTATAAGCTGTCAGGGAAATTTTTTTGTTGCACTTTAATGCTCAATTGTGCTGCAGAATTTACCTACTAGTGACCTAAGTAGGTTCGTCGAGAATATATAACTTTCAGAGTTCAACGTTACAGGGTGACATCGATCGCTGGGAAAACATGAATCTTACAGCGGTTTCGGAAAGTAACGCGGCGACATAAGTAGGACTTTTCAAATATAGAATATACCACGTCGTTTATAAAATATTTCAACCTCGCGTCGCGTGGAAAAACGCTTGCCTACAGAGAGACATTTCTCGATTTCAATTTTTTCTTGATTTCGTAATCAAAGTATCGAAACCCCGGTATTAATTTTCCTAATTTTAGTGTACGAATGAGAACGAACTTTGCTCGTTTCCGTTGCATAATCGCGCACGCGATTCTCCGTTAGAGACAGTCGACTTGCGTCTTTTGCGAAAATCCATTGAGCAGCACGGGAAATCATAAAAGAGCTCACGTTTTTCCAACGCATATTCGTTCCAGAGGCATTTACGTCAGAGGTATCGCGACGAAATGTTGAAAAAAAACGATGAACCTCACGCCGTCATGCAAAGATCGTGAAAAGTGCGAAATACGGTCTGTCGCGAGAGAGGAATTCGTGAAAAGCGCAGCTTGATCGTTTTCCCTCGTCGTACAGCCAACGATATCGGCGAGAAATGTCGTCGGGCGATAGAAAGATAAATCTTGAGACACGGTGGGAAAAGAAAAGGTGAGAGACGTGGGAGAGGGCGAAGAATATATAGGATCGTTTTCACGAGGTGTCGTAATGTGCCATGTCGACTAGGGTTTTACGTCCGTATAAAACATCCCCTGTCTTTGTCCTTGCAAGGTGATTTTCTCTGCAGGTAAACTCACTCCAGCAGAGTTTCGGTGCATCGAAGCAGGGATTCAATGGACTTTCAGAAACGGAAGCTGCGAGAAATAGTGCCCCCTGGAGAATAAGTGTAAAAGGAGAGGAAAATGTTTATGGAACTGGACAGAAGAGGGAAAATGAAATTGCAGGGAGAATTTGGAAAAGCCGCTGGTTGAATCATCACGATTTTACGAGGCTGTGAGAAATCGTTCTTATTGCACCGAGATTCCACGATAACGGGGGTGTTTATAAATTATACCGCCCCATCGCCATAAACTATGACCATAATTAATGGTCCTCGAGAAGATCTGATGAGCAGCACACTAGCTAGCGAAAATTCTTTTTCTTTTTTATTAAAAAACCTGATGGATTTTTCATGAAAAGTTTTTCAACCATTTTCGAGACATTTTACAAAAAAATTCTCGTTCTTTTTGCAAAAAAAGTTGCTTTTTGGGGTAAATCCCGACTGGTGCGCTACAACGTTGAATGAATCTTTCTAAATAGTCCATCGTTGCAACTTTCGCGATCGAGCTCTCAATGGCTGAGCCCAGAGCAACGGCACAGCTGTTTCGAGTTGAAACTTTTCATCTTTGCGTTCCATCTCTCCATCTCTCCCTGCAACCATTAGCACAAGCGAGGGTTCTCGCAATTTATACTTGTTACAGCTTGTAATTAGACTTCTATCGCGCGAAGGCACAGACGACTCTCTCTCTCTCTCTCTCTCTCTGTGCATCCACACCGATTCGAGGATCTTACAATTAGTTTATTCCAGCACTTTGGTCCTTTTCCGAACCACCGTGTCCTCGAAAACCCTGCCACCATTAGGAAAATCTTGAAACTCGATCGTTTCCGGTTTTTCTTTTTCATCGTGTTCTCGTACTTAAGGTTTTCGCGCTTCGGTCGGTTTCGGAGAAGCTTTTACTCGCGTATCTCGCCACTGTAAGCCGGTGAAACGAAGAATTGGTAAACTTGATACGCCGCACTCTCGCGCACACTGATTTCTTGGCGAACGCTCAAAACGGCTCTTCCCGTTTTATCCGTTGGGGGTTGCGATCGATCCTACATCGCGTAGTTGCGAAACTTTAGCTTCCGATCTTGGCAATCACGCGCCGGAGAAAAAAATAACTTCGTTCCTGCGAAGAAACTGTGGAAACAAGGAAATCGAATAACGTTATTCAATTTTCTCGAATCAAAATGTCGAGCTTTGCTTCTTCTCGTCGGTCCCTCTGGGATCGCTTTTATTTATCGTGTTACCTTTCGCAGTAATGCGAAAAATCGCGTACATTGACGATCAAGTGTTTGCAAACTTTTAGATGAAAACACGCCATGGACCACTTTTTTCCGATTGTCCAATGTTAACTCAATTTCGAATCTTGTCAGATATCGTTGTTGAAACGTGTAAATGCGATAAAAAATTGAATTTCACGATTTACTCCAATTTGTATTCAATCATTTTGTCAATGAATATTGACGAATACACGCGCGGTTTTATGACGCTTCATCAGTGGCCTTCGGTCCAGCGTCTGTGCCAGTAACTCTTGACTGCTCGGAGAATCCCTTCTCTCGGCAAGTTGCTCGTCTGGAAAATTGATAAAAATAATGGGAGAGAGATGATAGATGATTATTTTTACCGTCACGGATCCGACATGCTTGACGACATTCTCTCATGTCGGTGTTATGGAATTCTTTTGAAATTGCGATCGATCGTCATCACGATCAATATTGATATTAATTTTAAACGTAAAATAATAATATAGCAAATCTTGTCGGTATAAAAAATCGTGTAATTTATCGTTCAATGAAGACCGTGGATTTTGTGCAACCATTGAGTGACATTATTCTCGATCGCAACAGCGAGATTTTTTTTACTGGGAAATCTTTGCTGCGCAAATCGCGTTAGGATTGACGACAAATGGCATTTCTCTCTTGCTCGGGCAGATCGGAAGATTCATTAGATTAGCACGTTATATCTTCATGGACCAGCTGTGAGGCTGGTGAACGGAATGCACACCTTGGGCGATTCGTCTTTGGACATTTTCTGTATGTATACATCACTTTCATTGACTCGTAGGTAACCTTGTGCGGAAACGTTGAATCTCGTTGACTGTGAGAGGAAATGAAATTACTCGGCTATACCAGCGGAAATCCTCATCTGGTTGCACGAGAAGACGAGTGAAGTGAGAGATAAATCATGAATAAGATTGTTATTTCTAAAGCTACTCTGCCCGCAAGCACGGAAATCAATAACCTGCGTGTCAGCAGAGCCTTAATTGATCGACAGCGGAAAATAATGTGAAAAAAATCTTGATGAAAATCTGTTCAGCGGTTCACAATTTTTAACGGATATAACGGGACGAGCAGGCTTTATATTTTAATTATATACAACCGATAGAAGTGTGTGGGTGTGCCGAGGAACGGCGGGTGGAATTTAATACCCGCGCCCCTTAATAACCTCGGCTCTTTATTATTTTATCTCTTCCACTAAACTCCTCTACCAAATTGGATTTAATAAAAAAAAGCTCCGTCCGCGGAGAGAATGAAAAATTGCATAAAAAACAATCGACATTGAACGAAAAATCAAATGAAAACAAGTGAAACGGTCGATTGGTTCCACAAAAAAAAACACGATCCTTGATTGTAGATTACGAGAAAAAAGAATGGACACAGGAGGAAAGAAAACCGGAGCATTTCGTTCTCAAATCGAAACGATGGGAAACACGATATACGTAATCGGATGAGCATCAACGCAGAGCGTAATTCAGCCTCGCGACAATCACCAGACTTTTTGGGGCTTTGTCGATCATAGATTGAAGCAAAAATGCATGGATGCGCGTTCGAGAGTGAGCAATCAAGGGCGAAAATGGATCGAGGAGATGAAACGAAAATGGTCGTAGCTGAAAAGGTCCTGCATCCGATGGGTCCAAATCTTCTCTCGATCTATCCCTCATCTAATTATAGTATCATCTTCATACGAGGTACATACACCTCATATCTCGTAATCCCCTCGGAGAGGGTATCAGCTCCATGTCGTTTCATCATTCCATCCTCTCCGAAGCTTCCCCCATCTTTGCTCATCGATGTGGACCACTTTCGAGAGATGCAAGCATTAAAGATATCGATCTTCGAAACAAGGGTGTTCTCGTTGTTAGAGAAGGAAGCATTGTGGTACAGGGAAAGGGTGGCTAAGGAGAAGGACTCGCTGAAACGAGAGACTGGTCGAGGGCTCATTTTTTGACATAATTTCTCTTCCAGCTTGTGCAACCAATCTCTGGTGCAGCCAAGTGACAAAAGTTTCTCCCCCACAGCCTAATATACGTGTAATTTACGTTTCCAGCTCAGTCTCCCTTTTCATTCATCCATCTTTGACACGTCGCTCGAGACGTCAATTGGGTGGACAATTTTCAGTAAGGCTTCAACAGCAATAATAACGCATTTAAACATCTGTATGCATTCATACGTATCCATTGCCGTGTTTACGCGTACGAAACCAAACGTTCGTCGGAATTTGTCGTTTATGACACGTGAAAAATGCACACAGTTTCGAGAAAAGTTGTTGGAAATGTACGACACGTTCTTCCGTGTGTATCTACGATTGCAGGATAGCTTCGCTTTTTATCCATCGACTTTTGACGTCACTCGACGCATCAATTCGGTGGAAAATTCTTCGAAAGACTCCATCGGCAATAAAAATGCAGACGAACATCTGTGTACGCATTTGTACGTATGCATCGCTGTGCTTATGCGTACGAAACCCAACGAGTGAGGGTAACACACATTTTTCGATTTAACTTTGTCGTACTGAATCGACGAGAAATACTTTATCAAATTCCGTATGCGTACTTGCACTTGCGTGGGTGGGCGCGCTTGTGTCGATGGAAAATTCATCGGAACGCTCGAGTGCGTTTATGAAACTCAAATGTCACGTGTTTTCCAGCACTTGGTGCGCACGAATCACGAAGCAGACGTGAGATATTCAAAGGGCTGCGAGGTAACCCTGATTTTTTTTTCTCTTCGATGTATCGTAGGGAAAAATGATGACACCCTGTTACAGCCCTGCTCGAGCTCTTTAACGACGTAAAGCAGCACTGATTCGCAGGGGACATTTAAAAAAAAATGATTTTCTTCGTGATGACCCTTCTCGCATTTCCTGCCTTTTTTTTGAATATCATTTTCCGCGAACAAAATTTACGAGGTTAAATATACCGATCGTATTAATAAAACAGGAGTTTGTTACAAGTGTCTGGCAATTACAACAAAACTGAGCCGTTTGAGGAGCAAATGGCAAATCCAACGAATTTTTTTGCAAGATCTAATTAATTTGAGACCAACATTTTATTCGCGAAACAGCCGTGCCCGCAGGTGCTCATCGATGGAAGGCAAGCACATTTTTTTGCTCCCAAACTTTGTAACTTCACGTCGTATCTGCAGAATTTGTTGGGATACAGCTTGGGGGAATGAGAGTCACACTGGGCGTTGCAACAGCAGCATTCACCAATGCTGTAAAATATAACAAGGCTGAAAGTGACGACGGACGCGAAGCACATTGATTTGGCCCAGAATGCATCCGCAAATGATGACTCTGAAGGAGTACAAAAGCAGCAGCAGAGAGAAAGAGAGCGGGAGAGAAAAAAGTTATAGAGACGAGGAGAAACCTCAAAGGAAAAGCGAGAGAGTCATTGAGTCGGAATCGATGGAAACTAGGCTAACCCAATTAGTCGTGACAAAGGCTTTCGGTGGCTAGAGACGATTATACTATATCGAAGGGCACAGTGTCGCGACGAGTTTTTTCCATTTCTTCCTTTCTTTCCTGTTCTTTCTCGTTCCCTCGCTGTCTTCGTAACTTTCGCTCCCTTTTTGCGATATAAATGCACTCGATGCATAAACCTCTCAACCTCGTCCTTGGCAAATTTGCTGCTGACCCTAATGCCACAGCAGCAGCCAGCGTTTCACGATATTCGACGAACAGAGTGTGAGAAAACGTCAAGGCGTCTCTCGTCGTCGTCGGAAGGTGAGGTGCATCAGAGGTGCAACGATCAGGGTCGTTATTCCTGAATCTTTTCGATGTGAGCCTTCCAAGACGAAAAAAAAAGTAAACCGCGATCGGAAAACGAAGTCTACTGCGAAACTGTCTTGGAACAAGCGGCCCTGGAATTATAATTCTATTTCAACAGTTTTTGGCTGTAGCAATGTCATTTCCGGGATAAATCTTTGGGAAAACAATTCTTTTTTAAAAAAAAACTCTGCGGAATGTCCTGGAGAGATAATTTCCCATCGAAGGGAATGTTTCGAAGGGAAATATGCAGAATGACAATTTGAGAGTGTGCACAAATCTTCGAAAGTTTTGGTTTTTCGTCAAAATAACTGCTTTTTTGGACGGAGGTTTCCAGCCGTTTCGAAAATGGTTGAAACAGGAATAAAGACTGGAAATTTTAATAATTCGGTATAACAGCGCGTAAATAATGACCTGATGGAACACTTTACGACTTGTATCAAGCGGATACAACGTACGATTGGAAGAGGAGAAAGATCGAGAGAGCGAAAGAGCATTAATGCATAGGAGATAATTTAACACATCGCGAAAACGCGAGTGGCTGTTTCTCTCCGCCATTTCCGGAAATGCTTGCGTCAGCAACGTAGCGGCCTAGTGACGAGGGATGTCCGAGGAGTTTTACCCCATATAGCGCAAGAGCAGGGAAGTACCAATCAATGAAAACTGGATTTCCAACGGTGAATACTGGCGCGCGTGTCTGATGGCCTACCGGCCTTTTTCCTCAGTTACGCACGTACTTCCGTGTCTTCCGCTTTTTCCTCTCCCTCCTCCTCGCTCATCGCGTACTTCCGTTTGCTGCCATCGAAACTGGCGATATCGATCGAATCTGTCATGTCAAAATATTGGTCATGGTTAATCGTAAAACTATCCTAAAAAAGATGGTCACCCAACCCATCGAAAAAAATTTCAAAATCAAAACGCACCGTTTGCGCTCCAAAGTATCTTTTAATAAATACGTACTCCAATTTTACATAGATTCGTACGTGGAACGAGGAATCTGCAACCGTTCTTGAGATTGTTTTTTTGACAGCTTGGAAAAGTCTCTGAAAATTCGACCGTTTAGTTTCAAAGATATAATACCCTGAATCTTCATTCCCCCGCAATTCGCGTTGTCTGTATTGCTCAGCAAAATTCATAGTTTACTCGAAATCCCTGCTGCATTGGAGTAGCAGACAGAGGGAGGGCACAACTGACAGCGAAACTTTCGCTGTATGCTTCCTGGCGTAAGCTGGTTAATCAGAGATTTCCACCAAGGCTTGTCCGTCCCTTTCATTCCCTCATTTCTATTAAGCCTTCTCTCCGTCTCATTTCGTCTCGTCGTCGCAGGATTTTTTCCCCTCGATGCTTTTGCTGTTCGCTGTGAATGTCTTTGGCGCAGCCGCCAAATGGGGCTCTTTAACACAGCGCGTTCACCGTTGCTGTCGTCGACGTAGTCAGACGCCAGGAAGAACTCGAGTGTACCCAAGCGGTGCACGAGTACACATTTTACTATAATTATATGCACGCGTTTCAACGCTATCAAGTGCTATGGGATGCTGGTTAGGGTGGAGAAAAAAAAATCACGTATGAAAAACAGTCGAAGGAGAGTAAAAAAAAAGATGAACCATCGATGGACCGAGAGTACGTGCCTCGGGGAAGCTCGTGACTCTTTCGCTCTTTTCGTTTTGCTCTTGTTGTTCCTTGGCTCCGTTCGCAGCTTCGTTTTATCACTCAATATCGCGTTGGAATGTACTCATGGCTGACGACTCGTATATTCTGGGATTTTGAAATTTGCATCCTTGCAGTGCAACGAACGTACGACACCTTTTTTGTCTCAACATTTGTGTGAATAATAATGAAGTACATGAAGAAAAATAGAGACAAGAATAAGATAGAAATAAGAAAAATAAAGATTGATCTTCCACCCCCACCACTCTGAATTTTGGACGTCGACTATTTTTTGTTTTTCCATTTTTTTGCCAGCGTTTTCGAAAAGTCACGATGTGTGAAAAAAAAGAGGGTGGACGAATGAAGGAAGCGAGAGAGTGTAAAGCTCACCTCTCCTCGGATGAATTTCAACCTCGGCCCTTTTCAGAGTGCCGAGGGGAACCGAGAGGAAAAGAGAGATTGAAAGTGTAAGAGATAGAGGAGTTGGAGGTTTCAAAGGTACATAGAACTTTGATGCTATGTACGCCCGTGTGTCGAAACGAGGGCGAGGCAGATTTCGCCCACGCTGACCCCGCACCAGCTGTGTCGGGTCATGTACATAAGCATATATATATGGGATATTCCATTCTGAATTGACGCCACTTCCCACTCGAGGCACTGTTCTTGAAATTTTTAAATCTTCCATCCAAGCAATTTTTCAAACATCTCGTAATAGTTTAACCACGTGCTTGCCTCGCGATAGTCGCAAAAAAAACTTAATTTACATAGAATTTCAACTTTCAGCAGGATATTCCACTGTTGTTTCATCTTTTATATATTTCACGTTAATAGCTCTGACGCGCTGAGCTAGATGTTGTTAGTTCGCGAGATGGCATTTTTTCAACCCCCCAAAAGGTACATTTTGACGTTTTTGAGGATTCTCTTTGTACCCGACACCTGATATCCGGCTCATTTCATAATGTACACGGTGAAAAAAGTTGACAGAGAATAATGTGAAGAAATTTCTCGGTCCTCCTCCCGGTAAGCTCAGAGACGAGCGTGGATCGTGTCGTGTATTTTTATACTCACACGTTTTGCGTTATATGTATAGATGCGGTGGTTTATAAATATTGTAACACCACATGGTGAACCTTGCGGATGTGTATTACACGTACGGAGGCTGTGCTTTCTTGGATCTTCGACGCGAGAGACGGAGGCTGCCGTCACTTGTTTTTTTCGTCTTCATCCCTTGGGATTCTCCAGTTGTACGATATGTGCATCTGTAGGTAAACAACGTGTACACGAATATACAAAATTTCAGATTAAATCACCGACTATTTCTTTTTACCTTTATTTTCATAGTTGTTTACGTTATTATGCGATAATTACAACGTCTGATGACACGATAAACGGAATATTTATTAACTTTCGGGTGACTCTTGACTATGACTCTTTTGGGAGAGATGAATCTTGAGATAAAATGTACTTTTTCTATCTACATCCGATGACGAAACTGGTGAAACGAATTGTATAAATAAAAAATCAAATCTGCTTGCACAAATTTAGCGCAGCAGACCCTGAGATCCAAAGAGCCATGCAGGAAATATGGCGTGCCAGAACGTCGTCGATTTATACCCTTCTGGTTCCGTCAATTACGAAAAATTCGAGCCTATATTGTACTAAATAGCTTTTTCAAATCTCAATGCCCCAGAAGATTTGGCACGGCTGTAGAACCACGAAAACGCTGCATCCTGTAGATTCAAACGCCGCTGCTTCCCTCTCGGGTGCGTACTCGTCATCTAAGCATCATAATTTCACGTATAAGTAATTTTTTTCATTTTTTTTTCCCTCAACGGTCCTCGGCTCTCTTCGTTACTTTTCTCGTCGTTTCGACAGGAAAAATTGCCGCATCTGTGTGAATAAACGAGGTTGCAACGAAGGATGAGTAGCGGCAGAGAGAGAGAGAGAGAGAAAGACAGTTGAAGTGGATGATGTGAATTTTCTCGATGAGTGGTCTTTCGCAAGTGTATGTAGCACATGTACGTGTGGGGTCTATGACGTCAGTCTCCACGTTCCATCTCTATTATACATATACATGAAGGGTAGTTTTTTACGGGTGGCGAACATTTTTTCGATGGGTTTCCCTGTGAATCAAGGAGGCTCGCGCCAATCTTGCGGTAACCGAAAATTCCAACTCGAATTTTCACACAGTCATGGAACGATATATCATACAACTAGCCTTGGAATTATTTGCGGATACACTGGGTAGTTATCGAGAAAAAAAATTCTCGAAAGTTTCATTTCCAAGCTCTTATGAGCGCGGTCTTGCGGCAGAAAAATTTTCGTCGCGAGCGGAAACGCGCTGGAAACGAAATTATATCATTGTCGTGAAAAAAAGATTGTTTTCACGGCACGGAAAAGCTTATCACTTTTTGTGAAAACACGTTCGTTAAATTTGCGATGCAAGACATTTATTTTAGATAAAAAGTGGTGGAAAAAGATCAAAGACGAGTGACTTCATGTGTGTGCATGACGTAATTTCCCGTGCCGTGTTTCTGGGTCTGACGGCAGTCGTAAGTATTCCAGTATCTGTCGTCGCAAGGGGATTATCCCATGGTTCGAATCCAAGGCAATCGTGTAAACTCGCCAAGTTCCAAGTCTGTTTTGTACCGTAAATTCAATTTAAAAAGTCTGCTCTTGTCATCTTTTTTGTCGGCAAGTAATACACTCCGTGTGCGAGAAGTCTGAAAACATCATTTAACATTTCTACGCGAAGAAATTGCAAAAGCACACGCAGACGGGGTATTTACGTTGTGTACTTTACGCAGATTTTGAAAAATACGTGTTTCTCAGGTTTGTCTTGATGGAAGAGGAGAAATATTTATTTTTCAAATTTTATTTTCAATTTTTATGCAATATAAAGGAATTTCCCTCGTCGTCGTCATCTCTCGTCGTCGTATAAATTATACAACGAATTTATGGTCTCATTTGAGCACGTCGCCTAAATTTCGTTTGTTGAATGCTCGAAGCTGGATTTTTGTGAAGCTTCACATCTTGGCGATTGAGGAACAGAGTGAAACGATGGAAGCTGGAGAGAAAGACAAGATTGAAACAGGCGAGAGCATGAAAAAGCTCCCCAATACATTTGATTCATCAAGATCAAACCACCCCTCAGGCCTTTGATGCTTCATTTTTGACGGAATTATATATCATCTCATACATGAGATGAGCCATTATAGCTGATGACTGAAATGGACCATTTGCGAAGAATTTCTGAAACAAATCGTCCATCATGTACTCGTCTAGAGTTTTGATAAACGAACGACGAATACCGATTTATTTAATCGACAAGCATAATGAAGAAAATCAGTCATATACATCATTAACGATCACGTCCATTTAATCGCTAGGAGAGCCTTGGATATTTTGTTCGTTAATAGTATTAGGCTCGTTTCCAACATGGACCAGGAATATTTGTAGCCTCATCTCCCTCGCCGATTTTTTTTCCACCACAAGTGAGTTCTTTGTCTCATTATAGGACGTGTGTGTTTCACGTGGAAAATTCTCGTGGGCCAAGTATTTGATAGAAATAAGAGAAAAAAATAGGGGAACGTGGAGCGTGCAAAGATTCAAAGCGTTCGATAGCTCACAGATCTTCTCATGGTGGACCTTCGGTCGTATATCGAACGTATAGAGCACAACAAGGCGACAACGTTGAACCGATCAACTGACGACCCTTGAAATATCGATTTGTTCGATGAAGCTGATTTAATCGACATATGCAGCAGCAGAGCCAAGTAACAGTGTCAACCCGACAAGGAAAGGCATTCAGCATGTATGGATAGATCGTTGGGCGACCAGAGTTACACGCTCTGTGACGCGAATTGACAAAGGTGGAACAGGCGAGAACATCCCATGCACATATAAAATTTCACGGGTGTTCATGTGCATCAAATATGTATCGCACAACTGGCGACGAAGAGTTACAGACCATGGTTACTTTTCGTTTTAATTTATGGACAATGAAATTCAGAGGTTTAGAAAAATATGCAATGTACTTGTAGGTACACAAGAGGCAAAATGGAATAATTACTGTTTTCTCATTGAAATATCAAGTTTTCGGGAAAAAGTCGGTGGGATTCGTAATCAGCGGAAAATTTCCGATTGGATAGGCTAATTAAATATTGGAAAATTAAAAAAAAAAATTTCGACCCATTTTCCGCCACTTTTCCAGAATCGTCGAAAAGTCGGAATTTCAAATGGTCATAACTACGTTGCTGTTTATGCTATATGCATTTTTTGGGGGGGTTTTGAAACGCTCTCGAGTAGACTTACAAAATGGTGAAAGTTAAATGGCGATAGCTAAATTCCTTCACACCCAAAATCGATGTCGAAAATCGGCGAAAAAAACGCAAAGGGGTATGTATGGGAAAATTGGCAAAAATCGAAGGTTCAATTTAAAAAATCTGCCAAAAATCGAGAAATCAAGATATCTACGTGAAACAAACGGCATTTTGAAGCTTCAACAATTGCCCGGAGAATGAGCACAAGTTGGAGTGTGTACCTCAATCGAGAAAAAAATGGCGAACATTTTAGTGATTTAAACCAGTTTGGCAAAAAATGGCGAAAAATTTTGGAGTTTGAAAATGATTTCTAATGGTCTATATCGATGTATTTTTGCCCTCTGATTACAAAAAACACCGATATTTGATCGAAAACTCAACAATTCAACGCGAAATTCCAAAAAACGGTTTTCAAACGTTTCGAATTACAGGTAATTGTACTCAACGATTATAGTCCCTGTAATTAGCACTTTCATTCAAGTCACTTGTTATCGATAAACAACTCGTTTTTTTTTTCTTAAATGCTTTAGAGCATGGCATCGAAAAACAACTTTTGTCGCGTGTGCGGAAGAATTGAAAATTCAGACCGTGTATTTGGAAAATTTTATTTTTTAGGAAGCCTAAAAAAATTGTTTTAGTCCAAACGTAAAACACGTGTACAACCCTTTAAAATGGCAGAAGCAAGGTAACGCTCATAATCATAAAAAACATGACAAGCAGCTCATCCTGCAATATGGTTGATGAGAAAAAATTAAATTATAATAAATTGACGTACCCAAGGCGGCAATCCCGCAGAAAAATCTAATTTATTCGTATTTCGTTTTCAACGGTGTGTGACCGGCATCAGGGTTACTTGTTGAGCTAATACAGCTTTTATTACTTTACCGCGTTCGTGCGGTTAAATGAGGTTTTGTCAATGAAGCCCAGGAATAAAGTGTATGTGCTGATAGATTATAAAGTAATTCTTCAAAAACAGCTCGGAAAAAAATGGTCGAGATTGCCAACATCACATTTGACCCAATTATGTTTATTTATCTTTCATGAATGTGCTTGACGAAGATACAAACGAAGCATTGAGGAATATCGAAGGCAAAAAAACAGGTTTCAACGATTGAAGAGAGTAATAAAACCTGTACCGTAATTCGTGAATTTCGAATACATTCAACAATTTGATGTTTTTTTTCCTTGCAGGGGTTTCGGAAAGCAGGGATATCAGTGCCAAGGTAAGATTTCGATCATTAAAGTAGAACGAGGATGAAAAAAATGGAGAAAATCACATCCGCCACCGATAAAAGTTCTGAGAAAAGATCGTGCTGCAGAAGACAGTGTTCTTATGTTACAGTCTGTAGTTTTGTCGTTCATAAACGATGCCACGAGTACGTCAGCTTCACGTGTCCCGGAGCTGATAAGGGTGCCGATTCTGACGTGAGTTTCCAATAAATTGAACATTCGTCTCATCATTCCTTTATAATTAATGAGGAAAAAAGAACGAGAGAAAATTCACTCGTTCTTTCGTCCTGGAACCTACATTTTTCTCCATCACCGATTTACATTATTCGTTTAATGTTCGATTGAAGAAATATACAACAGAATATGTTTTCTACTGTATATTGAAAATTATTATGTATAGTATTTAACACGAATTAATAAATAAGACTAATAAATAAAGTTAATTATTAAAATTTCCATCGAGCGTCAGAAAAACCACGACTGAACGAGACTAGAGGGTATAATTCAGGAGGGTATAAAACAGCAGCATCACCGTTATCGCAATTTTTATCTCCAAAAAAACGACGAACGTACTCTGTACTGTATATTCATTTTATATTCGATATTCCATTTTTTTGATCCAAAATTCTTTCAATTGTAGACGCTTCGATTGCACGTATTAAGAACACGGCGATTTTTCGAAAACATATGACAAAATTGCAGCAAAAAAATGAGTTTTTTTTTATCTCCCTTTCAATACGCGGTGTTCAAGCCACCTTAAGATGTACGAAGACGTAAGATGCTGAGTAGACGAAGACAGAGCTGAAGGACAATGAAATATTAAAGAATCCCAGCACGAAATTTTTGTCTCGATCTGGGATCGAATATTACCGATCCGACAACTAATGGGAACATCCCTCGGAACCCAATAATCCTTTAATCCGAGAACACAGATCCCTGACACGCTGGGCTTTGTTGAATTTTCGTGTAGACCGTCCTTCATCCAAATTTGTTGCATTTTTTTCTCTAGCATTCTCGTCATATATTTGCTTCTTGATACGAATCGACTCGGCGCGTTAAGCATGAAATCGTGCGTATACCTACTTTTGTCTCGATATCCGTTTGTTCGCAACACCGCTAATTATCGGTATAACCATCTCGTTACGACTAATGAGCCACGCGATAAGAGTCTTGATAATCGTTTTAACGTTTCTGTCTATGTACACGAAAGGCCGAAAGCCTTCGCGCAATACATACATACAAAACAAAATTTCGCACCCTCAACTATTTCCCCAGAATGTCTCGTTACTCCCAAAGGCAGGCAGGAGGCAAAAGGATATTCCAAACATGAATATTTTATTCACTTACCCCTGTGAGGGTGAAATCAAGAGGGTTTCTTTTTTACGTTCGTTCTAAATGAAATTACAGAGTTACGATTTCAGGAAAACTGTTAAAAGATTAAAAAGACCCTTGAGAAACTTTGCGCGACAAAGTTGATGACGTAATTATTTTTTTTCGAGTTTTAATTTGATTCCATAGTGTCTACATAGAGGGCGGGTCGGGCAGATATTGGCAAACTCAAAGTCTAGAGTGACAAGAGCCACACCTAACTTTGTTCGATAAATCAATTTCGTCCTTACGAGACGCCTTTGTAATCGCGACTTATACGAAGCCTGCATTTGTTGAAAATCTCACAAGTGCATCGTCGATATACGAAAAGAAGCTCGCGCGAGTTTCGTCCATTCGACACTCCGTTTACGAGTCTTTGGCTCTACATTCAGTTGATTTTTTTCATTATTTTATTTTTTTTATTATTCTTTTATTTATCGAGATAAATTCTTTAGTAGGGGAAATTATGAAAAATGCGGTAGAAGAGTCATACTCGCAATTTGCTGAAGAAAGGTAAAAGATTTTGTGTTTATTGTGATTACAAATATTGACAGAGGTGATAATCATGGTGATTTAATTAACGATCTTTTATTCTTAATAACGAGTTTTGAAAGCACGCAAAGCTCGCGATTGGCTGGTTCGTGGCTCCGTCATCCGCAGGCACTTCAGCGTTAAACTTATTAGTTTGACAGCAGGTGGAGGGTCCAGTAAACACAGATTTAGCAAATTTAGCTCGAGGGATTATCGAACGTTTCGCCCAGCGTGTCGGTTTATCTCCCCACCAAGAATTTCCAAACTTCCCAGTTTCAAATTGCCGAAAAAATCCCATCAATCGCTACGACGGTGATGTACGCCGGGTGTCCTATTGAAAGAAAAAAAAACATCAAAAAACTCGAAAAAGATCACGTCGGGCGAGAAAAAAAAACCTTTCCCACCCAAGTTGCGTGAATTACTATTTTTTTTATCGCCACGATTACGAGGTATCGCAAGATCTTTCGAGTCTCGAGTCAAAATGGAACGTCGAAATTCGCCAAAAAAAAAACGAAAATTGCGGCTTCTGTCAACGATATCTTTGAGGACTTTCAAAACGCCATTTTGGATCGTTCTGAAGAAACAAAAGATATCACGGATGATTTGTAAATTCACCCGGGAGGAAGTACGTCCGAATTAAAAATGCATCTCGAGTTGGTCATCGAATGTTGATTTTTTTGGTATCGTCAATGGCAATCGTGACGGTTTTTATTCCGTATGAACTTTGGATCGGTTCAGATCGGTCCTGAAAAGGCACTTTGAAAAAAAAGCGTGTGCATGTGCTACCACGGAGAAGCCCGCGGAATTCGCGGAGCAGGAGGAGCACTCGCAGTTTGCGTTCGACTCCGCGAAGCCTCTGATGTGTGCATCTTCGTGCAAACCATCGCCAATGAAGCTACTATACGAGCATCAACGTCACGCGCGTTGGTGCGATTTTACCCGCACGAAGAGAATTTATTTCCGATGGCCGAAACGGAGAAAGCATTTGGATACAGCTATTTTTTCACACTGTGATTATTTTTGTACCTAAAAATATCGTACACCGCTTTTGCATCCGATCACAAAAAAGACATGGACCGTTTCTCAACCAGGCCCATTCTCCCCGAAGGAAATGTCGATAATTCCAGCTGGTATTCATCCGACGCTCTCCCGACAAGTATAAGAAAAATGTCTATTTTACAATGGATGATCCCCTTCCCGGATGATCGAACTCTGAACGTCGTTCACCGATGAAAATATGAAAATAACACTTATAGCCACTTTGCACGCGGTAGAAATCGAGCTGCTCGTCAGCAGCAAAGAAGAACGGAACGACGGAGAAAAGTACAAGTAAAAGACGTTGAAACTTCGAAAATGCGCGGAGGAAAGTGACATTGGCTATTTTGGACACTTTACTCTCGATGGACTCAAATATCAGCTGTTTTTAATGCAGTAAAGTATCGACTCTGGCCTTTGAACGATCGAAAGATATTGCGATATCCTGTAGAGGCATTGACGAGTGAAATAATTCGTACTGCGATCGAATTTCATTTAACGAAGGATCCTCGAATCGTACCTTGATTGACGTACGCGGATCTGAGCTTGCTTGTCAGTCAGTCAGTCAGAGCTTTAAAAAATAATGATCCTTCCACCGAAATGTACGTTTTTTTGCATGAAATATGCAAAAAAACTCAAACTCCCGAAACTTCAGAATCGTGTCAAACGTTTTGGCAAATGTGTACAATGATAAAAATGATAAGATCGTCTGTAAACCATTTCTCTGATATCATTATAGCGATAAGAATTTTTTTCAACTCTCTTTCGGCAGTAAAATGATCAGAAATAACGGAAAAAAAGAACATGCCCATTTGTTTGCCTTTTTTTTGACAATTCTTCATGCGTCACGCACGATCAGCGGCAATGATGTTTAACCTAATGACGTTGCTTATTCGCGGGTGACGTTTTTTTTTTTTGCCGCAAAAGTGTGTCACGTCAGACATCTCAGGAGTACAATGGGTGTTTTAACGTCGCAAATTTTCGTTTCACGTTTGTTCGCATCGTTGCAACCGTCATTTCGAAAAATCCGGTGGGTCATTTTCACGATATATTTCGTTTGGATTTGCGCGGCAAAAACTTTTGGCGAAACATTCATCGAACGACGGTCGACAACGAGAAGAAAAGATGGTCGATCCATCGGTGATTGTTCAATGCTTGCGCGCTTTTCCTCGTTGTTTATGCACTTTTTAAAGTTTTTTGAGTCATCGATTTTGATCAAAGACACGTCTGTTTGAATCGAAACGAGACGAGACGATTGATACTGTCGATGAATTTCGCTGTCAAACGTCACGAGGATCCTATGCCGTTTAGAGCCGAATAAACAACGAACGTGCGATTCGAGACTGTTTGAGACGCCAAAAAACGCGATTGTCGTGTGAGATTTCGATAAAATAATTCGAGTTGAGAAAAAAGTAAAACATTCATTGAGATGTTTTGGTGTATTTCCTTTCACGACGCGATGAATTGCAGAAAGATGAAAAATTGACAAGTCGAATTCTCGTCAATCTCAATGTTTCGTCGTCGTTTGCTTATATCGTCAATAAGATTGTTGGTTATGATGACGTAATGCAGGACACGCGGACGAAGCATCATTTCAAGCAACACACCTACAACAGCCCCACCTTCTGTGACCACTGTGGTAGCCTTCTCTATGGTGTCTTCCACCAGGGCATGAAGTGCCAAGGTACCGAACATACAAAACAAAAATCAAACAAAAAACAACTAGAAAATCCAATCGGAATTACACGAATAAACGAAAAAAATCTCATACACGAATTTTATTCCGTAAATCTGTGGTACGAGACTGTCTGACGCATATTCCGTTACGTCCACGTCATGGTGTTGCTTTCTGTATCACACTGTACATAAAGAAAAAAAAACCAAAAAACAACAATGGAAATTCGACAAAATTCTTATTCTTGCTTGTTCACAGTTACGATGCGTGCGTAACTCGGTGCACTCTTTTATTCACGAAATTGTCACTGTTGGATAATTAGTATTGATACATATATGGGGCATCTCATGTACATCTTGCCAGAGACTGATTGTTGTTTTTTTTTGCCGATTTCGATTCTCCAGCTGACAGTGTTTTTTCGACAAGCCATAAACGCCCGAGCAACTTAGACCTCGGAGGAAAAAGTAAAAATGCTTTTTTTTTCCAAAATTAGAGACGAACATCCAACGTTTTTCGTCGTTGCTGGGAGGTCGAAAGCTGGCGAAGAAAATGAGAAAAAATAATTATAAATATTATTCTTCGCTGAAAAAGAAGCTCTAGAAATTAAATCTGAAGAGATAAAGTTTAGACTCTTACGAAATTGCCATGCGGTGCTCCATATCTGTCGGGCATCCCAGTAATTTGTACATACAACATTTTCGCTTTTTCATCCATCGAAGTGACGTTATTTTCTGTCGGGCGCGACTTTGCATTACAGATATTTCTTTTCCGGGACGCCCTGTGTGTAAATACGTGTGTATATAAAATCTATGCAAAAGTTACGTGCGACGCAAGCCAACTACTTGCATTGCACGTAATTTCAATGCGACATCTAAAAAATTATTCTTTTCTTATCGATTTAGGTGTCGTTCATTTTTTTTTTTTCGATACCGATGTATATCCATATGTACCATGGATTCAAGATAGAACGAGGACGAAAAACATGTGCTCGATTTTCTCCAATTTACTTTTACGCGAGTAACGTTTTGTCGTTAATAAAAATGCAAATATTTCATTTCCTGCTCGAAATACGCCAATACACATGTTCATACATCTGTATATCGATAAAGTGTGCGTGTGCGTGGGTATATAAAAAATATTGTGTCTGGCTGTGTCAAGCATGGGTCTTGCAAGCTTGATAAATTCCATAGATATAGAAAAACAAGCCCAGAAAGAGGTGAAATGAAAGCAGAATTATGAAAAAAAGATACATTTACGACAGTCGAAAAGACGAGAGTGGAATAGCTGCGGGGCATGATGCTGAGAAAAATGCTACGCGAACGTCATACGAATTATTGATTCTAGTGCATATACGGGGAAGATTTGTAATCTTTTTCCTTTCCACCCTTCTTGCAAGCACCACGCTCCACACACACACACACACACACATTTTTTTTTCAACTTGCGCGCTCGTGTATATTTGTTACTAATGACGGAAGGGCTGGAGGGTGGGGAAGGGTTGATTCACTTGATTATTTGTGTTCGCGTTAATTATTAAAATTTCTTCACGGTGGACTTTGCTCCGATGAGCGTTTATTTTTAATTGCAGTGACGGATGTGTATATAATCATACTGGTTTTCATTTTTTTTTTTAAATGAAAAAATGTTCATTTTTCTCGTCGGAATTGCTATTTTCAGCCATCGCTCTGAGCTAAACTATAAACTCTAGGATTTTTTGCCTAATCGATGATCTTTTCTCCAATCAAAGTTGATTGGATTTTTTTTGCACGCGTCACTGCCATTAGAAGTGTCTGTTCGTCACTTTGTGCATACAAGCAAAAACGTTTTACCGTTCTGTACATATTAATAGCACAATAATCACATTGTTAAATATTTATACATACGTGTGTCAGCCACGTGCAAAGATACATCGTTTTTTGTGTAAAATTTTCGTCGTTCGACTTTACGAACATGTCTGGTTTGAAGGGAAAAAAAAATTATTCATCTCTCGCTCTCTTTCTTGCTGTAGCTGCAACATGAGGTGTATTTTAATCGAAAACAATGTGAATACGATGTTTCTTGTTGATGACTCGTTGATCTTATAATATTGTCTCGTCTTTATATTTTATGTCAGCGACGTCCTTGTAAATACTCCTGATATTAATCGATGTCAAAAACATTCGTATGTACAGTTTTTAACCGTGTCTGTGTGTCTCTCTCTCCACTTTTGACAATTTTTTCCATGTCCATTTTTAACGAGAGCTACATGAAAAATGAAATTTTCGTTACATGTTTGGTGTGAGACCGTCGTCTGTCGCTTCTTCTATTTTCGTTTTTTTTCACACTTTCGACAACGGCTTTTGACACTCCTTGCTTTTTTTATCTCCGTGCTTTGGCTTATTCTCTAGCCCAGGGATCGTAGAAGACTCCAGAATTGAGTTGAATTTTAAAAAAAACCGAATTTTCAACTTATCAATTAATCGATTTAAATTGGCGGATCAAATGAGATGAAATTTTATAGCATTTATACGACGCACCTTTGAATTACCTGAACGAAGCTCTGTATCCTTGTATGAAATTTACAATTTTTTTTTTTCATTCGCATACCTCGTCAGAGGATTAATTGATATCGAAACAGATGGCACCGCGTTGGCTCTTCGTCGACGTAATTAGCGTTTCGTTAGCGACGCTCGAAGGAACAAAGTGTAGTTTTGCAGAGGTGTATTTTTCTTCTCAGGATTTATATTTTCAGTCGCCCATTCGGTCATTAGACGACCAGGCAAATGAAAACACATTTGGACTCGCAATCGCAGCCTGGATCTAGCTTTAAATCATTAATACCGAGTTTTGGGACAGCCTGTAGTAGATTGTACATACGTGTATCGCACAGATTGGTCAACCCGGGAAATAAGGGAAGGAAATATTGCAACGAGTGCCGAAGGGAGATTTTTCTGCGAGAATATAATATCCATCCGGGAGTAAAAGTCCTCGGTGACGGAGACCGGATAAACCCCTGTGAGCTTCAGCTGTTATATCACCGAATATAGAAGAATGGATCCGGGAAAGTTCACGGGTCGAGAGTAAAGCTCCTTTCCTCCCTCTTTCTCTCTCTCACCCTTATTTCCTGTTCCTCTCGTTCCCTTGTTCGGGGTCAGCGAGCAACAGGAGCCTTAAGCTAGAAAACACATACTCACATGCATTATAAACGTGTGCCAAGCGAACGAACGTTTCTCCAGGATCAAAGTCGATGACGGACATCCCCAATGTCTTGTACACCCCCTCGGCGTAATGGCCAACTCCTCAACATTATACCGGCGTTATTATTTTTCCATTTTCCGCTACACGGTGTAATATCTCGGACGAGGAATTACAAGTGCTCGAGAGATCTTCGTGGTAGATATTGCAGAGATTTTCGGATTAACCACCTTTTTTCGTGCTCGAAGCTCTCTCGAGAGACGCCCGTTTTCATTATTTCGTCTTTCCCACCGGCGGAGTGTTTCTTTTTTTTCTTCCGCTGTTACAGTAGCAAAGTGCCGAGGTATATTGGGTGGATTTCACTTTTCGTCATCTCGGATGATCGGGGTGGATACGTTTCTATACCCTTTTGCCATAAAATCCCTGGCTGTGGCAAAAATGATCACTGCAGATTGTCATATTGCTGGCAGACCTCTCAGAGCTCAGTCTCGGAGCTGGCGAAGCACATTTTTCGTGCACCGGTTAAAATCTTCAAATAGGAAGAGGTTCGTCCGTCATTTGGACGTATGATAGACGTTGAGAAAAAACCGAAGGCTCGCGGAAAAATGGTTTCATTGGAAAAGTGGGACAGGTGAAGGGTTCCTCCCGGGAGAACCGGAAAATAGGTCAGGTAGGAAGATCGAGAGGACGACTCGGTGGGAGGATCATAGCTTTAGGAATGATGAACTGGGTCAGGTGGAAAATCGTTCGGTCTTTCTGAAAACATCGACTCGCGACTCGCGTCCTGAAAGAGACAAACCTTCGTTTTCTCCTTTTTTAACGATTCTTCTCTCCTTATTTTTTGACGAAATAAATCTTCTTCTTCAACGTTCAGTATATACCGAATTACAGATTTTCACGAGTGTTTCAAAGAAAAGGCACAGAGAAAAGAAAAAATAGGGAAATTGAAGCGAAACAGAATCTTCAACCCTCGACGACAGGTCGACGCTGGTTTGGCGTTGATCAAAGTGACAGCCAGTGAAGAGGGCACAAGGTCTAGGTTGCACGTACGATCGATACATCGAGAATCACTTGACTTTTCTCCTTCGAGTTTCGGTCCTTCGGTTCATCAAGATGTTTCATAGACAAGATCAAAAGTTCGAGGCAGCTGCTTGCTTGCATTCTTTCTCGGTCGTGGACGTGTGTCAGGTTCAATTAATTCAAGATCAGCATCTAGACTCTGCAGATTCTGCACGATGTCCTCGGTAAAACTACCACTAATGGCAGTTTGAGGAATCGATAGATTCGTGTCAGGCTGAACCAATCCCACCCCCCTATTTAGGGATGATGAAGGACGCCACGGAAAAGTGGAACGGTACAGAGGCACTTTGGCAATATTTCAGGGAATAATGAGCGAGGGAGAAAGAAACAAAGAGCTGGAGAAAATAAATGGAACCGCAAAAAGAAAGCTGAATCGAAGAGCAAAAGTAACGCAGCGAGTAGTTGCGTAACTATTTTTCTAGGCATCCGACAGTTTCCAGCCTCCAAAACTTCGCGGAATATGTTGCAAGTCCGTTGGTGTAATGAATGCTACTTCAGCAAGTTCGGCGTGGACGTTCTGTCGGATAGCGTCTCTGAAAACACTGCTCCATACCACACCCGGCACTATGCCGACATGTACGGTGGAGTGCAGTCAAAGAGAACCGGAAGCCGTCTATCTCAAACTTTACTGCAAGTCGTAGATGGCCGGCGAACACTTCGGCATCTCGCCGGTGTAGAGTCGCACCGCAAAGATCGATGCTCGTAGAGATCAAGAGTCATCTTGCATCCGTATACAGATGTGCGGAAAAAAAAAGAATAAAAGCAAAGGCACGTGGTCCGGCATAAAAGTTCTCTTAGGCTCTAAGAGGCTGAAAGCGTCTCGCCTGATGCTTTTCTCTGCGGTCCTTTGAGGCATTTTTATTCTACCGTGAGGATTTGTACACGCGGGATTCGTCGCACTTTTTTTGCGGCGTTTTTATTTCAAGGGATGATAAAAAACGAAATTGTTTGAGACATCTGAAATCGTTGAAATGATGGAGACACTTTGTGACGTAATTTAACTTCATCATCAGTGGCAAACTTTACGCGAGATTTTTTCAAAAAATAATCCATTTAGTTTTTGAGGGTTTATAAGAGAGAGAGCGAGACAGAAGAGCATCCTGCTCTCGAATAACAAGTACTTTAAGAGCCGTGAGAAAACTCAAGCTCTTGAAAAATTGCTTTTTATCGTACACTGTTCTCCCCGTGATTAATTAAACGTTCGTCCCGCATCACTCTGCTCTCGGAGTATTGTGTTTGCTCTCGCGTATCGAAGGCTCGTTAATATTCTTGAGAGAAGCGGCCATTAGAGTTATAAAGTTATACGGTTTGTCGATAAAAGCACTGTTCTTTACTCAACATCGAAGAGCTTTCCTCCCAAGCTGGGCACAATTTTTTTTATCATTTCCTCGGACAAATTTAACGGTGTCTGATTCGAAAAAGTTTTATCGCTAAATATGTTTGTCTCATCGTTGACATTGACAGCTGAATTGATTCCCAACGATCTTTGTCATCTTTACGTCGTCCTGTTGGATTATGGAACAGAAAGAATTCCAGCAAATTTATTGAAAAATCATTGAGACATCGGGATCGATCGACGAAAAGCTGCTTCCCGAAAAATACTCAAAAATTGTCTCGCAAGTTTCATTGTCCAGAAAGAATATTTATCGTTCTCTCTTGTCTGACGTCGTCGCACATAAGAATTTTTATTCACGCTTTATATATTGACAATCGTTTGTGAAACTCCTCTTCGTCAGTCGACATGCCTCAGGAAACATTTTGATTTATTTTCCATTTCCATGGGCGATATTTATTTCAGGCATAAAACAAACTCGAACAGCAGATGAAATTAAGAGGTGTTTGGATGTTAACGATACATATTTTGTGTTGATGGAATTATGCAAAGTTGAATAAAAAGTAGAAATAAAAAAAAAAACGTTACCTCAAGTTTGATCGTTGAGAATAAAGTTATACGCGACAATTTAACATTGAAAATAATGACATCGTTTTCCAAAAGACATTTGTAACTCGCATATTTAACGTGACTTGCAAAAATTCTCAATACAACATATTCCTCATAAAATAATGAATACCCTTTGGCCAATGTGTTTTAGTGGAAAATTGTACAATTTTCGTTCTCTCCCTGTACCAAACAGGGCTAAGAATCATCGAAATGTAATAAACGTGCAAGTTGGAACCAAAAAAAAACCTTCGAGCGAACTCGGATACGAAAATTGTCTTTGCCATGAAGCTACATTTCTGATTTCGCACAACGTGGCTGTCAACGATGAAATTTAGACGATGGACGAGTACGGCGTGAGAGAAGGAGTGAAAGATGAAAAATAAGGAAAAGGCACTCGATCTCAAGAGCATAATTTTTTTTCCCAAGCATTTACGTTTTACATGTATTTTCTGAAAAATTGTTCACCTTTCTCACCTTGCTCTTACATCCCGCCCTTCGTTTGATTTCGAACGTTGAAAAGGCAAAAAATGCAAAAGAAAAAAAAAGAAAACCGTGTGTCGGGAGAAGACAGCATAGATGCAAGTAAAGTGCAATGAAAAATCGGGAATTTCCCGGTCTCGTAACTTTGTGTTCCCAGGCCGTGAGCGCGGCACACAAATGGGAAACTTTCACGTTCCTGACGCCGACCTTCTGCGACCACTGCGGCTCGATGCTTCACGGCATTTCGCATCAGGGATTCAAGTGTTCAGGTAGCTAATTAAAAAAGAAAGAACAATTATTAATCAAAAGGTGAAAAAATCAACGCGCGAAACGTACGTCAATAGCTAGAATATCACGCATACACGATAATCACTGCACATTCCATCGGAATTCAAGAAAATTAGAACGTGACAAATTTGATAAAACGGAAAGGAGAGGATTGAAACGAAAAATTTTGCAGCTGAATTCGTCCCTCATATTGTCACATCATTCATACTTTTCCATATGTGCGACAAACACAAGAACGACATTTCTGATTAAATCAAATTTCGTTTTTGTAATTAAATTTATTAAGTAAATGAAAAGAGGCATCAAAATTCATTATAATTTATTTTCAGATTCCACTCGAGGTATCAATAAATCTTCGAGTGTACCTCGTTGAATAATTATTTGCAATTTTATTTTTAGATTTTAAAACGCCTTCTCAGTGTAATCATTCCAGGGGTGTGAAACTCACGATAAATTTTCCGAAATATTTTCTCTCTCGTTTGCAAAAGTATTCTCGTTAGTGGGGCAGTGGTTTATAGATTCAATAAATCGAAGATATTCGATTTATTTCACGGCACGAAAACATCCGACGCCTGCCCTGATATACGCCAGCGCACATTTACGCCATTTTTCCCCAAAGTGCAAAGGTATTAGAACGTTGAAAGTGAAGTCTACCTTAATTGCGGATGACTTCACGAGGATCTTTAGGCAACCTGCCCAACTTCTCCCGAACGGTATTATCCACCACGTGCTCGAATTTGTCTTTAAAAATTAAAAGATCCTTCTTCACTGACGGGAGCCCCTTTATTCCACGAGAATTTAAATTTAGCGCCCAATCGTAGTGTCCGGAGCGAGATGGATTTTTTTTGTGATAGACGATGAACGTTTAAAAAAATATTGCCCCATGTATGACCCCGAGATATCGCCATTCCACAGGTAGACATTTTTCATTCGAGTCCCTCCATTAGAGACGTCTGTGGATTTAATCGCGAATAAATACGAGCTGGCTCGAGTACACTGCCAATGTAGCATTAATCATCTCGGTCGTTGCAACTAACGCGATAACAATAATAACGGGAACATCGACAGTACTAACATCAAACAAGACCGTATGCTATTTTATGACAAACAAGGTTTCGAAAATTCCACAATACTGCCATTTCATTCTCAAAATATTATTTCGTTTATAAACGTGTTAAAAAAACATAAAAATTCTCAATGATTTATCCATTCTGTGGAAGCCTATAGGATTTTTTCGCGAGCTTATTTCGACCTTGCGGCAATTCAGCAGCATTTTCCAAATTGTACCGAAGCGAAGATCGATAGATATACTTTATTTTGCCAATAAGTTTTGCGACTTTCGCCATCTTGTTAAAGAACAAAAAGTATCGAGTGCTCAATAATCGATTTATCAAAATTCAAAGTGTACTAGAAGAAAGCAATTCAATTAAGTGGAGTCTGTCTGTTCAATTCCAAATAAATTCCAATCCCAAATAAAGTACATTTTTAAGAACGAAGACAACAAATTCTCGATCTTTTTAACCTATTTTCGTGATTGCTTTGCACTTACGAATATACCTTCTGTCTTACATTCTCATATAAATCTCGTATCGATGCATGCTATGTAAATAAAATTGTATACTTACTGTACCTGATTGTACATTTAGTACACGTTATATTTAAAACATTGTTCATTGCATACGTTTAGCATACACGTCATGAGATACCTACACCCTTGTATATCTTTGTATATCGTATACCTTCCATTCCACGTTGGACTTGCGACCTTATTTTCGTAGTTCCACTTTGTTATTGATTCGTTAAACTATACATCATCGTCCGTACAATTGTATATGACCCGATGCACATTTGAGCATTTTACAAATATATTTTTTTACAAAACAAATTAAACCAACAAAACGTTCAGTCTTTTTTCGGTAGACAGAAAATAAATGAAATTTCGTTCGTTCTACGCCTAATGAATTCAAACGAGTCTTCTTTTCGTTTTGTCACGAACAAGCTCCGTTTTGTGCTTTTTTGTATTTTTTTTTTTCTCTTTTTCTTTCTTTTATCGTTTCAGCTTAAATGACGCGCGTCACACGAGAATTGTTCTACCGTATAACACGCGATATTACTCGATATACAACCGAAACAAACGTTATCGCGTGCGAGGAAAACCGCATTAGTTTAGTCGGTGAATTTTCATCATTTTAAAAATCCGGAGGAAAAATGCACCATTTCACACGCGCGGGCTTGCAATACTTTTTCGATGTTTTTTCGTTGCACAATTTACTTTGTTTTCGTTTTGTTAATCGTGATACAAGATTGCGAAATACACACACGTATATTTTTACTTGTGCGCTCGATTTCCTTCTTTCGCGATGCTGTTCGTACGACTCGCGGGATAACGTAGTATTCTGATTCTTCGCGTGCGATGAAAACGAAAGGAAAGAACGAAAGTTCGATCCGCGCGAGGCAAAAACGGTTGCCGGATCGACGGACGTGCGAAATGGCTCATTAAGGGGGAAATTTGAAAGAAAAAGATAGATTTGATGTAACAGAAACGATTTGGAGCGAAACCAATCGATGATAATCGATAATCTGATGATATGTAGCATGCGACATGAACGTTCACAAGAGGTGCGAGGTGAGTGTGCCGAATCTCTGCGGTTGCGATCACACGGAAAGACGCGGACGTATGGAACTGGCCATCACCGCTACCTCCAACAAACTCATCGTCGAAGGTAAAAACTTGTGGAAATTCGTCTCAACCCTTATCATCATCCTTTATTTTCATGTGTCTCGCGTCATATTTTTCCTCCTTGATTAATTTTTCTCTTGAAACCACGAAAAAAATAAATCAAACGAAAATTCTCATTTTTAAGCTGTGCTGCGCGATATTCCCGATACTTCACAATTTTTCACAATGCATGTGAAATTTTTGATGATACAATTTTAATAAAATGCTAATAAAATTATTATTTTTGTTTGTCGTACGACTGAGTATTTTTCCATCTGCTATACTCTTGACCATTTTTTTTGTCGATAATATCGAGGCAATGACGACGCTTGAAGATGCGAAAGGAAATTCTTATACGATCAAAAATGTAACGCACGTTCGTTGGATAACGATGCAATTCGATAACACGTATTTTTATTGAAACGAGAAGCTGAGAATGTAAGCTCGTCAATTTTGTCGGGGAAAAGAAAAAATAATATGTTCGTCGATGTCGTTGCAGTGAAACAGGGTCGAAATCTGATTCCCATGGATCCCAATGGTCTTTCGGATCCCTACGTCAAGCTAAAGCTCATCCCGGACACGGATGGGGTGAAAAAAAAAACGAAGACAATCAAGTCATCTCTAAATCCCGAATGGAACGAGACAATCAACTTGTAAGTGCGGCAAAAAGAGACTAATTTCTCAATCGCCATTGGCGATTCGTTAAAAATCTTGACTCAACCCGCATGGTCGTAAGATTTTTTGTTTTTCGTTTTTCCACGCTGAAAGCTGAAAATTCTTGAGTAACTGCTATGAAACTTGATGCAACTCGATTTTTACCGGTTTTTTTTCGATTTTTTCACTCACGATTAACGCGCAAACTTTGTGGATGAGAAATAAAAAAAAAACACGTGTAGAAGAATTCCTCTCAGGGTTTTTGAAAAATTTCGTTGACGATCCCTTCGACAGCGACCTCAAAGCCGAGGACAAGGACAGACGATTATTGATAGAAGTTTGGGACTGGGACAGAACGTCGAGGAACGATTACATGGGCTCCTTGTCTTTCGGTATTTCGGAACTACTCAAAGCACCTGCAACCGGATGGTTCAAACTTTTGACACAGGAGGAGGGAGAGTTTTACAACGTCCCGGTGCCGGAAGAGGGTGTCGATCTCGCCGAATTGAAATCCAAAATGCGAGTACGTTAAAACTTCCTTGTTTCCGACGTACCGGATATACACCGGGTGTTTCAAAACCACAGACTGTCCCACCGTTCCCCGAACTCCGTCTCTCGCTGTTTCACAAGACACTTTCGGAAGGAGCGTGGGCCTTTTTCTTTCTTTCTTCTTTTTTCAGAAGACTTCGGTAACGAAAAAAGTGCCGATGCCGCACGACAAAGACGTGCCGCACAATATGGGCAAGAGCGATTTGATAAGAGCGAGCGATTTCAATTTTCTCATGGTGCTCGGAAAAGGCAGTTTCGGAAAGGTTCGTCGTGCTTTCGAAAATCTCAAAACGCCCTTTTTACCATTTACACGCGTGTAAACTACACACGCACGTTATTCACCGAAGAAAACGATATTTCCTTCGATATTTTATTTGACGCATCCTTCATTCCGACTGTAACGATTCTCCGTGAATTTCGAAAATGAGTAAAAATATTCTTGAATTTTTGGCTCCGATGTACGGATCGAATTTTGAGTCTAGAAATTCCGTTTACGAGCGACGATTTTCTTTAAGGTGCTGCTGGCCGAACGAAAAGGCACGGACGAGCTTTACGCGATAAAAATCCTCAAGAAAGACATAATCATTCAAGATGACGACGTCGAGTGCACGATGGTTGAGAAACGCGTACTCGCACTCGCGAGCAAACCACCCTTTCTCGTGGAGCTTCACTCGTGTTTCCAGACTATGGTTTGTTTTTCAAAAAATCATCGGGTTGCGTAATCTTTTCACTCAGTCGGTACAGTTATTTCTCGGTGGCGTGCCATAGTCGACCTCAAAGATTGCAAGGAGAAAATAATTCATCTCGAAAAAAAAAATCTCTAGATTCATGTTTTATTTTCCTCGAGATTTTTCTGCCTTCGTTGGATCGCTGGCTGTCAGAAAAGTAGGAATAATTGACACATCTTTTTTCAGGACCGTTTATATTTCGTTATGGAATACGTGAACGGTGGCGATCTCATGTTCCAAATCCAGCAGTGTGGCAAATTCAAAGAACCCGTTGCGGTGTAAGTGTTGCACATTTTTTTACAAAAATAACCGAAAAATACACCGTATTTGTGACTATTTTTGAGTCGACGATTTTGTTAGACATTAATGCTCATTTCAAACGTCATTGAGGCCGAAAAAAAATAAGTACGGAGGTTGGCACTAATTTTTTCCTATTTTTCACAAAATTTTACCGAACCAACTCGCGAAGGGAAAAATCTGACTCGAACATCGCTGTTACGCTTTTTTTCAAACAGATTTTACGCTTCTGAAATCGCGATCGGTCTGTTTTATCTTCACGCGCGAGGCATCGTTTATCGAGACTTGAAACTCGACAACGTTTTGCTCGATCACGACGGTCACATAAAGATCGCCGATTTCGGCATGTGCAAAGAGGGAATAACAGGCGACAAAACGACGAAAACGTTCTGTGGCACACCGGATTACATCGCTCCAGAGGTAATTCGCGACTCCCTCATTTTATGACGTCTTTGGGAAGAGAAAAAACGGCGTCATTTCGTCATCTCAAAAAAGCTCTCGATTCAAAAACATGAAAAAATTGCCTCACTCTTCTTCGAGATAATGAAAAACAGTGCAACAAGCTTTTCTATTTTGGCGAATTATAATCGTCTATCTTGTGGATTTTTGTTTCGATCGTCAAGATTATACTCTATCAGCCTTACGGAAAATCTGTGGATTGGTGGGCTTACGGAGTTTTGCTGTACGAGATGCTCGTTGGACAACCACCCTTCGATGGTGAAGACGAGGAGGAATTATTCGCAGCGATCACGGATCACAACGTTAGTTACCCCAAGAGTCTCTCCAAGGAGTCCAAAGAGGCTTGCAAAGGCGTAAGTATGCGCCGTTTTTCGCAGTTATTGTACTTGAAAATAATAAAATAATAATACGTCGCGCAGCGAGGGATGAAACAAGAAGATTTCGGAGGAGCGTGAAAAATGTCGGAAATGTCAAAAACATCGGGAATTTTTTTTACTATCCCATCTGAAAAAAGATTCCAACCATTGCGGTTAAATTTCTCAAAAGCCATCAGCGATTCGTAAAAAAGATTCGGAATCGAGCGTTCCGCTAAATTTTGAAAATACTTCAGATTCTTGAAATATTCGTGTAAGAAAAGAACGATCGTGTCGGTGCGATGTAAAATAACACGCAAACGGTTTTTATCGCGTAGTTCCTCACGAAAAATCCGAGCAAGCGGCTCGGCTGTGGTTTCCGGGGCGAGGAGGATGTACGAGGTCACGCATTCTTCCGCCGTATCGATTGGGAAAAAATCGAAAATCGCGAGGTTCAACCTCCGTTCAAGCCAAAGATCGTGAGTCTGTGAGAAATAAAAAATATGACCGATTGATTCGAACATTCATTCGCATTTTAGAGATTTTTTTTGCGCGAGATTTTATCATTACGATTTTCCAGTGATTATAAACATTTTTTTCATACGTCGCTCGACGAACTCTTGTATTTTATCTCGACTTTTGGGATAAAACCGATTTTTCACCCTTTTGAAAAGATCGCAGTAAGGGTAGGGTCGTTGATCGAAAGAATCAGCGATTTTACCTGGAGATTATTTTCGCTTTGGACCTCAAGAAAACGTCCCTATCCTCTCAATCGTTCAAACCCAGTCGCTCCAGCATCCGGGATTTAATAAAGAAAATATCGTCGTCCGAGATAGAAGAGGATTCTGTTTGTTATCTCATTTTGTGTTTATTTCTCTTTTTTTTAATTATTATTAATGCGATTTTGTAAAATTCGCAGAAACACCGAAAGGACGTGAGCAATTTCGACAAACAATTCACATCGGAGAAGACGGACCTAACGCCAACCGATAAATTATTCATGATGAATCTCGATCAAACGGAGTTTATGGGTTTCTCGTTCCTGAATCCGGAATTCGTTCAGCATATTTAAATGGCGCAACCATCAAGGAGAAGCAAAAACAAACAGTCAAAAAACACCCACACACACACACACACCCACAGCGAGACACACGAAAGACGATGAAAACCGAAAAATGGTCATTTTGTCACACAAAGCTCTCGTCGAACGAGTTGGTAAAACTTTCTCTCTCTCTCTCCCTTTCTATCTCCATTTTTCACACACGTCCCGCCGTCCTCAATCCGCCTTTCGCGCATTTCCCGACGTACGACGAAATGTCATCGTCGCGAAATAATTAAAAATACAAAAAAAAAATGAGGGGATGAAAAGGGTAAAAAAAAGCTCGAAACGTTTGCTACCGCGACGACGTTGACGACCGAGCCGATTTTCACCGTTCGTTCTTCGATCTTGTCGACTACGACAACGAGATTTTTCAGTGTATCCAAGGAGAGAAAAACAAAAAAAGAAAAAAAAACTTCAAGTACCGACGCAGCGCGTCTCCCGCTCATCTGCGTTATTATTAATCTCGATGAAAAGAAAAACAGAAAAAAAATAAACGTAAAATAAGAAAACAACACAGTCGATCGTAAATAATTGACATTAGGAGAGAAAGAGAGAAGCGACGAAAGTGCGAGGAGGAAAATAATGATTGTTCGTACACGTTGGGACTTTGAATGATCGAGAAAATTTGTCGTCGGAGCATCGGATACTCCGACTTTCATTGGGAGGAAGAGGAAGAGAAAAAAAGAGAAAACGAAATTGCGAACAGTCGGAAAATTCGACGAGCGAATAACGAGGGATGGAGTATGAAAAAAAAAAGAGTTGAATAAAATAAAAAAAAAAAGAATACTTTCTCCGTTTTTCGAGTATATTACGCATTTACTTCAGTAGTCTCTACTGTCGCCTTCCAGAGTTATATATAAAATATATTATACATATATATATAATATAACATTCGATGAATAGATATATTATACATATATAAATAAAATAATATATTTCGAAAGACACACACACAGTCATGTACAAAAACACACACATACACACACACACATACACTTGTACTGAAAAAGAGTAAATCGGAAGCACCAGAGACAAGTGACTCGAAAGTGTGATTTAAAAAAAGATCGTTCAATCGCGTGTTTGGTATATTCAGCGTTTCAGAAATCTCTGAATTTTGACTTCAAATTTCGAGTGCAGAAATTACACTGCCGTAAATCATTTCACGGTTTTTTGCAACACTCTCGACTCCCAAAATGCACACGTCAACGTCTTTGTCATTATTGTCGCAGCGAGAAAAAAAAACTGATAATCTCAAAGAGGCTATCTTGAAAACTGATTTACGGATTGACGCGAGTCGGGAATTAAAAATCCCACGAGCGATGAAAAAAAAAATATGAACCGTCAAAGAGAATCCAAGCTCGAGGAACGTATCACTTTTCACGATGAAATTGATGAAAAAAATGCAGGAGTTTAACTTTTCATTCAAGTCCAAAATGACCAAAAATGTTCTGAAAGTTAAAAAAAAATTTGAATCGAAGTTTGTTGCATCAGTGTAAACGTATACGAAATAAAAGACTTGACGAACCTCTGAGGTCAGTTCGGAATAATAATGCGGTGGTCGCGAACGGGTTCAGAGGAAAAAAAATCAAATTTTATGTATTAGGGTGGTTCAAAAAAAAAATCGAAATCTCACAATGGAAAATATTAGTTTTACAAATATTCGCGTCTGAACAAAATGTGTTGAAATCCTCGACACCGTTGAGAGAGCCCGCAGCCTTCTCACCGTCGCGATTTGATCATGACGTGCGATTCCAAATGATTTTTACTCAAAAAAACAAAAAACTGCAATACAGTCTTCACGCCTCACGAACTGCCGAGCTGCTACAGATTCGACTCTTCGCAAACTATTCAATCAAAAGGCAAGCAAAAAAAAAATGTGCATGTAGAAAAAAAAAGGCAAAAAAGATGTTTCGATCGTTTTTTCCTCGTTGAATAAATGCAAAAAAAGACCCAATGCGCTAAAAACTCGTCTCTTTTTGAAGCACTCGGCAAATTTCACGATTTCTCGGTACAGAACATTTTTCTAAACCTCACTCGTTATTACACTTTTTCAATGACACACCTATACATGGCAGAACAATGACTCGATCGTTTTATTTCCATTTTTTGAAAATCTCTCTCTCTCTCTCTTCTCAGGTTTCGTCAGATTTTTTATAATAAAAAATCTGACAAAACAAAATACTGCGCGGTAATTCGTAATTCCGTGAGGAAACGGCTCGATTCGCGAAGATGACGAATCAGTAACGGTTCAATTCGAAAATACCGCTTTGACGAAATTGAACGACGTTACTTTAATTTTTGCCCTGTACGAATATCGAGATTTTCAAAAATAAAGAAACACAAAATACAGTCATTGCCCTGCTCGTGTATATGCATATTATCTACATAAACATATGTATACATATACACACACGTACACACATATTGAAACTAACAATCGATATATAATATTAATGAAAATTATTTAATTAATAATAACAATGATAATTCAGAAAAAGTACATAAGGGATATATATCTTTTTTCATAAACTTTCGATCAATCAAGAATGATCATTGATCGATGTTATCGTGATTGATGAGAAAATTTCACAACTCGTAGGAAAAATGTCGGAGAACGATAGATCGATTCCCTAATTTTCCTGTCGGCATTGTAAACCCCTTAACGACAGCGATAATTCAATTTAACGAATTTAGTCAGATCCCTCTCAATGTCATCCCCTCCCCCTTTCTGCCTGTTAATTGTCCGTGTAACTTCACAAATTTGCACTCTTACAGAAACGACTGCTTGCACCAAGTTTCGTGTTTGTGAGATAAAGAAAAACGGAAAGTGCAACAAGGAAAACGGAAAATTTCGGCTTTGAATCAATGTTCAAGAGGGGCGTCAATTATTCGATCGAAATGATCGTTCGTGTCCCGATTAAATTGTTTCTCGAGTATGCTCAATCGATCGTTCGACTGGCCAAAGTGTTCTTTTTCTCGTCGTTCTTGGCGAACGGTTCGCGGTGCTCGAATGATTTCGATGCGAATGGGAAAATTGTATTATCGTATCAATCTCAAAGATGTCATGAATTTTCGTCTCACGATCGTCACTCTGTTTCTCTCGCATCTAGCCGTACACCTTTCATCTTCCTTCTCATCGTCTCGTCTTCTTTGGCATCGGCACAAACTCAAACAGACACGTGACATTTGTTCATCACGAGACACACAAATAACGCTATTCAACCTGAGAAAGAAAAGTAAGAAAAAATCCGCGAAATTTATTCTTGTACCAATCTCAAAGAGTCTTCCACGTGTGTATCGCTCGCACGCGCCTCGTCTGATTCATTATTTTTCTCCGTCATCGCTTTCCACATCGTTTCACGCATTTTTTTTTGTTTTCCTTCCAAAAATACAAACTTTTCGAACTTTTTCATCGCCCGGATGTTTGCGCCGTATTATCTCAAACGACGCTGAAGAATTTCTCAGCTTCTCGATCTTACCATTTGAATCCGGCGTTTTGTACTCTTAGCCTCGGACGAGTTGGCATTATTTTTATGACAAAATCGTTCCTTTCTCATTCTCGAATTTCAAATAATTCACTTTCGATGTCGTGGAACGCAGATTGTCAAAAAAAAATGCTCATGATAAAGTAGCGCGAAGCGTTTCTATTATTTTCGCTGCACAAAACAAAGATACATGAATTTCGCGACTTTTCTCATCGAACGTTCGATTCTTGATTCCGATTCTTCAGTCTGGAAATAAATTTACAGGCAATTTTTTTTTTTTGACGATATGACAAAGTCGCCAGAATTTTGTTTCCTCCGCACCTTTCAGTGTATACGTCTATGAATTCCATCGGTGACTCGATCTATCACTCACACTTTTTCACAAATACACGAGGAATTAAAAAAGCGAAGTTTCCCTCTTGCCGCTTTTCCGTTCGCACGTTTCGCGTTAATCGATTCACGCAAGTGCTCAGGCGCGTGATGGAAAAATTGCGATGTTCGCAGGAAACGGAAAGAAAATAACGAGAGAATCGACATGAATCGGCGACGTCTAGGTTTTACGTACTTTCTTAGTTTTTAGGTCGAAAAAACGAGAGACGGACGTTCAGCAAAAACGATCGAGTATTTAAAGGGAGTTAAAGAGCTGTAGGAACGATTAAAGAACGTCGGCCCGTAGTAGACCATTTTGTTATCTCCTCGTATAAGAAAATTAATCGATAAAAACTCATGTGATTCACGAGATGATTGACCAATCGGTCTTCTTCGTTATTGTTTAAACAAATGTTTTACTTGCACGAGAGAAAGAGCGCGGTGAGAAAGAAAAAAAAATTGTCAGAGGGGAAAAAAAAAGCAAGCATTCGGAGAATCTTGTCGATCGATGGAGGAATATAATTCTGACGGGAAAGAGGGAGGCTGGAGGGAAGGGTAGGATATTCCAAGTCGCTTAGATTTAATCGTCTCAAAGTTGTATTCTATCGCTCTCTTATTGCGTACTGTATATGCATTAAAATATATATACATACACAAACATATATTTTTAAGATGTTTTTGTGCATTTATAATGTCGTAATAAAAGTTCCGGAATGTGTCATAAGAATATATCACACCTGTCGAAAAGTTGTGTTTCTCGAAATCCTCGACGCGCACCCTTATCGTTCCCCCATCACCGTAAACCGGATATTGCCGAAAAAGGTGCACAAAAAAAAGGCGTAATGCAAAAATACTCGAAAAAGCAATATTGATAATGGACGGAAATGTTCGATTTTTTCCAAGCAAGCTTATATCTTTCGTCGTTAGACTGCGATTGCCCAAAAAACTCCACGATGACAGAAGTGGGGCCCGTTAATTCGCCACGATACGTCACAGTGGATTAATCACCGATGCACGAGGCGTAACCGAGGAAATGCGGTATGTCGCTCTGTTCCATGTATCCGGTGAACATTTCGGACCATGGACCTTGAGCAAATATGGCGACATCTTCGCCGCCATGAGCGGCTTTCGCCATGGGAACGAGAGCCGGAGATCGGTAAAAAGTGTCATCTGCGACGAGAAAAAAACGAGCCAAGGGGTAATTAATCTTACTTATTACTCATTTTTAATGATGCTAATCTCAGAATGAATTTGACGATGTTAATGCTGTTTTAATGCGGCGGTATATTGCGTTTTGGTGAGACAAAAATTGAAACAATATTCGACTCACCGTAAGCTTCCGAAGTCGGGTCATAACTGTTACCATCCGTTTGGCTTCTATAACCTGGACCAGATTGATACGAAAGAGTGGCATAAGGCGTTCCGTCGTCGGCTTTCAAGGCAGTCATGCCGTTGATTGGATTTCCTCTTCTCGGATAACCGGAAATGGTCATCGTGTGACCATGATCCGCGGTAACAATGATAAGCGTGTCTAGTTCGGACGTCATTTCCGTAGCTTTTTCAACGGCTTTGGAGAGTTCGACGGTTTCGTCGAGAGCGATTTTCGCATAATTTTCGTGATGAGCGTCGTCGATCCGAGCTCCTGTTAATTCGAAATTAATTCGACGCGTGATTATATCGAATTTTTTTTGAAAAATGAAACCGAATCCCGAGGTTCGGATTTCATCAGCCTGGTACAACTGAAAGTTGCGAATTGCCAAGTGTCGATATGTTACCTTCAATGAACAGGAAGTATCCTCTGTTTTCTTTTTGCACGATTTTAATCGCTGCCTCAGTCATTTCCGACAAGGTTGGGTTTTTCGCCGATGTGTTGTCCAGGTGGTATTGCAGGTGGCTGGAATCGAAAAGTCCAAGCACGTAATCATATTCCTCGGGATTATCGATAACGTCGTGCAATTGTCTTCGACTCGAGATGTAATTAGCCTGTCTGTTGCAGTACTGTTTCTCCAGCAGCCATTCTTCTATCAAATTTTTCCCATCCGAACGACGACCGAAAGCTCCCTCTTCATCCTTGAAGGTCTTTGGTAAAAAACTCCGGCGACCGCCACCCAGAACGACCTGGACATTGATGAATCATTCGATAAAATCGTCTCGAATAACATTTTTTTTTTGAAGTCCGACAGGAGCAATAGGCGTCGGCGATCAATCATTGAATACCTTGAAGTCCTTTCCAGGTCTTGATCCAACGAATTGCGTGGCTATGTCGGGACATATCTGCGGATCGGGTTTCCAGAAAGCCATGTCTGTGTCGGTTTCCCATTTGTAGGATGCCGCGTGGGCGTAAGCACCTGCTGGCGACGCATCGGTAATTCTAGCCGTTGTGACGATACCCGTTGCTTTGCCATGATCCTGAGCCCATTTCAGTATCGAATGTGCGTAATTCTCCTCAGTCTGTGTGTTACACCAGCCACGTTTGGCTTTGCCGTTAAGCCCGAGCGTTAACAATTTACCCCTGATGCCACTGAGATAGGCGGTAGATGTGCAAGCTGAATCTGGTACTTGCGCATCGAGGCACCATGTCTGGTAAAAATGCATTCGAGTAGACGGCAATTAATGGCTGTTGTAAGTTTCGATATGAATTGTTAATATCAATACCATATCGCGTTATTTCGTCGGAAAAGAAGTGGACAATTTCGCAATTGGGATCGACAAAAATATAGCTACATGGACGATTTAAGGAGGAACGATATTGATATTAAGGGTCGTCGTGTTTCGAAGTACTGTCCTGTCCAATTGCGTTTGTACCTCCGCTGGTTAAAGTCCTCGTCTGTATGTCGTGTAATCATCGCGTTTTTGAGAATTTCGGCAAAAGCTTTGGCTTGCATCAGCAGGCATTATTATACTAAATTTACTTTTACAAGTCCAGTGTACGGAAAGGTTTCCCACCAAAGAGATCCCTCTTCCCCTGGCTTGTTCTGCAGCTGACCCTGGTAAATCCTCGCAGCCGTTAATGTTGGAATTGACATCCCGTCTCCCAGGAAAAAAATTACGTTCTTCGCAACATTGTTGTTTTTACGGATTTTCTTAAGGCGCTGGTTGATCGCGACCCTTCCTTTATGGCGCCAATATGCGTTATCTATTCATCACGAAGAACATTTATTGAAGCTGTATATTCTTCTTTTTGGGTCGTCATCAATTTTATTTCCAATTGGAGAAAAGATAAAGTTATATTAAGACAATAATTTTCATTATATCCATCGTGTTAGTGTATATTCGAAAATACCGAATCCATAAAGACGACGTGATAGCGAGTGTGGAGGGAAAAATTATTCGAAGCAGCCACTCACTGGCAGTCCATTTTTTTCGCGCAATCAATGCTACGATAATTTCACAATTTTCCTTCTCGGTAGAAAACAGCTGAAGGAAATTATTTTAAATGTTTACCTTCTTCGTAGTCGAACCATTTGCCGCGAACAGTTTCCATAAATATTTCGCGACGTTCGGCATCCATTTTGGAAGGATCAACGCTTCGGGAAATCTTCTCTTTGAATTTATTGCCTGTCGAATTATCATTATGTAAATATATTTAATATGTATTTTCAATTGAAAGATTCTTCACGCAATAACAGCCCTGCGATACTTTTGTATAAATAATAATAAATAAGCAAAATTTGCGGATAAACATGATCGGTTTTTTTTTTGATAAATCGCGAGTCACAGTTTCGGTGATTTTTCAAGTTTCTTTTTTCTGTTCAAGAGATTTTTCGATGTTTCGAATTAAATGATGCACCCTGTATTTCTGACGATGAATTACCCGTACAGGACATCACGTGCACTCTAATGACATACGAGTTCTCCATATAGAACAAACATAGATCGACCGGAATTCCGACGTGGATTTCAAAAATATGATTTTGACAAATTACTGACCTGCTGGTATTCCTTGTTCGGCAATTCCAACGGTGATTGTCGTTAAAAGAAGAATCCATGTAGCATAATGCTTCATCGCGAACAGCTGCGACTTGACGGTTCCGCAAATTAATAAACTCAACAATTCAGTGCTCAAGATTAATGGATTTATCGGGCCAAACGTTCGTTTAAATGCATTCATTGTATCGGAGATTGACCGTCCGATACCCCTTCTTTCAATCATTTATCCTTGGCTGTACCCACGTCCGTATACATATTCCAATACTTTTTTTTAATTAGTTTACATCTTTTTATCGTTAATCCGAAGTTTTGGACGAATCCTGAAGCTCCTCGAGGTGCTACCGCGGATAAAATCATCTCATCCGTATTCGTACTCTCGAATTAATCACTCTCTCCTTATTTCTTCAACGATTAAACATTTAATATTTCTGACGATAATAAAGTTCCGATAAAATTTCTTTCAATACTTTATCCTTGGCTGTACCCACGTCCGTATACATATTCCAATACTTTTTTAAATTAGTTTACATAATTTTATCGTTAATCCGAAGTTTTGGACGAATCCTGAAGCTCCTCGAGGTGCTACCGCGGATAAAACTCATCTCATCCGTATTCGCACTCTCAAATTAATCACTCTCTCCTTATTTCTTCAACGATTAAAAATTTAGTGTTTCTGATGATAAAAGTTCCCATAACATTTTTGCCGTATCGCGTTTTGGAATGGATAATCTTCAGCGTTTTAAAATAAATTTTCTTTCGTAAACGAAATATTGTAGACAATATTTCGTGGCTAATTTCGTGTCGATTCTATTTCGTTTATAAAACTTCTTACTGAAAGGCGGTGAATGCGCTGCGAATTTCCGACATCACCGATCAAGGTATTTACCATAATTTACCGTTTTTGTCTATTTATTATGCAAACTAACTTTTAATCTGCATGCTATAATAAATATAGCAAAGATCATCGCACTGTGAACATTGCTGTGCATCGATAATGCTCCATTTCGAAGGAAGCTGTGCGGTAGCTGTTTTTGTTTATAAAGACTCACCAGTCAGCAAATGTCTCTGCTACAATCAAGAGCTTGAAAATGTTGAACGAATGAGAATTTAAATAATATCAGGCGTACTGTGCTGCTGAGGAACCGAATTGTACAAAAGTACAAACGTGCGTGCAAAATACAAAAATGAGCACTCAGCTTCGGGCAGGCGAGCCGCGTACTAACTAGCTAACGAATTGGAATTGATTGACGTTTTTTATGGAAGAGCATTTAGGCATAGTGGGAGTGTTTTTGAGGAAAGATTCGCCAATTGTTCCCAAGTAGGCCACAAGATCTCGTTATAATTCGTATGAGGAGGAAGTTCATTGTTGATGGGGACGAAAAATTTGGTGCTAAATGACGCGCATATGGTATTACGTACTCTGATAGCTTATCTCGAAAAGCTCGATTTAATCCCCATATTTTGTAGAGGTCGCTTTGGAATGAGACATTTTTTGAACGTTTCTTATGCGGAACGATGCAAAATTGACGAAATTTTGACGACGAAAAAACGAAATTTCGAACAGGCCAATTTTCGCGAGAGTCAAGCAACTGCGTTCTTAAGGTTTTTATTTCGCCAGTGTATCATCGAGTTTTTTTGGGAAGCCCCACAATTTTGAGGGCTTAGTCAAAAATGCTGTTTATACGAGTAATAATTCAATTATAGCATAAAATAATAGATACAACATTTTACACCGAACATTTTTGGAATATCCTATACAAAAGTTGTGCAAGCTTTCGCACGTTGAAAATTCTTATACTCGTTTACGTTAATCATTTAATACAAGTGTACGTTTTTTTGATGCTCATTTCATGGATCGTTATATAAATTATATTATAAATAAATCAGTGATACGTGAAAATCAAGATGATAAAAAAAGAATTCTACAAATAAAACGTTACGCTCACTCCTTATCCACAAAAAAAAAGGAAAGGATACATGTTTGACTAAAAAACGAGGAAACACAGCTATCTCCTGCCTGGCTTACATCAGCTAATTCCTGTAAGCCACTTTATCGGTACATTGTTTTGCAAACTTTTATCAATTTTTTTTTAAATTATTCACTGAACATTTACGAGCGTACGATGGATGGATGAATGATTCCAAAAAATCCTAAAATTTGTTTCCGAAAAATCCCATGCTTCCGTGAGCATGCGAGTTAATTGATCGGTATTAAAACGAAATATCATGTTTTTCAATCTCTCTCGTCAATCTTGAAAAAGAATCGCGTCTCAATCATTAATCTTTTTCAATAGTACATAGATGAAAGTGATTATCACACGATATGGCACTCTAGACGCGTCACCTGACGAAAAATAAAGAAAGTAACGCCTCCGACAGTTGGTGTTAGGGTTACGATATGCGACTTAATTGCCGTAATTCAGATGTTCGTTAGGCTCCTCATTTAATGCGCGATTAAGCCCATTTATCTTCGAACGACGACTTTGACGTTTGACGCAAAACATGTCAATTGCCGTCACGACGTTCGAACTGATTGTTTTTCACGTACGCCGTCCGATACGGATATTTATCAATTTTTTCGTTCAGGTGATCATGAAAAACTGTCAACACCATAAAATCCGTATGGGATCGAAAAATTTTCCACTGAAAATACCCTGCCCCGAATATCGTTTGGTGCCTTGGAATTCAACACGCAACGAGCATCAAGTCTCATTCAGAATGTATGAAAAATCGGAGTGCAAAAATGCATGACCGAGTTTCGTTGGTCATAGAAATTTTGAGAATCTTCTGCTCCCGTGAGGTCTTTGGAAATTGCACGCGTTCATTTCGTCGTTGCCGATGCAGGATGCGAATCTGAGGAAATGCGGTATGTTGCTCTGCTGTAACGTTCCTGTGAACAAATGCGCCCATGGACCGTTTGCAAAAATTGCAACGTCATCGCCACCGTGCGTCTCGGAATCCAGTGGAGCCAGAGTTGGGGACATGTATCGAGGATCTCCTAGAAAAATATGAAGCGCGACAAATTTTTTTTTAACAATCGAATCGTTTTTTTATTATTGCCAATTTAAGTTGACAATGTTTTTTTTTTTAACTTTACGACACTGGACCAACCGTAATTTCCTTTGGAAGGATCGTATCGAGAACCGTCAGCGTTCGGAGGCCTGTAACCAGGACCGTTTGCGTACGTCAGTGTCGCGTACGGAATTTTGTCTTTGCCCGTACTTCCAACAATGTGGTTTATTGGATTTCCTCGATTCGGATAACCGGAAACGGACATTGTGTGAGCGTGATCCGACGTTACGATAATGAGGGTTTCTTTTTCCGATGTCATTTCCGTTGCTTTTTGCACCGCTTTGGCCAATTCGACGGTCTCATCGAGAGCGAGGGTAGCAAAAGTATTGTGATGAGCATGATCGATCCGGCCACCTGAAATCACGAGAATCGTTGCGAATTGTTTTTTCTGAAAGATAGTCAAAGTCAAAAGAACAAAATAGAATTTCGAAACTTGGCCGTTTCGTAAAGGAGTCATTGGAAAAGTAGCCAAGAAAACTTGGGAGTCATATCATACCGAGGAGGAGTCGAAAATTCGCGAATACAGGAGTGGACTTTTCCTACCTTCGACGAATAAGAAAAATCCATTTTTCTCTTTTTCGAGCATTCTGATGGCTGCCTCCGTCATTTCGGCCAACGTTGGTTCCATATCCGGCGAACCCTCGAGATGATAAGAACAGTGACTGGACTCGAACAGGCCAAGCAGATGGTCGTAATTTTGGGGTTGATTTATAACGTCTAACAGAGATGTACGATTCCAGACGTAAGCGGGTCTGCGGTTGCGCTCGAGTTTGTCTCGCTTCCATTCGTCGATTAAATTTACACCGTCGGAACGTCTACCTTCCTCACCTTCCTCATCAAAGACACCTTTTGGCAGAAACGATCTGCGTCCACCTCCTAGAATTACCTGAAAAATAAAATAAAAATGAGTTCCAAGTTTTAGCAAACTAATCGGACGAGTAACGTTGATCGGTAATCGCGACAAACGCGGCGGACGTTTAGGACCTTAAATTTTTGGCATTTGGACGAAAAAATGGTAGAGTGTACCGGAAATGATTCATCGTTCCTCGAGTTTTTCCAATTTCGAATTCGAATGTTTTCGGAATTTTTGTTTTCACGTAGTAACTTGTAACTTTTTAATAACGATTGATTTTCACGATCAAATTACGATCCATCATCGAATTACCTTGAAATCTTTGCCCGGATTGGATCTAACGAGCTGTGTCGCTATGTCGTGACATTTCTCGGCATCGTAACCAGCTTCGATGACGTCGGTGTCACTTTCCCAATTTCTGTCAGCTATGTGAGCGAAGGCACCACTCGGTGAGGCGTGAGTGATCCTCGTTGTCGTTACGATTCCAGCTGCTTTTCCGTGATCTTGAGCCCACTTTGCTATCGACTCGACCTCGTTTTTCTCGATCTGCGTTTCACATTTACCGCGAACAACGTTCCCGTTGAGGCCGATCGTGCCTGCTTTCGTTTTGACACCACCGAGATACGCGGTGCTCGTACAAGCGGAATCTGCTACTTGCTTGTCGATGCACCACGTCTATCGAAATCATTGACATGCGATAATTTATACAGTCTGCTCTTTGAATCGTGTTTTTAAAATCGTGTTTTTGAAATAATGTTTTTAAAATCGTGTTTTTCGACGATCGCGTACTGTTCCATTTAAATAAAGTCGCGTTTTATTATGACATTTAAAAAAAACAAAAACAAAGATAAACGATGTCGAGAACCCGAAGACAATCGTAATTGATGACGAATCACAATTTTTCCGTCAAAAAAAAATTCATCGCGGTTATTCTTTGCAAGGTCGTCTCTTATATTGGGACCTTCATTGACAAATAAGTCCCTTTTGTATGAGAAATTTCGAATATTCATGAAATACCCCGAAAGTGCGTTATGACAATTTGCTGAATTCTTTTTTTCATTCTTAAATCTTTGATATAAACCCGAGAAATTAATTTGACCGTCGCGTGACATTTTCTTTACCTTGGCAAGACCAGTATAGGGAAAGTTTTCCCAGAAGAGAGATCCTTCTTCGCCTGTTTTACCCTTCAACTGTCCGAGATAAGTTCTCGCAGCCATTAACGTTGGAATCGACATCCCATCGCCCAAGAAGAATATAATGTTTTTCGCCACACCGGTGTTTGGAGTTCTTTCGAGCTTTTTTTTGAGAACCGTTCGAGCGTCGTCGTACCAGTACGAATTGGCTGCTCAATGAAAAAAGAATTTGCCAGTTTTCATCGACGCCAACAGCGCGAATCACGGTCCACATTTTCAGCCCTTTTCCCAAATATTCAAACTTTTTTTGCAAACTATTAAACGTTTCACTAAACACACTGGGCGTTTGTACCTTTTTCCAAATGGTCTACTTTTACCATTTTCCTTACCCGAGTAACACAATGACACAAAATAGAAATGTATCGCGTTTGAACAGAAATCGTCTTACAGACGAACCAAAAATTATCGCGAGCCTCTCGTTGATAGTGAAATTGCCCAGTTTAATCTCGGAATATATCTATTTTCCGAATCACCCGTGTACCGTGAAATCTAAAGCTTCTCCATATATTTACCGAAAAACATCGTTCAAAATTCCGACAAAAAATACTATATTTCCCCTTTCCAAAATGTCGATCAGACTCTGAAACATGGTAATGATCTTTTCGACTCATTGACGATCATATTTTACGCGCAGCGATTTTTCCTTCATTGTTCTCGTATCATTTTTTTCCTCTATCGATCAGCTGTACCGGATTACATCCGTCAAGAATGCAGATTGCCTCGGTTTATTTGAATTTGCAAAAGTTATCAGGAGCATTATCGTGAACGACGAACGAATGTATATGTAAGATTCCGTGTGATATTGAAATGTCTGAAAATCGATAGTGTCGTATCAATCAATTTTAATCGATCTTGACTTTTTCGCGTTGAAACGCATTTGAGAACGCGAGCGAGTTCTTTTATCTTTTTTTTTTTTTTTTTCAATTATTCGATTCAAAGTAAGACTCTTTTGGGCTTTTGTGGAACGAGTTTTTGTAGGACGCGTTATCTCTCTCGTCACAATTACTCTTCACGTTTTGCCATTGTCTTCCAATCACAGATAATGGTCGAAGCATACGTCGCGTGATTCGTAATCGTTCGATCTATTTTTTTTTACCTGTCTCGTGATCCGACCAAGAACCTGTAGTTGCATGTAGAAGAGGATTACCGTCGGATGGACCGTCAGGCTGTATTTTACTTCCAACGTCGTCGTGCATTACAGCATCCATCAAATCATCTGCGAAATTGAACGATAAACAGTTTTTCGCATGCATGTTGCACTTTGAGGGACAAATTGCAAATTAGAGTGGCCAGAGAGTCATGCAGCTTGGGGAAAGATTTTTTGTGGATTATAAAACTCGGGATAAATTCTGCTGTCATTATTACGACTGACAAGAGTCAAACGCGCGAGTCCGAGCAACGTTTCTTCTCACGTTGAGGACACATGCTCTTATGGCAGGACCAGTCTCGACGTGGTGGCGATTCGCATTGTTTTAAACGTAGATTTTTCAGACTTTGAGTAACAAAGTACAAGCTTTTTACATTTATTCTTCCGAATTCTTGATAATCGTCAAATAACAGATACAAATAAAAGCGCAAAAAATGCAGATATTTTATCGAATCACGAGGTACTCGTGAATCCCCTTAAAAATTGAAATTTTATGCAAAAAATAAGATTCGCAACTGACCTTCGAGCTTTCTCTTCTTCAAATCGATTTTTCGATCGATGTGACTTGCGACGATGATGTCCAGCATCAACGTCGTTGTGAGGAAAAATACGAGCCCCGCTCGACGTCGGAGCATGTTTTGTTTTTGACAAGGAAACAACAGGTAGCGAAACGGAGCCGCAAATGCGCGCGCGAGTGAACGAATTTTCGCTCCGGACGTTCGACTAAATAGCCCAAGAAAGGGATGGCCCCTACTTTATCAGTTCCTCGCCCCTCTCTTGCACTCGCGGCAACGAACAAATTGATGATAATATCATTTCGAACAGCAGCGCTTATCTCGATACGAGAGAACAGATTGCCAGCTCTAATTCACGACAGTGACCGTGCTTTTTATAAATTAAAACTACTGGTATACGATAAATAGGAACAAAGGTGGAATACAAATGATGGCAATCGTTAAAAAACGATTAGCGACGAAAAAAAAAAAATGTTTCTCCGTTTTGGATATTCCAAAGACGTAGTATACAGTCGGAATTGAGAACTGATTAAAAAACGAAACAATGAGGAAGTAAAAAGTGTGTTCAAATGGACTTTTAATCGTCCGGAGATTTTAATAATAATTCTCGATATCATTTCGTGTGTTCCCCTTTAGTTCCGGCGAGTCGTTTGGACGAATTCGGGCTTGTTGAATTTTGTAAATTATGTGTTATTGTTTGTGTGTCAATTATTGTTTTCACACAAAACAAATATCATTGGATAATTGACATAATCAAAAACGAAGGCAAGATCCCTGGCATGGGACATTTTTTTGAGTCGACCATGCCATTTTATCGGGAATAAGAGAGATTTGGGTCAACGGAAGTTGAAAGGAGTAATCAGCGATATAATGACACTTTTACGAGGGGATCGGAGTGTCGCGGTTTGCCGGTTGAAACGCAGGCTTTATCGTCAACGAAATACGCGATCGGAATACTCAAAAACGGCTGATCAGACGGATCCCACGTGTACGTGTGCTGAGACTGTCATGTACGTGGGTAAATATGGAAATTCTCTATTTTATTCCTGCCAAAATTGTGAGGGTCGGTGATCCTCGAAATAGGCAATGAAACGAATTCTTACGAATATAAATCATTTTATTATCTCGTACGTAGGCTCTACAGTCAATTATAAAACGAAAAAAAAAAAATTGGCTACTGCTTTGGACTATAAGGTATGCAGGTTCGTTTTTTTTTATCGCTGCAAGATACAAATAAAGTTGGTGCAAATTAGGGAGAAAGAGGCTGAAGGAAACACCTACGAAAGTAGCATAGATTACAAGACTACAACTATTTACAGCTTTACTATAAAATATTTACGTTGGACACTTGGATTTAGCGGATCGCCGATGTCGACATGTGAAACGATCTTTCTAATACACAGGGCGTCCCGGAACTTTGAGTCAATAAATTCAGACGAAAATAGGGGATGAAATTCATCATTTCATCGTAATTAAAAATGACGTCACACTTTTCGTCTCGAGTTCCGGAACACCTTCCATGGTCAGACCCTTTGCGGCATACATATTTCGGACAACATCGTTTCGAAAATTACTCAATTTTACGTATTTTTGGCGTCACCGCTGGTCACGAACGCGTCGTCGGATTTGCGAGATTCTAAATCGTGGAAAAACGCTCAAAAACAAATCGTCCATAAACTCGGATTTTTTGACACATCGAGGTCGTGAATTTCGAAAAAAAAATTTCGGCTAAATCCAATAAAAACGATCTCAAAATCAGAAAAACGTGTTTCCAAAAGAGTGGCGTTGCGGAATGAGACCTCCGCTGCAAAGGGTCGAGTGAGGTATCGACACAATGTTACAAAAATAATAGAAATGAGATTAACGAGCAAAGAAAATATAATCATGACAAACATTGAAGAAAAATCGTGGATGTCGACTCGTTTAACCCTCCGAGAACACACAGTGTCAAATTGGGCTTCACCTCGAATTCCATTCAGAAATATTCCGCGAAATTTTTGGCAGGAAATATTTTCAAAAAGCGCGAGTGTGTGGCGAGTTGCGCTCACAAATTTTTCGAATCACATTCATTGATTCGTCGAGGTTACAAGCTGATTGAAGATTTTTTTCAAAGCTGTTCACACTCACTAGCTTGGAAAAAAAACTGTTTTTCTTTTCACGATCAGTTCGATCCAGAGTGATAAAAAAAAATCGGTATAGCTCGGAGGTCTGAGTTTCCAACGAATTTGTTTGCCTCTATATACACTCGCGCGGTCGTAAAACTATAATAATTATAAGTATCGTTTTTTTTTTTTTTTTTTTCGATGTTACGAATGTAAATTATTCATCCTTCGATGTGCCGTCGAGATTTCTCGTTGAATTCAATAATCATTCAGAGTACATCCAGCGTTCGTTGAAACGGCAGAATCGAAACGGTCCAGAGGCGAGTAAACATCAGCCAAAGCGAAAATTTCCTCTCAAATTCAACGAGATCGTTAGCTTCTCCCGTTTACACCGGGACGTAGATTCTTTGCCGCGAGCCTGCTCATCGGCCGAAATACTGCACGGTGCTCTGAAACATTCGATAAAAAAAATTCATCTCGCTGCCACAGATCGAGGCAGGAATCGCAGGTCGCAATTTCTTTGCTTCCCCCAGCAGGCATTTGGATCAAAACGGTATTTTCATGTTGTTTCAAAAAATCAACTCACCGTTAATGCATATAGACACGAAACGATGACTAGTAAATTCTTGGGACACTCCGTTGTGTTCGGTAGCGCTTCCGGTCGACAGTGAGAAAACAAAAAACTCGGGAGAGGAAAAAGAGAACGAAAAATGTACAATTTTACAGCTGGTTTTGAGATTCCTCGCGTCGAGCCAATCGCCTCTCCATGTGGCTGTAAATGACGCGAGGAATTTTTTTTTTTTTTTCACACCTGCATTTACAGGATAAAAAGGTGTCACCATTCGACCGTGGGAGATTTCGATGAGCGTGATGAGAGAGCAACGATGAATAGGATGAAGAAAAAAATGACGATAGCTTCGAGGTTCTTGACGAATGAGAGAGGAGAGAAATAATAACTGAGCCGTCCTCTCGGGTTGATTTTAATGAAGCCGACGCCGGAAATTCGTCGGTCCCGCCATCGTGTCCCACACGCTGAGACATCTGGTGGATTTCCGCCAGTGCGGAAGCTGTATGCCGAGTCTCCGGCACTCGTGAACGTAGGCGACGAAAGACTGGCAATAACAATTCTTCGTTGGACACTCGCACATGTCCTGAAGACACGATTTGTAATACATCGTCGGATTCACCTTTTTGTGGCACGCGTCAAAGATCTGCGATCTCAGCTGATCGCACGGGCTGCAATGCAAACAACACCCGCCGATAATGACAAAAGTAAGAGGCTTGTTTCTTTTTTCTCAGCTGCATAACGCGTCTGTTGGAAAACATCTCGATTCGCAGAGATGACAAACCGGAAATTCAAAACGGAACGACTTGTATATGCAAAATGATCGAGTTACCGGTTTTTTTTTTTCGTCTCGTCTAATATGACGATCTTAAGGTAGTTCTATCGTTAGATTCAAATCGAGAAATTGTTTTGCAGTTTTTCTCACATACAAAATGGTTCGCGGGCTTCAGTTAAATAAGAAAAGTTGTTGCAAATCGACTAAAGAGCAGCATACTCCAAATTCACGGTCATCCCAGGTGATATGTGCTTGCTCTATAATTACAAAAATTGCGAAAAAAATTTTCTCAAGATTTTTTTGGAAAACTCGAGAAATCTTCTTTGATGTTGCATAAAAATGTATGCAAAGTTTTAGAAGGCTTCACCACGTAGAAGCCAAGATATTAATTGATGAAGATGCAACTTTTAACACGCGCTCTTACGAGAGACTACCGAAAATTGTGATTTTTACCAATAAATATCTCAACTTCCACGTGGTAAAACCTTCCAAAATTTATTACACACGTATATATGACATCAAAGAATACGTATTCAAATTTTCAACAAAATCTTGAGAAAACGATAAAACGATAGAACTACCTTAATTGATTTTCTCAAACTCTGAAGAAAAAAGACGAACGGAAATTGGATCCTTGGGTTTCAACGTGGGACTCCCGAATAATCTGGTGTACGAATAATTAACTAATCTTATTGCTATCTTATAATTCCTTATCGTTGAGGAGGTTTGTTTTTTTTTCTTTTACAGATAAATCAAAGGAGATGGGGAGCAATGTTTCAAAAGTCGTGATGGACAATTATCGTTCGAACTCGAGAATAAAGAATTCAGCTGACCTTTGATCCTTGTGACCGCGACACCGTCTGTCTCGATTGACGTTCATGCCGGGACGAGCACGTGTGCACGACTTTTTCGAACGAACCGCCCACGACTGGCCGAACGCGTGCGAATCTTGCAAGAGATGTCCGCGTCTCGTTGTAAAGTCATCCTTCGGCAACGAATTAAAATTGCCGCAGAGCCCGCAAAGGTTGCGCCGATACGAAGTTGGCACAGACACCTCGATGAAGCTGATGCCGTCCCAGAGCACTTTGACGCCGATGTGAGAGCTCACGAGTATACTATCGGAAGTTCGATTGATATCGATCCTGTTTGGTTCTCTGTATGGCACATCGATCTTCTTCCCATTCACTTTGACACGCATTTTTTGCCCAAGATTGATCTTCATATCGCCGATCTGTCGTTGAAAAAGGCGTTTCAAGGTCATTTGTCGTCGTTATTCGTATCACGCCGATTCGATTATAGATACGGTAAGAATTCAAGGAAGAAATTCAAAATGAGTCGTCTGAATTTTGACCAAAGTTCTTTGCCAATTTGTCAATGACCCTTCGACATTGTCGTTGTTTGAAATCGTTTTTCCCCGACTTTTCATATCATCGTCGAGCACGCGAACGTCTCGGGGAGAAGCAGAGTCATCGAAGGACTTACCTTTAGAGAGATGGTTTTCGTCCATGCCGACGATTTCGTTGATCTCGCGTCGTTGGTAACTCGTATACTGAACGTATGACCGACGCAATCGGTCACCAGTTGGTATTTGCATGGTCCGTTGAAACTGTAAAATTTTCCATCGAAAGTTCGATAATGAGGATCTCCGAAAACGGTACAGACACCATCACCTGGAACGGAGAAGACATGATGTGCATCGTTTGGAAGTAACGTACGGTTTCAACGAACAAAAACGAAGGAAAAAAAAATATTCGCAAGATGACTGGTCAAAGTTGACTTACTCTCAACGCAGCGTGGACAACACTGACCCTCGGGATGTTCGAAACGAGTGTTGGGTGGACAGGGAATGTTCAAAGGTGGACACAAGGACATGGCACACCGCACTTTACCTTGCATGCAAGCGCATGCCTTGCACGGATCAAGCTTCCAAGTTTCGCCATCCTGCCTAGGAAAAATTAGGACGTTTCAGCCATAAAGACGTTGAAATCGTATCGAGAACTTTGTTCAATCGTGCGTTAACAATTCGCGGCGTCAAAAGCACAAAACACTTGCCCCGTAAGTGCGTCCACCGTACGTGCAGGATGCACGGCTCTCTTCAACGAGAGGACACTGTGGACAGCAGCGTCCCGGTGGTGTCGTCTGATGTTCGCTCGTGCATTCGAGGACTGGACAAGTCTCCCTGGTGCACGAAACTGCCGAATTCATGCAGGTACAACGTGTGCATTCGTCCTCGTGGAACTGCTTGCCGGAATCATATACGAAGGAGCCGAGCATGCACGCCCCTCTCGGTGGTGACAAAAATCTTTTGCTGCCTGTTGATAAAAATTCACACGGTCATTCCATACGATTTTTGGCGGACTTTCCTGTCAGAGGAACGTTAAACTTTATTGATCTCCATTTTTTGTCATCGAATTATGAAATTATCAACCCCCACAGAATAGAGTGCTTATTTCGCGCGTTACCACCCCCGCATACCTTTGCAGCTTGGACAGCATTCGCCAGGTTCGTGAACGAGACTCGAAGCTGGACAATGCAGTACCGGACATGCTTTTTTGGCACAGGTAAGCCTGCCCATGTTGCACCGACAGGTCACACAGGGATCCTCGGATGTCGTGACGGTTCTTTCGGCAGTTACTTTTTGCCCGTTTACGTAACATCCGGCACATATCGGGCAGCACTGTCCCGGTGGTGGAGGAATCGGATTGCTGCAGGGTGTGTAACAGCGAAGTTTGGATTCGGTTATGACGCCTGCCTTGCAAGTGAGAATCTTGCAAGGCTCGTCAGCCTCGGTCCATTCGGTATCGGACGCGTGATGCACGCCGTTTCTCACGCACCCTGCGAACACGAAAAAAAAAATCGCGCCTCGCTGAATAATTGTTTTTATTTTTCAATCACTTTTGCCTCGAAAAATGCAGCTTTTTCTTGAAACTTTGGGATTGAAACGATTCCGAGTCTATCGGCAAAAAAAGAACATTGTAATGCTCTCTTTCGGCTCTCGACTGTGGATCCTTTCGTTCAACAGCACGCGTCGTTGGCACTGGGAATGCGATATGTTAATTGTCATACCGCTGGCTCGAATCATCCAGGCGCCGTTTGCGCCCTGCACATATCGCTATCGAGGCGAATTTCAGTCTGAGAATTTACCAAGGGAGATGAAAGAGACGAGTGCGGAGAGGAGCAAGTTTGAATTATCGGCGTTGTGGTCGTCGTGCCGTAAGAAAATTCGCTAAGAGGAAACATGTGAGCGCGTTGCGCGTTCGGTTCGTGAAGTGGCCACTGATTGAGCTTTTTCCGCTGCTCGTTCTTGGCCATACATCGCGATTCGAATAGCTCGCACTCCATTGAGCGAAGATAATAACATCGGTAAAGAAATCATCCTGCTTTTTTCAATTTTTCCCGAAAATCGCGCGAGCCTCGACAAAATGTCATTTCTTTTTGTTGGCGGAAGAATCATTCCACCGACAATCCTGACAAACAACTCAACCGGTCTGCACATTCGGTAAAAAAAAATGTCGCGCAGGAACGCTATGAAAAATCTGCAAGCATGGGGAAAAATAAGAAGAATCCTACGTGTAGCTTATCCGCGAAGTATCGTGGAACGAAAAAGGCTTTTTTTTTCAAATTTGAATACCGCAAAAGTTGTACATCATCGAGTCCTTTTCTGTTACTTTTTTGCAACGGGTATATTTTAATATATTTTAATTTGCAAAAATTGCAAGACGAGCTCGTGCGCATGATGATAAAGAGGGCATATATCTTATGTCACAGTTAACATAATTAATAGTAACGATAAGGGAAATAACCGTGGTAAATTTTCCAACATCTGTCAGGGAGGAGCAAACAATCGGCTCTCGCCTCGCAATTTGCAACGCCGATTCTTTCGCTCTCCCTCGTTCTCGAACCTGCTGTGTGTGTACATGCTTGTACATGTGCGCAAACGCACTCCAACAATAAGTGCGATGATTGGTTTTATCTGTCCCGACTCGGTTGAACAGTGGCAGGCATTGTGTGCACGTTAATGGAACAATGATCAGTGATTTTCTCACGCGAAACTTTTCCGGCGCGTTCGTTCCACCGATTAAAACTGCACGTAATTGGACCAACAAGCGGGGGGGGGATGACGGGATAAATGAAGGCATTGCGATAAATTCGAGAATCAAGCTCGTTGAAAAAAATGATTCCGGAAATGACTTTCGCGTCGTCGGAAATGACTTGTTTCGGCAAATTTGACTTTGGGGATTTTTTTTTTTCAATTCTCGGCATTTCAACGATAATCGTGGAATCTTCGTCATCCAGAATCTATCCAGCCCCTTAATGACTCTTTTTTTTCATACTTTAACGATCATAAATCACGGATGAAAAAAGAACTCGAGATTCGCTGGTTTGTTCTTTAACTGCGTTGATTTATCACCTTTGCATCGCCGACAGCATTCGTCTTTTCGTGGCTCCATCAGCGTGTAACATCCCTCGATACTCGGGCACTGCTGCTTCCGGCATTCGACGAAACCATTCTGCAAACGGAAAGAAAAAAGAAGAGAGATTCAGTTCGGAGCGAATAATCTGGTTTTGAATTATGACAGATCGGGCTCGATCGAACGAATTGGGTATAAAACATTCCTCCGAGGAGCAGACATTAATTAATAGCAGTTCCAAATCCGTGCAGACGGAGATCGGCAAGTTCTTGGTCCATTCTTTTTCTCTCAAATCATTTTATTATACGTAATAGCGTTAATAGAGACGTCATAAAGTAGGAAGTAAAATATACATATTTTTTCAAAAGTGTGTCATAAATCGACGATGCATATTTACGTACGTGTTGGATTCTGCAGAAAAACGACGGATAGTATATTTGAAAAATTGATATGATCGTACGTTAATACTCGTAATTTCTTGGATAAATATTTTTTTTTTAATCCAGCATCGATTGCACGCTCCTCAGACTCTTTCGTACCATTAAATAAAGTGTACGGTTCCTGAGACGTTTTGAGAAAGAAATTATTCTTTTTTTCAAGACAAATCTCTGATTTGTTTGATCAATCCACAGGCCATCACCGATTTTCAGTTTCGTGCGTTATGAATCGTATTGAAATATTTGTTTATTCAACTCAGGCGTTTCAACAATTCTTATTCATGTGATTTTCGGTGGTTCTTTAGTACCCCAACGTTTCCTGCTTATTTAACGATATTTATTATCCTCCGAGATTCCAGTGTGTTTGAAAAAACGTTTTTACATCATTCCTTATTTTTTTAAAAAACGTTGGTTCAAGCAATAATGGAATTCCCATTATTCCTAACATTGAGGGACATTCTGATGATTATTATCGTCGAAATCGATGATGCCAGAAGCATCCGGTGATTGCCGGAGTGTGCTATCGACCGATAATCCTTATCAATCGATAGCGTATTATCGCTGGACCCGGATGTGAGCTCTGCGCTGATTTTTACCCGGGATTCCATAAACAAAAACTGATAATGTCCTTCGAATCCGATACAGCCATGAAACCGCGAAATCAAAGACAAATTCAGCAATATTAACGGCAAGAACTTATTCGCAGAGCTTGTAAACGCGAAGAAAAAAAATGGAGATCGAATTCCTGCAAGATATACGCTCGGCAAAAGTGTGAATGAAAAACGATCTCGCGTATCTGCATGGAATAATACGATTAAGATTTGTGAATTAATATATTTTTATTTTCCCTTAATTGCTCAGCTTTGAGACCGAGCGGATCTCCCTTGGCGGTACACGTATCGTTTATTTCTATTTTTGTCATAAAGCGTTTGATGATTAAGTGCATTATATACGGTCCGTTATCGCGAAACTTTTCTCGCCTCGCGCGAGGCGACAGACGGGAAGCACCAGACCGCAACGCGATTTTCCATGATCGTTTAGCAACGATTATGCATATACATGCACATCTCTGCGTATGTACGCACGTACACTGGGGTGTACCGTGGAAAAAACGCCATTAACGGACAAGAAAAATCAGCTACAGCGAGAGAGAGAGAGGGGAAGAAACTTTCAGATGATATATCGTCGTGGCTTTAATAATTACGTGTCGTTGGCGAATAATTAAGATATTTATAATATTCTTATAACACGAGCGAGGTATATGAATTATTCGCGTTACATTTGTACAGGAGCGTACAGAAGAGTCTGGAGGATTTTCGAAATGGACCATGACCAAACCAGCAACCATGAGAAACGTCAAAAATACAGTCTTGACGAGCTTTCGAATGATGTAAAATCGAAAATTGGAGTATATTTAACGACGAGTATTCGCCTCAGGCTGATAATCCTCTTTTCCCTGAAACAGTAGTGAGGAACATTGGCCAGGATGATCAGGGGAGAAAAATTGACGGGCTACCCAGAGCCACGTTATTGACTCGAAGCTCGCGGATGTGCAAGCCGCGTACACGCCAGTTAACACTGCGATTATCGCTGCGTAAAGCTAATGACGTAAACGACGCGCTACTCAAGACGTACATGAATGTTATGTACGCCCTTTTGCATGTCGAGAAACGCGTATCGGTAATAATCCGTTTATGCGTGCGTGGTCTGCATATGTATCTGTATAATAGACGCGACGGATCATCCTCTTTATAAATTTTTTATTTCGCACTGAATAGATGGCTTCGCCTTCATAAAAGAGCACACGATGATCGGTTGATGATAAATCGAGTCGGCGACCGCTTGATCTTTACTCTTTCTCGCGCTGCCATGTCTATCTTTCTTCGTTTAATAATAACAAATAATTATGTCACAGCCGCCATCGTACGCGATGCATCGCTCACACTCGTGTGCACACCCTTGTATATCTACGTGCGTGCACACACATGCATACAAGCACGCGCGCATATAATGCAGGACGAAAACAAGAAGCGTCATAGTATACCCGATACGATGGAACGTGACGAGTCAATGAACCAACAAGGCGCGTTCTCTTTTCTCCTCCTTTCCTCTCTCTCTCTCTCTCAATCTCGTTTAGCGTTTACCAGATAAGAGAGTGTGCAGTAGGTACAGAGAGAAATGTGCTACAAAAAACGATAGAGAGAGAGAGGGGAAAAGAAAGTCAGCAGGGTTGAGAGAGAATAAGATAAAGATGAATTGCTGCAGCAAAGATCACCGCGAGCCTCCGCGAAGTGAAATACTTGCAGACCAAGTGCATCGCGAAAAACCGCACGACAAAGACGACGACGCCGGGAACAGAGATTCGAAAGATCGGCACAGGATGAAGACGGACGTGAGGGCTGTACCGATAGCTTCCCTTTTTTTCTTTTTAATTCGTCTCTTTTCATTCGCATCTTTGCTCTTTTTGCCTCACGCGCGATGCTTACTTCGATAATTAACGGAGAGTCGCGATAGACGAGCAAGAAAAATATATGCAGTACAGGGTGTCGCGAAACTCGATGTTGATAAATTAGAGTTACATTCGTGACGAAATTTCGCGACGAAAAGTATTTGGACACTTTTTTGTAGGACGAAATCCTGACGTGTTATTAAATGTCAAAGTTTGAGCCAATCGGACGCCCGCACTCCCCTCTCTGCCGCGCTACGCGAGGCTTTTTCACGCGTCCTATTGGCCTGAAACACACCGCTTGATGACTCAGCTGGTATTCGTCGGATCGAAAAATGCTCACAGACTTTTCGACGTGGAATTTCATCCTCCATACTTTGATCTTGATTATCGACGTTAGTTTCCGGGACACCCTGTATATATCCGTTCGTTCGCGCGTGCTGCAAATGCGCTCAGTACGTTTAATAGAAATTCTCGATTCTCGAGAAGATCAAAGGAAGCGTGGCGAGCCGGGAATCCAACAAGAATGCTCTACATCTTTTGGAGACAATTTATATATCGTTGTTAATCATTTTTTTCACGACTTTTTCCCAAGAGTTCTCCACGAAAGAATGGGCGATATAATCATAACAAAAAATACTAGACAAAAACGTATGTTTAAGAAAAAATCATTTGCACAATCAGTCGTCGAAAAAAATTGTTGTACACCAGTCGAAACTCTCGATTCGACTTGTTTTTCTCATGACCGTATCATTGTTAATCAACAACATTGCACTTGAATCGTAAAAAGCCACAAGTTCATGGCTCGAATCGTTTATATCGTGCATCTTGAAAATTCATCTCTAGAAGATATCATAATTATGCAGTTAATTATCGTGATAAATATGTAATTAATCATTTTTTTCTGCAAAGCGTCAGCACAATAATATCGCGACTGTTTCATAAATCGTAATTTCATTCACGAGACAACAATTTTTTTCGGTCGACAAAAATACATATTTGCACTCTCGGGAAGTTCTCCAACTCCTTATTCAGCGAGCCATGTTTTCACGTTTCTTCGGTTTATGAAAATTCAAATATTACATTCGTTAATCGAAGAGGCACAAAAACCAGTTGTAAACATTTTTGCAACAATGTTTCCCGTTTTTTCTTTCCATTGACAACGCAAGTCCTATTGATTTATGGAATTTGTCAATACATCTGATCAAACAGTACACATGTGTGAATAATTTCTCGTTTACACAATTACCTTACAAATGCAGCTGAAACACCTGGTGTCCACTATCTTATCGACAGTAAAGTCCTCACCCTCGACATCACAGGTCTCGCGACTACCTGCAAAAATGTAAAAATCACAATTTCAATCATCACGATAAATATGATTTTTTGGCTTTCCACATTTTTATTCAGAGTTTTATAACATTCGGAGTGCAGGAAGCATAACGCAATTTTTCTGATGATTTTGCAACTGTCGTCAAGATTTTTTCCCCCAGCTAAGAATGAAAACTGAATATAAAACGAAATCCTTTTCTCCATCGATGCAAACTTCCGCTCTGATTTTTCAAAATCAATACACACTTTTCCCAACAAACCTGTTACTTCATTCTCAGTCATTAAGTCGGAGAATTTTGTTTTATAACGGCCCATTCATTCGTTTCGAATAATTATAGCCCCGTATTCATTTTTGAGCACACGTTTTCTCGCGATAATTCTTTTTCGTGTCAGGATTTTTTTCCTCCTCTTTTTGTATGCCGCAGAAACGCTGATTAGAATAATGAGATGAAAAAAAATACTGATTCCACGCGTACGAAGTCGCGAGTAAGAGACAGTGAGGTATACATCTTAAAAAATGATAATGGACGATATAACAAGAGCGTCATGTATCTCGTTAGAGCTCACGAGACAAGGCCACGAGGGTATAACCTTCCACGTGAGTCTCTGCGTCTGATTGCTGTACCGTATGGTGCACACGCAGCTTCCTCCTACCTCTCATCATCGTTGCTCGTCATCCTCATTCTCTCGCAGCATCCAACAACTTCTTGCTGCACTATTCCAACTAGTCACCGGTTTTAGTATAGGAATTCAATGACGTTATATATTCACACGTTTACAGCACGTGTGCACAACCTGTTCCACATATTACCCACTCGTTACAACTTCTACTTTACCTGCTCTTTGTTTTTTTTTTCTTCTTCAATTTTTCTCGTTTTTCTTTTTAACCAACACTCTTTACAATTTACCTCTCTCTCTCTCTCTCTCTCTCTCTCTCTCTTCGTATCTCCTGCACGCTTACGCGAACGTGTATTTTCAATAGAATATCTCGGTGTGCTTCGGGCCTCATGAGGCGGATAATCACCGTGGCATGGTGCGTTGCGACAGGCTTTACACCTCGTAGAAGATAAATTCAGTACGTAGTATCACTTGCTCACGACTTTGATAGATATTGGAGATTAATATTACGCTACACATAGTGTCTCTTTCATTTTTCGCATATTCATTTCTCTGTTTTTTCTCCTCGAGAAAGCGTTTTTGTCGTATTGCGAGGTAATACCAAAACAGAGTGTTTAAATTTTTTTTTTTCATTTCGAATTTTATCCCCGATTCATTCTCAAACACGATCTTGCTTCCCCCCTTCGATGCCTCACCCGTTAATCGCTTTGAATATCGACAAATAAAATCTTTCCTGCCTCTGGCGTATCCTCTTTAAATACCATTAATCGCTTAAGCGCAAATGCATGCTCATGTTTCTCGGCTAAACTACACGTGTGCATAGAAACTCGAAAGTAACGTGAATTATCCTTGACATTTCCTTATTGATTTTTCCGTTTGGCAAGTTTTTTATGCTCAAACGAACTGACGTTCACGATTTTTCCCTCGTTTTGTATGCCGAGCATATGGCGAGGCAAAAAAGAAGAAGAAAATTCACAGCGAATACCAGCAATCATCATTCGAATGATCCTCAAGTAGAGCAAAAGACATTTATGATACTTTCGAAATTCGCATACGAATTTCGAATTTACGAGGAGTGAAAAAAAATGGTGATTCAAATTTGCATATTGTTTTGTACGCGTATCTTGTATACGCGATGCTTGAGTACGTCGTTTGAGTACCTGACAAATCGTCGGAGCACGATTACTCGGACATGCAGCAGTGTCTCATTCTCGCGAGTGTTTTCCTCGCAGCAAAGTTGATTCGAGTACAGAATCAAGTGGTGGACACGCGTCGTCGAGTAAGTACCTCTTTACGTGCACCTCTTGAATCCTGTATGGGGGATTCCCGTTTGAAAGTTATTTCGAATTAATTACTCGAAAATTGGCTCGGAAATTCGTTTGACGGAGAAGGCATCAAAAATGGGCAGTTTTTAATAACTTTTCGAGACTTGGAATGAAATTAGTTGCAATTCTTTTGTATGCAACGGTTTTTAAAAAAGTATTCTTTGGAGTAAATACCATTTTTATTATATCAGAGTTGAGCCGCATTTAAATATCGATGCTCGAAGATCTCTCTCGTGAATAAATTCGTGACTGTGATTTTACGATTTTATTTCGCGTTAATCGAGACTATGACTAATCGGATCGTTGCATTCTGCATATTGTCCGATGGAAATGTGTCGTGAAAAATGGTTAATGCGAAAATTGTCCGACTTTGCATGGAACACCTCGTATATTTGTCGGGAAAACGCATGGCGCGCGTTTATATTTGTACACGACGTATGTAAATTCGCACAGTTTTATCTCGGTGTTTTCGGTCGGACGGACAAAGCGTGCACCGGTATAAAATGTAATATACTACATATTATATATACAATATACATGCATATAGAAATTAGGGTGTTTGTTATTTCGCCGGATGACAATTTCCACTCGGGTACGCTCCAAATTATTCGTTTAGAGTCTGAAAACAATATTGAAAAAAAAACACTTCTTTCGCCTTCAACCCCAGCCTAAAAATCGACATTTCTTCCATTTAATTGACACGGGATTGTCGCACTTTTTGCATTTCATTTTATTCGATTTTTATACTCGATAAAATTTTTCGGAAATATTCCACCCTAATGCATACATTTGCATCAGTTTTGATCGAGTGCAAAGACATTTTGAAGAAGCTTTACGAGCTTGGAGGGGGTGATAATATGCGACGATTCATTTGTATATTTGCAAACTTATTATTTTTCTTCTAACCGCGGACAAAGCACTTTTTGGCATCGTCATTCAGGCGCCTAAAATTTGAAAAATAGCATACGCCGTTATACAAGGATCGATGTAGTGAAAGCTGCAGTTTTTGATCGGATCACGTTTGCCAATCCGTATACCAGTTACATAAAAGCCAAAGCTTTGTCTGTCAACTCGTTTCACGCACCTGATCAATCAGTCTCATATATTCGTCGTGTTTTCAGCATGGCATCGGACACGAGAACTTTCACTATAGCTACTTGCGATTTTACGATACTTTGACTATTAATATCCGAGACGACCTTAAAAAAAAAATAAAAATTTCCCGATCATCGATATTCGAGAATAATCACCGATTACCAGGATGACTCTCCCGACGTAAACGTATGTAATTCAGTCCCATTGGCAGCTGATGACACTAGAAGAATTTCAATATTCTTCGACGATTATTTTCCCACATTTTCCTAATTTAATCTCGAGTTCGAGCCAGCATTGTATTTTTATGCAAACAGTCGGAAATTATTTATCAAAATGCGCGAAAGATCCATGAATGCATTCGTGCAAAGTCGAGGAGATTCGGCCTGACTCCCGGCTCGTAAATAGCACAAAATATACCAGGAGATAACGCTGATTAGACTAATAATAGAAGCTTTGAAAAAGAGAACGCGAACCGTATATGTGTGTGGCGGGCAAGCGAATTATGTAGAGCGTGACGCTTTCCGATTACGAGCGTTATACATATATAGTTATTGTATATATGTATATGTACGATTCAGCATCCACTATCCTAGGGAACGTGGTGCATTAATATCGTGCACATACTATATGTATATTATTGTTCCATGAATCGTCGTTGGTGATAGCGATATTCGCGACCACCATTGTGCCAGACTCGCCACATCTTATACAACAAGTTTGAAACTCGAAACAATACACGCAAATGTTCAACGACTTTAAATGACCCCTCGGACGATCCTGAAGATTCCACCCGAAGCGATTAATGGTCTCGGCATAAGGTGACGAAATACACGAAGATCTACGAGACTTTCAAACTTGGAGAACCATTTGAGTATCGATTTATTCATTGCATGTTCGATGATATTCAGTGTGACACTTCAAGGGACAAAATTTCAAGGATTAGATAGAACATTACAAGGGCGACATATCCTGCCATTTTCGTCGAAAATGTTAGAAATCTCTAGTGTTTATTCTTTTTGAAAAATGAACACCTTCGACTGGCAATTATTTTTAACGTTTATCTGTCGGTCTCGCAGTATACTCTATGTTGATTCTAGGAGTCCTTATGTTTGTCTATATTTTGAACAAATAATTTTATCATTTTTAAGAAATATTACAAGGCGACATATCCTGCCAATTTTCGTCGAAAATGTTAGAAATCTCTAGTGTTTATTCTTTTTGAAAAATGAACACCTTCGACTGGCAATTATTTTTAACGTTTATCTGTCGGTCTCGCTGTATACTCTATGATCTAGGAGTCCTTATGTTTCTCCATATATTTAACAAATAATTTTATAATTTTAAAGAAACATTACAAGGCGACATATCCTGCCAATTTTCGTCGAAAATGTTAGAAATCTCTAGTGTTTATTCTTTTTGAAAAATGAACACCTTCGACTGGCAATTATTTTTAACGTTTATCTGTCGGTCTCGCAGTATACTCTATGTTGATTCTAGGAGTCCTTATGTTTGTCTATATTTTTAACAAATAATTTTATCATTTTTAAGAAATATTACAAGGCGACATATCCTGCCAATTTTCGTCGAAAATGTTAGAAATCTCTAGTGTTTATTCTTTTTGAAAAATGAACACCTTCGACTGGCAATTATTTTTAACGTTTATCTGTCGGTCTCGCTGTATACTCTATGTTGATTCTAGGAGTCCTTATGTTTGTCTATATTTTTAACAAATAATTTTATCATTTTTAAGAAACATTACAAGGCGACATATCTTGCCAATTTTCGTCGAAAATGTTAGAAATCTCTAGTGTTTATTCTTTTTGAAAAATGAACAGCTTCGACTGGCAATTATTTTTAACGTTTATCTGTCGGTCTCGCTGTATACTCTATGATCTAGGAGTCCTTATGTTTCTCCATATATTTAACAAATAATTTTATAATTTTAAAGAAACATTACAAGGCGACATATCCTGCCAATTTTCGTCGAAAATGTTAGAAATCTCTAGTGTTTATTCTTTTTGAAAAATGAACAGCTTCGACTGGCAATTATTTTTAACGTTTATCTGTCGGTCTCGCTGTATACTCTATGTTGATTCTAGGAATCCTTACGTTTGTCTATATTTTTAACAAATAATTTTATAATTTTAAAGAAACTTACCAATAATACTCTCGGAAACAGCTTGGCATCTCGGCAGAGTACCGGCGATTACGGCGAATACGAGGATAAGTACCGATAGCCTCGAGGGCACCGACCTGGTCTTCATAGTTCTCGCCGTCGTCACGTCGATGTCTTCTCGTCGTTCTCGTAATGACCGCACGACGATGGATTTTCTGTCAACAGATACACGTTGCTCGTTTGTCAATCAACCCTCGATGTTTATGGGGTTTTCGCGTTGATATTTTTTCCCCCATGAATTTTGTCCCCACAATCATTTATTATCCTGGCAATGCAATCTTTACAAAAATATCCCTCGATATCCTTGTGATATTGTTTCTACTATATATTTTATAATATTATCTTATTGATGAAAGATAAGTTTAAGAATCTAAACCGTAGGTATCCAGAACCCACAAGTACGTATGAAGAAATCTCTAAAATCAATCGATAACGTTCCTTGCATGCCGAAGAAAAACATCAGATCGATAGTCGACAGATCGAACGTCTTGTTTATCAAACTTCGATCAAATTCATGATTCGATAGACAACACAATTGCTGGATAATAGCAATTGCTCGCTAAAGTCGGTTGTAGAAACAGAGCTGGATCTTTGAATTTCTCCAGCAACGATTCAGCGAGGGGAAAAAACGAGAAGCACGAGTGTCTCGGAAGATGCTGCAAAAGTATCGAGTGTATGAGCAAGCATATCCCCCAAGCGGTGTAGAGCCAATTATATCCGATATATCTGGCCTGAGAGATAGTCTTAACGCGAGAGGTGCGCAACGAAGCAACGAGAGACCCTGGAGAGAATATAATAAGCGGCGATAGAAACAGCATATGCATTCTCGGCTCTCGTGTCGCACAGTTTCTTCCCATACGCTCGGGTATGCGTGCACGTGCCTCTATGTAAGTGTACACACACATGTTCTCAAATACATCGATCACTGATGCAACTGGAGACCTCAGCATGCACCTGTCAGACTAGGGGCGAGATAACACCCGCGTTATCCAGCCTCCCGACGCGATCTCTCGTATTCTGTACCACACGATTGTGCGCGCCACGCACTCTTCGTTTCTGCACGTCGCTTCTTATTTATTACATCATTTTCCATTTCCTTTCACACCGCAATCTCAAAACTCTACAAAGAATACGGTACTTTTGTATTTTTTTTTTAAATTACGCGACTACGAAAATTGCGGGTAGAACGATGCGGAATTGAGCTCCGGAAAAGACGACCTGTGTTCTCGAGTATAATTTACGTCCGGTGTTAAATTTTTATCGTTTTGGAGATTGAAGAAAATGGAGGAGGATTGGATTTTGAAAATCCGAGAAGATTGAGTTTTTTTCATCTCCCAACTGTGTACCACGATTGCTAATTCGATCGAGCCTCGGAAGAGACTTCAGCATTGATGCAGAGGGCTGTGCGATGCATACGTTAAAGTTTTATCTGTGATATCGCGAACGCTTGGAATGATTGATTGCGAGGATACGAACCAGCGGACCATCACCAGTTGCAACTAGACATTTTATCTGTGCATGTCCATATACTGTACTATATGCGTATATAAAACAAACTGCCGCAGGTAGTTTACGTGCGGGAGTGCGTTTGCTATTTTCGTAACGTACGCGAAAGACCACACTCGTTATTGTCGTGTGTGTATTCTATTAATAATCGAGAGGAGTAACAAAAGCTACGTGGCGAAACATCGATGGAAAAACACAGTATAACCGGTAGTAAAGAAAAACCCGACGTCGTCGGGAGATCGATTGGTACATCGATGCTAACGAGAAATATTGGACTCTGGACCATTTGCATTTTCCCTTGTACATCGACGCAAAAAAAAGGGGAAGTATTCACAGATTTATAACACCAAAAAACAATCGAGGCAACTATCATTTGATTCAAGTCTGGGCACGTTTTGCAATTTAATTCACCTGAAATTTATATTTTATTTTATATTATTGTTTTCCGAAAAGCTGCTTGGAATTATTTTATTTTCGACTATATCTCGCTCCCGCGCGATTGTAAAATCATCAAAATCACGCATCGAACATCCGCTACCCACAAAGTAAAAGATAGTAAGCGATAGAAATGAAAATATTGGAAAATGAGATTGTTTACGCGGTTTTCATATTCTTGGGAGTATATAAGGTGATCCTTTGGTGATGCAGCATCCACTGCATATATCGATGCGATATTGGCGAAGCTTGGAACTTGGGACATTTTATATCCTGTACATGTTAATAACCGTTTTAGCATCTTCCGGACGTTGGAATCGTACCGTGTCAAAGAATACACAAGCCGACGTAAAATGCATTATCTCGGGAAAGGAGAATCCTCGTGAGAGAGTGGAACAAGAATCTCCTTCAAAAACAAACCATAAATTGCATTATCAACATCCGATCAAGACCTCTACCTGTGTACTTAAACCGCGATTTGTATATATATATATATATTCTCTTTCGTTCCTATCTACCTTATTTCTTCAGTCTTCCTTCATTATATATATATATATATATATATATGCACATACTCGATTCTTCCATCGAGTTTTATTGGGTTCCAGGTAATAGTAAACCCATTAGGCTTTATGGGGTCCATTAAACTGTCGTTACTGTCGTATTGGCAGCGCCAACTTTGAGCAAACACACGTATGTATCAATGTGCGTACAGCGTATAGAAAAACGTTTTTCTTCCTAATGGAAAACTACGCGAGTCCGCCTGTCAGCCTGAATGAGAATTAAAGAGAAGATTAGACTTCCAGTTGTACCTGTTATCACCGATACATGGCATTGTTTGCCCGTGAAAATTAGCACTCAATCAGCTCCGTTCCTCGAGAGTTTTTTGAAAATTGAACGTGTTTGAAAATCGAGAAACTTATGTAGAACGTGAAGAAGCTCATTTCGTGTTGTTCCTCGTCGTATTTCTCCGGTCAATTTTTCAAACGTCCTTTCGCATGATCCATTCTACCATCGAGAAAATTATACGTTTTTACGAGCGCAAAAATACTTTTTCTCAACGCAATATACATTTTCGTTCGAAATTTTCACCAGCCAAAAAGGGTTTCGCGTATTCGTAAATAACATACCGAATTGATTGCTCGTCCGCCTGGGAATCGAAACCATCCGTTTGAATTAATTCAACGAAATTATTTCCCCAAGGACAAGAAAGGGAAAAATTTATATTGATTTGATGAAAAAAATTTATGATTACTCGAAATCCGCGCTCATGATGATTTTTAGTACGACACACCGCGAGAGCGATACGTCCAGACGTTAATAAAACTCTGACTGAGAATTTCATAGCCTCGGGCAATTTTCTAAAATATCCGGGATCCTAAATAACGTCAGATTTGCATAATTGGCAGCCAGTGCTTGAAAAGCAACGTTAATCTCTCTGGCGTACTCGTAATGTAAGATCGAGTTCGAAGATCGTGAGATTGCGGAGATGACCCACCGGATATCTCGAAACCGATAACGAGCAATCGACAATTGCCGATCTCACAGCCTCTCGGTACTCTCGACGATCAGAGTTACTGCACTCTGTTCGATTAGTGCAGTTATTCTTGCTTCGTAACATCGAGGACCATGAATTTCGACACCCGTTCGACACCTCTCATCTTTTCATACAATACAGACATATAAATAAAAATGAAATAATTATAATAACAATAGAATGTCAATTCAATCTTATCACTGTCATAATCATATAAATAATAATACTGGAAGAGTAAGTATCTTTCCATTCATAATTAATGACAGAATATTGCTGAATATTCTGTGGTATACGTGAAAATGAAAATATCGCATAAACATGCGGAATAATAGTCGGATCGATAAACGCGATTTGGCGAGCGTATCGCTGTCGTTGCCACTGGATTCACGGCCTTTTCACTCCCACGCGGGGAGAAAGTTCAGTAGTCGTGACAACCGTGTTACGAGTCATTTCGGATAAAATTATGAAAACTTGACGTCGAATTATTTCCAACGATTAAATCGGATGAAATCAGCTGCCATTTTCGCGATACCGAAACTTCTATTCTTCCGTTCGAAAAATTCAGTTATTTCAAGTCGTAAGTTGCGCGTGATGATGGTATGAAAAAAATAATGATTATGGGGATAATAAAAATATATAATAAATGAAAAGGGTAATAACGGTTGCATAAATTATTAGAGAGATGGCGCGGAGGTGTAAGGAGGGACACGATGGACCGATTGGATGAAATTCAATTAAAGGAGCTGCATGGATATTACATCGAACAGCATCCGTAGATGTTTTACATAATCTGATACGTGTGTACTGCTGTATATATCGATATAAGGTAGTTGGTATATTAACAATTGAGAATGTCTTTTGTATCTCGTCGTTCCATCTTTCATCGTTATGCCTTTTTCTCATTTATTTATCTTCCTCGTAGATATATACATGTGTACATAGAAATATATGCACAGATGTATGTAACGATTAAACTTTCTCTACACCGTTTTCCAATCCTATCGAATCTGTATCCCAAGACGCTCGTCTCTTGTGTTCCATCTTATTATTTCGTATCTCCTCCGCTTTCACGATTAGATACATCGAGACGTGTTTCTATTTTTTTTCTCTTTTTTCTTCATTATTTATTCGAAATTTCTCATGCTGTTTTCCGTTTAATTATTAAAATAACGGTACAACCGTGTGGCCATCGAGGAGGCCACGTGCACAACTCGTTCGAAGCGATAGGATCGATAAAATTAGAAGCGTGGATATCTTTATTTGCCGAGAGAAAAATAAAAAGGCGATATATCAAAGGATGCTGGATACTGAATATTTATCACGAAAAGCATCGTACGGGGAAACTAATTTTGAAAAATAATTCACGGAAGGTCGGATTGTTGAACGTCGGATGGATGATGTGACGAGACAAACGCGGACCATGTGTCGCAAAAGATCGTTATATGTACGAGGCGTTCTGATTTAACTCAAATTCACGTCGAATCCAACATTTGTCGATTTAAAAGCGATTTATTATCATCCCGAATAATGTAGACAATGTATCTGCGTGCATCAGAGATTTTTTTTTTTCGTGCAGGCAGTAAAAAACGTATAACAACAATAATCATTGTGAAACAAATGTCCAAGAGGGAGACAGCGATTGGTCCGTCGTGAAATGCCTCGTACATCATTCACGATTCTCACGAATCGTGATCGGAGAGAAGAAAAAAAAACAGAATCAAAAGACTCACCAATGAAAATGATAATAATATTAATCGCCTTCGTTTTTCTCCGTTCACCGCAGCGCGTTTTCTTATTCCCTTCCTTCGTCTATCTTCGATTACCTCGTGCGTTTGACTTCGTGTTTATTCCCGCGATCATTACGAGACGTGTGCCACGATATACATGCTCCTATTATATGGGAAACGTCCGCACAAGAATTTAGACGCAAACGCGCATGAGTTTATACATAACACATATAAACATTTATATAAATATTAATATGTATAAATATATTTATATATAAATATATTTATATATGCATATATGTATATCGCGTTATTCTTTTTTATCGTAATTACAAATATCACGAAACGAGGCTGTAAAACTCGCTGATGAAGAATCAATTGGTCACCGGATATGCGCACAGGTACATGAAAAAAATGAAAAGGCGAACGACGCACGTAAGATCCACACAAAAAAAAACACCTCTGTTTTCACCTCGAAGTAACGAGCTTAAGAAAAACCGAGATCACTTTAACGAGATGACAAAGTACCAACGAATAAAAGTACAAGAAATCATTGAGTTACGTTTTTTCGTCTTTTTCTCTCAAAATTTTCATGAAATTTGCTCCTTCCAAAATGCTCCAAAATGAGGAGTGATTTTTCTCTTATTCCGCTCCGAAAAATCTCTCTCGCGAAAGCCCGGGTATGCTTCTCGTGGGTGTTTTACTTCCAGCGATCGTCATTCAATTCGGATAAAATTTTTCGATGAAATTAAATACCCCGAGGCTGTTTTATTCATGAATTCCGTAAATTCCTCGGCGGGTTTAAATCGTTCTCGTGCGTTTGTCCATACAGTTTCTCGATCGACGACACACCTGCCTCCAGCCTTATTCACGTGTATCATACATCCGGGGTACGGTCACGTCATGAGACATGCACTCCTCGACGATGCCACAGAGCGAATCGAACCACGAGGTCAAGGAAGACGATAAAGCCTTTTGATCTTCTCGCTCTCCTTCCGTCTCTCTCTCTCTCTCTTCTACTTTCTCTCTCGCTCTTTCTGCTCTCTCTCTCTCCCCCCACCCCTTGCTCTCTCTCTCGATGCACTAATCACACGTTTTTTTTTCTTCCTTCAATTTGAATTTCTTCGCGGTATCCGGCGATGATTTTTTCTTCCCGACTCTTGTTTCATCGTTGTCTATGATTCGATCATTGCACAGTGCTTGTAGTTTTACATGATTACGAGGGACGGACACGCGGACGATGAGAAACCGGAAAAACTTGGATATTTTGCGGGTATGTGTTTGTTTTATTTTTTCAATAACACCATCGGTTATCCTTTTGCGGTATGTCGGTGAACAATCGTAAAAGCGTATTATCCGTTGATCGGCTACGCGGCGTCCGCCACTTTTCCCGCCAGGGCACGTATTGACCGCAGGTTTACCCGCGTCAGCTGCTTGTCGCGGCTGCACTGAGTTCCGTTGCGACTATTACAAGCTGAGCATGCGAAGAGTTGGAAAAGGATGAGGTGGTGGCGTACACTGCGGACGAGGTGGAGGAAAAAGAAGGAGGAGTGTGCGGAGGATGTTGAAGAAGTGGAGGAGCGAGAGTCAAGGGGGCACTTTTGAGTGTGTAAGCGTGTAGGTATAAGTACGACGGAACGTCAGATGTAGAGAGAAAATGAGAAGAAGAAGAGGGAGAGGGACTGAGAGAGAGAGAGAGAGGCTAAAAGAAAATGAGACGGAGAGCGAGAAAATGTGTAAGAGGAAGGGAGAAAGTAACAGAGAGAGAGAAAGAGAGAGAGCAAAGAACAAGAGATCGAAAAGAGTGACCAATACCGAGAGAGAAAGATAATCAGAGAGGCGAAAGAAGAGAGGATCAAGAGCGAGCGAGATGGGAAATTTGGATGCTGCGAGAGGAAAAGAAAGATGAGAAATTAGGATGCTGAGAGAAAGAGAGAGCGAGAGAGGCAATGGGGGACAGTTTGCAGCAAGTGCGAGCCGGAGCGAAGCGAGATGAAGCTATCCTCGAGTAACGCGTTGCGGAGAGAAAGAGCGAGAGAGGAAACGTGATAAACGAGAAAGAGCGATTGGACGTTCGTGGCCGAGTAAATGAGATGAATACTCATACATATGTGAGTAAAGATGTGTGTGTATCGTAGTGACAGAGTGAAACGAGGGAAGACAAGTCCGAGTTGATTGTGGAAGGGAGTGGACTCGCCATTAAACAGAGACAGAGGAGCAAGAATATTAACTTCACGTGGGTATTGCGGAGTTAACGAGTGCGAGCGAATAAAGCAAAAAAAAAAATGCCTCGCAAGATCGCCCGTGTCCAGCCTCGAAAGGAGAGAGAAGGAAAGGGGGCTCGGATGCTGCGAGAGTGACACCGCAAAGGGGTGGAAGAGAAAACGTTTATTTGCACTCTTCGTAAGTGAAAGAAAGAGAGAGAGAGAGAGAGAGACGAATCATCAAATGAGAGCTTCTCCGCATTACGTCTCTCAGGCTTTCCTGCTTTGCATATATACATTTATACACATCTTTGTATCATGTGAATACATCCTCAGGTACATGTGTGTAGATAAGTCTAAATTTATATGATCTACACGCAGACTCCATGGTACACAATTAAAACCAGTTTTTCTCAGCGCGTCTCTGCCGAACTGAATGCAGCTGTGTTTACACACTTATCAAAAATGTAATAGTATTCCATTAATTAAAAAGTTCCTCCGCGTGGACATTTGCATAGGTCTTGGAAATGGGGCGTATAGCAGGTCGTCATGGATCCATTCCTCTTCCATTTTCATGGTCTTGATTGAAAACTAACGAACCGGCGGACTTGCATCATACTTGCATCGATTTTCATTTTGTCGTCTGCGACGTTCGAGAATCACTTTTGACTTTGCTGATTAAAAATGTACCTATGAAGGTATCCATCATGTTACCTCTTTGCAATTCGTCCGTTGTTTGACGAGTCAATCGATATTCCTGTGGGTGAGTACGAGAATAAAACGCACGAGAATTAACATCCCAAACTAACAGGATGTGGCGGTCTCTGCTCTTATCGTTTTTGCTTTCGTCTTTGGAAATACTCCACAGCTTTGGCTACCGTTAGTTTTGCATCTGCCGGTGTCTGTACCGGCAAGGACAGTCCGGAAAACACCCCGAGGCACTAATTTCGAAATGGGAATCGAATATTCCGACGAGCCTGTAATTAACCTGGAATTCTTGAACCCACGTGAAAATTTCTCTCGCGATACATGTGTTATCAGTTTTTTCATTTTTGCGAATCAGAGAAAAATGTTGTCTAAATATAAAACACCCCGGTGTATTCCCTGAACCATCAATAGGTCGGTGATTAAGCAGCTTGGAGGCGATGAGGCTTCATTTACGTTAATTGGCGGACGGCGGTGTATAAATGTGCGTATATAAATTTATTATTTATTATTAATATACTCGAGTGTATTAATGATAACAATAATGCAATAAAGATAAACATTAAAATCCGTATAATAGACGTATAAATAGATCGTTTATGCTCGTATATCGCCGAGAACAGGTATCGGAAATTGCGTCTCTGAATTGATGCTGCACACACTGAACCCACATCCATCTAGCCTGCAACCATATACACCTCTCGGAGTACAATATACGATATATATTGTATTTATAAATTTCATATGATGTTACTGAGAATATAGCCGCAGCGAGGGACACCCGAGGGTGCGTGCGTTACTCCGCGGTCTCTCGTGTACATATGTGTATATATACACACAAACATTATACATATTATATGTAAAAACATATTGCAGATCATCGGGCGTGTGAAAGATTCGTTCTAACGCGCACACCGCAGGATATAATCGATCCTCGAGGTACATAGCTCGGTAATACGGTGGAAAATCTTCCAGCATATGTGAGAATACCGTGCAACGTCGTCCAATCGCGTTTTTATATATGTACATGCTTATATATAATATATGTACATGCCCAATTGTGCTGGAGGTATGAAATTCTCAGTACGTTCGGATGCGATTTTTGTTTCATCGAATTTCCCACAGGTGCGCATCGAATTTATCGGATGATGGACATCGATTTGCGCCCGAGAAATAAATATTTCGCGAAGATCGATCGTCGACGAGCAGTCGCGAGTGTTTGCGCGAAATGTCAATGTTCTCGAGATCGATTTTCCCTTGAACGATACTGAAAAAAAAAAAAACTCGTACCATGTTTTTCACGGGTATGCACCTGTGTATATATACATCTGGATTTATCTCAGCCGCGTTGCTGCAATCAATGAGCGATAGAGTCATACGCCACACCTGCAACACGCTGTACAACATGTAAGATCGGTGCATTCTCACGGTGCACCCACAAAACTATGTACACATGTATATAAATGTACTCGTACGTTACATAGATATGTGCTCGCACACCATGTGCATCGAATGTTGGAACAAACGTGTACAATACCCTTGGGTACAACGCTGAACCCAAGAGAGTTGATCAGTAAGAGTATAACCACAGGGAAACGAAACATGGAGCTTGCCAACATTATTTATACTATAGTTGTTTGAATTATAGACTGAGAGGAGCATCTGTTTTTCTTTTTTTTTTTTTTTGCGATTTCGTTCCTCTCTGCATTGCCTCTGAATTATTATTGAGCTTGGTTGATAATTGAGGAAAAAGTTTTTAATTAACGCTACGTGCGGTAATAACACTTTCCAATCGTTCTCGCAATGGCACGTTGAAGAATAATGGAAATTTTATTTTCCTCGTGAAAAGAGACACGTTGTTTTGAGATTTCGTAATATCGCACACTCGCAACATGTACGAGAGGCGTGTGAATTGTATAATTCGAAGCACTATCAGCAATAGGTCACACCGATGTCTGATAAACCGTGGAGAATTGATGAAAGGATTTGTTCAGCTGCATAGTACAGCAGCGCAGATTCACCAACGATACAATTTTCATCGTGACAGGCTTGTTTTGAGTACGATGGAAACCACTTAAATGGGTGTCATTTTTTCCCTGATCGAGGTGGACGTGCCAACTTGCGCTTGTTCTCTTGGCAATTGATGAGGCTTCAAAATGCCGTTTGGTTTGTCCAGATATCTTGATTTTTCGATTTTTGGCAGATTTTTAAAGTTGGGCCTTCGATTTTCGCCAATTTTCCCATACATACCCCTTTGCGTTTTTTTTGCCGATTTTCAACATCGATTTTGAGGGTGAAGGAATTTAGTTATCGACATTTAACTTCCGCCAGTTTTTAAGTCTACTCGAGAGCGTCTCAAAACCCCCCTAAGAAATGTATGTAGCATAATTATTAACCGAGTTATGACCACTTGAAATTTCGGCTTTTCGGGGATTTCGTAAAAGTTGCCAAAAAAGAGTGGAATTTTTTTTTTTTTCGATTTTCAATTTTTTAAGATCCTATCCGATCGGAAATTTTCCGCTGATTACGAAACACACCGAGTTTTTCTCGAAAACTCGATATTTTGATCAGAAAATAGTAATTTGTTGATAAAATTCGTATTATTGCATTTTTGGAGCGAAATATTGGGTTTTCGATAAAATACCGGTGTGTTTCGTAATCAGCGGGAAAAAATACATCGATATACACCATTAGAAATCATTTTTGAAATCCAAAATTTTTCGTCATTTTTCACCGGATGAAACTGATTCACTAAAAGAACTGCCATTTTTTTCTGCTTTGAGCTAGATACTCAAACTTGCGCTTATTCTCTTGGCAATTGATGAGGCTTCAAAATGCCGTTTGGTTTGTCCAGATATCTTGATTTTTCGATTTTTGGCAGATTTTTAAAGTGGGACCACCGATTTTCGCCAATTTTTCCATACATACCCCTTTGCGTTTTTTTTGCCAATTTTCGACATCAATTTTGAGGGTGAAGCAATCGAGCTATCGGCATTTTACTTTCACCATTGTCTAAGTCTACCCGAGGGCTTTTCAAAACCCTCCCAAAAAATCTATGTAGCATAATTATTAACCGAGTTATGACCACTTGAAATTTCCGCTTTTCCGGGATTTCGTAAAAGTTGCCAAAAAAGGGTAAAATTTTTTTTTTCAATTTTCAATTTTTTAAGATCCTATCCGATCGGAAATTTTCCGCTGATTACGAAACGCGCCGAGTTTCCCTCGAAAACTCGATATTTCGATTAGGAAACAAAAAAAACCTGGATTAGATATCAAATATTTTCATTTGCGAAAAAAACATTTTAATTACAGATTTGTTTTGAAGGATCTTTCACGTTGACCACAATTCGACACTCTTCTATGTGTGTATGTGTGTGTGTGTAGAAAAAATGTCGAACAAACAGCGTGCCTCCGTCAAACGCAGGCAAAAACGAAACATACGCGCGTATCAATCAGAAAGCAAACGGAATTTTGCTATGGAATTCACGCATTTTTCACCGATCGACCGAAATCATCGGAGAATATTCGAAACGCTCAACGAGTCAGCATTTTATCCCTAAATCTGACTCACATCCTCGTTATTGACGTCGACTTCTGCGTCATCCCGTACATACACATTCAAGCAGTGCCGGCCGAGACCCCGTCGAAAGCGGCAAAAGTCTCACAAGCGTTCGCGAACAAGTGGTAAAAGTTAGAACCAATAATACACCCCAGCTCCAACGATCAACACAAATTATACCAGTTGGACACGTATATGCCGTGTTGTCCGCAACACCTCCAAGAGTCGTGTTTGATGCTCAATTAGGAGCGTTATCGTTGAAATTCCTGAAAGTCCGAGCGGAAGAAAACGTCTCGAAGGAAGAGAACGGGAAAGAGACGTGCGTATCCCTCTCGAATTTCGAAAATGCCGGGGAAAGATAATCATCTTGTTCCCAACTTGTCGAAACGATGTTGTACGTGAAAAAAAAAAAAAAACAACCAAATAAGTAAGATAAATTCAAGATATTCGAGTGAAAAATGCGTCGCGATGAAATTGAAACGAGTACACGTCGTGCAAAATTAATGAATTTTAACTTCGCGGAAGCCGACTCGCGCAGACATCAAATTGACCGTATACGCTTCTGATGCAAAAGGTGTATAGCTGCGAGACACTCGAAATGCTTTTTTTTTTTTTTTCATTTAATTATCGGCTTCGGAGTATAGCCGGTCCCCTCAATGGCGTAATTTATGTCACTTTGACACCTAATATACCGTAAACCGGAATGTCATTAAAATTTTTTGCGTTCACGAAGACGTCGAGCGGGGGTCGAGAGCACATAAAAACACGTGTAATTGGAGATTGCGGCTTGAATCGGCGACCATTTCCGTTATTGCGACAGAAAAGTCGGCTCCGACGTGATTTCATGAAGTATATTTCGATGATGTCGCGCTGCATGTAATCCTCTTCGGGATCCTCGCGGACGAGCGAAGATGAAAAAGAGAGGAAGAACGAGATGTCCGCGTCTGCTCGATGAAAGATTAATATCTATCCCATGATTCTGATGTACCATCCATGATGATGGATAGCATCCCGAAATTCGATATCGTGGCTTTTGAGCCAGTGTAATCTGCGGTCCAGACGTAATTCGTCGAGCTCCCGAAAAAACGCGATCCTCTCACAGAGATGTTTACAAAGAATGAAAAAGAAAAAAAAAAAAAAAAACGTATCAGAGATCGGGCTTCGTTGATGATGCTTTTACGGATGCTGTATAGTGGCTCATAATGATGGACCGCTGCAAACGATAAGAATCCACACGGCAATGGACGAAGTCGGCTCTTGACATTTGAATGAAAGATTAGGGGATTGCGCGTGTAAACACATTCATGTATGCGCGAATGTGTATGGGGCATTTCACGCTGAATCGATCACTTTTGAACCTTACGTCGGGTTCGGCTCAAGTTTCCATGTCCATTGTATAGTATCCATCGAAGAGATTTGACGTTTGTCATCACTTCCTCTCGCCTAACCAGTGGTGAAATATCCATTTCGTCCAAAGGCCGATGGCCGTCCGTTTGAGGTGGCTGTCTCGTCAAAAGTGTTTTTTTAAGAATTGTAAAAAATGTTGAGAGCAGGTTCGAAAAGTTCAATAGGTTCCACTGTTCTGATTTACAAACACATCTTTCATCCAACGCTAAAGAATCATACAAGAATAGATCGTGATTAATTACTTTGCTATTTTTATACTTTGCTACAACAGCCCCAGATGGTACGACCAAAAAGTCGCGAAACCAAAATTTGCACAAGTGATCCGTACAATTAAGAATAAGAAAAATAATCGTTAATCGAAACCGCGAATTTTGGAAGCCCGAAAACGAGGATCTATCGTTGGGTTTTTCCGTCACGAGGACTGATCGGTGTAATAAATGCGTTGGGCAACGAAAACTTTGTAATTAAAAAATGGAAGCATTTTTTTTTCTCAAACGGTATTTAAAGAGCAATTCGCCGGAGATTTATTCATCCACTGGGGGGCATACTGTTATAATAGACGCTGTACAGCAGAGCTTCCAGGAGAAACTGTCCGATCTTTCTGACAAGATTAATTTCTACCTCGCTGTGACTGCTGCGTATTTTACAGTATTCTATATATATAATCAGAACACGTAATATAAATACACAATACACGTACGCGTCTTACACGGCAAGAGGCCTTGGTAAGGACGCTTGGTGTGACTTGCGCAAACCAGACTCCAAGGAGTGCTCCAAGCAGAGAGCTCTTGGAGGCGAGATCGTGAATTTGTTGCGTTAACATGCGCAAGGCCGTTTAAATACCACCACCCACCAAAAATGTCCGTCTTTATTTATCTCCCTCGCTCTCACACGTCGATAAACATTTCGAAAGAAATTCAACCGGTATATGCATCAGCCGATCGGGCAAAGCGATTTTCCCTCCGTACTCAAATTTTCGTTGTAAAACGAAACGTACAGGGTGTCGCCCTCGAACTCGACGTCGATTGTTTACAGCGACATTCGTCATGAAATTCCGGGACGAAAAGTATTTTTGTATTTTTTTGTACGACGCGATCCCGACGAGATATCAATTGTCAAAGTTTGAGCCAATCCGATGCGCGCATTCCCTCCTCTTTGAAAGTGCATTTCGCAACGATGGCGGTCCGCGTGTTTCCTAGCAGATTTTCCAGGGGTTCTTATTGGGTTTTGGAATTCTAGGAAACAATGTGAGTCGCCAATCAACGATACGGTATTATTAAAGTCGTACTTGTTTAAGCCGTTCGCCGTATGCTATTACAAACTTAAATCAACTGTTCTTTCTCTCGCTGTTGGAGCAACAATCAATGATCGGAATAGATCGTGATGTAATGATCTATCTGGCAACAACAAGTTGTACCCGTGCCGAGTAGCTGTTTTTCCACTGCATTTTTCGAATGCTCGAGCTATGGCTCTCTCGGATTCTTGCGTTTATTCTCGTTGGTATCGTCGTAATGTACTAAAAACGACGACCAACGAGCCAGCTGCGCTTGAGGCAAGGTCGAGCAAGAATTTCACACGTGTCAAACACCTTTTCAACCTACGAGATAAAGAGAGAAAGGTAAATGAAAAAGTGTTACAGGGGGGAGCACCTCTCACTTTATTCGCCACAGGAAAGCCTCGCACTTGGTACCACGATTCGCTTCTATTTATAGAGGCGCGAGTTTGTTGCAAAAAACAAGCACGAGAATCATTAGAAATTGAGAAGTACGCGATTTTTCACAAAGCTGCCAATTGGCGTCCGATTGGACGAGCTGCTGCGAGACAGCAGCGGGAAAACATCTTGGAAAGCGTAGATTTTTCGATGCGGCGGCAGGGAGAAATGGACCCCGCGCGTGGAATTGATCGACGCAGCTTCAGCTCTCGCGATGGAATCGAGGATCTTGAAAATCGAGTGCAAAATTGTAACGCGAAGGAGAGGAAGTCCCGTCCGAATTCCATGAAGCATTTTTTCAAATTGATGTGTGTCCAGTTATAAACTGGACGTCGTAATAAAAATGAATCCCAGCAACGTATAGGCCTGTTATATCGAATGGACCGTTTCTCATCGAACGTTTATTTTTCACTCGCGTCTTTTTTTCCTTCTTCTTTTCCTGCTTCCTTCTTCGTTATTATTTGAAAAAATACGAGACTCTTCGGAAGATCACACAGATGAGGTCGCAGAGATGGAGTCTCGCGAAGCAGCATCCACCGAGTGCGAAAGCTATGCGCCAGCTGGTGATGACTTTAACTGCCGCGTTCCGGTGATGAAACATCGATTTGTTTGAATTAACGAAATAATAAACTAGATCGAGGGGAACGTCGACATAGATGGTAGTCGTCTCGAACAGCTCCCAAGAAGAGAGCCACTATATCGCTTTGAAATCGCGCGAAAGGACGGATTCGTCATTGGTTAACGTGCTGGGAAATCATCTAGAATATGATCTCACTTTTGCCGTCCAAAGTATCGGGCAACCCAGCCGGAATTCGACGACTTTAAGGACCCTTCCGAGACGCGATCTCGAGAAAACCGAAACGGAACGTGTGAATTTCGCGTATTCATCGATGGTGAAAGAAGCTGTCAACGAATTAGTAAAAAAAATGTCTATCGAAAAAATGTAGACGACTTGTTTCGATGCGAAATAAATTCATTCGGTTTTCCGAAAAGTTTGAGTCGCATTTTCGAGTGGCGTGACAGGCTTCGTTTCACAGACGGGCTTGTTGGGACCGAACGCAAATTTTTTTCGAGACGATTATTCCACCGTGAATCATACGAAAGAACGAACATTTTTTACATTATATTATAAGCAAAAAAGTATGCGTAGTTTCGTCAGAGAGCGTTGGCGATATTTATAGAATTGTTATTGTAACGAGAAAATAATTATATACGCATCTAAGACCCCACAGATATTACGGCGAATCGTATAAACAAGTGTAGCGTTACATGTCTACGTAAATATCCGTATATTTATTCATTCGCGCGTGCATATTCCCGTGTGCGATTTATGAATCAGCGAGGAAGGAATAAGATATTTTTCGGCGTAAAAAACTCGGCGAGTCAGCGTTGCAAGATTATTGCTCCCCCTCGTTTTCGAAATCCCTGTGGCACGTAAATTCCTTCCGAATCTTTAAACTTTCAAATAATCGAACCGATAATTCCCACATGATATTTTTGCGAGAGAATTTTCTTTTGCTAATTTTTTCATAACTTTTCGATGTATACTTTTTTCAAATTTTTATTATGATGGCTAAGCACGTGAAATTCGCGTTTTATTTCCGAAGACGAAATAGAATCCTCAAAAATCCTCAGCGACACGCTGGACCGAAGGAGTCGAATCCGGGGCCTGTTCAGCGCGACAAACAGCAGGATCTTGACGAGGATTGAGCTTGATACAGGAATCAGGATAAAAGAGATTGTTTTATTACGCCAGCAGATATCGATAGGCTCGCGTGTGTGTCCGTGTAGAGATTTTATTATGCGCGTGGGTAACTGGCGAATCGGTTATTGAGCCGACGCTTATTATACCCGAGATATCCATGGGCCTCTTTGGAAAATGTAGACGCGACTACACACAGATACACGCGCATGACTAAAATACGTCGATTCTCGTGGAATTCCCTTTCACTCTACACACCACGTTGTCTTCGTCGTCTCCGTTGGCGTGTCATCGGGCACCGGGACCTTTGACACTCGTGTTAAAATAATCCAAGTCTATTTTTCAAATTTTAACAATTATTATCCGACTAATATCGTGTGATTTCGCGTTTTCTTGCTCGGATATGGATCCAGCGTGCGCGAAATCGATTACTCCGCGTGACCCTGCCGTCCTACCTGTCTTATATTAAGTTTATCGTTTGCACACACGTTTACATATAATCGTGCGCTTATTTACTACATACATGTACTGTCTATGTAACGTTTTGTTATATGCCATAAAAAATCCACACAATACCGATTTGCGCAATCGATCCTGCACGAGATCCGGTGTTTTGCTGCAGCCACATCGCGCATATAAACTTCAAACAAAGCAGGTCAATCGAATCTTGCGATATAAATTGAGCTCACCGCGTCCATCCAATTGGATTTATAGTTTCGTCATTAATTTATCGTCCACCGAGACAGCGCTCGCCGAGACTCGAGTGGATCATCGAAATGATTTTTCAATTTATTTCTCATCATCGTGGATGGTAATTGTATAAATTGCGACCTATTTATCAGGAGCGACTGAAGGAATTCATTCCTGCTTTCGGAGAAAGAAGAGAATGTTATTTTAAACGAAAATCAAACAAGTTCTCCGTGTTTTGCCCCAAATTTTTCTTGGAAAAACAATTTGTTCGTAACTTTTCGACATACTTCGTACCTGCTGACTGATTTTTTGTTGTAATTTTTCAAAGATTGCTTCTGGCAGTCAAAATTCCGTTGCACTTCGGATGCGGAGGTGTTTTATCGTTGAATAAAAGTTTCCAGAATCAAAGTCACCGAAATTTGCCTTTAAACGTTCATTTATTTTCACAATGCCGCGAGCGAAAGCGTGGATGCGAGGTAAAAATTTGAACTCGCAAAAATTTCACCGTCCGAGCTTTGCTTGCTCCTCCGGATAATGCACACCTTCGTGGCTTACCCTCCGAAAATACCGCCGATGGAGATGGCGTTTTACGAGCGATTGAACAATTTGGGTATCACGATTACGACGATCTCCTTGCCTGGAAAGTTGTTATTTTCTTTCCCCTTTTCTTCGCTGGAACGCAAAAAAGCTTGCAGCGAACTGACTTTTTTTTCTAAAAATCCGAGTAATCTGTCTGACCAAATATCGCCTGGAGTCCAATGAGTGGACCACCTGTGCGACCGTCGCATACCGATCTATACGTTTTCGAACCACGAGACAAATGGACGTTCGGTCCCACGAGCCCACGTGCGTCCATTAGTGGAATGTCCATCTTTCGGGAACGTTTGGAAGCTTGTATCTCTCGGATGTAATTTCCCAAAACTATCCGTGGAATAAATGTACAAGCATAAACAGTCGGGGCATTCACGAGAGTCTAAAGGAAGCCGTCATTTTGAAACATTCGAGACCAGTTGTTTTAGATCCTCTCGGATGCGTATGGACCAGTGCTTGAAAATTCCGAAAAAGAGGAAAGAAATTGGCTCACGAGAGATATCAAGAGAAAAAAAGACCCGCAAAAATGTGTGCCTCGCTGTCTGTTTGTGACTCGGCAAAGGATAGAGTACGCGCAAGAGCCAGAGAGGACCACCTGCAGGGATCAGGCAGACCGACGACGAGAGAACAGTTGGAAGTTTTTCTCCTGCTCTCTCTCTCTCTCTCTCTTTGTCTTTCCCGCAATGTGCTGGAGCCTGCAGGCAAATTCTACGATCCAAGAATCTCTCGTGTTCTCTTCTTGCCTCTTGCCCGCTCTCGCGGCATTCCCGCGAGTTCTCGGACACGGGCGACTCGCCGGGTCTTTATCACCGATGGTCCACGGATTGTCTTTTCCCTGTAACAGGAGAGAACGTCGACGGGAGATGATTTCACGGTAGGTCTGAGATGCAAACTCAGCCGACGATCCAAACAAACGAATCATTATTATCGGGTCTTTCCTGTGGAAGATCTCTTTGAAAAGACATCGTGTAATTCATAATCATCATCATCGTTCGTTTCGAATCTCCCGAAAGCTGGTAGAACTGGATTATTCGCACAGCATCCAGTTTTTTTCTAAAAAACATAACAAGATTAACCCGGAGCTTTTGTTGGACTGTGAGAAAAGTTGGTCGATGACAGAAGTATGGGAGTTTAATCTTTAGGCGATTCCCATTCACTCGGCCTGCCCTATATGGCGATGCCCGGAGCCAGGCGAAGAAGAGGCAAAGATACCACAAGACGGAGAGAAAGAGAGGGTCCCCGTCGACGAAAAAACAATATCTACCGCATCAAAGGTTATATATATGCCAGGATACTAAATGGTTCTTTCTGGTCCGTCTGTCTCAGTTTTCTCTCTCTTGGCCACAAGGGGAGGAAAGGCGGAATACACGCGCTATTGAGAGATCATTTTCTACGAGGCAGGACCACCTGCGAGGCGGTGGAGAGTTGCCTCTTCTGCGATGGGGACCACACCGGCTGAACCCTCGATGAAGAATACACGTATATACTTTTGCAGGAGCCACCTAACTCTGCCGCGTGTAAAGGAGAAAGAAATGAAGAGACAAAGGAAGAGAGAAAGAGTAGGAAGAGAGACAAGTCCCCGATGTGGTCCCTGGAGAGATTTTGCGAGCGCCCCCGCGGCAACAACACGAAACTTTCGGGCCTTCGGTGAATCTTCAGAGTCGTTGAATACCGCCGCGTTTGTACACCCCTTCTCGTATATATTGTCTTCCACGAAAACGATCCTTCAGCCGCCCTATGATGCCTCCTGCATCTTGCCAGCATCCGCGGTAATGAGCCTACTCATCTCGTGAAACTCGGAGAAGCTCTTCGCGTCCGGTCACGGTCTCTTGTTTAAAACTACAAGAGATTTTCTGTCGTGTGTCTGTTCGTTTGAGGGATGTGGGAAAATGAAGAAGCTTCTCATCAAGAGAGAGAGAGAGAGCGAAAGAGTTGCCTCGGTCTGTGGTAGACTCTTGGACCTCATCCCGGAGAACAGAAACGAAAAACCGTACAGATCGATTCGAAATAGCTTTTTACGAATTCTGATCGCGGTTTCATCGTCCTCGGAGTCTACTTTTTCAAACAAATCTTGCAAACAATGGTCTCTTCAACCCGACGAATGGAGGAAGAAGGAGAGTCCAATTTCGCTCTCATCTACCGTGTGATCAATCGATGACACATTGAGGTACTTTGACGGAACGGATGAAGAATGTGGAGTATAAAAAAAGGCTGGATAAAGACGAAAAGATGTGACTAACGAACCATTATTTTTACGGACGTTGCGAAAATCGGCATGATTCCAACGTTTTATATTTTACTGATATACCCGCAAGGTACCCGGTACACGTCATTTAACACAGCGTGAGATCAGGTCCAACTCCGAAAACGTATATAGTTGTTAACAAATTTTTGTTTTTGTTCCTCGTCATCGGCGCCTTTCCTCGTACGATCTTTCTTTTCATGGCTCGCGCTGGATCCACGCGTCTTAGGAATTCCAACTACAGTAAACGACGAGGTGCGTTGATTTTAAGGTATTTAAAGTTCGCGTCCTTTTCAAAGTCAAAACGGTAACTCCCCTCTCCATCGTCCATCTCTCTTTGACTCATCTCAGCTTCTCGAAGGATCTTGGAGAAACACCGACGATAATCGGTCGCTCCTTTTGTTCCTGGGAGGCCGGAAGCCATCAATTACCAAAGAACCCCGAAAAGCGGAATGAATTTGCGGGACCCTCTCGTATCTTTATTTTTCTGCTTTTTCCCTTCTTCATCCACGATTAACCAATGGCAAATGCAATGGACCTAGTCGTTGATCCTTTAGAGCCCTTTTTGTACGGTGGAGCCTTGCTCCTAATAGTAGTAAATCCGTACAGTTTCCCAAAGGGCCAAGGAAATCAGCTTAACCCAAGCAATTAAACATTTATTATTTATTTTTGTTTAATACCCCTTTTACTAACAACCGGATGGATTTATTTTTATTTCAGCTATAAAAAACGTTCGATGAGATTTTAATATAACGCAATCTTTGATTTTCAATGTTAATAATTATATTGCTACAACATTCGTACAGGGAATAATGAAAAAAAGGTAACCATTCGAGATGACGGAGCGTTAATTTTTTTCCTATGAATTTTTTTACCATTTTCTCGTTCCTTTGTTTAATTTAAAAAAAAATACTGTCAAACCGGAATATCAGCGATGAAAATTCATGTAAAACCCCCATAGTGTCTTCTAAATGCAAAAGTCCTAACGGTGATCCTTTATTGGCGGATAATAAGCGTTACAACACACGGTATCACGTATGTACCGCGAGTCGAGAGATCGTAACGAGAGGCAGATAAGTAAGTCGGTATGTGCAGTAAAATGTAAACATAAAGACACATGCATAAAGCCAGATATTCAGCCGAGTAACATACTTGAAAGATTTTCTTTTTTCTAATGTGCCACGATTCTGAGAACTAAGAATAATATCCAAGCGTCCAGAGACAAGGTCTTTCCGCGGACATAAATCGCGCAAAATTGATACCACAACCCAGAGCAAGGAGAAAAAAGCCTATAACGGAGCCTGAGGATTTCGATCTGCAGCCACTGAGCCACTGGCATTTTATTACATGTGCGATTATACGAATGTACTCGTATATACAGGCTGCCTCAAAAGTGAATGCTGATAATTCAATGCTACATCGGGGATAAAATTCAAAGTCGAAAAGTCTTTAAGCACCTTTTGGTACGACGATTTTGGCCACATGAAAAAATACTCAAATTCAATACTCTATGCAGAATTCTCAATCCAGCCTTAAATTATTAACCTCGAATTTTGAGTCCCCCTGTATCGTTGATATATCTGACTTGCAGAGTGGTCGAAGCTCCGCAATTCACGAGATAAAGGGAGAGTGTCGTACGGACATCTTAATCAACGAGTGGAGGAAGAATAATTTTTTCATGAATTGTGAGGCTAAAGTTCCTCGATGGAACGAAAATAAGAGTAAATAATGTGAATAAATTCGAAGGAACTTTTTACTCCAATCTTACACGGCGTATAAAGTTTCCTTTGTTTCATTGCGATTTTATTTTCGGAGGAAAGAATGCGGACAAAAATTCGTCATTCATGAAGATAATGTGAGAAAAAAACGACGTTTTTTTCACTGTGAGCAATTTCACGTGAATTTTTTTTTATATTCATCCGGTATCAGAGGTCGCGTATTTTTTTTTTCCTTTTACACACTTTTTTATTCGTAATCATTATTATTCCTCATAGCCTCGTTACTACAGAGTTTAAGTACGACAAACCACGAGGAGATACAGCCGTGTATTAATGTACGTCTCTTTTAATAATCTGACTCACCGGGCGTCGAGCGTAAGTGCACGAATGTGCATACAAATATACGTATACACGTTTGATGATAAAAGAAGAGTCGAAAATGAATCACTCAATTGCCATAACGTGTCAAGAGTATCATTCGTTAGACCTCATCTGTGTGACGTATATAATTATCGAGAGAACAAAATTTGTGGAAATTCGAAACGCCACTTCGATTTTGTCACAATTTCACTTAAACGCAATTGACGACATGGGCTTCAATTATCCAATTATCTCGTCCGGAATGATGCTGCAAAAGTTTCGTATTTTCCTACACTATAATTTCTCAAAACTCACGTTTCTGCCTTGAGCGCCGTTTTTAGGTTTTCGAACGTCCATCGATCGATACGATTGATTTGGACTCGAATAAATGGATTTTTCTTATTATTTTTCGTCGCGGAGATTTGCTGATGCTTTTTGGATCGAATTTTTTCGAACAATTTAATGCTAATCGTGCAGGACAGATACTCATCAGGGGCATGCCTTTATTTCGACAAATGTGTCGCTCACTAAAGAAATGTGACAATCCATCTAGTCATCGAGAAAAGCTGAAGAGACGAACGAGTCGCGATAACGATGAAAAAAAATCATCGTAAATTATTACGTAAATTATTAGTATGTGAAAAAAATCATTTATTTCCGGTTTCTCCGACTTTGTTCACGTGAATTATTGTTATTCATTCTCGTGCAGTTATCGAGCTTCTACCCATTCTTATGTATGAGCTGCACATCGATGAACAAACTCGCATACGTATGAAGGAATAAAAAGAAAAAGAGAGAAAAAAAAATCGTAGCTTATCAATTTCGGAAGCTGATTAATTCTCCCCGCGGCTATAATCAATTCCTTTCCGGATGCTCGCAATGTTGATGCCTCGAACGGAACAATAGTAATAATAAATGTTGTAAATATGTTTATCATTTATCATTATTATTATGATTTTCAATTTCCCAGTTTCAAACTGTGTCCGATTAGAATTGGAAATTGAGAAAAAATCAATGCACTCCAATGAAAATATGCCAATGCTGTTTGACTTAAAAAATTCGGAAAAAGTGCCTTTTTGAGCTTTCTTCGTGCCTCGAACAGGTTCACTTTTCTCAACGATCTCTGAAGAGAGTCGACGTCCGGATGTGATGAATACACACGTAAGCTTAACCACGAGATTACGCTGACTTCTTGGAACAATTATTTCATTCTTACCCAAGCACGTATTTACGAAATCATGACGGGAAGTATTTATCTGCAAATCTGTGGCGGAATTAAGTCATCCTGCACGAAGAATCTTCGAGTCTGGTTTTTTTAATTCCGACGTTCCTCTGGGAGGGTTCAAAATTCGCCGAGTACTCGTTATTTCGGACAAAAAAATGACATTTGATAACAAGAATGTCAAAATCTCGATTCGTAAAATAGAATCTGAGAGATTTGTTTTTTTTTTTCATGAAAACTCACGTTGAACGAACCAGAAAAAAAAGTCAGCATCCCATTCGTTCAAAACGTCTCGACTCGTCTTTATTCCGTTGTGTTTTCATCTAAAAAAACAGCAATGAAATATTAACGTTTCGCGCTTACTTGCATATTGGTTATTTTTTTTTCATTGCTGTGATGCATTTTATTAGACTCGCGTTCGTAAGTATATTGCTGGTATCCAATTTAGACAAACAGAGAATCCGTCGAGGATGCAACTTGCATCTTCCCGCTGGTTGATTAACCGTCCGACGTCCGGTTCTCCAGCATCCTATCTCTCTTTGTCAGTCCGCAACTTGTCACTTCCGACAATTACGATCACGACGAATTTCCACGAATCAGCCTGAAACAAGAGGGCCTGATTACCGTGTGCCAAGAGTGCATCGAAAAGGAGGGAGCAGCAAGAATACTCGACGTGCAATTTCGTTGCGCGTGTTGACGTATACGAGAAGAAAAAAGAAAGACGGTGAAAGGGTGCGAGAGATACGCGGAGATAAATCGTAGGAGGGATGTATTTTAATTATCATCAAGGTGACAAAAATCGCGCCAAGATATCGTGCTGCAGCATGAAAAATGATCAAGATACAGGGACTTTAACGGCAAAAATAGCACCGACAAAAGTTCCACTTTGATCGAATTTTTTTTTCCATTTTAATTTACACTTGTCAAAGTTTACGTCGGTGGAACATGTTTTTTCGATTTAAAAAAAATCGATACCGATAAAAAGAATAACAGAAATGCAATCCCGAAATTTTATCGAACAACGTTCAGATTCTTCTTTTTTTTGAAAAAAATTCTGAATACCTGCAGAATTTTTTTCGACGCGAACGATCGTACGGATTGCAGCGGAATTCGATGAGAAGTGATTAAAGCAAATGACGATGTAATTAAAGATTAAAGAAGTGAAAAAAACAATGTACAAAGTAATGGAAGAACAAAGCAATATCGTTGGAAATTTTTGCAAATTCCGTGCATTATTCATATGCCTCGCGTTGGTTATAAAGTTGTTGCTGTACGATAGTTCCGCATATTTTATCATCGTAAATTAGATCCGCGAATCCCCCGCGAGGAACACGTCGACGCGTTCGGCATCGCGATCATGGAAGACGCGATGAAAATCAAAGGAAAGGGGCGAGCAATGGCCGGTATATTCATTTGTAACGAGCCGCGTTTTCGATAAAAAGAATAACAGAGTGTAATGCCAATTATCGATGTTTTTATACGTCCTTGTCGCTCGACCAATTAGACGAGTTTCATTAGTCGCATAAAAATTCTCGGTAATCGTACTTTTGTACAGACACAAAGCTCACAATTATCGATCTTGCGCATTTATGAATAATAATCCGCACACGAGCCGTCGCTCATTAACGCGACGCATCGCAGCGACGGATCTCGACCGCGAAGTGGCGCTATCCGCGACCAGGCGCCGCGCGTTCGCCGCACACACTCGCGCGGATTGTCGCTAACGACGACGATAATGAGGAGGAATAAGGGGAAGCCTGTTTGAGAACAGGAAGACGCGTTTTTTTCACCGAGTCAGCATCGCTCACGGTGTCGTATTTCCCGACGTTGATTTTTCCACAAAAACTCGTGAAAAACGAAAGATAACTCCTCCTTTTCCAAAAAAACGCTCATTCTCTTCCGTCAAATGTCATCGAAACGCTAACGAACGTTTCTTGGACTTTTTATCAAATAAATAAAGGCCCAACGTGGTCAGGCTTTTTACAACGAGAGTGCAAACAATCCATCAAAGCACCACCGAAATCATCACTGTTTTGTACCCGCGTCTTATGCAGCCTGCATAAATACCAGAGCGTTTTCCAGTGGTAAACAGGATCGCGATCGTAGTCTCGAGTTTTTCTAGCCCTAATTATCGACGAAGGAAGGAGAGGGACAGAACGGCAGTGGTATACGCGAGCTATTTACCTGGCGCCATGAATCGACATTCAGCAGTCTAGGATTTTAAAAAAATGTCTAATTACCAGCGTTTACACGGAGATCGATATCGCACCGTATCGATTACACAGTACAAACGAGCGTATCATAATTGTATACCGTTGCAATTTTTTTATTAATTTTCTCACACTATCCTTCTCCCTCTCTGCTGCCCCACCTTCGACTTTTTCGCTTTTCTCGTCCGTCTTTTTTTCCCCCGGTACGTTTGAATATCCGTTATTATATCATTACCTATCGACCGAACTTGTGCAAGTAGCTTCTATCGCATGCACGTATAAATAACACGAGCCCGCTCTCTCGCCTCTCTCGTTGTAATTCGAAAATCAAGACCACCAGGTTCGCTGCAATTTTCGTTGCCGCGTGCGAGATGCACGGATAATACGGTGTTTCAAGGTGGACAGTGCGAGAAGCGACATCGGCACTTTGACCGAGAAATCCGCGGAATTTCGTTATTCGATTTTCGAGACGTTTTGGAGTAAATTCTAATCGGTGACGTAATTCAGAGTCCGGGCTCTTCTAGGATCGTCAGGCTCTTCGAGGGACATTGACGTCCAGTTCCGAGACACCCTGTATACGCGAGTATGTGCACGTGTTTGCTATTCCGACGCAACCACGCCGACTTTCAACCGCCGATTCCTGCTGGCTAGCGAGTTTTTTTCGTCACTCGAGCCTCATGCCGCCTGACGGGAGAACCAGTAATTTGGTGTACGAGAACGCGCGAAATCATCGGATGGTTTTTATTCGCATCGCCTAATTCTTCGCCTCGCATGTGTATTATATACCTGGGTGCACGTATGCACGCAGGCTAGTGGCGTCCGAGTGTATATGGCTTCGTGGAATTTATCATTGACCGGCGCGTTGAATTATAATAATTGACTTGGGTAATCATCGTTGTAAGCGACTTTAAACATGGCTTTATAAGCTTCGTAGATTAATTTCCAGTACGAGAAAACGATTGAAAAAACTGATCGGCTGTATCGTAAAATCGTGCGGAATATGAAACGCTGGACAGCATGAATACCGATGTAATTATTCAACCGCGGGTTCGTCATCGGCAACCTTCGAGGTGGATACTTTGACCGATTGTGAGCGACTCCTTTGAGACTCGCTTGTGTAATCGTGGTGATAAAAATAATGTTTTATGCCGAAGGAGCACGAGTGCGTTGCTGCAGCTGAGGGATCGTCGATCCTGAACATTTTTTTCAGGCGGTACACGAGTGTGCTAATCGATGACAAGATAAACTGCAAATACGAGAACGGCTAGGACCGAAGAATGGCAATGCGATGTGACGATACGTGGTGATTTGAGTTCGATACCCTCGCGGAATACGTCGTGCGAACGCACTTTCAACAGCTGCTCCGTGTATCCTGATCTCCATTGAGTGTCCATTTTTCTAGCTGGCTCAGAAATGGGCTCTACTTTTTTCCAGCTTGGACTCGTAATATAATTCATGGCATAACTGTTCGTTTCGAATTTAAGCACGAAAAAATGGCAATTTCATACAGGGATCGAACTTTTATGGTTTTCGAAAGAAAACACTTTGGTCAGAAAGCAGATTATCTCGAAGTGGAGATGAAAATGTACAAATTTCGAGTATAATTGGTTTTTACCAATTTGGAAGCGTTTAAGATTCCGGCAGCATCAAAATGGGAAACCACCCCTGTTGAAGAGCACCCTTGGACGTATACGTTGTGATGTCTAGGAGTTTGCTAGGAGAAGTTTGCTACAAAGATTGGTACATTTTGCTAAGATGCTGGATGAAAATAGCCACTCTAACCAAAATCAATGTAGCGCTGGTCCAAGATACCGGAGGGTTGAAGGTGGACCTTGGCTAGCCGGAAAATATTTTTTCCGGGGTGAATTTCCACTGGGGATACTGCCGGGTGTGCATGAACATTGCGCAAAGCGAATGGCAACTCACCCGAAGCGAACAGGAGCCATTCTCGCTACGTGCGGGCTGCTTCGATTATTATCAACGACAGGGTAACCCTTTTTGCTGTTGCCCTTCTTCTTCTTCTTCTCCTTGTTTCTTGCTTCCACATCTTGTGCCTGTGCGCAGAGGTAATTGAGCGTCCTTGAGGGGGTTTTCACGATAAAGCACAGTGGGTTTTGAGTTGAGAAGCGGTTTTGAGTACCGATACGTCGATGGCGAGTCGACAAACGCCCCCAGACCGAGTGATTTTGCGTTCTTCAACGTACCAGCCTGCGTCTTTCTGTTTGTTTGTTAACATTCGATCGAAAGTTAGGTGGATAAGAGTGGAGACTCTCAACGCGCTCGTAACACCGCGATTTACCCGACAGAACCGCGCGCGGTCGTCGCTGGCTGCAGAGATTCTTCTAACACGACTTTGAGGCGAGTGTACCTGATCTCCGTGCCACCGCACTCCGGCCACCGGTTTCTCTGACGCAAGATTTATCGTTGTCTTTTTGTTCTTTCAACGAGATGTGTCATTCTTGCTCTTATAATAGATGGGTTTTTGCGTACGCAGTCTGCGCAGACATACATCAATGAACGGACGAGATAATTATGCGACAATCGCAAGCACTCTGCCACCGTCAGGTAATAACCGAGAGAATGTGGCTTCAACCTCTCGGAGATGAAACTTTCAGGATTTGGGTCAGACGTTTGGACGTCCTGGTATTCCATTGCGGTGTAAGGAACTTCAAGGACTTTAGGGACCATCTCGTGCTCTTATTTGTCCCGGGATCGCAAAGGTCGCGCGGTTTACTTGGTATTTCGAGCACGCGTTGCAGTGGCAAAGGTCAAAGACGTTCGGATGTCTTTTCGGTTGGTCCCGCGAATGTCACGGATGCTTGGGCGCTGTTGGGTTCGTCCTGCAGTGGCAGAGGCTGGATGTTGGAATTCGGATACCCTTTTGTGGGTCGGAGTTTGAAAACGAGAGCGTTTCAGGATCGAGTCCTTTGGAAATTCGGTATTTATCACGACCTTGTCCAGGTCCAGGCATACCCACATTTGTGCAGATTATCGGAGAGTAAGAAACCGCGAAAAAACTCGGCGAGGTCGCGTTCGAGACCTCGCGATCGCCCGCGTACATTCTTCGTACTCGTTACTTGAATCGTTTGTTTTTTTTTTGTTTTTTTTTTCATCATCTTACAGCCGCAAAGGCCGCGATATATGTACCGACGTAGAGATGAAAGCATGTAGTAACAACCATGATGCTCGATGCCATCATTGGTACGGAACGATTTACATATATTACATTAAGGAGGTCCGCGCTTGGGACTCGATAAAACATCTGAATTTCTTGCTCTTCTGATCGTCGAAAAAAAGATCAAGCTAGTTGCTTTTATTGTCCTAAAAGATGAGTATCATTTTTGTGCAGATTGTTTTATGATTTTTTCGGAGCTTAATTCAAGCATCAAACAAAAAATATTTCATCGTGTACGTCACTTGGTTAAGGTGAAATCAAAATTTCTGCTCTTACTCTCGAGTTACGTTCGACAGCCACAAAGTTGAAGATTTGGCTTATGATTGGATTCCCGCGAACCTCCTTAATGCGGAGAACAAAAGTGAAAAGCGAACGAAGGTGTTTATTGAATTGTTTAATATTGAATTGTTGTACTTTCCATGTGTAGAAACGTTTATACTTTTTTCAAAAAAATGCTGCGCGGTTGCTCGCTAATTATGAGTAAGAATTTATGACCTGGATCTTTTTTAATGCCTCCGCTCTCAATTTCCGTCTGTGCAACTCCCGAGCTTTACAAACGTCGAAAAAATGATGAGAAAACAAATAGACAAGATACTAATCTGAAATAACAGGCAAAATATTCGTCGGTCAATAACGCGTGGAAGCCTTCATTTCCAGCCTGCATGATGGTATTGACAAATTCATTTGAAAATAATGTTCATGAAATTTCCGTACCAGATTCGATCTCTGCGATGTCCGTCGTCTTATTGAGTCGTTCAACGGCGTGGACCACGCGTTTTTTCAGCTTCGCGATATCCCTCGCAGTCTCGAACTTGTTCCAATTCAGGGTCGGCCTGACACCCGTCGCGTCCGGATTGTCGGACTTGCGCGACGCGAAGCGCAATAATGCACCAAGCGCAACATCCGCCACTTCCTCCCAGTCCTGTGAGTGAATTTTATTCGCAAAGTAGAATTTAAAAGCAAAAATAAAAATATACGTAACTATCGAAAAATTATTATCGACTGGTTAAAAGGCTCGGTCAGTGAAAAATACAGCATTTATTTATCGATTTCCTTTGATGACGTCGTAAACAAAAATCTCTGAGAATCGGTCCATTTTTAGACGCACCACGCGGTGTTTCACACTGACTTTTGACAGTGCGAAAGAAAACAGTTTTTTAAACTTGCAGTGATTATTATTGTTTAAAAAAATCTAGGGACATCGTGAATTTGGCAGCTTCGAAGGATCTCGGAGAACCTCCGATTATTATTCGCGCCAGACGAGGTTTAACGCTCCGCGGTATACCGTACAAGGGCAGGAATATTACATACCTCGAGTATAATGTATTTTGCAAGAGAGTCCACGCGTTATTCGAGTGTAACGTATAACTTTGCAATTCTCGAGTGCACCATGCGGGGAGCAATAATCCCGCACCGGCTGTGGGTGCTCAAAGCGATATAAAATCCATTACGCATGCGCGTGCGCGCGAATAAGTCTCCGAGTTCTACGGCAAGAATTACGAGTACGTCTTCGACTCTTTTTCACAAGGGGCCAAGGGGTCGTGATTCAGAAAATATGAAACTAGTGGATAATAACACCCTTTTGTTCGTCAAACCGCGTATATCCCGGATGTCCCGGACTCCCGACGGTACCGTCCCAAACAGAGGATGAAAAGCGCGCAGGCGAGCCTACATACCGATTGCCACGGTTCAGCCAATGGGACCAGCGGAATCTCGAGAGACGCGCCAGAGAGGGGCGGCGCGCGCGGGTCCCATTGGCTCAAACTTTGACAACCGATAACTCGCGAAGATTCGGTCATACAAAAAACTACCAAAGGACCTTTCGTCTCAAAATTCCTCAACCAATGCAACAACGAATCACCCAACAGCGACTTCCGGGACACCCCTTGTACACTCGACATGCGTACAGAAACGAAGAAACCTCTTCGATCGTACGCCAGTTACGCAAAGTGTCGAGCATCGCCGAAGGGCATAAAAGTTTAACTACGTGCGTATTATAAATATGCGTGTATGCGCCGCCACGGCGTGTAACGCGCACATGCGGACGTTGAGAGGAAAAATAAGAAAACAAAGGAGGTAAGAAGGGAAGAAGAAAAATTACGGGGACGCATTTTGTACGCGAGTGGAAGAAAGGAAAAGGGCAGAGCTTGAGAAACGCCGCCAATCGAGCGGCGAGCGGGAATTCCGCGTTCCCGCGTGCGGAATAGCCGCGGAAAGAAAAACTTTGCGAGAGCAGGGAGGAATGAGAGAATCAAGGGAAAGAGAGAAGGAGGTGGAGAGGTGCAGGTAAAAAGAAACGAATGGGAAAAGGTGTACCAGGAATAATCGGGAATGCGAATCTTTAGTGGCGGCGGTTCATGTGCCGGGACCCCGAGAGTTGCCTGCATGCGATCGGCTGACACTCGTTATATCTATGTAGTTGGATATTATATACAATACTATAACACTGCCACGGTATATAGTTGTATGTATGTATAGCAAGAAACGTATATATATATATATATATAAATATGTATATACGTACGACATCGTCGCGCAGCTGCGGTTCGAATCCGATCGCGGACTCGAGCATCGCGTACTTATCGTCGTTCATGTTCAGCCGTAGAAGAAGGAGCAGTAACCTCAGGGCACACTGCAAATCGTGGCCGGCTCTCTCTCTTTCCTGCAATATGATATACGTCTGAGGAAGATAAGAAGGCAAAGAGAGTATCGCGAGCTCTTTGTTATTTTTTCTCGAAAGCGCGATTTCGTCGGTCATGATTCTTAAAAGAGTGATTACGAGAATCATCACAGCGGTGGAGGCTGCTGAGCGAGCGGCCGGTTGACGAAATCGGTATGGATACGGGTATTCAAGAGGCACAGGGTGATAGGCACCGCATCGAGAGCTCGGAAATGCAACCTGTGCAGGAAGGATGAAAAGCGCGTGCAAATTTGAGCGTGACATTTCTCGGCGAAGCGTTCCGATAACTTTGAAAATTACGCGATCGTTAGGCAATTCGCTGATCGAGAGGGGGAGGAGAACGGAACGTGTTTAGGAGGGTTTGGAAATAATTGCCATTTTTTTTACCCCTCGGAAAGCGTTGGCCCTCCAAAGAGATCGTCGGGTTTGTCGATGTCTGAAAAGCTTTTTTTTCGAACGCCTTCCGTTCTCAAAAAATCTCAATTCTCAGTTCTCAATTTATCGTCGCTTTCGAGCGATCCTTCGCTTTCCCTCTCACGATGACTTTGTCCATTCGCCGATCATCCCCGTTTGCGTACTGCCCCGCCGCGAAAGGCACTCTGCCGGATGAAGAATTTTTCCGACGAATACGCGACGAGTGACCCATTTTCAAAGGTTTTCTCGAGCGAAGCGGACGCCTACGCTCTTACAATCCGCCGTCGAGCCCAGCGATCTATCAAAACGCCGCCTAATCGAAGCAACGAAGAGAGATAGGCGCCCGCGAGAGATTTATAGAAGGGAAAAAAAGGCTAGGAAAGTAACGATAGATGCACGGTGATACGAGAAGTACGTGTGTATATGCGTGCCTACGGGTAGAACGGAGCCGGCGCCGGCCTTCTTCTCGTTCCTCCGTCTCTCGAGCGATGTTTAGTGTGCGTTTACCATCATTATCGTGCCGCCCTTATACCTATATACGATATCGAAGGGTAGGAAGGAGGGGGTGCGGTGCAAAAGTACGTATATGCTTTCCAGTGCCTGAGAATACTGTGCGCATGCATGTAACGAGCAATTACCGCTCGTGCGGCCGTAAGATCCTCCAAGTGGGCGAAGATCGTGCGATACGTCGATTCCAAGAGGGTCGGGAGCCCGGTAGCGGCCAAAGATCGGGAATTCCTTTCCCTGACGCCGCGGAGAATCCTCTTCTCGATGTTTCTCAACTGGGTCGTCAGCAGCCCGATCTCATTCTGATGCATGTTTTCCAAGCGTGTGTATTTTTATTCACGTATATATCACCCCGTGTCTGTGTGTTGTATATGCGCGTGTATACGCGCATTTCCAAGTGGAATGGTGGAGCGCGTGAACGGGTGCCGATGTTTGGCCGCGTCGCCGTCGCGGCGATTGCGAGAGAGCACGAGAGAAAAACGAGGGTAATTAATCTGCGATGATAAATCAGACGTCTGTCTCTCACGCGCCTCGTGGACCGCCCTCACGAAGGATGTTAACGCGGAAAAATATATGTACATGTACGGACGCGTGTGTCTTACATGTGCTCTATGCACGCATACGGCATGTACGTGCATCTATAAATTTTGCACTCGTCAATCTCGACTTCTCTTCGCACTCAAATTAGTCATACAAGATCATTTCGCGATGCTGACTCGACCGACGTTCGGTGGTGAAAATTGCAGACGGCATCGATCTCGAAAACCGATGCAAAAATTTCACATTTTGCTGAAGTACTTTGTTTTTTTTTTATCGGAAAGAAAACGTCACTTCTATTTGTATTATCATCACGCAACGAAAGTGGTGTTCTGAAACTCTCATCTCTTGCACGAAAAATTACGGCCGTTGGAAAATCTGAGCTGTCGCTTTTTAAACCGCTCGAGTCACCGATAATCGTCACGTCACGTGACGGGCTTTTTCCGACAAAAACCTCAAAGCCCCTCGTTCGAGAACTCGAAAATATACGATTATACAGCACGTGGAATGATCTCAATTTCGTGAAGAGTCAATAACCTCGAAAACTACCTGTAAAATTGCTACGACTGGGATATGAAAAATATATTTATCACACCGTATAAATGTTTCGCAATTTATGGCGATCGTTCTTATCGCACCAAGATTATGTATTTCATGCCACGCATGTGTACTCTACGTAATCAGTGGATAAACGCGTACGGGAATTAAAAATTTTTTTTTTTCCCGGAAAAATTGAAGACTGTATAAAATTGCTCTTCATAAAAGCCGACGCCTATCGCCGCTCGGTACCATAACTGAAAAATTCATCAGAGCTCTGCAAAGTCGTTACTTTCGGGGTAGCCGCTTCACCAAAAATGTGCAAAACCATCGGGAATCATTATGGGTATACTTTATCCTGCCTGATTTTCATAATCGCCGTCGTCACTGCTTACCCAGCAACCACCGCGGTAAGTACGTCGAAAAATAATTTCACCTGCTCCACCAATACTTCGAAGATGATTTGAAATCAGTGAGTGAAGAGCAAACTGCGCGGCATCGCGCAGAGTCCGATGCCCCTCATTGACTCCAACCGCGATCTCTCCTGAGACCGAGACGAACCCCTCGAGTCGCTAATTAATTTTTTTCAAACTTAAATTTTCGACGAATTTCAAGCGCACTGATCGCCTGTTCGATCGAGTTTGCAATAGGAATTATTGCGATTCAAATGGCATGGAATAAAATAGAATATTCCTGCATCATAATTCAAGTGGCATACTTCTTCAACTTCGTCAGTCGATCGATTTACGCGAAATGTTGTAAATGACAGCTCGTGTGGTTCGTTAGCAGGAGAACGATGAGGTTGATGGCCAAAAGTTTAGGCCATTAGGATGGCCTAGACGATCCCCTCGATTCACTAATTAATTCGTCCAGCTTTTTAGCATCGGGTAAAAGCTTTTTTTTCAAATTCAAAGTATCGACGAATTTCAAGCGCTCTGATCGCCTGTTCGATCGAGTTTGCAATAGGAATTATTGCGATTCAAATGGCATGGAATAAAATAGAATATTCCTGCATCATAATTCAAGTGGCATACTTCTTCAACTTCGTCAGTCGATCGATTTACGCGAAATGTTGTAAATGACAGCTCGTGTGGTTCGTTAGCAGGAGAACGATGAGGTTGATGGCCAAAAATTTAGGCCATTGGGATGGCCTAGACGATCCCCTCGATTCACTAATTAATTCGTCCAGCTTTTTAGCATCGGGTAAAAGCTTTTTTTTCAAATTCAAAGTTTCGACGAATTTCAAGCGCTCTGATCGCCTGTTCGATCGAGTTTGCAATAGGAATTATTGCGATTCAAATGGCATGGAATAAAATAAAATATTCCTGCATCATAATTCAAGTGGAATACTTCTTCAACTTCGTCAGTCGATCGATTTACGCGAAATGTTGTAAATGACAGCTCGTGTGGTTCGTTAGCAGGAGAACGATGAGGTTGATGGCCAAAAATTTAGGCCATTAGGATGGCCTAGACGATCCCCTCGATTCACTGATTAATTCGTCCAGCTTTTTAGCATCGGGTAAAAGCTTTTTTTTCAAATTCAAAGTTTCGACGAATTTCAAGCGCACTGATCGCCTGTTCGATCGAGTTTACAGTAGGAACTATTGCGATTCAAATGGCATGGAATAAAGCAGAATATTCCTGCATCATAATTCAAGTGGCATACTTCTTCAACTTCGTCAGTCGATCGATTTACGCGAAATGTTGTAAATGACAGCTCGTGTGGTTCGTTAGCAGGAGAACGATGAGGTTGATGGCCAAAAGTTTAGGCCATTAGGATGGCCTAGACGATCCCCTCGATTCACTAATTAATTCGTCCAGCTTTTTAGCATCGGGTAAAAGCTTTTTTTTCAAATTCAAATTTTCGATGAATTTCAAGCGCACTGATCGCCTGTTCGATCGAGTTTACAGTAGGAACTATTGCGATTCAAATGGCATGGAATAATGCAGAATATTCCTGCATCATAATTCAAGTGGCATACTTCTTCAACTTCGTCAGTCGATCGATTTACGCGAAATGTTGTAAATGACAGCTCGTGTGGTTCGTTAGCAGGAGAACGATGAGTTTGATGGCCAAAAGTTCGTGATTCCGCGCGAAGAGGGCCGCGAAGTTCCATGCGGTCAAAAAATTGAGTGTCTTGCTCATGGAGGCGGGAGAGTAAAACGAGAAGAGCAGCGACGAGAGAGGCTGCCGCGTTTCGAGATAGACGGAACGGGGGATGCTGAAATCATTCAACTGTTTGGGCACAGACAGAGGCAGCAGCAGCAACAAGAAATCATCCCACTTTTCGCACCAATAGTCTACGAACCATTTGTAGATGAAATGGTCGGACCATTGCCGGAAGTGCCGGTCCACCAACTGACACCAATAACGGTCGAACTGATGACGTTGAAAAGGGCAGGTACCAAAAGGGCGTGAGCAACGCTTCGACGGAGGATATCAAAAAGATTCAACCTCTACTGGAGAAATTATTCGGAGCTCGTTCTAAGACTACGAGTGTTATCTTTAAATACCGATTTTTGTGAATTCACCAACGAGCCCTCGAGAAATATCCGTTGGAAATTTGTATCCTGTACCGTGTGAATAAAAATTCCATGCCGACAATCATCGCACATTGTTTCTGAACAATATTATGTCCTATCGAAAAGGCTTTTTCGTATTAAGTCAGCACATAAAAAAAAATTGTGCGTATACTTTGCAACAACAAACGAATTCGTATGGAATCGATCGTGAGAAAATGGGTTGAATAAACGATAAGCACTCTGAAGCATTATCGAAAGCCAAAAAAAAGAACGACCGCATCCTTGACCTCGATAAATGTAAAAAAACGTCGATACTTTCCGCATCATCTTCGTGGCTCGTTACGATGATACAGTAATCGCAAAAGTGCAAATACGCGAGCGAGATGAGATTTCGCGTCGCTCTTCCTGGCGTTCCTGTCGAGTTTCAATATTTGCATCGAATGATTATATTTTTTTTTCTTTAATTTTTTTTCTGGTTTTCAAGAGCGAGGCTATAATCCAGGGGGCATCTGCCCTCGGATTCTCCGGACCTTCTCTCTCTTGTATCCTCTTACCGCTCTTGCTTCTCTTGGTCATTCTCGTTTTACAGTTAAGGACGATGATACGATGAGGTGCTCTCGGGCAGAGAAGTTATCCGTTCGTGCCTTGCATTACATGTATATATGTACGTTTTGTATCGACAATATATACAGAATGTACGAGTGACGAGGGCACGCATCCTCTCCCATCGCGGTTTTATAATCCGCGAATGCGCGACTTGTGCCGCACTCTTGGGCTCTTTCGTTCGGGAAATCGGCCACACTGTGGAGAGGCAAGTTCAACGATGGAGAACGCGCTCGTGACGATGAGATATTTATCCAGGCCAAAGTACAATAAGCATCGAGAAGAATCAAATGCATCGAGACGAAGAAAATATTCATCGATAATTGCTCGAATAACAGCGTCAATACCGAATGAAAAAATGCAATTTTCTTAATCTCTCGTTACTGTAGATCGTTAAAAATGACGCGAAATTCAATCGCGATATTTTTCGAGCGATTCGTACCCGAAATGATCGTGGAATTAAGAGAATTCTTTTTGGCCGAAGCTTTTTTCGATTATGATATATTATGACCGTTTTTCGCCCACTCCACCGTTCAAAATGGACACCCTGTGTATAGGTGTGTGTATACACATACGTTCAAAGTGATGTACGCGTATGTACATACTCACCGTGATCCGTTTAACACGCTGACGAGTCGCAAAGTGGGCCTCGATCTGGCTCTGCACGAGCTGCAGATGGTTCTGGCCGATCGTCGCGACGTAACTTCCGGGATATCGCGTCTGCAGTCTGACAACCAGCTGCTGAAGTACGAGGGTCATCGACAACGGATCGTTCGATTGTATCCTGTATCGGTTGGTGCTTGTGCCAGCTACAATTGTAACAACGTTACCGCCTTGTCTGGGCTGCAATCCGAGAGCGTTCGAGTTCGATCTCTGCGAATGTTCCCCGATAAATTCTGCGAAATTTTTTTTTTTCGAATTTTCAATATTTGAATGGCCTGTTTGGTCGGAAATGTTCCGCTGGCTGCGAAACTCGACGACTTTTTCCCGAAAACTCGATATTTCAATGAGAAAAAAGTCATTGATCGATCAAATTCGTATTATTGCATTTTCGGAGCGAAATATTGGATTTTTGAGGAAATACCGATGTGTTTTGTAATCAGCGGGACAAAATACATCGATATGGACCATTAAAAACTATTTTTGAAATCGAACATTTTTCTTCATTTTCTGCAGGACTGAGTTGGTTCACTAAAATGTTTGCCATTTTTTTTCCGTTCGAGATAGATACTCCGATTTGCGCTTATTCTCTTGGCAATTGATGAGGCTTCAAAATGCCGTTTGGTTTGTTCAGATATCTTGATTTTTCGATTTTTGGCAGATTTTGAAAGTTGGACCTTCGATTTTTGCCGATTTTCCCATACAATACCCCTTTGCGTTTTTTTCGCGATTTTTCAACATCGATTTTGAGGGTGAAGGAATTTAGCTACCGATATTTTACTTTTACCATCTTTCAAGTCTACTCGAGAGCGTTTCAAAACACCCCCAAGAAATGTATGTAGCATGATTAGGAACGTAGTTACGAGCCTTTGAAATTTCGACTTTTTGAGGATTCTGGAAAATTGGCGAAAAATGAGCCAACTTTTTTTTTTTCAAATTTCCAATATTTGACTGACCTATTCGATCGGAATTTTTCCGCTGATTACGAAACTCATCGACTTTTTCCCAAAAACTCGATATTTCAATGAGAAAAAAGTCATTGATCGATCAAATTCGTATTATTGCATTTTTGGCGCGAAATATTGGGTTCTCGATGAAATACCGGCGTGTATTTCAAAAAATGCCTGTAAAAAATGATCTCTTCAACTTACCCGGAAATAGTTGACTGAAATTAACAAGAGCCTTATCATTATTTTTAATCGTCGTCGAGAAGGACGCCGTGTTTTCTGGCGGACAAGCGCGTAAGAACAATCGCAAAGGTAGATTTGCAGTTTTTTGAACAACTCGTACATTTCCATCATCCGTTTCGTAACTGGCTGTGACAGTTATTTCGGCTGACAGTGCCGGCCAATGTCCAGCCAAATAGACCGTCGTTTGCAACACCTGGCGATCGGCTAACGATTAAATGCGTTATTTTAATGCAAAACTTTATGCTTACGGTACTCACTCCCACTTTTTTCTCATAGTAAAAAATTGAAGTACTCACAGAGATTCGGAATGGCGTGAAAATCGGTGGAAACAACGAGCGGCTTTGCAACTTCAACGTTAATTTCAACATTGGCAAGTGGAGTATAAGACGAGAGATCGATGGTCACTCGACACATTGTGTTTTTTCCCTCATTTTCCTCGCCGGTTTCCGGCGTGGGACAACTTTCGAGTTCCTTCAAGACGTTAACATCGACGAGAAGCTCGGAATTCACGGTCGAGCTCACCAATTTTCCGCCTGGATGAGGCGTCGCGTTGAAGGAAGCATTGACAGAAACGAAATCAATGAAATTAGACATTCAACTCAACAACTAATCCACAATTATATACATTGAAAAAAAAAAATGAATCGCGAGTCAGCGATTCGAAAAGGATTTTGAAAAATGTTACTAAATACTAGAATGCTCCTCATTTCCAAATTTGACTTTTGCCCCTCGGGTATGTCGAAAGAAAAGTGAAAATTCCGTTCGGACAAAGATCGATGATTATACTTTACAAACCAATCGCGATTTTAATCGAAATAAACAATGGTACAGGGCCAGTTTGCATTACCAGAGGTGGCCGAGTTTCTCGCTTGTTTGCGCAACTCGGATAACTCCTTTTCGGCGGCCTTGTAGTCAAAACCTCGCCGATGAAGAGGAGGAGCAATGAAGAGAGACGGCTCGGCGCCGAGGTAGCATGCCTCCAGCCGGCCTTCATCCGATAGGATGACGATGACCCCTTCCAAATTCTGCATGAGTGAAACATACGTCATCACGTGAATTCAAATGATTTTAACCCTCCGCGAGCCCACAGGGTGAATTCGAATCTCGCCTCAAATTAAATCACGTCAATTCGATTCATCAGGAGTATACGAATAGAGTCTTATTCAGAAACATCGATAACAAAAAAAAACTCGATCTTTTTGGAAAATTTTCGCACACAAAAACTCCCTCATCCCTCGTTCAGCGATGTTGCAAAATGTTGAATAATTGGAAAAATAAAATGTTGACGAGAATCAACATATTATTTTTCCCAATGTTCGTGTATCTCGAGTGCCAACTTTTTCTGCATCAGCCTGTATTACCTTGCCGATTTTCATATACGCGATACGGGTGTATATATGCGTTTGCAATTTTTCGCTCGTTACAACCGGAGATTAAACAAAAGTATAACGACGAAAAATTAAACGATTTCTCGAGTCGTGCAAGAGGTCGTGAATTTTTATCTTTTGGAGTATCGCTACATATACACGTGTGTATATACGGGTTTGAAAAAAAAAGAAAAAAATACGAGGCAAAAGTTTACGAGTCGCAGTTTCCCTCGAAGGTCAAAACGAGATACCTCCAAATTCCCAGATTATTTTTTTCCTCATCTTTCTCCTCTGCTTTTGAAGGAATATATATATATATTCATATACAGATATATACATGCGGAGCAACAAACAGCTTCGTCGAATGGACCATTAGCTTATCGCTGCTGCGGATGGGACCCGAGAATTTCTGAGGTCTCGGCAGTGTCAAATGGCCCTCCGAATCTTTCCGAGAGAATATCCTCTTTTTTTTTCGAATCCCCGCACAATGTCCGAGTGGATGCATGAAGAAAGAATAGGAGCTAAAAGCGGATGAGTCAAAAAAAATGAAGAAATCGCTCGTGAGACGACACGCAGGCTCCGTCGCTCGTGGAATTCTTCAAAAAATTTTCATTGCCTTCTTATGTAAAAACTGAAAGATAAACTTTGTCCGCCACTTCCTCATTTTTTCATCCATCGTTTCTCATACAGAGTCCTCTTTATTCGCCGACAGGTCAATTATCAATTACTTGTTGTCCGTTTCTCGAATTTTATGACTCTTTGATTCACAGACTCCAAACAGCAGGCACAGTTCATATACGATACGAGAAGATCGTAAAGTCTCGAGTTTTCGGGGATAATAATTAAGCGAATAACGCTTTCAAGGACATTTTTTCAAAAACGTCGTTCGCCCAAAGTCGTCGATAAATATCATGATGAAATATTGATGTAAAAAGTGGGCGGACATTTTTTTCTCTCGTTCAAAATGAATGTGTCAACTACACGTGTCATGTTCGACCACGATTCTTTTAGGTGGGCAATTCTTTACACCGGTAACGAGAATTTTTTCAAAATTGAAATAAAAATTTATTTGGGCGAGGACCGATGGAATTGTCATTTTTTTTTCAACATTATTTTCACGCTGTAAACTAAAGATGCAGACCATAACCGAGTGAAAAGAGTCATTTTGTGAAATAACGAACATCCTGATGTGCGAATAGTCGATGCTGTAAAACATGGCTGGCAAAATCGAGTACGGAAGAGGAACATGAAGAGAGCGGAAAAAGAGCACTGTAGCAGGCGGGATGCTGGAAGGTCTCGATTTCGTTGTCAAAGGCCATCTCTTTTTTTCGATTCAGCTGCTATCATCTCGTAGCATTGATAACGATTCTACTCCGGTGTCCCGCGAACTAACACACGCACACACACACACACACACGTTACCCTGATATGATGGCATGAGGAAAAAAAAAAAATTGATACATCATGTACGTACGTTTCCCTCTGGTCGATCTTTTTTTTCTTATTCTCATTCACGTATCGTCCGTTTGTCGCTCTACTATACCGTAGGAAAATATTTATCTTGCCGCAGTATCAGCGATCGTGACGCGTCAATGAAGACCAACGTGAAAAATATGCGAGTATTTTTCAAATTATAAAAAAAAAATGACGAGAGGTGGAAAAGAAAACGAGAATCACGAAAGATGCTGCGGTTTTTATCTTTAATTAAAACTACCGGGTTTCTTCAATGGTTTGTCCGCCATGCTCCGTATCAGCGTTTTTTTATTATACACAATTTCGCCAGGACTTTTGTACCCCATGAAAATAGCGCTCGTCTTTGCGAAATGCGGCACATTTACCATCTCGCTTTGTATAATTGTCGAGAGCTGAAAATTAAGGCACGAAGCTCGATTCCAACTCGAGTGTGTAATTCATGTGTATTCCCTCGTCCGCACGGTACAATTTGTTGCTCCATAAAGAGTGAAAATTCTGCCTAGCAAAGTGTTTCGTCGGGAAAATAAAATCTCAATAAAATTCTCCATTTTTATAACGAAATTCGCAGTTTATCCTGTTTTTAGCGAACGCAGCCTGAGGTAATAAATTTTGTCACCGTTTTATTTCTGGCGAATAAAGAATAAAAAAAAATAACAATTTCAACATTAAAAATGCTAATCTGTATTTATTTCAAAAAATCATGATAACGTTATCAGTGACTCGTTGCTGTCATTTTTTGTCTAAAAATTGCTGGTGGAAAAAAAACAGTGCCAGTGGATTCTGTAGATCGAAAATTGAAAATCATTACGAGGGTCGGAAAAATATTCATACTAAGACTGTTTCGAAAAAAATGACTTTTGGACGAGTGTGTAAAAAAGTATGAAACGAAGGTTTACCTGAAAGTGAGCTCTCGCAATAGCAACAGGTGTGAAAGGCAATTGTGCGGACCATTTGAGCGTCGTGCCTTCGTAAAGTAGAAGCGTGTCGGTGTCAGCTACGACGAGTACCATCAATTTGCCATCCGGTTCTGCGGAGAGAAAAAATAAAGTGCGTGTGCGAGCACGCGCGTTGTACGAATTGTTCTTTTTCCTACGTATGTACATGCGCGAACACACAATGTTTTTTACACCTGGTGCGGTAACAGAAAATACAAACGCCATGGAGAAATCTGGGACAAGAATGTTCGGTAATTTTGACGAAGAAAATCAAACAGATCTCGCGTTAAAAAAAAGCCACATATTTTTACGTTAAAACCCACATAAATACAGGAATTTTGAAAAATATTTGAGCTTGAATTCCCCCAGTTTTTTTTTCAACACCGGCGCGTCCGAGCATAAATTCGGACTATCAAAACGAGTTTCCAAAGTATACAGAATGTCGGAAAAAATCGTCAGGAATGCTTTACTCAATTCGACCAAAAAGCGTTGTAGAGGGCGTCCCAAAACTCCGTGCTGATAATTTAAAGCTAGATTCGCGATGAAATTCCGAGACGAAGTGTATTTCGTCGTTTTTTTATACCACCAAAACCGAGGAAGTTGCGTGAATAATCAAAGTCGCTTATTCCACCGCGGCTGCGCGAGCGCTCGCGTTCTATTGGTCCGACTGTATCGATTCGATAACTCGACGGGCTTTCGTCGGATCGAAAAGTGCCAAAGGACTTTTCGACTTGGAATTTCGTCCCCGATATAGCATTAAATTTTTAGTATCCACTTTTTGGGACACCCTGTATGTTGCGTCTCGATAAAACGCGTTTTGTTTACGCCGCATACAGCTTCATCGATAATTTTTATCAGGTACCACCTGCATATTTGTAGATCGGCTGAAAAATATGCGTGTGCGTACGTGTATGTGCAAATTATATCCGTACGTGTATTACGCGTTTACCAATTACGTAAGCTCGAAAGCAAACTGGATTGTATTCGAGTCTCTTCGAGTATTTGAGAGCGGTACAATTGTCACGGAAGCAGTAGAGATTCCTCGCTGCCAGGACGACGATACCGACCTCGAAGCTGCTCAACGTGACGGCCTCGATCCCGAGGACAGCCTCACCGAGGTTGTACGTCCAATCCGGCTCCAATCCGCTCGTACCATTACCTTCCACGTCCCTTACGACATCGATTTTCCCACTGGATTCTGCAATGTTCTGATATCTGCTTCCGTTACATCGAGAACATTTTCAAAAAGTGATAAAAGAATTTTGAGTCAATTTCGTTTAACTTATTTTCGGGAAAAAAAAAGCACATTCATCGCTGATGAAGATTTTTCGAAAAGAGATCGATTTTACAGAGAACAGCGAATTCTTATGATACAAACAGGAAGCATCAATGAGATATAGTTTTTTTTTTATTTCTAGCCTTTTTACGCTGTTTGTCAGGCGTTATCACGAATTTGTAGCGGCTTTTTTGTATGCTTATCAATTTGAGGCTTTTTTCGCTCTCTCTCTCCCTTCCTTGCCGTCTGTCAACTCGGCAATTCGTGCTCACTGCGAGGCTATATTTGTACGACGCACGTGCCGCTGTAAAAGCATGAAATCTCATTTTTCCAAAACATCACGTCTGTATATGTATCTCCTATACCGTATGTCAAGCCTGTATTAGATTCGAGACACCCTGTATGCATACACACACGAGAATATCCAAAAAAAGTCGAATCTCAAATTTCTACCGGAATTATTCGACGAGCAAGATTACCAAACTTCCATCGCCAAAAAAACATTGATAAACGTTGACAGGAAATTTTTCAATGTCCGCGAATTAATCTGTTCATCCGATCGTCGAAGCTGTGAAGAAGCCTCACAATTAAAAAAAAAAAAAACAATTCAATCGTGACTCGCGCAAAAACACAATGATGCTCGAATGAACGAGATAAATCGAGATAAGCATGACGCGATGTCGGATCCAACTGCGTGATCTTCGGCTGTAATTTAATCCAGATGGCATTTAAAAGTACGAGAAAATTTCGTCGAACGCGAGTGGCGATATATGGAACGATATATTCCGTTGAAAAAAATAATAATCAGTCGCCTTATAAAGTCGAGAAAAATTTCACAACGTTCAGCATCCTGAGACTCGGGGATAAAAGCAAGTTGCACTAAAAGTGCATGAGAAGCATCGAGCGTACGAGTTTACGTTGCTGCTGGTGATCGTCTCTCGGTTGTGCATATCTCGCGCAGCAGCCAGTGCAACGTGAACTCCACTCTATTCGTATATGGTTATACATACCTCATAGCATACATTATTCATCGAGAAATTTATATATACATGTATATACACATATGTATATATGCACGTATGCTCGTATGTACATATGAATATGATGAATACATAAATATATATATATCTCTATATAAATGTTGTATGTTTCTCGGCTACTATCGATATGAGAATCCCTCTCCTCGCGTTCGAAAGGCATACATATTTATATTGACGTGTGTGTCACACACGTCTTGTGTTCCATGTGTTTGTGCGAAAAAGTTATCTGTGTTGCTCTAATGGTACATTGCTCACGTTAGTACGATGCGAGAGGAGGGGCATCAAAGATATCCGCATCTGTGGCTCGTGTTCATAAAAATGTAATATACCGGAGAACATATCTGGAATATCGTATACATTACGATATATCGAGAGGCGGAAAAAAAAAGGTATTCGAGAAAATAAAACGACAGCTTCTGGGTATGTCTCGACGTTTAAATGCACGGAATGAACGAACGTTTCGTAGTATCTGGTAAATTATACTGGATTGTTTATTTATATGCTTTTTTTTTTTTACTTTTTGCGCGAAATGTCGCGTTTCTAATTATCTTCATTAGGAAACGAAAGAGACGAGAGGAAAGACCGCGGCGAGAGATGCGACCGGCCGTCGCGTTTTTATTTCGTTTTTATGATTATTGCCCAACGACGGCAATTTTCTCTTCCTTCCAGTCGTGAAAATGAATCTTTGACCATTTCGAATTTCGGTCTTGAAAAAGCGTTTTATATCGGCACTCCGAGACCTTCTTTACTGAAAAATCATGTCGCAAAGACGCTTGGGTTCCTTTTCCCGCGTGTAATTCTCATGGAAAATGGACAAACCCGATGCCTTTGAACTTTTGATCGAGGACGGTTTTGGGAAAAAAAAAATTCTTTTTTTTTTTCACACATCCTAATGACTCCGTCGGCAACATGACCGATTAGCATCGTGTGAGCTTTTGCGATGCATGCGACGTCGCAAACTGACCCATCTTCGCGCTTCTCGTAATTTATCACGATGGCATGTGTACCGGGTACGTGCAGTGTCAGATGGACGCGGTATGGGCACGTTCTAATTAGGAAAAGAGACGAAAGATTGAAACGCCCGGTTACTGCCGCACGTACGGACACCTCGGGTACGACAAATATTGAAACAAGAGTGTAAATGTGTAAGAGAGAGAGAGAGAGAGAGAGAGATGTAGCTTGCAGCATCCACTTGCCGCGTGCTCCTTCGCGAATACTATCGCGAGGCTATGTTCGTCGCTGTGCGAACGTCACTCGAATAATATAATTGTGTTTTCCGTCGCGTGGGCGCCAATTTTTTTTTTCTCTTTTTCCCGCCGTTCCTATTTTGCCCCCGTCTTCCCTCCTCTCGTTCCGGGACGTTTCGAGCATAATCGGTTTTCCCCGTTAGCTACACCGAACGCACATCTGTATTTTGTATATATTTTCACATATATGGGCTATTCCGAGTCATTTCGAGTCACGGATGATTTTTTTGAAAAATTCTACAAAATTTATCGACACATCGTGCGACTCTTCGAAGAATTTTCAAGATGGCGGCAGATGGTTATCGAAACTTTGACATATTGATGCTGAATTGAGGTCAGCGTTGGTAGTCCAATGAGTCATCCAATGATTGTCCAATGATTGTCGAATAAAGTTTCGGCGTGATTTTCGAATACTTGCTGGAATGGACGATAGGGATGATGACGAGTTTAATGGCTCATCCGCGGAATGCGATAACGTGCCTGTAACATTCCAGCATCCAACCGGAACTCGATGTGACGAAGACGTCGTTCCGGGAAACGTAGACGAGCGGCTCCGGTAACAGCCGATTGTTGAAGGTTTGAGCAAAGGTATGAGCCTCCTGCTCGTAAAACATCAGAGTACCGTCGAGACACTGAACGCAAAAGAAATCGCGACCTCGAGCAGCGCCAAACGGTCCGACGGTGAGTGATGCTGGAAAACGCGACAGCTCGTGCTCGTAAACGGCATCCAGGATGCATCGATCACCTGTGCGTCACAATTAACGTTCTTCTTTTTACCGGTACATGAGAATAAGGGTAATGAGAAGAGAAAAAAAAACGAATTTCGTGGTCCGGTCGGTATTTTTGAATTTTTTTGAATTTTCTCCCTTCGACGGTGGCAATTTTGAAAAATTTCACAACCGCAAAGCCAAAGACTCGGTTCGCGACTTGATTCGCGTGATCCACCTTAATTTATTTCGAAAGATTGGCGAAAAAATGCTAATCACCGCGGAAGATTCGGAGAAACGTTCAAACCGTTGTTTTTGTCAAACCGATTGACATTTTTATGAGCACGAACTTGTGGCGGAGGCTGTGAGGTTTTTCGAAATTAAATTTTGATGAATTTTTTTGTTTTCAATAACTGGAGCAGTTATAAAAATGTCGAGTGTGTAGGTGCACGAATTAATCTCTCCGGACCTCCTTAATTGAGAGATTAGATTTTCACTGAGAGCAGGAAGAAGAGAGTAAAGAATCGGTCTCGAATGTACAGGCAAGGAGAATCACTCGAGACGCGAATTACCAATTAAATGGCTGTACATGTGCAAGATCGTGTGAGACGGTTGAAAAAATAGTGGGGAGGGTGTGGCGGATGTAATGGCGAGTGCGTGTCAAGAGTTCGTAGTCTCGACACCCGTTGCATGCGTCAAAAGAAAAAAGAGAGAGAAGAAAAAAGGGAAAAGATAAGGACGAAAGAAAATAAATTATGCGCGGTAAAGTGACGAGTTCGACGAACCGTGCTCGCTCGGCTCTTGGCTGAGTCCGATCCCGTAAACGACGAGTTTCCCGGGCGTGAGTATGGCCAATCGAAGATCCTGAGAACCCCTGTAACAACGAGCGATTACGATCTGTATTTAAGGTGACGTAAAATGACCGAGCGAATGGCAAACGAAGGCGATCTTCTCACACACCGGCCATCGCCGATTTCTTGCATTAAAACGAAATCGGGAGACGGCGCAGCAGCGCCGAGGGAGAGGAACTTTCCCGCGGAACGTCCTTTTACCTTCGCTTGCACATTTTAAGTGGAGAAAGATAGGAAGATAGAGAGAAAAGGGGAAGATAAAATCTTAAGCTTCATCTCGACGTACAATCGTAGCAAAAATAAGTTGGAGTACCAATTTGTCGGAGTACGAATGTCGCGAAATTTTTAAGGGAATCGAACCTCGGAACATTCGTATTAATTCGTCTGTATGTCGTTTTTTGTTTTAATTTCGTAAAATTTAGGGAGATTTTGAAAATTTCGAAATTTCGAGGGGGAATACTTCTCAAAATTATTGATCGGCGATTATAATTCCTTTTTCCTTCAAATTTTCTGATGATAACTTTGAATATTTCTACTTTTGTCGTGCAATGTCTTTGACGTTTTCCGAGCTATACCGTCGGATTTCTATTCCACTGCGAGTGAGTATCGAATTTGTCGTGGAAACGAATTTTTTGCTACGATTGTACCGTCAATCCATCCTCAGGAGCCGATGCTAATGAGTTCTCTGTGTCGGCGCAAATCGCGTGGTAATACGTATATCTTGTTAGGCACAAGCTGTGAGGATGCAACGAGAATCGCGAACGGAGGTAATGATCCTGAAAATCTCTTTCGTGTATAACCAAATTGTGGCATGCACGAGGATGCCATGCGAGTTTCGAAATGATCCAAATGGCAATGTCGAGGCCAAAATTGCTGCTTGTGCACACGGTTGAATATACGTAATTACAGATTTTAAGGATCCTTCGGGATAAGGATGAAGTGAAATAAATTAAGGGGTAACACCATTGTGAATGACCGAGAGAGAAACGGAAATATCGTTTAGAACAGCGTTGCGATGGAAGAATAAATAAAAGTATTAAGCAAAATCATTTTCGCGAGGCCACTTTATTTTAATTAATATCGTCATTCTCTATTCGCTGTTTTTTCCATCCTAAAGAAATTCTACATGAAAAAACAACGCTTGCTCGATTAATTCTAGTCATTTACAGTAGTCTAACCCCTTAAGGATTGAAAATATGGCTCAGTGATGATTTGATGCAAAAAAAAAACTGAAGGGGTAAATTTGTAACTCGGTGGATTTTTAATTAAAAAATATGAAACGATATGTCGTGCAAAGTCATCGGGAGACTATTGGAAACCGATACCGTAAGGCAAAACATTGATACAAACGCGAGAGAAAGATTTACCGATCATGTCGAATATGTCCGTGCACTCGTACATGAAGATTAAATACAGCACGATAAAATAAATATTCATGAACGGCTATAAATCATTGCTCAATCATCCATTACATTTACGACTCGACTAGGACGTCGTGACTACTTCGTGTATTACATGAAGACAAGTGCGGTACTTTGATGATTTTTTTCACAGATAGCCAACATTTTTTTGTAGAATTGTTGATATTTTTGAATAAATTGTTTTATGGGCGAAAGGTTTCGTCAATAAAGATCAAAGATGATAGCCGAGAGGCTCGAAGAGAGCTGATGAAAAGTCGTAGATTTGGAAGCATTTTTTTCAGAGGTTTTACAGCTTAAACCATTTATTGTTTAATGGAAGTAAACGAAACCCAAGTGCTTTATGACAAACCGTAAGGAGGTATGACAGGGTGAGACGCCGAGAGATAAACCCTCGTCGCAATGAAATATTTGAGTATCGTTACGACGTTATACCTGCTCTGACTAAGCATCCTCAGAATGGAGTGGAATACGTATATGAAAAAAAAAAGTGTTCTCGAAAATTAAATTCAAAGCTGACATTCGCCAGCAAATTAATAGCTTATGCAGTCAAAAATCATTCGACAACCTGTAATTTGGTTGCAGGTGATGTCTTCAGATCCCAATTAAGCGCACCGTCCGAGAAGTTACCGTGCTTGTTTCGACACAACAAAAAGTATTTAAATACCACTTTCAGCCCTAGCTCTTGGCAATTCCTAAGGAATACCTGCTGCACCCGTTCATTTTTTCAAAATAAAAATAACAAGTGGTACGAAAATTCGTTTCACAATTCACAATTTCGTTTCACGGGACTTTGAATATTTTTCCCCAATTTTTTTTTTTGCGTCTGTCTTTTTTTCGAATATAAATCGAGGTATGGGAAAAAATCGAAAGTCGACCAGAAATGATTTATTCTCAACAAGTGTAATTAAAATTCAATAAATTTTATTACGTTTGAATTTAATAAATTCGATGAATTCTTTAGTTTCTACCTAGTGTTTTTTTATTTATATTTTTTTTTAATACACACATGATTTATCTTTGTACTCACGAAACGAATTTTCCAGCTTTGAGATCGATTATACAATCGGCGACTTTCGTCTCGATCATAAGATCCGTAAATTTGTAACCAGTTGGAGATTTGCTCTCGTCAATCCATTGCGACGTGGGACGATATATCCGCAAATTTCCACTGTGACTACCAACCAAGATAACGTCACCTTTCTCGGGTCCAAATAGCGGCGAAACGAGCAAACACTGTGCATCGAATGTCTCGTTCGTTCCACACTGTGTTCTCCACCATTCTTTCGTTTTAAACAGCGACATATTTTTTTTTTGCCTTCTAATTTTCTTCAACTATTCATGTCGCGTGTTTCTCGTAAAGTCGCAACATAGGACTTTTTCCGCGTTAAGAAAATTGTATACTAGCGTGAAACACGAAAGAATGGTCTTTGGGGGATTGCCCGTTGTCATGGAGCTTTTCGGTGCAAACAATTCGATAGTTCACGACTTGCTCGGAATATTTTATGTTTTCCATGCTTTTTCGAAATCCTTTTTCGTCCCCGAATTATTATCAATAATGCAAAATATTTAATTTCCCGCATAAAAATTTAGAGTGGGAAAATTATGACTAGTCATTTTTATCTTTTCGTCTTTTTTTTAATTTTCAAGTTTTTTGCTTAGCATTTTACGTCGTTGTAGAAAAATATATCATTCGACTACCCTCGGAATTTTTGGCGAATTCACCGTCTAGTTATTGAGGAAAAATGGTTTATAAAAATTGCCGTGCCGACGATTCGTATTTTTTGAACAGTTTTTTTCATACAGGCGTCTTGAATATATTTATTGTTTCAATTTCTGTATAATCTAAAGAGCAAAGAATTCGTGTACATAATCTTAACATTTATCAAACATTTTCATCACTCGTGTTTCAAAATATCGCATTCTGTATGTCGCTTAATAAATTTGAATATAATTTTTCCAAGAGCTGAAAACTCTACGCCGTCCGCCAGATGGCAGCAGCTCACGGCACATCGATCGTTCCTCGGTGCGCGTGAACGCAGTCAGCTGTCAGCTGTTCGAGAACGAGTGACAGGTTTCGCTCGCCGTCGCGTTTTGTCGAACAAGTTGTTTGCGCGAAATTTCATCAACGATCGTTGTAAAACCACTGCGGATCGCGTTGTTCATCGAGTATGGAACCTCAGGATATATATTACAACAAAGCTGAATACGTGGAAACGGTGAGAAACGCGTTTTCTTCGTGTTTAATCCCCTTCAGCCGCGCTGATATACGCCGCGACATAACCTCTCTTTCTCAATGCACGCAATTCGCGTTTTCAGGCCTCGGGGAACAAAGTCAGTCGTCAAACAGTTCTCTGCGGCTCCCAAAACATCGTTCTTCATGGAAAAGTCATCGTTCAGTCGGACGCGATAATTCGCGGCGATTTGGCGAACGTTCGAACCGGACGCTACTGCATTATCAGCAAAAATGTCGTCATAAGGCCACCTTTCAAGAAGTTCAGCAGGGGGTAAGTGCGACAAATCATGATTCCAAAGCAACAATAGCGATTTTATCAATTTCCCGATCAATCTTATCGAACAACGAAATATACACATTTGCGTTGAGAGTAAACCTGCTACGCCGAGCGAGGCGAATAGCGTCGAAAACACAAATCTCGAAATTTCCATCACTCGACTTGTTCGTAAATGTTTCGAAACTCGCAAAAACAGAAAAGCCTCAAAGAGTTTTTGAAAAAGCTTCGTTCCAACTTTCGTCGGCTTCCGACGACCCGAGTTCCGACCTCGGGTGACGCGTCACCGCGAATATACATATTTTTTTCCGTTCCACGTCAGCGAGACCGCGAGTGTATCCCGTGCTTTCCGTGTAAATGAAGATTTTCCTCCGATCGAGAATTTTTTTGTGTATTCGTCGAAGATTTTATCAAGATTTCAAGAAAAAAATAATCATATTATCACTCGGGGTAAGTGCGTCGATTTGATTTTCCAAAAAATTTCAGCGTGGCTTTCTTTCCCCTTCAAATGGGCGATCACGTTTTTGTGGGAGAACGCGCGGTCGTCAATGCGGCAGTGGTCGGATCGTACATTTACATAGGAAAAAATGCAGTCATAGTACGTCATTGCAATTTTTCTACAAACTTATTCGTATTTTACCTGATTTTTCGTTACAAAATGGGCAATAACGTTGGATGATCGCAGGGAAGACGGTGTATCCTCAAAGACTGTTGCTACATCGAGGACGGAGCTGTGGTACCGCCGGAAACCATTGTACCATCTTTCACACGCTTCGCGGGCAATCCTGCGACCTGCGTAGAAGATTTGCCGGAGTGTACGTTGGATCTCATGCTGGACTTTACAAAAAATTATTACCAACACTTTTTACCGGCGCAAAAGTAAACTTTTTATTTATAGATCTCTATTGATTATTATTATAAACCTATACAGAGTGTCCCAAAACTGATAATTTAATGCAACATCGGGGATAGAAATCCAAGTCGAAGAGTCCTTTAGCACTTTTTCATCCGACGGATCCTTCGCGAAGCTTCCGCGGAAAAAGCTAGGTGGCAGGACTCGCACGGACTCGAACTTTTACAGTCAAAGACTCCCTACAGGAATTTCATCCTGAATCTGAAACTCTGAGTTTTTAAAATCGAGTTCCGGGACTTTTGGACTTTACAAAAAATTATTATCAACACTTTTTACCAGCGCAAAAGTAAACTTTTTATTTATAGATCTCCATTGATTATTACTATAAATCTATACAGAGTGTCCCAAAACTGATAATTCAATGCCACATCGGGGATAAAAATCCAAGTCGAAGAGTCCTTTAGCACTTTTTCATCCGACGGATCCTTCGCGAAGCTTCCGCGGAAAAAGCTAGGTGGCGGAACTCGTACCGACTCGAACTTTTACAGTCAAAGACTCCCTACAGGAATTTCATCCTGAATCTGAAACTCTGAGTTTTTAAAATCGAGTTCCGGGACACGCTGTATAGAGAATGACGATTCTCATTTCGGCGACTCCCCTTTTTTTGCCTACTCGTGGTGAAAATTCCGCGCATCGAGAGATGCTTTTTAAACGGTATTTCGTGAAATTTTGCAATCATCGTGACCGGAAGCCGGCTAAAACGCGACGGCCATCCGAGAATCGTCATTCTGTACATCAAAGGGCGTAACTGAGTGGCGCCAAAGTGACGAATGCTTGTTTTTTTAAACACGTTCTTTACGAAATACACTTTTTTATAGAAAATCAAGCTGAGATTGTGGTTTTTCATCCTCGGCGAGATCGTTTCGTTCGACCAGATCCATCTCCGACGAAACGTCCTCGTCGCGCGAAGAGAACCTGCGGAAAAGTTGAGTGTCTCGAAATAGTCTTTGCGACGACAAAAATCGTTGGATTTAACGGGCAAATTTTCTCCACGTTAGAACGCGAAATAACAAAACGCCTTTTTAGAGTCAAAGCGCTTAATTTCGAGGGGGAATTCATTCGGAATATTAAAAACCCGTTGAAAGCGACGATGTAAAAGGGACTCACCATTTTTTCCATATTATCTCGAGGAAAAGAACGGCGATGCTCGCTGCGGTGCCGTAAATCATTGCCATAAAAGCGGCGTAACAGTCGATTATACCGACACTGAGAAAACTGTTGTGTCCCTGACAGACGGGCTTCTCGGTGTAGAGCCGCGAGATCTCGCGATATTGCAGTCCCGTCTCGCGAATCCACAAAGCTCTGTGAGAGAAAAGACGAAAGAGTCATTTTCCAAAAAAGTTTTCCGTCAACCAAAAACGAAAATTAATTTTTTTTTCAACGAAAAAAATCTTTAAAAAAATATTTTCGACCGCAACGTTCGAGGGAAAGTCGTCGGACTGCACCGTCGCCGGATTTCACTCATTATTTTTGCCGAATATGAACGAAAAACGCGAAAAGTCGAAAAGTCAAAATTTTGCGATTGCACTTTTGAATCGAGCAACGAGAAAAATGGTTTTTGACGAATTTGAAAGGTCGACGGTGAATTTCACGCCGATTAAAAGTTTGCTCACCCAACCCGAACGATCTCGAGATAGGGCGATTGATACTGTATCACCAAAAGTGGATTCAGCAGATTGAGATAATCAACCTCGTGAATGCCGCATTTCTCGTCCTCCTCGAAGGTTTCCTGCATCAATTGATAGCCAGCGCCGACCTCGACGTGAAACGCGAAAAGTCCCTTTCGCACCTGACTTATACCCTCCTCGAGGTTCATCCATACGCCCTTTTTGCCCTTTATCGCAGTTTCGTAAAACTCCTTCGACTCGGGATCCTGAGCAGCCTGAAAAGATTCTCACCGCGAAAGATCCGGGATAAAAAAAAACTGATTTCAAGAATAATTTTTCCGACGCGGATTTCTTGATTTTTATCGAATGCGAATAGACATAAAATACGCGAGAATCGTAAACGGCGTATGGGAAATCCCCGAACAGTAGAGCATATGATTTTTTCCGAAGAAAAATTCCAAAGCGAGTTTCCCCGGTTATTTTGAAAGCTGCGCATATTTCGAATCGTCCGTCAATTATTGATTCGTAAAATTCGGAGTTTGAAAAACTTTTTTTTCGAATCGCTCGCTCAAGTCGGTATCGCGCGTTCATTTTTCGATCAAAACCAATCACCTGAAAGTAATAGCGATTGTAAACAATGTCGTAAACGCCCAGTCTCAAAGGGCTGTGCATCAGATCACGTGGGGTGTTGATCGACGTCGCTGTCGATTGAAGAAGCGCCACGATGTTAGCCGTGTAAGACGCGTAAAGACTCAGAGCCGTTACGAGAAGCAAAAGAACGATAATTCGCGTGGGAACAGCCGCAGGTTCGTACGACGAGCCTGTCAAACGACAAAATGACAAGTACAATAACGCGCCGGTTCGCGTTTGAACTAGGGCGATTCCAGAGCAGAAATCACGCAGTTTTCGCAATGAAACCACGTCTGAAACTAAGCGTTTTTCGCCACTTTTTACGCGGTCGTCGAAATCGATGTTTTTATCGTTATTGCGCTTCGAAAAATGAGAATATTTTGTAAGAACGATGACCGAGCAGTAGCAGGGTGGAAACACCGCGGGGAAATACTTTTATCTTATTCTCAAGTGTACGTGCATGAGCCGAGAATAATATAACGAGATTCGAATGAATATATTTATGAGTCGTGTTCGCTGTGTTCTCTCGTATGAAAAATGTCGTAAGCCGTAACAGGGTCAAGGTTTGCGGTCAAATTTGGCTGTCACCTTGTTGAGAAACAGCCCCGATGACAACGAGAAGATTGTTGCTGAACGATGGAACTTCGTCGTTGTTGGCGGTCCAATCAGCGTGCGATATTTGTCCTTTCGATTTCATCTGATATTCCCATTTCATAGCCAAGTACAACAGGCAGATAACGATGATAAGAAGTACACCGATGGCTATCCACACGGAACGTTGAAAAGGCAGAGTAAATAGATTGCTGACGTAAGAGAGCGGTGGTCGCCGGAATAAAAACTTGGACCTAAATTCGTATTGCATTGATTCATCGTGAGTTTCACCAATCAGGTTGCACGAGTTAATAACATTGGAATTTTCATTGACGACGACCGGATGCTGCGAGAGAATCACGAGGAATTCTCGGATGATTTACATCAAATAACGCAAATTAGCCACTAAACGAGCTCGACTACTCTACGACGTGGGCCACCGAACGAGGGCCAAGAGTTTCCGGACGTGAAAATTTTACGGTACGTCAAAATCGAAAATAAGCACCGGTCTTTTGTCCTTGATTTTTTTTAACCGGTTGGGATGTTCAAATTAGCCACTAAACGAGCTCGATTACTCAACGACGTGGACCACCGAACGAGGGCCAAGAGTTTCCGGACGTGAAAATTTTACGGTACGTCAAAATCGAAAATAAGCACCGGTCTTTTGTCCTTGATTTTTTTTAACCGGTTGGGATGTACAAATTAGCCACTAAACGAGCTCGATTACTCAACGACGTGGACCACCGAACGAGGGCCAAGAGTTTCCGGACGTGAAAATTTTACGGTACGTCAAAATCGAAAATAAGCACCGCTCTTTTGTCCTTGATTTTTTTTAACCGGTTGGGATGTACAAATTAGCCACTAAACGAGCTCGATTGATCAACGACGTGGACCACCGAACGAGGGCCAAGAGTTTCCGGACGTGAAAATTTTACGGTACGTCAAAAACGAAAATAAGCACCGATCTTTTGTCCTTGATTTTTTTTAACCGGTTGGGATGTACAAATTAGCCACTAAACGAGCTCGATTGATCAACGACGTGGACCACCGAACGAGGGCCAAGAGTTTCCGGACGTGAAAATTTTACGGTTCGTCAAAAACGAAAATAAGCAGCGGTCTTCTGTCCTTGATTTTTCTTACCCGGTTGGGGTGTACAATTGCACGTACTCGACGACTCCAATACGATCAGGTATGAAAAACGTCGCCGTACCACCCAAATCTATTTCCCGACGGTCCAAAAGACCTATCATGCCGCTCCAGGAACCATTTTTCTGACGGTATCCCCATGTATTTTGCGATGTAAAGTTTACCCTGTGAAAAATAGCTCTCGACGATAAGTGGTCGAATTTTTGATTCACATCGATATTGAATTTGCTTCGGTAGGCATCAGGCAGTTTTGCCGAACGATGTTTCTTTTATCTCGTGGATGTATCTACATTCATCGACATTTCGTATCGTCCCGCAAAGATCGGCTAATTATTTACAAATAGACGAAAAACAAGCGGTATCGACGAATCCATCGATCCGTCGATGACAATCGATCGAACCGTCAAATCTGTAACGCTTTTTTTTATCAACGAAAAAACGTACAACGTGGACATGTTGATTTACGATCGGGGGCACCTTTTTTCCTTCTTTTCATCCGACGAAGCTGTCTGACAACGCGCTTTTCAGCTCCACTAGAGAGCCTAGAGGGACGATAAACGAGACACTCACGTGGCGTTCATTCTTCTCGTGAGGTGAAGTATCCACGGGTAATTTGCCTTTGTCACCGCGTCGACGTGTTTGTCCCGATAATCTTCGAGGTGATTAAACGTGTCGGTATTTGTCAACTAAGATTAGAAAGAACGCGAACGTAAATCGAAACGTCCATAATCCAGAATACTCGCGGGAACTTGTGCAGAGACAGGCAAACGCGATATACGCTTGATCTTTTTCAAAGATTTTATGATCTTCAAATTCTCGAACGATATATTTATTTTCCTGACATTTTTATCAACGAGCGATTTCACGCCGGTCTTTCGCAACTTGATTCCAATTTTCTAGCCGCGATATGAAACACACGACTGTTTCGAGATTATTCCTTTAATCGTAAAATTGATCGAATAAAATTCGATCGAATCAAGACCCTCGTATACCTCGAAAATGTCAAAATGAACGTTTTGGGGGGTTTTAAATGTCTCGCGAACCCTCGAGAGTGCCAAGTTCGCGTTGAAATATATTGATTATGACGTCCTTTTGTGCGAAATAAAAAAAACTGTGGCGACTTTAACCCTTACTTGCCACACTTCTGTAAAATCACGCACTTGCCACATTGGGGTAAGATTCTACCCCAGCGACAAAAACTGTTATAAAATATAAACTTTGGATTATTTTTCCTTGAAAATTTTTTTAGAACATATGAAAAGCTTACTCTGAAAGATGATATAGGGCATAAAGCCGAATATTTCATTTAAATATATTTAAAAAATGTCAGAGTTGAAAAAAGTTGGAAAATGGCAATTTTTACAAAAAAATTTATAACTTTTTTTTTCCGTGATAGAATTGGCTAAAAATTTAACTGAATATTCGTCTAATGTGTTAGTACAGGGAAAAAAATTGTGTAGCAAACGTTTTTCAGAAAAGGTTGCCACACTGGGGTGGTCTTCTACCCCACGCGACTTTAGACGCCTGCTTAAGACATACTAACTGCTTCAACGTAATGCTATTGGGCCTAAAAGTTAGTCACACTCTCCAACAATTGACAGATGTCACTATAGGCCCCTTACCTAACGATTAGGTACTTAAAATTAAGAAAAAAAAACCTGGGGTATATTATTACCCCAGTGTGGCAAGTAAGGGTTAAGGCTCCGGAACTTACCGGACATACCTCGAAAACGCTAGAAAGTACGTTTTTGTGGGTGGGAATTTAAATTTTGAGTAATAGTATTCGCTTCTCGAATCGCTCTATTTTTTTATCGCAGCGGAAGTGTGCCGCGTATACGAAGCGTGTGCTTACAACGAGGCAAGATTTTAGCTCTGTTTTTCGAAGATCACGTCGTCTCCTAGACGTTGGTGCTCGATCGAGAAGAGAGAATCTTTCGTCTCGAGACCAATATCCTCGATCCTCGAGGATCAAATCGCTCCGAGGACTCGGTCGATACGGCGATAAGATCCTGAAGCGATCGTTGTCGATTCTGCTACCCAGGATCATCTCACTGTCGGGAAATATCTCGAGGTTCCGCAATTTTTCGATTATCCACGATACATCGTCGTTGACGAACATTTTTCGTAAATCCCTCGTCTCGTTCTTCCATTTTTCCAGGCTTCTCAAATCTCGAAGCAACAACCATTTAGCCGGAGCAACAAACATTCTACTCTGATTAGCCTGAAAAGCAAAACAAACTTTGTTTTAGCGACATTCTCGGAAGAAAAATTTTTGAATACAAAATTTCATTTAGAATCTAATTTCGCATTATTGTATCGCACATAGGAGAGTGAAAAAACGCACAAAAATTTTACATTTTCATGATCCAGCATGGAATGATTGGAAAAATGCATATTATATTGATTTTCGACGCCAAAAAAATTGATTCCTCCGAGCGTGCATCAAGAACGATAGACGATTTATTGAGCACACGCGAGCCTGATTTGAGGTGCATAGAACGGATTTATCGAATGCAGCTGGGTCGAGCTTGAGAATTTTCCAACGACTTTATCAAAGAATATTTTTTCTTACGAATTTTGGATCGTCAATAACCCCTTAAGGGTGAGTTTTCGACCGGTAGATGGTTCCGACCGGTACTCGGCGCACGTCACGTCGATTATACGTGAACCATGGTGGAAAACGAAAGAAAAAAGGCGCAAGATTGTGCGGTCATTGCTCGCGGGGAATGGTAATTCGTGCTCGAGTCGAATGATCGTAATTCACCTTGATCAAAACGTCGAAAGCGCCGAAGCAATCGAGATCGAGAAGGACGATACTTCGATGATCAAATCGAGTCTCGAATCTCCCCGGATCGAACCCTTCGAGCGGCTTTGTGACATCGTGAATTATGCCGTTTCGCGACATGTGTTGAGAAAAGTCGACGTGATCCTCTGGAAGGTCATTAATCGCTGGCTTTTTCAACTGAACGATAGCGACGATAAAATTCACCGTTTTTGTCTTAAGGTAGTTCTATCGTTTTATCGTTTTCTTAAGATTTTGTTGAAAATTTGAATACGTATTCTTTGATGTCATATATACGTGTGTAATAAATTTTGGAAGGTTTTACCACGTGGAAGTTGAGATATTTATTGGTAAAAATCACAATTTTCGGTAGTCTCTCGTAAGAGCGCGTGTTAAAAGTTGCATTTTCATCAATGAATATCTTGGCTTCTACGTGGTGAAGCCTTCTAAAACTTTGCATACATTTTTATGCAACATCAAAGAAGATTTCTTGAGTTTTCCAAAAAAATCTTAAGAAAATTTTTTTCGCAATTTTTGTAATTATAGAGCAAGCACATATCACCTGGGATGACCGTGAATTTGGAGTATGCTGTTCTTTAGTCGATTTGCAACAACTTTTCTTATTTAACTGAAGCCCGCGAACCATTTTGTATGTGAGAAAAACTGCAAAACAATTTCTCGATTTGAATCTAACGATAGAACTACCTTAATACAATTTTAACACGACCGCAAAATACCCCCGCAATCGCGAATCCATTCGGGAAGACGACCACATCGTCAGTTCTACAATTTACAAAAAAAAATACGCCCAGCAGCAGGAAAGCTTCAATTACCATCGCTGGCGCAAAGCAGAGCGGTAACCGCGGATGGTGAAAATACGGAGGCGGAAACGTCGACGATGAAATTTTTGAGGGTCTCGTCGATCCCGCGAGGTTGGACGAGGGTCGAAAAACCCGCGACGAGAACAGCAGTGGCAAAAAACAGAAACATCGATGAAAGTATCGGAAAAATATCGAAATGTTGCGGAATTTTTTTCTCTTCTCATCCAAACTGCTTCTCCTCCTCGTTCGAGCAACGACGATAATTGATGCTTCCCTCGTTCTCGATGTGGATACTCTCGTGTGCGAAATGGAGTTCAAATATTCACGGAAACTCAAAGAAGCCACAACCATGAATTCGATGAGAAAAAAACAAGCGTGTAGGCTCGAATTTGTCTCGGAGCACGAGCGTAATTGCGAATTACGAAAGAAAGGCTACGATTTGAGGAGTCCAGTGGGCAATTTTCTTTGACGTATTCTTGCATCGTCGATATCGCGTGATTGTCTTCGTTCTTCATTGATTATACGTATAGCCGAAGAGAAGAAGACGAGGGAAAGAAAAATTGTGGAGTAGGGAGAGTAACGAGTGGCTCGGGAGAATATCGGACGACGCGTTGGGTCGATTTCCTTTTTTATTTCAGAGACACATTTTCGCCTCTTGGGTGCAAATCCGACGGTTGTTCGGCCACGCACAGGTGCAGCGGAGGTTTTTTTTTTCAATCGAAAATGTTCGGGGTGACGACCCGAAAGTCGCCACTTCTGCTTGAAGGTAAAAAAACTTTGATTTTTTTTTCTTTTTACACTCATCATTGCTTATTCACTCCCGAGTCTCATCGATATTTCCCGATATTCTTTGCCACATCGAACTCGAATTTTCCTCGGACTAAACGCTTTCAATTATTCGCATTTGTATCTCCCGATCTCGTCGGAATGAAAGTATTAATCGCGACGATTTTTTTCCATGTACATTATTGCTCCAATCGCTGTTTTGTCCAATCATTGTCTGCCAATCACCTGCAATCGTCGGCAATCGCTCGTTACAATCATCATCGTAATAAAAATGAAGGTAATAAAAACGGAGGCAAAACACGCGATTATCCGCGTCCCGTCACGTGCGTTGATAAAGACTTTTCAATGTGAACACTCGCCGCGGCATCACGTACAATATTAGCACAAATACTCTCGAATATACTCGTTTGATAACGCGGCAATAACCATAATAATAATCAAGAAGATAACGACAGCGAAAATGTTAATTCGTCATCTTCGTTTCAGGCGCATGCCACGCATAATTCGTCATTTTCTCGTAGTATTTCCCGTTTCCTTACTCGTAAACTCGTCAATCACACGCGAAAATTCTTCCTCCCGCATTCGACGTTTTTCTCAAAGTACAACTATTTTTTTCTACAACGATACGAACGATTCCATCTCGCCGCCTTTATCGTGCGTCAATGCAGCCCTAACAACGGTATTTTTCAAACATTTCTTTGCAAAACCACCGAAAATTGCATCGAAAAAATATGCCGTAACGATTTTATGAAAAATCGGCGTGATAATCGATGTGTATCGATCGATAATGCAAAATTGAGCATTTTAACGAAAGAAAAGTTTGACATTTTTTCGGGTCGGTAGGATAAAAGGTTTTTGAAAAAAGCCAGAAATAAATAATGAACCCCCTCGTGTGGAATTGTTCGCGACAGTGATTCAGCTGTAATGGCTGCGTTCGTCGTCTCGTGATGTAAGTCGATTTCGACGATTGTAAAGGAATAAGGCGCGATATTGCCCGAGTGACAGCACTGCGAGGCAATCATCGGATTATCGCTGGAAATAGACGTACGAGAGTATATATACGTGACGGAATTATTAGCATGGTGGGCTCGCGTGGACAGTCAGTGATTGGGGCATGAGAGCGAGCCTCCACTCGCTCCTCTTTTCACCTCGGTGTTATCAGCGAAATATCACGCGTGCGTCTGCACGTTTCGCGTTATGACTGATTAACGATCCGTCGTGCGATATATGCAACTGGAAAAACATGAGTTTCCACGCAATAATTTGTTCTCCAACATTTAACGTATCACAGCGGTCGATTTAGGGGTTACATCAACATCCGGGGTTCGAAAACAAAAATTCAAAGCTCACATATATTTTTTTTTTTTCGTAAAACTCGAGAGGAAATTGACCCACGTTTTTTCCCCTTGATCAGACAGGTTTGATCGGCAGGAGGTACCATCGAGCGTATTTCGAACGGAGATAAAGCTTCCATTCGAGAGTTTCGAAAATTTATCAAAAGCCAGCTTCGCGCTGGATAAATCCTTTTTTATTTTGTTTTACGGTGGGATCAACGCACCGACACAACGCTCTTATCGCGATCGAAAAAGAGGCAAACGCCGCGTGTTTCAACTGCCAATAAATTATTTTCCAAAATCATTAGAATTCAGCATCGCCGATGTTTACTTTATTTATTACTTTATTCGCCGATTTATCGCTCGCTGTCGAGGCTCTGACGCGTCTCTGGGTAAATTTCCGATTGCACGGATCTTTGATTATCCGGTTTGACGTCGAACGTCTTTTTTAACGAGAACGCGCCTTTTTTTTTATCGTCTACGAATTTGAATCGTCGAATTCGATCAACTCGAAAAAATGGCCAGTAGCGCATGAAAAATTGACAAATAAATCAAAATAATAACAAAAAAGTGCCGACGGAATTATCGAGATATTCGAGAAAATTTACGAAGGTGTTTGTTTTCAAAAAAAAAATACGCAATTTGCAGAAACTTTACGCGATTATTCTTCAATTAAATGCGCGTCATGAATTGATATGACGCTGTCGATCGGACCTCAAAAAATAGAAAGTTTGACACTCGGATCGGTTTGAACTCATTTCTTTCGAACTATCTTGTTTGAATAATCGTTTGGCCGAAAAAAAAATTGCGTTACGTATGACGTCTCTTTTTCGTTCCAGCTCGCGATAAATAATGACGAAACCAAAATCCTGTATGGTATTATTATTATTATCATCGTGATTCGTTACCGGTTTGCAGAATACGGACCGGCGTAACGTAATTAAAGAAAGTTTGACGCACGTACTCGCAAAAACTGGATAAGACAGTTGCAATATGCTCCGAAACATCTCGGGTGTAAGGAAAACGCAACTCGGTGATAAAGCACGAAGAATGAAAAGCTTGTATGATAATTTACGAAATTTTAGCCTGATGAAAACAATATTCTTCCGAGATTTTGTTCTTTCGTTCGCTTGGAGTTTGCATTTTTTTTTCTTCAATTCGAAAACACAGAAACGTTGCGCAAAATTTAAGGTAGCTTTCAGCAACGACTGAGGCGACTTTCACAATTCTGGAGAGACAAATAAAAATTCGTATGGGCTGAATCCACGAAAGAAACACCGCGAATTCTCTCAATTTTCCTTCCAGCATTAATAGCGTTATAAATAAATTCATAAAAAACCGCGCACGTAAGACAATCATTTGCGTTATAAAAAAATAAGGAAAAAAAATACGAGGAAAGTCATGAACACCGGGTAAAACCTGCATATTTCACCGGGAGAAGGATTGGAGTAAAAGAACGATGTAATAATGAAATCATCAACTTTTTTTTCACCGTGAATTCTTTAAACGTTAAAAACTCACAATCAGCGATGCATTTATTCAGTCTTCAGGAAGGAACAACGATGAAGAAAAAGCTTAAACCATAGTCACGAAAACTTTACGACGTGATGCTAATTTGTTGAGATTTTTTTTTTTACAATTTTTCAAAAAATTCAGAAGGCGTTTTTTGGCAACCTTCGAACGGAAGTCCAAATACATGCATCGTGCATCTAAGCCTGGCTGATTGCAAGTATGATGAAAATGAGGGAAAATTCAATTTCCAAGGTAAAAACTCACAAAAATTGATTTTCTATTTTATTTCGATAATCGTCGATCGCAGAAAAAAATGTTTCGCACAAAAGTCGTCTTTAAAAAGATCGATATTTCACGTTATTTACGGGTACAGTGCGTGTGTCGTGCAGCGACATTTTACCAGGTATAAATATTACAAAAGTGGGGTAACTAACGAGGATATCGATAATGGCAATAATTCGAAAAATGACGACAGCTGAGCAGAGAATAAAGCCCAGAAAAGAGTTCCGTAGGATGATGCTAACAAAATATTTTCAATTACATGAAATTACCCGTACCTAACGTTAATTGAAATACACAGTCAAATGAAATGAGAGTGAAATGTAACGGGGAGAGAGGCGGGAGATCGCAATTTAAAGACGAAAAATCGCGCTCTACAGATTCTTCCAACCGGGTGGGGATAACAGAGGGGAGATTGGACGGCGTGCGCGAGGTGTCGAGTGTCTAAAGTGTCGCGGGTATCGCCGGCTTCCTGCCAGTGATAGAGTGACCATCGTTCGACGACGGTACTCTCGTTGTCCACGTCACGGTTGAATTTTTATTTTTCATTTCGAAAATTCATTCGCGAATTTTTCAAAACGAAGAATTTTTACCTCAAAAAATCGTACACGTGCACGAAAAAAAAGACACGCGCGTAAAGAAGAACGCGAAAGTTGAGAAAAACGAGATCGTCTCCGAGTCGGGAGGAACCAAAAATGGGACTCGATAATGGCAAAACGATTGACAGGAAAATGGAGATTAAACATCCGGAAATGTTCGAGCCAGAACCTATAGTCCCGAAATGTGAGTTGAACGAATGTTTTTGCTTTTTTTTTTCAATATTCTTGACGTTCTCGTTGTAGATTTTTCTTTTTTCATTGACATTTACACAGACGCGATATGCAACCGCGTGCGCGCCTACTTTGAACATCGACAGTTCACTCCGCGAATTTTTATGCGGGCAAAATAAATTGTCGTTCGTTTCCATTTGTCCGCATGATTTTTACCCAGAGTTCAAAGCAAACAGGTATCAAAATCACGCGACTTTCGGAATTTGTCCTTAGCACCTTAGGAAAAGCCATAAACATCGTCGGCGTCCTGAGTGACAAATAAAAAAGGCACTGACGCAATCTTTGCAATAATCCAAAAACTTTTCGATTTTCATCGATCCTGCAACACCAATATTTCCGAGCACACTTTTGCGTGCGTAGAATTCGTAAAATGGAAAAAGATAAACGATAATTACGACGCTCGTATCGCGACAAGGACGGTCAATAAGGAACTCGTTAAAACTCATATTTTCTTTATTTTTATTTATTCTATTTTTCTGGTATTTGTTTTCAAAATTCAACTTTATACGCATTTTTTTAATTTGCACTTTAATTGTTGAAATTTATGGTATAAATTTCAGTGAAAATTGGTGAGAGAGGATGAATTTTATAAATTAGAAGGGGAGAGGATTTTTTTTTTGAGATCGAGTTTCGTGTTTTCGCTTTTTTTTTTCGTGACATTGATAAGCCCGTGATTTTGATAAAATTCGAGGGTTACGTTGTGATCCGAGGTGCGCGTAGATATTTATTTCCAAGGTAAAACTCGAAGTATCCTATAAGTGTATGTAATGTAATCTGCGTCAGTAACGCGTGCATCGTTATCGTCCAGTAAAGCGTGTTGCCCTAGTGCCCTTAAAACTCGTGCGATTTTCCCACTCTTAGCTGTCTTCCTCTCTTTCGCTTACCCTCTCTGCCTCTGTCTTGTTACCAATCTGCTACTTGGAGAAGACACAAGGCTGCAAATTTCGAAAATTCATTGGCAAATTGTTGTAAAAAAACTCAAACGATACTTGCAAAATTTTTAGTAAACTCTAGCGTGGCGAGGTTAACACGACAGAAGCTTACTTTTCCCTTGACATAGTCGTGTAACCAAAAGTGTCTTTTTTTTTTTTTGGCTGGACCAGGCTCGAGCATTCTTTACGTGGAGATAAAAAAAGAATTTTTCGATAAAATATCGGTGTGTTTCTCAATCAGAGGACAAAAATACGTCGATGTAGACTGTTGAATTGGATTTTAAAGATCGAACATTTTTCTCAATTTTTTGCCAAATTGGTTCATTCACTAAAATGCTCGCCATTTTTTTCCAGATTGAGGCACATACTCCAACTTGTGCTTATTCTTTTGTCAATCGTTGAGGCTTCAAAATGCCGTTTGGTTCAGCGAGATATCTTTATTTTTCGATTTTTGGCAGATTTTTCAAGTCCGACCATCGATTTTCGCCAATTTTTCCATACATACCCCTTTGCGTTTTTTTCGCCGATTTTCAACATTGATTTTGAAGGTGAAGCAATGTAGCTATCGGCATTTAACCTTCACCATTCTTTAAGTCTACTCGAGAGCGTCTCAAAACACCCCCAAAAAATCTATGTACGTCAATTTGGACGAAAGTTACGGTCATTTGAAATTTCGACTTTTCGACGATTCTGGAAAAGTGGCGAAAAATGACGAAATTTTTTTTTTTCGAATTTTCGATATTTCAACAGCCAGGTTCATCGCAAATTTTCCGCCGATTACAAATCTCATCGAGTTTTTCGCGAAAACTCGAAATTCCGGCGAGAAAACGAAAAAAAAACAGTTTTTACGTAAATCAGAATTTTCCAAGTGAGATACCGAATTTTTATATCTTATAGTAAAATAATTTAATACATATACTCTTTCGAACGTTATATTGAGAATAACATGAATACCATTTCATCGCGTGATGTCAGAAAGCCAGACTAGAAAAACGCTGAAAAGAAAAGACTTTCCTTTCTCAAAAGATCTCAAAATGGCAAACCACCTGTCGTTCCTTCTCTCGACCATTTCACCGAATAGAACTCGAACCGACGCGAGGGACGAAACTCACGCGCGGCAAAAGTCCGATGAACAAATTGATGAAATTCCACAATACACTCTTACGGGGTCCGGCACGAAACGCCGGTATCTCTGAGATGAGTTTCTTTTGATCTTGGAAACGAGCCAGCTGATCGCCTCGTCGATCGATCCTACCACAAAATAAACCCTAAACGTCCGCTCGAATTAAAATCCAGATGTTTCCAAATTTACGAATATTAGGTGATCCCTTTTCATCAACAATTCTTTATTTCACATTGCGATCGAACAAAATTAATTAACATGAGAATAGAGGAGAAGGAAAAATGTAAATTTGTGGAGGAAAATAATTTTTTTATCCGACGTTTATTGTCGTTCTGTATGGATCAATTTCGTTCGACGTATATACGCGAGCTGTCAATCTTCTTCGACAAGATTATCGTCCGTATTTAAAATAAACTCATTCGCTTACCGATAATTAATGGTTGCCGAGATAATTCAAAGTGTCTCGTCAACTATGTGCGAGCAAACTCTTGTAGACAGTTCCTGTTTGCAATACGAAGACAGATGCGATTAATCAAATGATGTTTTATCGATTAATTTTAACGTTGATTACACTTGTTCGCGCTCTCTCTCTCTCTCTCTCTGTCTCTCTCTCTTCCTCGCCAATCCACATGTGTCACAGACAGATGTTACAAAGTGTTTTTACGCTGAAAACGATCAAGACGCAACTTCCGTAGCACCTTCATTCTTTGAAACGATAAACACTCTTAATTCGCGTGCAATTACGATGTCAATTATCGCGACTCTCGTGTAATCATTTGACGAAAGCTAAATGACATTTTCTACTGACAATGATTGCACAATCCCCCCTGCTTTTCACGAAAGAGGGAGACGGGAAGAGACTTAAGGGGGTTCACGCGTACCTCTCGGTGTTTAAAAAACAAATTGAAAATTTGTTAACCGTGTCGTCAAGATTACGTTCGTCGTATTTCTTGAGATGATTGCACGATTATCGAAAATCTGAATTTACTCGATTCAAATTTAAAACACTCGAATCGTCCATTCTGTCACTTTTACGTCAATTTTTGTTTTTGAATTTTTTGCTTATTCAAAATCGGGAAAAATGACTGTCGGAAGTGACACGAACCGTGGAAAATTTCGAGACGCAAAGTTTGAATTTTGCCATTATATAGGCGTAAACCTCCTTAACGCGACGTCGTTTACCGCGCCGATCGTTTTCATTGCAGCAGGATATCCGATACAATTGAGCGTATTCCGTACATCTCGGTACGTTGACCTTTTTCGTTCTTCTTTTTATCTCGTTCTTATTACGCGCGAATGGAAAGTGGGCCAAGCGCTCGTCAATTCGTTTTTCGTTTTCACCATTCTGCACTTTGTCGATTGGATCAAATACGTATTGCTGAATACAGATATATTTATCCATCCTCTTAACTCCGCCGATTGCGCAAGTGCAGGGACGCCTCGATCCTTCGAATCGCGAGTCAATTTGTAAAGTCGGGCGGGAATAATTCTTCGATCAAAGTGGAAATTCAAAAAGAAGGAATAATACCGGTGGAAATAACGGAAAAAGCTTTTTAATTCATTTATTCTCCGATCGATCGAGCGCACAATGAAATACAATCGAATTACGATCGAGAGAAGCAAAAGAATTACACTGCACAATAATCGAATAATTCCGTCAAATTTATCGAAATTGTCAAATTTTTAATTTAACAATGCTCTTTTTTACTAAATAAAAATTATCCAAGAAAGAAAAAGCCATCGACGGTTACGTTTAAAATTCGCAATCGTTATCAGTCGCAAGAGACAAACGCTGCTGCAAAAGTATTAATTACATCCTAAAAGATAATCACTTTTTTTCGAAATTATTTTGCCGGAATGAGCGTCCCGGCGAAAGATAAGAATACCCCGCTGATACGCAGATGGAAGCTCACGTACGGACGCATCGAACTTTACCGATGGCCAGTGATTGATTAGCCTTTTACGAGTGCAATCGAACATTAAATCATTCTTGGGAAATTAAAATCGTCGAACCGAGAGAATCCACGTTAACATTAACATTGTTTTCATATTTCCACCGATATCCAAGCTGGAAAGTTTCTTTTTTTTTTTTTTCTACAGATGATCGATAGAGCCTTGGTGATCGGTTTTTTTTACCGCGAATAGTCGGAGGTGGTTCCGCGTTTCTTTGCCACAATTCGTAGTCCGCAACGGCGAACAATCGTTGCGAGATATCTTTAATTCATGTACGGCGAGGAAAATTAGCAAAGATATGTTCACGTCGACGATAACGAATAAATTCTATGGAAAAATACTCTCGAGCCTCCATATCGGGTTAACATTTATAAAACGAACTATAAAATTTGAACCGCTGTACATCGTTCAGTTCGCGAACGAAATTAGCGTCTTTTTTTTCCTGTCGGATGGAACATTTTTCAACAAACTATACCTGAATTCCCGTGAAATTTCAGATCGAAAGCGATATCCGAACTTCCCCTGACTACGATCGTAACGATCGAACGAGATGAGATAAATGTACTGAATCGAAGAAATATATTTTTACTTGAAAATATTTATAAATTAGTATATTTTCCCGCAGATCGTAAAAAACGTCATTCAGACTCGAGAAATTCATGAATTTTCATTCCTGTTGCACGAATTATCGATTGAAAGATCGTGAAAAGTATTCAAAGAGCGGGATTGGCTGATGTTCCCGACGTGGGTCCAAGAATCGTGAAGGAAATGATGATAATCAGTGCCGCACCTAACGCACGAACGATCGTAGGCAGTATTAAAAAAGAAAATAAATTCATACAACGCAGAAATATATTTCCGAGGAAAATATCCGTCCTCGTGTAAATCATTCGGTCCGAGCTTGTTATTCTTGCTAATAACGCCGCGTGCTTTTTCCTCATCGTACCTCAATTTTCTTCCGCAATTTTTAAAAGGCTCGAAAATCGGCACGATCGGCCCTGAAAAGTCCTTCTCATCCCTCGGCACATCGGCAGCATGTTAATAAAATGAATAATCGAAAAAAGATCGTGGTGTCGCGAGCAGTTTTATTGCGGAAAACATCTCGCATCGCGGAGCACTGTCGGGTTTAAAAAAAGTGTAATTACCGTGTATTTTCACTAATAATGATAATTCGCTTATCTTCAATTATCTTTAGCCAGCTTTGTACACTGTAAAATTGTAGGAAAAAAAATATATATTCGGACAATATTGCTGTTTGCTTCGAGCTCGATTACGAGGACTAATAAATTGTTATCGCGGATTGAATTATTCCGTCTCGATAAGATAGAAAAAAATCGCTGTGGAATCCCGCGTGAAGATTAATGTATTGTGTGTGCTTATATACGTGATCTGTGGACACTTGTATCATCCGATTTGAGCGGCTGTCTTGAGTTTTTTTCGGCCTCACGCATGCGGGACATTCCAGAATAAATTGGCAGTTCATTGCGCCCATCAGGCGGAGCGCACAATTTTTTCCATTTTGTCGAAAACCCGATGGTGACATACAGTCTTTCGAACGTGACACAAAGATCTTCCGTTAAACTGCAAGACGCGGAGAAAAGCTCGAAAAATTGCTCAATCATTCGCAATCTTTTTCAATACTCGTAATTATTACTCCAAATTGAAAAATAATCGAAAAAAAAATCCAAAACCACAAACTTCGAGCTGGAAATTGTGTACTTTTTCCCCAATGTTCCGCATAGCCGCATTTATTGCTGCGTTACAGCCTAGAGAAAATCGTTGTGATCTTTTCATTTTTGTGGGTTTAACAGAGCATTATGTTTTTCGAGATCTTTTACGAGCGATATATACTTTGCATACCTCCGCAGTCTCGTCACTGTCAGCAAGAGGGGAAAAAAAATATTTGACACAATCTTATCATTGATCTTAACAAAGTGTCTTGATAATGAGAATCCCCTCTAGAGTTTATCCATCGCTATCTTTATACACTTTCAGTACATTCACGCGGACACCAAATGATTTTTTATCCCACTGTGACGCGGAAAAATTTCTAGGAAAAGCGAAGCAGTTTTTTTTGCATAATTTATATCGCGTGAGGATTCAAACGATCGTAATTCGATTATGTTGTCTGCGGCTAGCTGGAAATACGCGTGAGGCGGAGAAAAAAAAATAATCGCGTTCGCATCAACGGAAAATATACCGATTATTAAATTGCAAAAACGTCAAAATTCAAATTCACAGCGTAGATTTAATTTTCCTTCGGACCAGGCCTCTCCGGACGAACTTTCATCGTATTTGAGTATCTTTCTGATCTTTCTCGTATCGCGAGGTGGTAAAATCGCCATTGAAACATTTTGTTGCTAATTTCGCGACGTCAATTAATCCGCGAGCAACGATTTTAATGACTTTTGTCCTAATTTAGCATGCCGTTAAAGCCTCGTTAATTCGTCGAATGTCCTTTACGCGTTACGACCACAAATATGATCGATAAAAACGTCGAGTCTCGCTGGCAAAATTCTCACAGCTGTGCGATATTCTCGTCGCTGCGAGAAATCTTGCGCGCCGATTTTAATGACATACCGCGGCGAGAATTGATCAGTTATTACTCAAATGCGCCAAGCGGTGGAAAATGTCCTGCGCTATCGGGCCATTAGGAACCGTCCAAGGATCATTAAACGCAAAAACGTCACGGCTCTCGTGCCAAATTTACAAAGATACCTTATTAAGACTCTGACAAGTTTGCGTAGGCGAATTAAATAACTTTATTGTACTTTCGAGTCCCGCATGTGCTCTCCGACCGGAACGACAGGTATAATATCGAGCACACCGGTAGTAAAGCTGTCCAACGTCACAGTCTCCTGTACGCAAACAGGTTTTATTCTTACCGTGGATTAGATAAATGTGATTTAAGCCAGTCGTGACAGAACCTCATGCTAGCTTCGTTCTTTCGACGTCTCTCGTCGCGCCTAGATCCTCGGCCTTTTTATCGCTCGACAATAACGCTTTAGGACCGAAAAATATCGTCGAACGATCGATTTTTTCGCCCTTTTTTTAATCTTAAATCCGAGATATTGGTCGTGAAAATAATTTCAAATATTTATTCAATTTTTTTTTGTGTATTCAGAGATGTTATTATTCATAAATTGCAAATTATCGAGTATCGATGGACATTTTCCGATTCGATTGAGAATACTTGGAGCATCGTTCGTTGATTGTTTAGCTCCGTTTGTCGTTTTCATTACAGCTGTTCTTTATTAATACGAACGTGTCGGAATTGACCGAGTCCATAATCCGGTACGCCGCGGTATTTCTATTTTTCAACCGATCGATCGATCAGCCATTTTTTTCTTTCCATTCCTCGCTTCCATAACCATTCTGCCATACGACATTCCTTGAGTACAGTAACGGTGATATAAAAAAAAATTGTGCATATCTCGCGTTGCTCGAACGGTGCGTGCACAACGCACTTTGCCCGACAGCTCGATTGAAAATGTATTATTCCTGCAGAAGCGTCATTTTATTCATCCGTTTTGCTCCTTTTTTTCACCACGAGATCGCGATCCTTAAGGAGGTTTCCGGGGAACTTGCGAGTTAATCGAACTAATCTAGACTTCATTATTTTGATCATCAAAATTACGTGTGGCGTATTTGTTTAGATCGGACGATTTAATACCGGAAATGAAATTTTTATGAATTTTTTTCCAACAAAGTTCCAAGCCGGAAAGTCGGAATTTACGACGATCTTTATGATTCGCTTGAACCTCCTTGATTCGTGGATGTGCGTTATTTTTCAATTGATACGACGATTTTGTCGCGGGGAGACGAGAAAGAGCAAGAAAAAAGAATCGAGCGCGCGATCTAGGCCAGACCGGATGTACCGTCATCGTGAATCGGTTTAATCGCTCAATGCCAGCGACATCTCTCGGTCTGTTCCGTTATGGGGTATCCCTCGATGGTAAAAGTGCCTTGTGACATGTATACCAACCTCACCAGCTCGATGCACACGAATCATCGAGCTGAATCACGACAGGCATATATTCGAGAGCTTTGAATTGGTCAAATCGTTCGAAGCTTACATTTTTAATCGTCGTGCAAAAAGAAAAGATCGTTAATAATAATTACACACATTTATGAGAGACCATGAACGTAAAGTCTCCTGTCATGGAATAACCTGATGTTATTTATTGTTTCTTTCCTTTTTTGCACGTAGATCGATCGTTTATTGAAAATTTTATCGAATTATGCAGATAAGTTGAATTTTTTGTTTTTTATTTCCTCGCAGAGTTTGCCCACATTCGTTTATTATTTTCCTTCCTCCGCGATTTATGCCCAGACGAATTCGCCGCGTATTTTCACCGCGTCGCTGAAGCGCGAACCTTGAAAATGTTTTATTTTTTTCACGTATACCTCGCATCAAACGCGGACTTTAAATTGATACGAGCTATGAAAGTGCGAGCCACGAGCAGGGGAGTACGTGCGGGCGAAGGAAAAGAAATGATGTCCGCGTATAGATAAGCCTAATCAGGCCGTTTACCGCTTTTCGAGGTGAAGGTATCGAAAGCTCGATTTGAAACGTGCATAAATTGATTTTTCAGAAGTATTACAGTAACCGTGTTTATTTAAAAAATTTTACTGAAATGGCGATGAAAAATGTCGACATGAATGATTTTTACAAAATATTCTTAAAAATAATGTTTTTCAATGATATAATACCCATATAATCGATGGTACGTAAATTTTCATTCAGCAGCCGACATTTTTTTTCTACTCCCGTTGGCAAAAAATGACATCTCGATAATCTTGCTTCGACTTATCGTCGAGATTGATAAGCACGCGAGCCTATTCGATTTCTCGATGTGCGATAAAAATTCTCTACGATCCGCGTCTATAAAAAGAGCCGATGTAACGTTTCGCTTCGATAAATATCTTGGTGAGATTCCGGGTGGGTTCCGGTGGAGAAAAGTGAAAGCGAGGCGAAGAAATCCGAGTCTCCCCGGCGGTCGATGCTTCAATTCACACCATCGTTATCGATGGCGTGTACGAGATTTTTTTTTTTTTTCATTTTTTCAAGTGTAATCGATAACGAAAAAAATGAAATTACGGTACAGTTCGGAGAAGTACCGAGAAGCGAATGTGCAATAGTTCAAATTTCTTTAATGGCGAGAGAGATGGCTGCATGCGCAGTTGGACAAAAACTTTGTTTAAAAAAAATCATTGCCAATACGTTAGCGACACGATAATACAGCAAAATATTCGTCTTAATGACAATTCAATCACTAGACGATAAATGTCTTTTTACATCGATTTTGACGTGAAATTCTATATGCAGTTTTTTGAAAAATGAAAAAAGAAAACATTTTTGAGAATGATCGGACAATCCTGAAAACACATTGACAAGCATTTCTATAAAATGAAATGATTCGTTCTCGACAAACTCGAAAAATATTGGCCAAATTACCAGTTTCCACATATTCATCTCTCGATTCATCTAATCTGCGTTACGTCACGATTATACCGCCGAATAACCATTGACTCATCGATCTTACGACGTCTCAAGGATCCCACACAGGGGTCAGAGTGTCCTTGTAACTTGAGAGACGAGTCGATAACCCCAACGTTCACCTGATTAATCGTCGCGGAATCGACGGATGCTGCATGGACCACGCATAAATTATAAAAATAAAAAACGGCCCCTTCTCGACCATCGAATGACCACAAATCTTTGAAAATGGAGGGCGATCATGAACTTGAAAAAAAAAACATACAACAGTCCCTCATTGAAAGCAGCGTATGCGTCACTTATTTACGTTGCTTTTACGGCGCAGAGCATACGAGTGAACGATAAAATAATCGCGCATTAACTCCACGACCGGAAGTCTCAAATCCGCAATTACCCGTGCACTCGTGACGCATTGCCGAAGGTAATAGTTGTTATTCCGGTGAAATAAGAACCCCGAACGCCTCTCGATATCAACAGTTGGACGTACACGCGCGAAAACTCGGCTGGAAAAGTCAAGTTGAACCTGAATAAAGTTAACGATGGGCTTGGCACTCTGTATGACGTCAAAGGCAGGAAATTTGTTACAATTTTAACGCGCGAACATTATCGGACGATCGAAAAGTTTTGGCTGTCGTTTTGGTCTTCTTTTTTTTTTTACTCTTTCCGTGGGCACCAGTCGTATACGCTCGCGGTTTCCCCGACCTCCGTCACCGAACCTTGCACCGTCAATGATCTTCCGTCCGCGACGCGACGATCAACAATGTCATTCAAACGTTTGTACTTGGCTTGTTTCTCGATAATGACTGCACGTCTTCCGACCATCCGCGGTTATTCCGGTCACGCATCCAACCCGCCAACCTCTCTCGCGTCAACCTCGTTTCACTCGGTCCGCTGGAATCCTCAAAGTACACCCGCTGGGTCGTTCGTAGATAGCCATTTCTTAAGGGGCTTTAAGGGGGCAGTATCGGATCTCGATTTATTCCCAATTTGTTTTCTAGTCCTTGGAGAAATATCGCGAAACTCGTGTCGACCTTCAACGTTGGAACAACCTCCTCGACCTTAGCCTCTTCTCGAACGGTAGCTCCGTTTTTCCTCGAGAATATTTCTTCTTGTTTTCTCGTCGTGGCCATGCGTCCGGACGCGAGAGAGATACCTGACTTTTTCCACCTGTTGCCAGCACGCATCGTGTAGGTCACACGTTTTCCACGCTGACGGTGTGCGTATTCCGCAGACGGAATATGACGTTGAATAATTCATGCCACGCTCAACCACATGGTCCTTTGGTAATTCGTGCGTAGAGGAGCGAGGATTTTGCGGTCGCAACCTCGCTGCGCGGTATATTCGCGAATTTATATTGCGTATTCCACGAGAGAACATGTATATACTCTTCACATTGGCATATGTTTGCTTCGAGCCACGTCGCAACTGAAAATTGCGATCGTAAAAAGTAATCTTCGCGAGATGCACCTTTTTTCCACACACGAGGATGGCAAGGAGCGAAAATATAAGCGGCAAAAACATTTTCTCTTATAAAATTTGGCGAGCCGGTTCAGGACGTTGATGCCTGATTAAATATTGATAGAATTCACTCCTCGGACGCAGAAATATATATCATCAAACGTACTGCAATTTTACGAAAGAGGCTGTCAAAAATAGCCATTTTTTTACAGGCTCTTTCGCGGAATATACTCCGCCACCTTAACCGCTTCATTTTCGAGATTATTCGTTTATTAAATATGATGCACACGGCGTCGAATATTTTTCGAACATCCCGCAACGTCATGCGGCTACTTTTCACTGTGAATTTCGCGAGACAACCACCTTAAACACATTTAGCCACTTTTTGCCTCGAATCAGCGTGTGTCGATGCTGGCTCACATGACCAGCATCCTGAGATATCTTTGGTTGGCTGATCCGGAAATAACAGCAATGATCTCGAGTAATTCAAGGATTTTCAAAATCAGCCAAGCACATTGTACACTTTTCTATTTCTGTATTCGAGTATTTAGACCGTTATCGAGGCGAGTTTGTGTATAAAAATGAAAAAAAGCATTGTCATGCTGGACACGTGTCTTTGTAGAGCGAGATAAATTCGTCCTGGGTAGAAAAAAATGGCCATTTGTGACGTTTTATATTTTGCAATACTTTATACACATGCAAAACGGGTATACATGTATATATACAATCTATATAGTCACGGTTGCATTGGTGCATGACGTGTTTATAAAACAACGTTTATCCTACGGATTTCACTCTCGTATCATTTTTTTTCTTTCATTCTATTCGTCCCTTCACTCTGAGAATACAACGCTTCGATAAAAATTAACACTGACATTACGGAGCAAATTCACGACGCTGATACCGCCGGCGAGCTTGTCGCTTTTTTTTGCGGGCACTTTTGCATGGTTTGCTCGATCGCGGAGATAATTTAAAAAAAAAAATCGATATCCGGCTGCTCCCCCGTCGACTCTCGATGAATCGGTCAATTATTATTAGCGCACCTCCGTGAAGAGGGATACTTGGACATTTTTATGATTTTTACCAAACTTTTTCGTAATAATTTTTCGAATTTGCGAATTTCAACGATGGCTGCTGCAAAGATTGCTGATGTAAAATCACTGCTTTGTTGCGGCAGTTACTATTTATCAATCGCATTGCGCAGTTCCTGTCGAGTCTCTTCGTTAGCAGTTTTTTAATTTTGATAAAACGCCGCTGAAAATTATTCACTGATTTACCATTTTTAAAGCAATATTTCTCCTCCGTATGGCATGACCATTTGTTATTCCACGCGCGCTGAAATATTCCACCGAATTAATAAAAGTGTCGAAAGAAAATTAATCCCATCGAATGTATTTTATGTTCTAGCATCGTAAAAAAAATGGCTGGTTCGTATTTCAGTGAAGTTCCGTCTACTTTCGAAATATCAGCAATTTCTAATACATTTCCATCGAATGTAAATTTATTTTTATTTCGTCAAAGTATCGATAAAATCGTCCCTGAAAACCACGTGGTGCTGAAATTTGCATCGTTGGAGCGCAGGGAAAGCGTACGATTTTAATTTCTCCGCTGTCGCGGTGCGATATTTTCATGCAAAAATTAAATCTCTAAAAAAGGGGAATTTATCGTCAAGATAAATCCTCGTGTAGCAGAAATCGATAAAATTTCAAAATCACCGCAGGATGATTATAATACTCCGATCTCTGCGATTTACTCGATGATACTTTGATCGATCGCTGAAAGGTAATGCGAGGATAAAAAAAAAATTGTAAGCGGCAATTTCGTTGAACGAGCTCGTGCTCGCTCTTGAATTTCATCCTGCCCTGCCGGGGGGCCATAAACACGTTCAGTCGAGGGGATATATTAAATTGCTTAATCGTTGCGTGTCACGTATCCAATGGGCATAAATATTTACGTACTTTTAACTTGCAATTGCGAGTGAGATTTGATTAAACTCGTTTGCTACTGACGTTAAACAAAATCCCTGATTTTGAATGACCCTTTTCACACATTTGAGTAAATAACGATGAGAGTGTAGTTATCACTGATAACGTAATATATGGCGAAAGCGGAAGTCACATAAATGCATCAAATAATTGAGGACCAGACGGTCCTTTTTCGAGCAATACTCGAATAACGAGTATATTCGATATTCGAGAATGAAAAAATGGTGTACAGTTTAATATTGGAAAGATCTCGAGTCGACCAAGAAAGATTTCTCGAGATTAATCATTTATAACGTGTAATAACTGCCTATCGGTATTCAGATATGACATAAAAGGATCGCGATGCTGCAATCCATTGAATCATTGATGGATTTAGGTAGGTGCCTCGCGACAGTCGCGGCAAAAAGTTGCCGTACCAGCCAGTGTGGGAAAACTTGGGTAACTTGCGGGATATTCCGAAGATAACAGACGTGAAATATTATATAATCCTTTATTATCAAAATATATTACATCCTGTACAGTATTATCACGTGAATTGCGCCTTCAAAACTCTGCGATCATAATTTTTCATAATTTTACTTTTTCCGAAGCAACGCGACTAACTGAGATGAAATGTAGGTTATACGAGAATGCGAGTGCTTGATTCTGACGAAAGTTTGAGCGTTTTGTAAAATTGACAGAGGGCGTTTTGCGCAGCCGTAACTTTCGCACTCGCGCCGTACACTTCAGCGTGGCAGAGTGACTGTGTGCCTTGAGAAATTGTGAAGACGCAAATTGAGGTTAAACGATAATTGAGAAACAGTGCAATGAGAAATGGAAACTGTTCGATGTGTTTTTGTGCCTCCGTGACAAGGGGATTTTTGTCCATCATCGACATCCGGTTCCGAACGAGAATATAAATATAAATCGTTTGCTGGATGTTTAAGGGTCCCGATTAGATGATGGCTCTTCGAGCTCTCTCTCTCTGTTTTATATGTGCATCGTTCCGGACGTTGGCGCTTAAAAATTTCACGAACAATCGGGACAAACATCCCGGTGGATGATTTCAACATAACCTATAAAACCCCGCCGTATATTTGTTCGCTCGTACCTCGCGGTACAGCATCCCAGGCGACAATTGCATGATCTCAAGAGTTATGTCTCGACCGAATTATCGAGTCGAGTCACTCGCAGTTTGTGTGAATTCGGGCCAATTGCCAGGTTGAACAATCACCAGGTCTTAAAAACCTGGAATAACGCAATGAGCAAGATGGAATAAGTAGAAAACCTGTCAAGGTTGAACGTCTTCCCTGTTGACATTTAGGCCAAATTACGGAGGTGTCATTAAGGTCGAACGTGTGCGCGAGCGACTGAATAACACCTCGTGAAAGGGCTCGTTTCTCTTAATCGCGGCTACGCACTTCTCTGTTACACGCGTAATCGAGTAATCAGCAAATCGTCGACATCCTCTTCCCGACGCGTCATTGTTGCATAGAATATATCCGAGTACACAGAAATCTTTGTGTCTCTCTCGATGACATAAATCGTTGAATGAAATGGTCGGAGAATCCTGAATAAGGATATTTAAGAGATTTCTCTTTCGTTTTCGTGTCGTCACGCTTGTTTTATCTGCCTTATCGGCCACAGGTAATTCGTCGCTGATACTGTCGGTAAATGTCGGACAACGCGCGCTCTTTCATACCACCGGCGCATTGTCGTTTCGCTTCCGCCGAACGCCACCAGCGTCTCCACCAGCAGTCAATTTGTTATCGCATTTGCGCCGAGAGATGGCGCAGCGTGTCAAACTCCGAGGAGGCTATCGTTTTCAAAGATGTTTACAGTGCGAACACAGCGCAATATAGAAACAATCGTAAATATTACGATTAAAGCCCATTACGACGATTTCCATTAACATCAAACTCACATGTAGACGTCTTATCGCGTTAAAACGACTTTCACAATAATAACGCTCGACTTCTGACGGACATTCGGAACGTTTCATGTTGATGTACGCAACTGTATGGACATGAACGTTATTGAGCGAGATAAAAATGACGATGGGAGTGTCCATTTGCGGTATGAACACAAGGAGGAAACGAAGGTCATACCGCGATGAAAGCAAATAATGTATCAAGTCTCATTTTTTCTGGCCAGAGTCTTCCTTTGTGACAAAAAAGTCACAAAATGGCCGAAATTGTCCAAATTTTACACGATCTCTAAGAACACACTTTTCTCCAGACAACTACCTTAAGATTCAAGCGTTATTCAGCGGAGACGCGATTGCGGATCAATGATCCGCGAGTTCGTTTGAAAAATCTCGTTAGGGCACTCTTTTTTTTCTCCCAGAACGTGCACACTTAAAGTATACGTCATCGAGCCTCGCTTGATGCGTTCGGTTTCCACATATTGTGATGAAACTCGAAGGATAAAATTATCGATGGTCATTGTGTGATCGTCAAACTCGCAGAAGCAGCAATCGTGACGGACGCTCGTCTGTTATTTGCTGCGTCATGTTTTTATAAGTTGGTAATTCGTTGTTTCCAGTGTGGCAAACTGCGGCAACATTACGCAACATTCTGCGCATGTAAATTGCGCCGCGACCTACGATGAGTGTCCAGCGTCTCGTATAGCACTGCGAACACAAAAAAAATTCCCTGGACACACGCGTTTATTCCTAATTATTAATTTCTTTCATCTTAATTACCGAAGACTTTTATTTAATATACAAACATTTAACTCAAACATTCGCCCTTCGAATCAGCAAATTTTACCGACTGAATTGTCCTACGTGAATCGACCTGCACTCAATTCTACGTGACTCACGTTTCTGATGAAAGAAAAATACGATCGTGATGTGCGGAAAAAGCCAGATTTTTTTTTTGAAACGCTGTTAATGCGTTCGCTTTCTTCGCGTCATTTTATCAGATAACATGTGTTATCGTATAATTTAAACTTTGGTATCTTTTTTCATTTCGGTCTGCGGAGATATCGCATGTACATGCGTCCGTCTACGATTTCCGGTGTAATCGACTGCGTCGTATGCCACGTGCAAAATTTCGAAAGATCCTACGAAAAAACTGCATTACGTTTTTGCTCGGAATTTCATACCCAACGTGGCATTTAATTATCGGTATGCAGTTTTTGGGACGCCCTGTAGAGCGTTTAAACAGCATCCGAATTCTGACTTGATTCTATAAATAGTCACAGTCGACAGTACTATTTAAACAGAGATTTCTCGTGATATTTTACCGATAAAGTCACCTGAACCATGTCGACAGTAAAAATCTTGTGCAATTACGTTTATGTATATATAGAACTCTGGTAATTATACTCGCATCCGTATGGACCATTCTAGACCGAATCAAGTAGATAACGCGTCTCGTTGTGTTGTTCGTTGTACTTAATAACTGGCAACACGAGAGGAAAGATATTTCAGCAAACACAAACGAGCTTTCTCGCTGTTATCACGAAAAAGGTAATAAATAAAATAAACCTCGAAATAAACGTCAATCTCCCTCGTAATTTTGAAATAAAAGAAAAACCAACGAACGAACAATGGAAAATGATGATGATAATATTATTTATTATTTTTATTTCATCCATTTTTTTTTAATCATCAAAGGAATGGCCATCACTTTTTTAACGTACGAACTACACTAACTTCTATCTTCAAAAGTGTATAAGCCTTCGTGGTGATTATGAAATGAAAAATGGTCATTAATAATGAAATGATAATCGTTTATTCGTCAAGTTCTTGAGAATATCGAACGCAACGTGTTCACTGCCAACATTAGAGCAATGGAGAGTATGTTGAGAGTATGTTCAAGGATTAACTCTGAAAAACGTGAAATTAAAAAAAAGTTGTTAGCATGGCTTCCTGGCACATTTTCCAATTCTCGCTAATTATAGAAATTTCACCTTCGCCCTGTATTTCCGAATTTCCGTCTGACGGAGATTCGTCGTCACGTCGGATTCAAGGGCACAGAAATGATGAAAATACAACAGTAACGACAGGAACATAACAGATATTACGTTTACATCATTTTTCCTGTTGAATTTTTGCAACAATATTCTACACTGGATCTTGAATTTTCCGGAGCTCATACCGACTAATAATTTTTAGGGCAATGGCATGTACGAACCGTTGTACCCTCTGAAAATTTTCGTTGGCACCGAAAAGACAGACTTTTGATAAAAACGTGGTTGAAATATAATAGTTTTGTAAAACAAACACCATAAAATGCCGATAAGAGACGAACCGAGACCCAAATTCAAAAATTTATTTACATTGGGCTTGATGATCCAGAATTCGTAAGAATTTATTAAGATCGCTCAGTTCCATGCAGAGACCACGTGAAAAACTCGGTTAATCGCTACTTATCGCACTTTATTTATGGCTATTTATGACAAGATTTTTTTCGGTCTTATAAAATACAAAATAAAAGTCGTTGGTTCGTGAAATCGAAAATTCCTCACGAGTACGCGATTTGCGATTTTTCATCATTTCGTCGTGCAACAGCCGCAACGACGAAAATACGAGTGCACGAGTGCACCTGGTGCGAAGGTCAAGGATCCCGCACGAGAATCTTTATTTCCGCATCGTCCACAGTACGTTTGAGTGGCTCTCGGTACAATCGAGAGATTTCGCAAGAAAAATGGTCTCGCTATAAACGCGTCATGATGTATCTGCTGGTACAGGCGTCATTGCTATTTTTTGGATCGAGTCCACCCTGCTACGATATTTATTTTCCCGATGTTTTTCATTTTTCTGTCATAAATAACGAAATGCAAATAGTGCCCGCGAGAGAGACGAAATTTAATACGAGGAATGAACATCGTGCATACTTACGTGTTAAAATTAAATCCATATTTGTATGCTTGTGTGTGTGTGTGTATAAAATAATAGCTCAGAGACGCGTTTACAGCGCGTTGAGGACTAAATCGCTTGCCAGTTTTATTCTAATAATGTAAATTGAGTAAGAGTTAATGTACCAATCGTAATAACCTGTATATATGCAACGTACTGATTCACGCAAGCATCCATTCATGAATTTAGCCGCGAAAACAAAAGTTCACGTTCCCGATGTTTTTATGTTTTGTTTAATTTGTTTACACAAATGAGAAAGTTTCGAAAATTCGAAATTCATCGGATCCGAAATATTCGGAGTAATTAAAGCAAAGTAGTCTTAGAGAGAGTGATTAGAGTGGAGGGATTTTCAAAATACCATTAAAATAGCCTTGCGATATTTTGACGTTGACGTTGACGGTAGATATAATTGTAGAATGGAAATAATGATGGTGATAAAAGTAGTAATTATGAGTAAAAAGAGTATGATGAGTAAGCGGTGCCTAGTACGATTTATCGACGCGACATCTTCCGGCAGTAGGCAATGATCGAACGATTAATAAAAATTCGACTGACACGGTATTCCTAGGAGCAATTATATTTCCTTCGTAAGAGAGCCGTCTGCCGCGTCGGCTGCGAAGCTTCGCAAAAGCGCCGTCGATGTGGCGCGCTTTCGCCGACGATCCGCGTCACGTGGTCGCGAACTTTGCCGAGAGTGCACGTGCGTGAAACGACGACGATTTCGATTGGCTGACAGTGGCGGGCGGATAGAATCTACGAGTTTGCGCGCCTCGTCCGAAACTTGACGCACGCAGTGTGCGAGTGTTCGCAGCACGATCAAATGTTTCACAGGAGCGTACATAAAATCGTGCGCTAAACACGCCTCGAAATTGTCCACGTATCGCGTATTGTTCACCGATCGGGAATTTTGAAGCGCAAATGACACGAAAAGAAGCATAAAGCATAACGATACGAAGAGAGACTCCACGTTAGAGATGTACGAACAAAAAAGAAGCGCCAATCATTGAGCGAGATAAGACGGTCGAGACGTTGAACTAAAGAAACAGAGCGGTGGAGCGAGACGTCGATAAAAATAGATGCACAACCATACGGAATGATAACGAGAGAGAAATTTAAGAGAGTCGGAGAGAGAACGAGCGAACGATCAAAGCATACGTGCGGGTTTTATTGGACTCGCGTCGTTCTTCGTGTTGCCACTGCCGGCGGAACTTGGAAGTGTGTGCACCGCGCGTGCACACACCAGCGCGACATGCTACACCAACACCATCTAGCATTCTCATCGTGCGGCGCTCATCGCGTATGGCAGGCAGCGGGGAGGGGGGTCGGTGAACGCAGCGGTGCGGCGCAAGGCAAAAAAAAGAGCAAAGATGAGGAAAAAAGAAGAAGTCGAGTAGAGTATTAGCTGCCGCAGAGAGCGCGGTACCCGTTTAGTCTCATCGGGTTTTGTCGTGAATTTCCCACTTCTCGCGGTCTGCCCGTGTCATCGCGCTTCGCTCCGCGCCTTGTGTCATTGAAACATCGCTGAAAGTTCGCTATTTTACCGATAGGAATAATCGCACATTGCGAAAAATACTGAAACATTTGCCGAGAGTTCGGAGCTTGCTTCCTTTTTTGGTGTCTCTCTCTCTTTAACTTTTCATTTTTCGGAAAAATAAGCAATCGGAAATAAGTGAATAACAACACGCGCCCGAGAAAGCCGGAAAGTACGTAACAGTGGAAACGAGTGCATCGCCGACGCTTTTCGTCCATAAATATATATATTTATATATATAGAAGATACTTATAAACTGTTTTACATAAGCGAATTGTTCCCGAAATCGTTAATTGGAGGAAAATCAAAGAAAAGCGAATGTCTTTCATCTCGTCATCGTGGAACATTCGTCGGAGAAGAACGAGAGTGAAATCCCGGTGTCTTAGGTAGTCGACGAGGACGAAGCGAATTTGTACATATTATAATAATCTACGCATATATATCTCGTTATATCGCACCACATTGTCTCCGTCTCTCTCTCTCTCTCCGTCCGTTCATTAGCACGGAAAAAGAGATAGAGAAACATCGAGAGTATACACAAGCGCTGAACGAGAGAAGGAGAAACTTGACAACACACAGCGGGTCGCGCGAACAAAGTCGTCTGCTTTTTCGTCACCGCGTTGTATTTCGCGTTGCTTTTAAACGTACACGCGCACATCGACAGAGGCATATAAATATACGCGCATAAGCGGCGTATGTGAGAAAAAAGTTTTAAGCCGAGAGCCAAGAACGGGCGATAACGAGACCTCTCGGACTGCCGCGACGAATCGTTCGTTCATGATATCGTTAAACGTGAAGAATTAACAAAAAAAATTCGTGCAAGAAAATCACACATAGATACACACGCGAGCCACTCACGCATATGTATACACATACATATATATAAAGATAGATAAATAATATCGGGAATTAAAATAGAATCGACTCGTCGTACGATATATCGAGGAATATTTATTCGTGAAATGAACGGGCGGCAACAGGGAAACACCGAAAACCGAGGAAGAAACGGCCACGTGCTGGTATGGGAACAGCCGGGTCTCGAAGAGCCCGACAGGCGACCACACAAACAGCGAGGTACGTCCAAGGTTTTTCATTTCTATCTCTCTTCGTCGACCTTTACCTCTCGAGTTCGGACGGTTTCTCGCCCGCCGACACGGTCAACGATGTTGAAAAATCGAAAAAATCGTAAACTTTCGACGAATTTTCGTGTCTACGGTAAAGTATCTGTTGCTCAACTTTATTCGGTGCGTTATGTGATTAACGTTGATTATCGAGAGCTCCGCGAGAGATTCACGCGCTTTGTGGCGAAAAATCGTGCGCGATGTTCCGGCGAATATAGGTTAGTTCGGCCGCTGTAGTGCGCGTGATGAGTATAAAGATATTCTTATCAGAGTCTTACATCGGTGTGCGAAAAACCGCGAAAAAAAGATCGTTCGCTCGGCGGATCTATTCGGGATACCATGGAGAGCTCGTCGATGATTTATTGTGAAAAAAATACAATTGTTTCTACGGGATATAGGTTGGAAAACTTTTGTTTTTTCCTGCGATATCATTCCGCGCATCTCTCCGAGAGCACTGCGCAATCCACACTGTCGTCTTGTTTTGAAATCGACTCTGTTTCTCTTTTTACGACAAATTGGCTATTGTTTCAACAAAAAGTATACTTTTTGTTGTTTTCATTGTTGTTCGCGCTTGGCAATATAACTGTAATTCTGATTGAGAGAACTTTCGAAGAGATATCGTCTGTATGCCTGTGTATTTCGAAACGAGGAAAAATGTGTCTGATGGAATTCTCATCGAATCGCAATTTGTCATCGACATTAAATTTGATTGTTCGTATGATTCTGTCGAACTTGGGGGCCCGTATTCGCAATCTGACGAGCGATTGCTCGAGTCCGCTCCAAGGTGGACTTTACATACGAACGAGACGATCTTTATAATTTTAATCAGAAAAATATGGTTCAAAGTTCGTCAAAATCACGGCGGATGGCGTGCGCGCGCACTTTGGAACGCGGTACGCTTCAGTGGCGCAGCGTCGAATTATAATTTCTACACATAACCTCACAACACATTTCTCCCCCGATTTCTCTCGCCAATTACTTTATGACACATTTGCGGCATTTTTATTGACGAATTTAACAAAACCAGATACAAACTTGTGTCGATCGTTGTTTCTTTGTTTTCTTCTCGTTCTCTTACGATCGCCGGAAGCCAAAGAGGGTCGATCCCACTTCTCTCGCTTTTCCCGGCTCCTTTAGCCGCTGAACGAGCCTACGTAGCGTGTACCTCGAGTGTGCATTTACGCGTGGTGAATTTTACACGTAAAATTCACCATAAATTCGCACGGATTCTTGCCCTTCGGCTCTCACGAGACCGACGATGTGCAAGGAGAACACGTGCACGCATTCGGCTGGTCACGTGGTCGACGCCAGTCTAGTCTAGCCGGAGAATGGAAGAATTCTCCTCTCCCTGATCGCTGTTGCGTATGACGCCGCGTCTTTTCCCTGTTCTCCTCTCCCTCCTCTCTCTCCTCCTCTCGCAGCAGGGGTCCGGTCGTGCAGGGGTAGTATTCATTAACTCTACTCGTATTTTCCGTTCCAGAATTTCATCACGACGCCGAACTTGAAATTGTTTTTGCAACGACGTCATTGTACCTTGAAAAATGTTTAATTTAATTCTGCCCCAGGCGTTTTTATCGATCGCGCTATCAACTTTCGCCGAATCACCTGCAGGGTCCAGGGTGGGTAAAAACAATACGACCATACTACTTTTTGTACTTCAAACACAAAAAAATCGATCGCTCGGCATCTCCGCGACATCAAGAGGTGTACCCCCTTAATATGATCACCACCTCCTGGCGGAAATGATTCCATTTTCTCATTGGGATTTCTACGATGATAATCGTACATTGAAAAAAAAAAGCAAAAGCCAAACTATTTTTTTGCGTTTATGCGAATACCCCCTTAAGGTAGTTCTATCGTTAGATTCAAATCGAGAAATTGTTTTGCAGTTTTTCTCACATACAAAATGGTTCGCGGGCTTCAGTTAAATAAGAAAAGTTGTTGCAAATCGACTAAAGAACAGCATACTCCAAATGCACGGTCATCCAAGGTGATATGTGCTTGCTCTATAATTACAAAAATTGCGAAAAAAATTTTCTTAAGATTTTTTTGGAAAACTCAAGAAATCTTCTTTGATGTTGCATAAAAATGTATGCAAAGTTTTAGAAGGCTTCACCACGTAGAAGCCAAGATATTCATTGATGAAAATGCAACTTTTAACACGCGCTCTTACGAGAGACTACCGAAAATTGTGATTTTTACCAATAAATATCTCAACTTCCACGTGGTAAAACCTTTCAAAATTTATTACACACGTATATATGACATCAAAGAATACGTATTCAAATTTTCAACAAAATCTTAAGAAAACGATAAAACGATAGAACTACCTTAATGTCATCGGTGCAGCATGGCTTGAGAAACAATCGACATTTTCATGAGATAATAATCTTGCGTCAAAAAAAATACAGGCGCCAAAGTAACTTTTGACTCTGCCTTTGCAAAACACCCCCCTTAATTGTCCCAGGTAGCCTGTATAAATATATTTCGTACGTATATTCTTGCACGCCGTTTCGCGATGGGGGAAACGCCGAGAGTCAGAGAGGGCATTGAGGAGAACGAGCGGCACGTGAAGCACGTGCTCGCCGGCTGCCGAGGCGTTTCCGATGATCCACGATCCTTGACGAAGTTCATCGAAGCGGAACGTCGTTCACCAGGAAACATTATTATCGTTCGTCCTCGAACCCTGACTCATCCTCGACGCTCGCACCTTCCCTTCCTCCCTCCCTTTCTCCTCTAACGCGGAGGGAAAAACCTCTCAGCCTTCACGACGCGATGACGAACTATCGTTCTATTTTAAATCCCGACTCTCCAGAGCGGAAATTCCGTAATCCTTTGATCAACCAGCTGAAACGGTGCATTAAAACATTCCTGATAATGCAAGGCGCGTATGATCCCTACGACGAATAGGCGGAAACCGGATGAGAACGAACGAACGATGGAATTGAGGGAAACAAAAGAAACGCCTTTCATCAAAAATGTTCGCTCGGTTGCGAGGAAAAACTTTGAAACGCGAAACCTAAAGGCGAGGCGCGACCTTCATCGATCGAACGTCAACCCTTGGCTTGGCGATTTCTGTCCACGCGGACGCGAGTTTCCTGCCCCCTGCAACGTCGTGTTGCTCGACACGGGGCCTGTAGGGAATGCCAGAGGCGCGGCTGCGGAACGCGATAGAATTTTTTTTCTTCAAAATGGCAAACTTTTTCGAAAAAACCCGAAATTCTCGACGACTTTTCCCCACGACTCTTATTCGACCGATCTCAGCGTCATCCTTAACGTTTTCCTAGCTCTTTCGCGATTTCGAAAACGCAAAGTTTTTTCGGATTTTAAGTACTTTGCAGCGATATCAAAAAATGAAAAATCATCAGTCGTACAGAAGGTCCCATACACGCGAATTTCGATAATAACAATAACAATAAATAATAATAATAACAAGTTCTCGAAGAATTTATAAAAAAAAGTCCTCGCCGAGTGAACTTAATCTCATTTTTTATCTGCCTATAAATTCTAAACTAACTTTTTATCCTGATTCGATCCTGTATACTTTGCGTCAGACTTGATTATTTTTGTTTTCGTTAAAGAAGAAAAACAAAATTGCACCCAAATATTTGAGCTCGTTTCTAATTAAGTACAAGTTATATATACGATTTTTTCGAGCAGCGGGGAGACAAAAGCTTCGATCGCGGTAAACATGCAAGCGAATAACAAATAACTCTTCTATCCGTACAGACAAAACAGGCGAAGCTATAGAATAAAAAGACACAAACGTCTGGCCTCTTGCCACTTCATCGATCGATCAATATTACGTCAATCCCGTATCTTGATTTCTACATGCGTCGTTGCATAAAAGAAAACAACTTTCTTTCATCAGCCAGCTCAATGCCAAGCCTGATGATTATCACAATGGAGACATCGGCGCGATCGATTAATACTGGAAACCCGATAGGGAATCTCCCGTCTCCACGTTCGTCGTCGATATCGTCCGGACGTTCCTCGTCTCCGATTTCACGCTGAGAAGCCCAGGGCTTTTTTTTACAACCCCCGCGATCGTCCGGTCGTTTCCCGATTTTACCGAGAGTTTAAAAAAAAAATTACCCTCTAAATTGACAATCAAGTTGCCCGGAATCCCTCGTTGCTTTCGTTCAATTTTTCACGCAAAAGAACGAACATAATATATCGACGAGTTTATAATTGGAGGAAAGTGAATATCGCGCCAAACCTCTCGCGTTTTACGCTTTTTTGGCATTTGAACCGTAAAACCGTGGCCAGGAAACGTTGGTACTAATCGCTCATCAAGGAAACTGGCAAGCGAAAAGTACGACGAGAGACGAATCTCGAGTTTCTTAATGAGAAAAAAAAAGAAGCTTAAAAAAATGTGTATACAATAATTACGATCGCACGAAAACCATCATCGCCTCTGAAATCATTTTTATGCTGATGAATAGTGTCCAAACAATAACGATCCCCTCCCCCTGACCCGGGGAGTAGCTTAATTAACAAGACTCAAAAATTGTGTTGAAAAAGAAAGCGCGAAAGTGTCAATGCATTTCCATCTTAGGATCGGAGGGTGAAAGAAGAAAAGATTTTGAGGTACTATAATGGCGAAGACCTCGAGACACATTCACCGCTGTTTTTCTCATTCTTTTTCAAATTTCTCTCTCTTTCTCGCCCGCAGAAATTGTCCCCTTCGGATTGGACTTGCGTCCGAGAGAAAGAGAGAGAAAGAAATTATTTCGAGAATAGTTTTCGCGACAGTGTGTGCTCGACCGAGCAAAGACTTTATAACTGGCAAAATGCCACGACAGCGAGAGACGGAGTACTCGAATTCGCGTTAGCATCGTGATCCAACCTCGTCAAGAACTCCTACGCATTTTTCGCGATATTATTAACTGCCGTAATTTCGAAGCGCTGAAAGTACGCTGAAATGTTGATTTTCGCATCGTCGGAATCCCACAGGAAATGTACTTGAAAGCAATTTTTCGAAATCAGTTCCGAAAAAGGGTTTGAAGATTTATTTTGCGAATAAAAAAACAGAAAAATTCTAATCACAAAGTATCGATAATTCTGGTCAGCGAAGATTCCTTCATTTTTGCAAGAAACTTCCTCGCTGAAGGAAGTGGATAATTCCGAAAAGACTCTACAAATGTGCGAGGTACTGAATTTCTTATTTTCTTGTAACTCAGATTGTTCGCTCTGGCAAAAAAAAAAAAATTTCCGCTCGCGATTTTTCGTTTTCCATTCCGCATATCACCTCCCCGACGCTTCCTGCGTCGCTGAGCAAATTATATCGTCAAGGGGCGGAACATCCGACAAACGAAGAATGGGAAGACTTATTCCGTGGCATGAATTACATAATGCATCTCTCGCGGAGTATGTGCCGATGAGGCTGCTCGGCAAATTCATGTAGCATTGAAATTCAGGGCCGCGGCGACGACGTTTCCGACGAGAGATTTGCCCCTTTTTCCCCGTCGGGTTAATCCGGGTCAATCACTCGTTTCTAGCTCGATCTTTCCTTCTCCCATCGCACAAATCATTGACGTTAACGAATCATGAAAATTAAGGGTGGATGCGTTGATCTTTTTAATTCAAAACAATTTTCATTCGTCAATTACATCTCCTAACGGTGATCATTCAATCTCCGAAATAAAGTCAGACTTTTTTCTGCTCGTCGAATCGGCGATATTTTATTTTTATTTTTCTTCGATACAAAGATAGTAAAATCGATCAGAATCGAGTGTCACGCAATTGGACCGAAGTAGGGAATGAAACCAAACGTTGAAAAGTCTTTGTTTCAGGTGCGTTTCAGGTCGATTCAACGCACCTCACCATTTTCCCTTCCAACCCTTCATAATTTATCTTTAATCCTCGCCCCTGCCTGCAAATAGCGCTATGAGACTTGAAAAAAAAAACAAAAAATATCTTTGAAAAGCTTCGAGACCGCGTTTGTCAATTTTTTAATTAAAAATATTTCTCTCTCTCTCATGTAGGAGTTACGAATTTCGTAACTCGTTGAAAAATTTCAAATCGAATTTATGATTTTTTCTACCGCACTTTCGACGAAATAAAACGTATTCGTTCTTGCTGTGCACCGTAATAAAGCCCGGTTATCGGCTCTCAGTTCGATGCGAAATAAATAAAACTGTTTCGCAATATTATCTTCGACGATTGCGCACATAAATGACTTTTGAAAAATCTTCAAGTCCGAAGCTCGCCAAAACGGTGGGTTTTCACTTCGATTGACATTCAACCTCGTCTTGTCAGATATGAAATTCTTTTTATCACTCCCCATCTCGCAGATATATTTAACAATTTAATCAATAAATTATCATTACTCGGGCAAAATGACTGGTGGAATAATCCGTCGAAACTTTGTCGATCGATGATGCGCTCGAGAAGGCACAGCACTATGTTTTCGATAATGTTAATAATAATATCACTTTGATACAAGTGTGTCTTTTGCTATTGATGTTGGTATTATTATTATTATCATTATCGTTGACGATTTATTCTCGCGATTGCAAAGCTCGTCATCAAAGTTGGACGCCAGTCTCGCAGTGCCATCGTTACGAGTAAAATGCCCCAGCGGCGATGTATTTTTAATCTCACGAGCTCGAGCACGCAATATTCGAATCATCGATGTCAGATCGAAGAATTATTCAGACTGTATTCGAAAGAATGAACGATGTTATGAAATTTGATCCAATCTAGACAAGGGCAATTTTCGCATCAATCGATCTCGCCGTTTAACAGCGAGAGATATTTTCGTCCGGTTCTTTCAATTCCGACCCGAGCTCCAATACGTTCGACGTTTTTTTTTTTTTTTTTTTAATCAAACCTTCGCTCGTTAGCGATTAATTCGTTTGGAGCAGAGTACTAATTTAATATCGCCGCGAGGTAAAAACTCTCGTATATTAAAAAAATACTCAAACTGCTCTGTTATATATGACTGATTCGTTACTCCAATATGCCTCTTTGTTTGTCGTTGATTTTTACCGTACTGACGGATGTTTTCTCGTCTCTTTTCGGGCGGTATTTGCACGCTCTTATTTCGCTGATTACACTCGGCTCAAAATAATTCCATCGTGAAATCATACACCTCAGAGGTACGATTTGAAAAATGCGGACTTTGCTGAACGGATCGGCAACCTGTGTTTGACGTTTTTTTTTTCTTTGCTCCACGAATATATGCGTGAATGATAAAACTATTTATAAATCGCTCGAATATTTGCGAGAGAATGTGAAAATCGTTTGTCTTTTTATTCAAATTCTTAGCGATAAAATTGCTTTATCGGGGTTAATCATTTCTAGAAATTGCGGTTTCGATTGATTTTCATTGACCTTTCGTGGAAAAGTTTGACCTCGAGTGCTCGCGCGCGAACGTACGTTCGATTCGTAGGTGGTCAGTCGGTAATTTCTTTTAATCGGTTACGATAATGGACCGTTTATATATTTCTTCTTTCGTTCTTTGCAGCGCTGATCGGGTCACGTCACGTAGTGACCTTCATGCTCTTCCTGGGAATGGCGAACGCCTACGTCATGCGGACCAACATGTCCGTCGCAATTGTCGCCATGGTAAATCATACGGCCATTGCCAAGCACGAAAACACCAGTGAGGACGTTGTCGACGAGTGCGGAATCGGAAATGGCACCGATGACCAGGAAAACGATCCCGTAAGTATATTTTGCGATTTTTCGACATTTTTTTTTGTTTCGTAAAAAACTTGTTATCTTGTTTTAATCTGTAATGATAAGGGGAAATGTCAGCTTTGTGGCTTGGAATTTTGAGCTGTTACACAAAATAGTATGGTTCAATTTCTTTCGGAATTATTTACGGACTTACCGTCGGAGCAAAAATGTGTACGAAAGAATTTTCGTATTATTGCATTTTCGGAGAGAAATATCGGGTTTTCGATGAAATACCGGTGTGTTTCGTAATCAGCGGGGAAAAATACATCGATATGGACCATTAAAAATCATTTCGCCATTTTTTGCCGGATCGTGTTGATTCACTAAAAGGGTTGCCATTTTTTTCCCCTTTGAGGTAGATTCTCCAACTTGTGCTTATTCTCTTCGCGACTGTTGAGGCTTCAAAATGCCGTTTGGTTCATCGGGATATCTTGATTTTTCGATTTTTGGCAGAATTTTAAAGGCGGACCATCGATTTTCGTCAATTTTCGCCGATTTTCGACATCGATTTTAAGGGTGAAAGAATTTAGCTATCGACATTTAACTTTCACCATTTTCTAAGTCTACTCGAGAGCGTCTCCAAACCCCCCCAAAAAATGTATATAGCACAAATAGAAGCGTAGTTACGGCCATTTGAAATTTCGACTTTTCGACGATTCTGAAAAAGCGGCCAAAAACGTCGAAATTTTTTTTTTCGAATTTTCCATCGTTCAACAGTCTGTTCCATCGCAAATTTTCCGCCGATTACAAAACTCATCGAGTTTTTCGCGAAAACTCGAAATTTCACCGTCGAAAGATCGAAATTAACCATTCCGAGGGAAAAAGATTCTCATGGGCGTTGCGTTTTTCTTTTTTTTTCGCTCTTCAGACCGCCGACGGTGAATATCCATGGGACACGACGTTGCAGGGCTACCTCCTCAGTTCATTCTTCTACGGCTACGTAATAACGCAAATACCATTTGGCATATTGGCGAAGCGTTACGGGTCGAAATATTTTTTGGGCGTCGGCATGCTGATCAATTCGGTATTCGGTCTTCTCGTGCCGATATCGGCGCGCTGGGGCTTCGGTTGGCTGATGGTCGTCCGTTTCATCCAGGGCCTGGGTGAGGTAAGTACGATTCCCGAAAACGTGCACGAGCAAATGTGACGAACGAGCGAGAGCGAGTGATTCGGACGAATGAGAAAAGAGCGAGAACGTTGGATGCACGAGAGGGCGTACGTTCGGTCGAGTGAGGTGCGAATGAGAACTGAGAAAAGCTGGAAAAACATCCGAGATCAAAACGAGCCTCCGGGCTCTTTCCAAACGACTTTTTCGACTTTCGTTTTGCTTATTTTTCTCCTTTTTCCACCGAATTTCACACTCCGCTGAGGCTATTTCAATGAAAATCTGCGATACTCCTTTTGCCAAATTGACGAATAACAAAGACGAGTCTCTCGAACGATTAAGGTCTCACCCGCGGTTTGTAATAGAGTTAAAAATCGAATTTCGAAAGAGAGATAACGCGTTGTGAAGAGGGGGCGGCGAGGGGGAGACCGGTTTTGCAACTTAATGGTAATGGGAGATGGGGTAAGATAAATGAGAAATCATTGAGAAACTTGAATTGTCACTGTTAAGAATACAGTCGAGTGTGAACGCTTTTTGATTGTTCGGGTGTATTTCCTCCCCCCTAGGAATGGATTATCCCTATTGCAGGGTCCAATCGTGCCATGCACGCACGCAATGCTGGCCAAGTGGATACCGCCGAATGAGAGGAGCAGGATGGGAGCTTTCGTTTATGCCGGTAAGCAGCGCTCTATCGGTCCATTATTTCCGATCGATATAGCGCGTAATTTCTTTAAATATAGCGTGAAAAGCTTGAAAAAGAGAGAGAAACAGTGAGAAAGAATGATAGAGGGAGGAAGAGGGGGATAATTCGCTCGCGCGAATCGGCTGCTCTGGCTGTGTTGGCTTCGAGTCGTCGCGGGCCTAAATCTCCTCTCATTCCGCCGAGAGAACCAGTCAAATTTACGATGAGAAAGAAATATATATCCGGTTCAATGAAAATACGTCCTCCTCGCCTTCTATGCCATCTACGACGGGATTTTTCATCTGTGGATCTCTGGACTCTTTCGACTCGCGTTACATTATATTACCCATTTTCACAATTTGCCAATTATGACGTTTTGACGAAGGAAAAAAATAACGCGAGCACGGAACACTTCGCAGGCACCGGATCGAAGAGACCTCAAAGGACTTTTCAATGTTGCGCCTTTTTCGTACAATTATTTTGCTTTTGTTTTTTTCTTAATCCTCACGTACATCCCATGTATTTCCTTCCTATGTTATTATGTATATAAAATTGATTATTACTGTTGGATGCAAGAGGGAAACCGAGTGGCGAAAATTATTGAGATTTTTGAGAGACGGCAGGCACGAAAATGTTCAATCTTTTATTTTTCCGCGTGAGATATCTACATACGTGTAAAAGTGCGATATGCGTGATGTAATAATATCATTTTATGCCTAAACTGTGGATGCTGCGGTAGCGTAACGAAGCTGCTCTCGAAATTTCACGAAATTCCCAACCAACGCTCTTGCCGAGGAGACTACCTTAACGACTCGATCGAGCTGAGCTGACGTGCCGATCGTCGACGATCATTTTTTTTTCCTTCGTCAATGAGCCAAAAAAAAAAAAGAAAACGACATTTTTATACTTTCGTTCGCTTTTTCGTTCGATTTTTTTTTAAATCTTGGACCATTCATAGGAGCGCAGTTTGGTACTGTAATATCAATGCCACTGAGTGGTCTGCTCTCGAAATACGGATTCTCCGGAGGCTGGCCATCGATATTCTACGTGTTCGGTGCCGTCGGCACGATCTGGTGCATCGTTTTTCTCATAACGGTCCACGAGGATCCGGAACAGCATCCGAGCATAGCGGAGGACGAGAAGAAATATATTCTCAGCGCTCTTTGGGGCTCAGCCGGGGCATCCGTGAGTCGTTTACTCGAATAACGAATTTCATTCGCCGATCGGAGGCACGATGTCACGGCACGCGTGAAATCGAACGTCTTCAATCGCATCTCTATGCTGCCACAGGGAATAACGTTGAACCCATGTTTTTTGCAGTCGCCTCCGGTGCCGTGGAAGTCGATCGTCACCTCGTTACCCTTCTGGGCGATATTGATAGCGCACATGGGTCAAAATTACGGTTATGAGACTCTCATGACGGAATTGCCTACGTTCATGAAACAGATTCTTCATTTCAACATCAAATTGGTGGGTCGTTTTTACAATCTTTTTCATCGAAAATCATTTTTCCTCCATGCGTATAAAAAAAAGGAAACTGTCAAATGGACGAAAAAATGGCCTGAAACTTTTGTTATTTTTGTTTATCGTTATTGTCGTTATTGTTGTCGAACAGAATGGTATCGTTTCGGCTCTGCCTTATCTCGCCATGTGGATTTTCTCAATGGTAATCTCGCACATCGCCGACTGGATGATCTCGACCGGACGATTCAATCACACGATAACCCGCAAGATAATCAACAGCATCGGCCAAATTGGACCCGCGATTGCCCTTATCGGAGCTTCTTACACCGGCTGCGACAAGTGGCTCACCGTTGCTATACTCACGGTCGGAGTTGGCTTCAACGGTGGCATCTACTCGGGTTTCAAGGTCAATCATCTCGATATATCGCCGAGATTCGCCGGAATACTCATGTCCTTCACCAACTGTCTCGCCAACGTGGCGGGTCTTCTTGCCCCCATAATAGCCGGACATATCATCGTCGGAAAGGTAATTATCGCTGACGATCGTCATCACCGCAAACATCGTCCTTTTCCTTTCGTCAAAAACAAAAAAAAATACACAGCATCCGGCAAAATGAGTCATCTCGATTCCGTGCAAGATTTGTTTATTACAGACAGTTCGACGAACGAGTTTCGCTTGCTTTTTCACTAAAAAATTTGGCCGCCATGTTGCGACCATCGTATTCAACTTTAATAATCTGATTTCGTATCGGATGAGGAATTTCACGATTTCAAGACTCCTCTCGTTTTCGTATGGATTTTGCATTCGGGATTTTGAAAATCCCGTGTCATTTTTTCAACACCGATGAGGGCACAAAATCGAAAATTCTTCCGCTCGCGGTGTCAACGGTTTTGTTTCGACATTTTTTCAGATAACCCAAGCCAAGTGGCGCATAGTTTTCATGCTCTCGGCGGCGATTTACATCGGATCGTCGGTGTTTTACATTCTCTTCAGTTCGGGTGAGAGGCAACCGTGGGACAATCCCGAAAAGGACGAAGAACGAAAGAAAAAGAACAAAGACGCCGAGGCGGGACTCAAGAGCTCGAGCGAGACTCAGCATTGATCGCGAATCACGGGTCGGACGATATTCGCGTTTTGAAAATACCTCGTCAGCCCGCGCGGAAGAACAAAACGAATGTCGCACATTGACTGTGTACCTTCCTGACGTACGAAGACGGTTCGTCGCTTGCCTGCTTTTTTTTCTCTTTCTTTTTATACATTCATTCCCTCCAGATGATTAAGGCACCTACGAATAATACAGCAAACGAGAGATACTCCAGACGGATGAGACTTTGATGAATTTTTCTTCGTTTCTACGCCGCGTGTTTTTTTTTTTTTTTAAATTTTTTATTTTATTTTCAAAGTAATCGCGTCTATGCCGCAAAATGAAGCGAAATGTTTGTTTCGTACGTACAAAAGAGAGATTTCGACCTCCGTGAGTGAGAAAAGTAGCGATTTGTCCGGGAAAACAGTCACTCGTGTATTTCGTAATAATTCGAGCGTGTAAAGGAGATGAGCCAGTTTTTCCACGGGGAAATATCGTCAAAGGGGATTTCCGAACGAGATAAAATCGCCAAGTGGGATTCGCGGCGAAAGTGTTCTTTCTTTACGCGTGAAAATTTCGTAAGAACGAGGAGTAAGGAAAAGGGGAACGGACCGTATCTTCCGTGCTCACTTCGCGAGCACGGAAATCGAACGATCGCGAGACTTCCATCAGGCTCGGACAAAAAGAACTATGTACACACACACACACACACTCACACACAAAAACAAGCATATATACACGAGTATATATGCGAAAAAAAGTAAAAATGAAAAAAAAAAAGAAACATCCCGTCGCGCGAGCTGGATTCGATGAATTCCGAGTCGACGTTAAGGCAGAGAGCAGTATTAGAGTAGAACATCGGATGTTCGTCGCTCTTCGTTATTTTATTTACCAACTACTGCCATTTTGTATTGTTCGACAAAAGTATGAAGAAAGAGTGAAAAAAAAGTACATGAAAAATTGGAAGAAAAGAAGAAAAATGTAAGGCGCATCGAATCACCCTCGGATTGCACCGATTCAGCCGTGAATCGGTCCAATCGCGCTCCGGAATAATCATTATCGATGAACAAGACGAACAAACGAAAAGAGAGAAAAATTAATGATGCGAAACACGGAATCGATGTGAGAATTTTGTTTTTTTTTTCTTTCTTTGTAATTCCGTGAATTTTCGTTTATCATCCGACACAATACACGATGGTTCATATAAATAGTGTAGATATCATATTTCTTAGGATCGTAATAAATTATAGACTTAGTTGAATTGTTATTTGTAGCTATTTATACTATAAAAAGAGAGTGAGAGAGAGAGAGAGAGAGAGATGCGAAGGATCTCGCTTCGAAAAAAGTCGGAATTGAAACTGTCTTGGACCGGAAGAAATTCGAAACTCGTACGCCAGGTGGCATTTTTATTTCCACGATACTTTTTTTCGCCGGAAGCGATCGTTCTCCCGGCAGTGTCGTTCAAATTCGCACATTTGGACCCGCGTTTCCGGTCCGGGAGCAGATTTTTCAACGTTGGAATCGTTTTTTCATATTTTTTTCTCATCTTATTTATAAATGAAACTTTACATCGAAAATTTGGTGTTTCTTGTATCAATAGAACTTACAATCGACTATTTTCGGAATAAAGAGCGCATAAAAATCGTTGGAAGCAACTTTTCTTCGCGGCGATTGAGGAAAGAGAGAAGGAAAAGAAGCGACGGTCCTTTTTTATAAGAGCTTTTTTTTCCGTAGATTTTACAGTCCTTCGTATACGCTAATTTGTTGATCACGCGCGTTGTTTTTTCTTCTCAAAATTGGTCAATTGACAAAACGAAAACATACTCTGAACTTTTTTCATAACTCCGAAAGAAAATAGAGCAAATTCCGCACGGAAATCCGAATTTTTCGAGAAAGAATCGCACCGAGGAACCTGGTATTTTTGAATTCCAAGTGAGTAGAATTTTCCAACAAAAATTTGAAAATTACGGAAAAAAAAAATGTCAAAACGTAAAATAAATTATTACATTTGTTTTTATTCTCCGGGAGGAGGTGAATGAGACACGTTACTCTTGCGAATTTGCCGTAAGTGAGATTGCGCAAAGTTTTTTTTTGCAAAAACGAAAAAGTTGGCAGACTTTTCGTATGCAATTACCGCTGAGAAATGCAATTGAGACGAAGAATTTTCGATGAACTGAAAAAATGTTGACGAAACTTTGATCACCGACGCAAATTCGTCGGTCCGGAAAAATCACGGCCGAAGCGGAAGCGAAACGGTTTCGAGATATGTTCGAGGAACGTAATGAGCGAGGAAAAAAAGATTGAAAGGAAAAACTCGCGAAAATCCCATGTTAATTCGATGGGAAAGTTTGTCGTCGTTTGGGCAGGCGTTAATGTCGTTTGAAATCGTTTTTAATAAACAACCGACACTCGAAGAACCACACAAGTTTATTGTACAATCGCGCCTGCCTCTGAATTGTATTCTACATATTTTTATAAAAATATTTATGAACGATGTACATAATGTTTGAAAAAAGATTATGATCCCGCGCCAATGTTGTAAAATTATTATTATATATTTTATATCCTTGCGATTATAAATGCATATGTGATAATAGAATTGCGGTAAAATACACGACATCTTGCAGAGCAGAGAGCACGGACGTTTCTTTTCCATCGTCATTCCCGTCTTCACCCCGAGAAGACCAACTTCCGGTCGCGATAGTGTCCCATCGAGGTTTGTCTCTAAATTGACCAACGCACAGCGGATAATCAAACTTTTAACGAAATTACCGATGCATGGAACTTTTTTTTGTAGAAAACGCTGAAACTTTCGTAAATCCATTGAGAAGAATTTGTCGAAAATCGAATGCTCCGAGAGATTCCATATTCGAGCTTGAAACTAACGTCATTATTTTCCAAATAAAATGAAATTACATTTATTGTATCTTTCTCAGTTATGTTTATTTTACACACTTTCTCGAGACAGTATTTTCGTGGCTCTTCAATGAATCATCGAATCACAATAATTGTCGCAATCGGATGTTGTTATTTTTGTTTTTTTTTTTTTTTCGAGCAAAATCTCAGGGGAAAAGAAAAATTGGGCAAAGTTTCTGCGTCGTAGACATTTTTCACGGTAAAACAGTTGTATATGCCCGATGAAAAGCGGATTCGCGGCCAATGCGAGTAAAATCATGTGGCGAACGTCGAGATAACGGAAATGAGGGCCTCATTGAAGGAGTACGACAATCCGTGTTCCTGTGGGAAATAAAGACAAGGATTTATTTTGAAACAAACGGTACGAGCGTCGAATTAGAGAGTCTATTGAGGATGCACGGTACGTATAGCCTCGGCAAAACCGAAATAACATGAGAACTTCGAGATGAGAAGAAAAAAATTATCACACGAAATGCATGCGTCAAGATTTTTAAATTCTCTTGAATTTTTTTGCAAAATATCATCGCTGTTTCGAGATCGTCGTTTTTTATTATGAAAAAATGATGAATAATCGAAAATCCTTCATAATTCCTGGTGGGCAACGATTTCTCATTGCCCGTGGGAAATTTCTGCTATCTTGGAAGCGATTAATTGCGAGTTTTTTTTTTTCGATTTTCATAGTATCGTTGGGCAAACAATTTTCATTCCATTTCCGTTTTGTTGGGACGCCTCGTGCGTCCTCGGTCGTTGAAACAACGAGAATTAATACCTCTATCCAAAATTGCAGGGTCTTTTCAGTGAGTTTGTAAAAGGCCTCCTCGATATCGTCAAGGTCAATTTCGCTTCGAAATACGATGACACGTATTAGAGTGCGCACGTCAAATTCGAATCTATTGATTTTCGTCCTAAGGAGCGTTTTCGCGAAAAATGTACTTTTGCATTGAGCGAACTCGCCTGTTTCAACGCAAAAACAATAAAAATTAAACAACGTGTATTCGAGATTGTATCAATCGACCGATAATCGCGAAACGAGAATCATCGAGAAAAATACGTGATTCGTTCGTCATTCATCGTTCGAAAGTTACGTTCCAAGTGGATAACGCCCTGTACGACAAACTCACCGATTCCGAAAAGAATTTTTCTCATAATCTCGGAGAATTCAACCTCGACCACATTTTGGAGGGATTCCCCAAATTTTCTCTCGTACTCGCGATAAATATGTCCAAGCTGTTTGTAGCTGGTGTCGGCGAACAAGTTCGCGATAAATTGACGTTTTTCTGGGCCAGTTTCTTCCGTACGTCGATATTCCGAGCAAACATTCGAATTATTCAATATAACATTAAGAAAAAAAAGAGTCATCCTTTCAAAATCTCCGCTCGAACGGAATTTTTGAGGAAAGCTTGGTTTTGAACATGCCTGAATTTTCGAAATGTACTTTTTTCATTCGATAATACACTTGATATCGATGAGAACTAATAATTACTAGAGTCAATATTAATGATTTAATCATTTTTTCGTTCGATTCTTCAAAATCGATTTTACGAACAATGACAAAAAGGCTTTTTCGTTTCAACCCTTGTGCCATTTCGGTAAAAAATACATTTCGCCATTTTCAAGCGCGAATTAATGAAGTATGTACATGAAATTGGCAGAACGAAAATGGAAAAACGTGACAGGATTAAGTACCCGTTTTATTGAGTCTTTGAATATCGATACGTGCTTGATATTCATCGATGTCCGAATCCTCTTGGCGGTCGCCTCGTAAAAGAGCAACGATGAGGCTCTCGAGTTCGCTCGAGGCAATATTTTTCGTCAAATCGCTCGCGAGACTCTCGTGGTACACTGTGATTGATCAGAGGAAAAAAAATGTATCAAAGGATCGAAGGATTTTGCCAATCGTTATACGGATGACTGGCAGGTGAAATCGAAGGTGAAAAAGCATATTTTACGCTGCTGGTAAGAAGCGGTTATCTCGCGGGCTTCGTTGTTCGTCATGGAACAGAGAATGTCTGCGACGCGTTCTCCAACTTTTTCTAGCTTCGTTGGCACTTGTTCTTTCTCGAAGTTCGCTCCCGTCAGATTTTCGAAGCTCGGCATCGCTTCGTGCAATTCTTTCGCGCAATAATCGGAAAAGGGGGTCATCAGAGCAATGATAACTTTTTGGAAATATCCAGATAGATTTTTCTCAAAGCATCCTACTAAATCCAGTTTGTAATAATTCTTATAAATCTGCGCGATCTCGAGGCGTTGCTCAAAGGTTCGCGTGGTCAGAATGTTGATAATGGCGTCCTTATCGACGAACAACCGATCCAGCATAGAATCATGCAGAGCGACCGCTTGGCGATTCACACAGTGCGGCTGCTCAGCTTCTTGAGGAACGCTCTGAATCATTTTTACATTCGTTTATTTAATAATACCAATGAAAAACGTTCTTGGCACTTTTTTTTAGCATTGAGCATTTTTTTCGATTATTCTTTTTCAACTCGCGCTACGATTTTCATTTTCATTGCGAATCTAGTATCTATTAGCATTAAACACCACATTGCCCCGAAAAAAGAATTGAATCGTTCTCTTTATTACTAATTGCACGATCGTGATTTCGAGTGAAATTGATTTTCGACTTACCGCGTATTGTCCTGGATGAGCATCGGTAACGACAATTAAAAAAACGAGATGAAAAATAATTGATTTGTAACGATCAGCCATTGCGCTGCGCGTATCTTCGCAGTTTGGAAAGTCGAATCGAAAATAATGGGCGATTCCGTTGATCCAAAAGACGTTTCGATTACTGTCTCGAAATAAGAAATGTATACGCCTTATATAATAATATGCTAATCTCCATATCGTCTTTGTACAATGCGGAAAATTCTAGTCGACTATTCCATGGTAGGGAAAAGATAAGAGACACATTGAAATTCTTCTTCATCGCGAATTTCTTAATTTATCTTTTGTACACCAAAATTAATTTCTTTTTCTCTCCTATACTTTCAACGACCCAAGCCACTCGCAGATCACACAAATTTTTATTGAAAACCAAGTTTGTCAAAAATTATCGTGGTCGTACATTTGTAAAATTTCTATCGAATGGATAACCTCGATTTGCGCCCACATTATTAACATACGTGTGTCGCTGGAGTTCCAATTGTCACGTTCATATAATTTGCCACGTTTTACATTTTTTCAATAATAATTCGGCGCATAAAGTTCTTGCGCAAGATCGTACCAACTGTGTCAACAATGGTAGCCTGATCCAATGTGAATACACGTGGATATTTTTCGTCAAGTTTTTCAAATGACTTTTTGTGTCGAATATAACACATTTTTTCATCTGCTCCGTTACCATATGTAAAAGTCTCGAAAGTTGGATGATACGTGACGTGATATCTAAGCATATTACTTCATAAGTACAATCCAGTTCGTTCGGTGCTGTTTACTGCTTATCGCGTTATATAGAACGCATCGATCGGTTCGATATTCCGATGAGCGGAACTAATACGACTTATACGAGCGAGTTTTCACGTTTTTATCAAGAACGATATAAAATGTTAATTTTCGAGATAAATATTACATTATTAGCTGTTGCAAAAATACAATTCAAAATCATATAGAATGTTCCTTTGAAAGCGTGTACATATTTATGTTTAATTGCAAGTTAACTTGTCACAAAACACAATGAAAATGAATAACGAAAAACTTAGACCTGTAAACAAATAACTGCACATATTTCACGTGCGCACCGAAAGAGATTTTTATACCGCCGGGTAAACAACACTTACCCGTGTTCCATCCCCGGGTCAGCTAATAAAATATATTTACTAGCTGACCCGGCAAACGTTGTTTTGCCATATACATTATTTCTATGATTAAAAAATCATATGATCAAAAACAGGGGTTGATCGTAGAAGGGTGAAAATGTGAAGTTTTATGTATTTTTCAATGCTACATCATAATAAAATGAAAATAAAAAATTTTGGCAAAAAAAAAATATTATTTAGGGGTATAAAAGATAAATGTTGGCCGATTTTCAGACCTACCCGGTATGCACACAAAATTTCATATAAATCGGTCCAGCCGTTTCGGAGGAGTTTGGTAACAAGCATTGCGACACGAGAATTTTATATATTAGATTTAACAATAATTTCCGAAAACCGGACATGAAGCAACTTGTTCAGAGTTGTTTCCTCTATGCGTGGTTAAATTTTGATGGAGTTGTCGATCGTTCTTTTTATCTGCCACTACTTTGAAGGAAAACGTTTCTCACGAGATCATCCAATCCAAGAGTCATTTTTTGTAAATTCTATAAAAATACTGAACAAAATTTTCCGAAAACCGGACATGAAGCAACTTGTTCAGAGTTGTTTCCTCTATGCTTGATTGAATTTTGATGGAGTTGTCGATCGTTCTTTTCATCTGCCACTACTTTCGAGTACTACAGCGTCGAGCGGTAACACTGCGCCTGCGAAACTGTTTACCGACCCGACATTGCTGTAGAGCGGAAAGATGGCCTCTCCGGGCCAGCGTCGAACGGTAGTACTGCGCCTGCGAGACTGTTTACCCACCCGACATTGCTGTAGAGCGGAAAGATAGCTTCGCAGGCGTCAACGCGAAGGTTCTTCCGAATCGTGGCTTCAACCGTATTTTTGTTTTCGATCATAATTTTCTCATCTCTAGTCAGAGTAGATTTTTTATATTAACGAAGTTTCTTGAGAAATACGAAATACGACTATTCTCGACAGAAAAAGACGTGCAATTCAAAGTAGTGGCAGATGAAAAGAACGATCGACAACTCCATCAAAATTGAACCACGCATAGAGAAAACGACTCTAAACAAGTTGCTCCATGTCCGGTTTTCGGAAATTTTTGTTCAGTTTTTTCATAGAATTTATAAGAAATGACTCTTCGATCGGACGATCTCATGAGAAGCGCTTTCGTTCAAAGTAGTGTCAGATGAACAGAACGATCGACAACTCCATGAAAATTTAACCACGCGCAGATGAAGCGACTCTGAGCAAGTTGCTTCATGTCCGGTTTTCGGAAATTTTGTTTCAGTTTTTTGCACGGATTCTGTGGTCCAGCGTTCGATCAGCGGATGAGAGGAACAATCGACAACTCCATGAAAATTTAACCACGCGCAGAGGAAGCGACTCTGAGCAAGTTGCTTCATGTCCGGTTTTCGGAAATTTTGTTTCAGTTTTTTGCACGGATTCTGTGGTCCAGCGTTCGATCAGCGGATGAGAGGAACGATCGACAACTCCATGAAAATTTAACCACGCGCAGAGGAAGCGACTCTGAGCAAGTTGCTTCATGTCCGGTTTTCGGAAATTTTGTTTCAGTTTTTTGCACGGATTCTGTGGTCCAGCGTTCGATCGGCGGATGAGAGGAACGATCGACAACTCCATGAAAATGTAACCACGCGCAGAGGAAGCGACTCTGAGCAAGTTGCTTCATGTCCGGTTTTCGGAAATTTTGTTTCAGTTTTTTGCACGGATTCTGTGGTCCAGCGTTCGATCGGCGGATGAGAGGAACGATCGACAACTCCATGAAAATGTAACCACGCGCAGAGGAAGCGACTCTGAGCAAGTTGCTTCATGTCCGGTTTTCGGAAATTTTGTTTCAGTTTTTTGCACGGATTCTGTGGTCCAGCGTTCGATCAGCGGATGAGAGGAACGATCGACAACTCCATGAAAATTTAACCACGCGCAGAGGAAGCGACTCTGAGCAAGTTGCTTCATGTCCGGTTTTCGGAAATTTTGTTTCAGTTTTTTGCACGGATTCTGTGGTCCAGCGTTCGATCGGCGGATGAGAGGAACGATCGACAACTCCATGAAAATTTAACCACGCGCAGAGGAAGCGACTCTGAGCAAGTTGCTTCATGTCCGGTTTTCGGAAATTTTGTTTCAGTTTTTTGCACGGATTCTGTGGTCCAGCGTTCGATCGGCGGATGAGAGGAACGATCGACAACTCCATGAAAATTTAACCACGCGCAGAGGAAGCGACTCTGAGCAAGTTGCTTCATGTCCGGTTTTCGGAAATTTTGTTTCAGTTTTTTGCACGGATTCTGTGGTCCAGCGTTCGATCGGCGGATGAGAGGAACGATCGACAACTCCATGAAAATTTAACCACGCGCAGAGGAAGCGACTCTGAGCAAGTTGCTTCATGTCCGGTTTTCGGAAATTTTGTTTCAGTTTTTTGCACGGATTCTGTGGTCCAGCGTTCGATCAGCGGATGAGAGGAACGATCGACAACTCCATGAAAATTTAACCACGCGCAGAGGAAGCGACTCTGAGCAAGTTGCTTCATGTCCGGTTTTCGGAAATTTTGTTTCAGTTTTTTGCACGGATTCTGTGGTCCAGCGTTCGATCGGCGGATGAGAGGAACGATCGACAACTCCATGAAAATTTAACCACGCGCAGAGGAAGCGACTCTGAGCAAGTTGCTTCATGTCCGGTTTTCGGAAATTTTGTTTCAGTTTTTTGCACGGATTCTGTGGTCCAGCGTTCGATCAGCGGATGAGAGGAACGATCGACAACTCCATGAAAATTTAACCACGCGCAGAGGAAGCGACTCTGAGCAAGTTGCTTCATGTCCGGTTTTCGGAAATTTTGTTTCAGTTTTTTGCACGGATTCTGTGGTCCAGCGTTCGATCAGCGGATGAGAGGAACGATCGACAACTCCATGAAAATTTAACCACGCGCAGAGGAAGCGACTCTGAGCAAGTTGCTTCATGTCCGGTTTTCGGAAATTTTGTTTCAGTTTTTTGCACGGATTCTGTGGTCCAGCGTTCGATCGGCGGATGAGAGGAACGATCGACAACTCCATGAAAATTTAACCACGCGCAGAGGAAGCGACTCTGAGCAAGTTGCTTCATGTCCGGTTTTCGGAAATTTTGTTTCAGTTTTTTGCACGGATTCTGTGGTCCAGCGTTCGATCGGCGGATGAGAGGAACGATCGACAACTCCATGAAAATTTAACCACGCGCAGAGGAAGCGACTCTGAGCAAGTTGCTTCATGTCCGGTTTTCGGAAATTTTGTTTCAGTTTTTTGCACGGATTCTGTGGTCCAGCGTTCGATCAGCGGATGAGAGGAACGATCGACAACTCCATGAAAATTTAACCACGCGCAGAGGAAGCGACTCTGAGCAAGTTGCTTCATGTCCGGTTTTCGGAAATTTTGTTTCAGTTTTTTGCACGGATTCTGTGGTCCAGCGTTCGATCGGCGGATGAGAGGAACGATCGACAACTCCATGAAAATTTAACCACGCGCAGAGGAAGCGACTCTGAGCAAGTTGCTTCATGTCCGGTTTTCGGAAATTTTGTTTCAGTTTTTTGCACGGATTCTGTGGTCCAGCGTTCGATCGGCGGATGAGAGGAACGATCGACAACTCCATGAAAATTTAACCACGCGCAGAGGAAGCGACTCTGAGCAAGTTGCTTCATGTGCGGTTATCGGAAATTTTGTTTCAGTTTTTTGCACGGATTCTGTGGTCCAGCGTTCGATCGGCGGATGAGAGGAACGATCGACAACTCCACGAGAATTTAACCACGCGCAGAGGAAACGACGCTGAGCAAGTTGCTTCATTTCTGGTTTTCGGAAATTTTTGTTCAGTTTTTTGTATAGAATTTACCAGTAATGACTCTTCAATCACACAATCTCGCGGAAAGAGTTTTACTTTAATGTGGTGCTAGATGAAAAGAACAACCCACAACTGCATTAAAAATAAACAACGAATAGAGAAAACAACTCTAAACAAGTTGCTTCATGGTTTGTTTTCAGAAAATTTTTTCAAAATGTTTTATGAAATTTACAAGAAATGACTCTTCGATCAGACGATCTCGCGAGAAGCGTTTTCCTGCAAAGTAAATTCTTTATGTAAATTCTTTGTGATACAAAGATGGCTTATTAAAACAAAATTTTGAGTATTTTGGGCAATGCATTTTATGAAGATTATTTATAATTTATTAAATATTATTGTTTGTACTCCATTTTTTAATCTAAAAACTTCTTGCTTTACCATTTGCTACTTTTGCCGAATTATAATGTATTTTGTAGGGGTCTATACTCAATTCAAGATGGAGTGCTGCAGCGCAACAATTCAGCGGGTCGCGCGCGCGAGCGCGCGTCTCCAATCCCTAGTTTTATATATTAGATATGGGAAAATAACATTTTTTATCTTCATTTTTTGAACATAGAAAGGGATTCACGTTGACGGACACTGGATGTTTATAATCTTGAATGTCATCTTTGTTAAATTTTATAGTCATATAACCCCGAGTGCGACACGTCACACCCCTATATCAGTGATGTGTGGTACTACCACTGTAGTACCACTGGGAGAGTAGTGTAGGACCCGAACATACCGACTGTAAGTTCCAACGAAATTACAGACTTTCCATTTCGCCTTGTTTCTCTCTCTCTCCCCCGGGGGCAGCACTGGCGCGAGGGTCAACATTTACAGCTGTGACCGATGCGTCCGCGATTTGACATATAACTCGATCCGATGACTAAACAGCTGATTTCACATCAAATCAACCGTGTTTACTTCGAGCTGAGTGTTGCACGTTCTAACGAAATAAACGAATTAGAGTAAACCGTTCAATAGACGCTGTGTCGACGTCGAATTTCATTGTCGCGGCATTCGATTAGAAATCACCTGCTGGAAAAAAATGACATAAACGCCGAGTTGATTCGTTCCTTAAGGACGCAGTCATGATTCCTACTCTGCCTTCTTCGGTTCGCTTCTAGGTAATTTATCATTCCTTATCAACATCGTTTTTGCATCAATTGAATTCATCAGATTGTTCGTAACCGCACACGCTCTTCAAGCACACCATAAAAACATCGTGTACAAAAAATAATCTCGAATCCAAATTTTTTATTCTCGTAACATTGACAAAGAACCTTGCCGTAGTTTTGACGATCCGTCATTTTGTAAATTCGCAGATCATGCGAGCGCCAATCAAGATGAATCTAAAGTATATTATCGCAGCTTATTTCGCAACGATATTGTCGTCGGTAGCGAGTAGCGACATAACACGCGCCGTCTTCGGCAATGTATTGGACGGCATGCCAGCCGCGTTTGGGGATTTCAATTCCGACGAGCTAACGGACGTGTTCGTACTCCGCAAAGAGCGTAAAACACTGGAAATTCTTTTGGCATCCGACGAAGAGCCGCTTCTTCAACCGAACGTCAACCTCAGCTGTACGTTCGTTGACGTGGTGACGAGCGTGGTACCGGGTGACTTTGACGGCGATGTATTCATGGACGTCCTGGTGACGACTTACAACCACGAGACGAAAGCCATGAGAGCTCACATTTTATGGGGCAGCAACGCCGAAATGAATTGTCCGAACGAGACTCAGCCGTTTGTGGAAATGAGCGGCCAGCCGTTGACCGTCGATTACAATCAAGACATGATAATCGATCTTTTTGGTCTCGACAGAGATAACAAACGTACTTTCTGGATTTTCAATAAAAATCGTACCACACCGACGCAGATACCGATGGAATCCCCGAGGGAGCTTCGACCTCTTCTGCCGATCAGAAAGCCGCACTCCAATGCCTTTTTGGATCTCAGCTGCGACTTTCTGCCGGATCTCGTTGTAACGACCGACAAGTATTTCGAAGTTTGGCTCGGTGTTGAAAATGGCTTTGTCTTCAATCACACGATTCCACTGCCGTACAATATAACGAAACAATCGAAATCCGACGTTCACATCGGCCAGTCGCTCTTTCTCGATGTTAAATTAACCGGCAAAATTGACATGGTCGTTCCCGTTTGCACGTCGGCCGATTGCCAGTCGAGCGCGATAATGATATACCACGAGGATACTTGGCACAATATCGATGTTAAATTTCGCGATGACGATCACGTACTTTGGGGCTTTGTGCCGACCACCGCCGACGCCCGTTTGTACACCGACACGGTAACATTACGTGGCGGTGATTTCAACATGGACGGTTATCCGGATTTACTGGCGACCCTTAAATCGCATCCTCAGGACCCTGTCAACTCGCAGACGAGATCGTTCTTGCTGTTGAATATGCGGTGTGATACCTGCGTTGATTTCAATCGCATCTTCGAGGTTCAATGGAACGCCCTCAGTCCGTTCAACAACGAGTCCGTTATGGCTGTTTTTTACGATTTCTATCAGGATGGCATACTCGATGTCATACTCGTTGAATTTGACAAGAGCAACAGTGGATATAAAACAGCCGCGTTCAAAAACAGCCTCGATTATGATACCAATTTCGTCAAGGTCATGGTATTAACGGGACTGACCAACAGCAAATATCCGATATCACCGGGTACACTGGGAAAGAAAAAGAGAACTTACGGCACGAATTTGCCCGGTCCCTCCATCGCCTACAAGACCACCGATCAGGAGGGCAAACCGCGGAGCGCTATCGCCGCTCAATTGCCGCAGAGTGCTCACTTCTCCCTCAATCTTCCCTATACAACATTGGGCCTTGGAAGAACACCGAATTTCATTGATACACTGACCATCGGGGTAGGTTGATTCGATAATGGCAGCTTGTTCATTCAAAGATGCATCGGGCGTTCGCGTCCTCTCTTCGACATGAGAACTCATCGGCTTGAGGGCGTACAAAAAATATGCTCCAGACACCATGTTGACACGTCGGTATGTTTCAGGTATCGGGGAAGCTGCGAGAATGGCCGCAAATAATACCAAATTCGCAAATGGTGGTGATACCGAATCCTATAAGCGAACCATGGAAATGGAAGGCTCAATTGTTCGTAACACCGAGCAAGCTTATTTTATTGAGCGTCATCGCATTGACGACCACCTGCTGTTTAATCGCGGCGATAATCGCCGGCCTGCACTGGAAAGAACGCCGTGAGGACAAAATTGAGAGATTGCAGGAGGCACACAGATTTCATTTCGATGCCATGTGAATCACGAGCTTTTAAACATTTTTCATTGATATCAAGCGTTAATGTACATTACATATATATTTAGTTTAATAAAAATTACTCCCAGAGATAACACCGATGTTCGTGTGGAAATTGACAAAATTTATTCATCATGTTCGGACATGTTTGTGTACAAAACAGGACTTTAGAAAAAATCCTTAGAATTTGTTCGACGCACCGCGAGCGCCCAGTATAATAAATAATTTTCACTGGAGTGTACTTTTTTTGTTTTTTTTTTGCAGTTTTCTTTTTATTTATTTAAATATTAATTTTTGGTCACTGCTCTACGTGCAGTCAGTCTGGGGGCTATTTCTAACGAAAAGCGCGTTATTGGCATCGGTCATTTTTCAGAGCAGGGTTCAAGTCATTGAAGTAAGGATGTGCCATTGCGCCTTCCGCCGACAACCGAAGGGCCGGATTGCAGACTAATAATCTCTGCGAAAAAAACGGAAAATGAAGATCAACGCGAAATGCGATATTGAAGTTTTTCCTCGTTTTGCTAATTTCATCGTTTTTCTCCCGCTTTACATGACCAACTCACTTGAAGCAAATCTTTGCCTCGGACCGTGAGTTTGGGCGTGACTTGGGCGAGACCTTGTGAAACGTGATAACGGGGAAACGATCTGTAATCCGGTAGGGTAGTGAGATCCGGCCAGGTTTCCTCCGTCGGTGTTCCCAACATTTTGAATATTCTTTTCAGTTGATCGTCGACATCGGATCCGGGAAAAAGCGGTCTGCCCGCATTGGCTAATTCTACAAACACGACGATATACATCGACGGCGAACATCGATTTCCGTTTTACCGCAGTTTGCGAGAGATAACCGTGGACTATAAAAACCTGCAAAAAAAACAGCTCGAGTCGCAAGATTACCCTACCTGCGAATATGCATCCTGCGCTCCACATATCTATGGACGTTGTGTACAGTTTTGCTCCGAAAAGAACATCCGGCGGACGATACCACAGAGTGACGACTTCCGCCGAGTAACATTTAACTGGTATACCAAAGGCTCGAGCTAACCCAAAGTCGGCTAATTTCAATTCACCATTCTGCGAAAACGAGAAAGAAAATAGGAGCGCTGTGCGAAAAAACGATCGACGAAACTTTGTCGACGATAATCTCTTCACCTTGTTGATGAGCAAATTCTGCGGTTTGAGATCTCTGTGTAATACATTGCGACTGTGACAAAAGGCTAATCCGCAGAGTAATTGATACCTGTAATAAATCGTCAAAAAAAATATTGCGCGAGATATTTTCTCGCGATATTCGTTTATTATTAACCCTTCGAGTGCACATGGTGTCATTACCCCACTTATAGCACTTTTGATTAATGGTGTGTATTTGTCAACGCATGCTCCGCTTTGAACAAATATTTTGGCATTTACTTCTCGTTTTCGTCAAACAAAAAGTTCAGGGCCTTTAAATAGGGATATTTTCCCGCAAAAAAGTCTTTGGAGACAAAAACAAAAATCGAATATTTACCGAGGTACAGTGACTCGAAAAACGCCTTGTGTCAAAATGACCCAGTATGCACTTATTGATCGGTGGCGCAAGTGTGCACTCGGAGGGTTAAACAATGTCCGATAAAAGAAAAGACAAAGGAATAATACAAAGCGAATAAAGCTTACAGGAATGATTTGACGACGTCCAAGTCAATTTCACCATTGAGACTGTCGAAATACTTTTTCAAATCTTGATCGCAGTGCTCGAACACCAGAGTAAGTTTTTTGTCGCTATGAAGTACGTCGTAAAGGCGTACTATGTTTTTGTGTTTCAATTCTTTCAGGAGGCAAATTTCGCGAAGAGCCGATGACGGAACACCCTGAAAATAAAGATTGTACATTTCGAATGATGCTGCGATCGACGGAACCGGCGAAACAGAGGCCTCTGGCACCATCGTAGTTAATGTCATTTTTAATGGAATAACCTCGTCATCCTCGTCAAGACGAACTCTTTTGAGAGCGACTATCTCGTGAGTCTCACGATTTTTTGCCTTAAAAACAGTGCCATAAGTGCCTGAAATGCAAAATTACAATGAGGAGGAAGTTTCTCGAATATCGTGACTAGTCGAGTCGAAATTGGCGCTCGAAAGTTTGCATTTATTGGGACATACATTCACGATAACGAGATTATTATTTGTTGCCGAGCACGTTTTTTGATAAATTTGAAAAGAAACTTTTCGTCGGGCTTTGATAAACATTGTTTGCACGAGATTCAAAAACTTTGACTGTCTAAATTAAACACGTCGAAGAGAGAAAAACAATAAACACATTCTGACAGTTTTCGGTACACAAAAATAATGGCGAGAAATTCGCGAATTGCCTCACGCGATTTTCGTAATTTTGCGATACTTTCACTGACTCTACGAGCTGTTGAATTCAATGGGGATACAATGAAACTCGTACCTTCTCCTATTTTCTCGAGCTTCTCATATTTTTGCATATTTTTGACGGTTCCACTGGGCGGAATGTTTTTACGCACAGTGGTTAGCGCTGAGCCACGAACGGCAGAACGTCGAACTAACGCGCTTTCTCCTCTCATCTCTTTCTATTTGTTATGATCATTTTCGTGCTTGACAGCGCACGTCTATAATTGCTCCAGATATAATAAACTAAGGGGTTGCTCTTCGACGATGTATACACGCATACGTGGATCCGTGTATGACTTTATTTTAGAATAGATGCGCATATAAATTCAATTTTCTTTTCTTTTGCCACAGTCAAAAGCTATCAATAGATTTCGTGTTATATGACACATATACTATATACGTACACCCAACAACATCAATAATAATAATAACAGTTTGTTATTGATGTTGTTTTCATTATTATTATATCAACGTAAACTCTTCGCGTCGGTCAAATTGCTGAACGCACCCTTCCTAATCGCCAATCGATAAGTTATTCTCATTAACGATGCTGCCGCCTGTCACTGTCAAAATTTGAAATAGTTCACTGAAACTTCTTTAACCTACCGAATGAGTTACCATAAGAGAAGATCATGTTTGTGCTATACCGTTTTTTCAACAGCATTATTTTCATGCTCCTAAATCTCACTATCGCAATGTACATATGCAGACGCGTGAGTTAATTTTTATCTCGGATCTAAACTATACATACATGAATATATATTCTTCGTAATGGGTCAAGTATTTTCCAAAAAAAAATAATAACTTTCCAATATTTATCTCGTAGTTTTTCAAAGCGATGAAATCGCATTACAAGCTCGTGGCTGAAGTCGCCGAATTCAATGCAATAGTGAGTTATCTCTCAACGTTACAAAAGGCAACAAAAAAAATAGACATTTCGAAAATTTGATTTCGATTTTTTTCGTCAGGTGCTCCAATCTCGCTCGAGCCTCGATTACATGAACAGCAAGGTCTCGGAAGCGATGAAAGAGGTACATTATTTTGAATTTCTATTGGATGTGTGGGCAATAGAGATCGAGGGTAAAAAAAAACTGTGATCGTCGAAAAGTCGAGTGTCTTTTTACAAATTTTCTGCACCACTCTCCGAGCTCCTGAATGAATAATTCCTGCACACCGTATCAAAAGTCTCTCTCAAAAGTGTTGAAAAATAATGTTTCATTTCATCACACCAAGTATCATGGTTTTATAAAGCCTACGTGAACAAAAAATTGACAAGGGTTCGGAAAAAATCCCCCTTTTTTTGAGAACGTTTAAGGGAATCGCACGTAATTAATTGACATTCAAAAATAGCTTTGAAAGTCTGGAAAAATAATTTAGATACTGGAAAAAAAAATGCAAAAAGAGTATATTCCTTCAGCTGGATTTCCAATTGAAAATGAATATCGTTTTTTATGCAGATAGAAGGGGATATCGGCAAGGAGCTCTACGTCACGCACAATTTGACGAAAATCAGTTCCAAAATGGGCGTGATATTGCGACGTTTTAATGCACTCGAGGAAGGTGTAATAGAGGTAGACGATATTTTCTGTGTAATTGCCTCAAAAAATATATTGCTGTTACTTGAATTTTGTCTTTTTTTATTAATTAACTGTGATAATGATGACGAAAAAAAATTATACATGTTATTATAATTATTATTACGAAAATAATAATATTGAAATTACGATACAAATGATTATTTCTACTAATATCGCAGTGATAAAATGCATTTGCATTCATTCCCTCTTTTTCCTGCTTACTCGCGTCACTTTCGCCTTCTTCCCGCGTTTTCTCAGTGAATTATTGTTTTTTTTTACCGATACCATTTTACCAATACCTTTCCGACGTTTATTCACAGTCCAACTGCTCTTCGCTCCTTACCACTTAGCGTTCCAACATTGTCTCTTGCTCCTCGTACGTAATTGTCGCAGCATCTTTCACTCCTTCATCGCGGCTAATTACTTTTACACTTTTTTTTTGCTTTACACGTTACAGATGCCTCCCATACCTGTCTCCAGCCTCTCTTCCTTTGATGTTGACATTTTTAATTAAGCCATTTTTAATTCTTGTCTCTTTTCACCCCTTTTCTTTTTCAAACAATTTCGTGTCTCTCCCGCCACGCGTCTAATCGTTTTTTCGAGTCGTGTTCATCTCGACAGTTTCCCCGTCCTTCGAGCACTCATAAGGCTCTTCGGCAGACAATTTCACGCGTAATTTTTCAAAAGAAATATTTTTTATAATCAACATTGAAATATAACAAAAAAAACGAGGATGCCAGCAGTTTTCGATTCTTCGTAAAAAAAGTTCCGAGCCTTTGAGAAAAATAATTGTTCCCCCAGTTGGTCCGCATGGAGCACAACACGGAGAGCATAAAGATCGAAACCCCGAGCGACATAAATACGGAGGTGAAGAAAATTCTCGTCGCGGCGAGAAAAAAGGAACGCAATGGCGGCAACGAACGCCCGAAAACGCCGAGAAAATCGAAAATTTCCTCGGCGAATTATCAACGCGACGTCAATGAGATCGACCCGCAAAACCCTCTGACCAAGTTCACCGCTGTCCAATCATCGATGCACGGTAAATCAGATTTTTCGACGCTCCAAAATTCCGTCCTGCCAAAAGCGGAGAGTCGCAACTTGCCGGAAATTCCGGTTGTCAAATTGCTGCACGAATCGAGAAACGAAACTTTCGTCAAGCCCGTTGGTTTTCGGCCAGCTTGGATATGCGAGTCGTGAATTCGCGATTTTTGAAAAATCATTTTTTTTTCCCCCATATACCATTTTACACGAAAATTCGAATTAATTCTCCTCACAATTTTTACGATTTATTCGAATATCGTAAAATTTTAAATCCGTCGTACATTTTAGACAGCCTGTAGCGCTTTTGGAAATTCATTGCTCACACAACACGAGTACCGCATGCGAGAATCGCGTGAAAAAATAAACACGATCGATCGTCAATCGATTCAACATTCACAAAAAGTCTCGTATTTCGCTCGTTTTTCCTTCAATTATTTATTCATATTTTCTCATGCATCATAGATGTTCCGTTACATAATTTTTTTAACTGAAATATAGAAGACAGCGACACTGACTTTTTCAGCGAGAACGAACTGTTACAAGTTCATTACACGGTACATGATATATGTATATATACATTGGTAGATACGATAATTTATTACGAAGATCTGACAAGTTTCACATCGAGTCATTTTAACAAATCGTAATTCAAACACGGACGAGGATTTTGACATTGAGATTTCTCGTATATTTTCGTATTCTCACGTAGTTTCGGATTTTACAATTTTCATTATTTATTCGAATGCGGATATCATTAATTGGCACGAAGCGTCGGCTCTCGTAATACGAACAGGGTTCAGCGCCGTTTCAACGACCAGTGAAGATGATACCGCCGAATCCCAAATCAATTTCGTCAAAATTTGACCCCTTCGCAGAGCCTCGATCTTCATTTCGTACTTCGTTGTTGTTTTTCTTCACGAAACTGTCAAAGTTCGTTCTATCGATCTCGTCGAAATTTCGTTTCGGTACTGGACTATTCATGGCGTTAAACATCTGAAATAATCTCTCTTGCAACGTTCGTGCATTCCGGTCTCTGTATAAAGATCGACATAAAAATCATTTTTAGTTATAAATTGATTGAAATAATAATAGATATTTATAAAATTCATCCTGGGATGCAAATTCACGAAATTGCGGAAGCTACGATCGTTCCCTGTTTGTCCAAACGTGAGGGTGCATCAGAAGCATTAAACTTTTTTTCATCATTCTTTTCTGTTTATTAGAATTGCCAGTAGTATCGAGCTCTTCCGGGGGTATTTATTTTATTCGTGATAAAACATAAAAGGCCCTTCATATCGGTGGAGTTACCCTTCGGTGGAAGACAAAAAATACAATACACTCAAATTGGATATACCCTTTGTTTTTTTGTTCTACCTATCATACTGCTCTTTTTGCTACCCTTATACGTTCACCTTTCTCTCTCTCCTCTCCTTCCTCCTCTTTGCGACATGTACGCACACATACACGTTGAGTGTTTTCACTGTGAATGTTTTTTCGACGTAATTACATTTTTCCACGTTTTTTCGACTTTACGTAAAAACGATCGATTTCACAACACGGACAGCGAAACTGCAAATTTCTTATCGAAATATCGATGAATCGTTATAAATGTTAATAAATCTTTGGGTAAGAAAATTTTTCGTCTTTGCAGCGAACACAATAATGGTGTTTTTTTTTTTAATTAAAATGACATTTCCGCATTCTCCGTCGGATTGAATATCGCGGAAATGAGTAAATTGAGAGAACTGCTGCCCGCAGGTGGTTTGATTTTATACGATTGTACCGAATTACACGTGGCTTTTTCGTGACATAAATTGAAGCACGTACGATGTAACATCAATGTCCCAATTTTGTAGATACGTCCAATTTAAAAACCATCTAATCCCCAAACGAAACAATTCGTTTTTCTCGAAATACGAAATTCAATCTCTCGATTAATCGCTCATAAAGTAGCAAAGTAGTTGTTGGACCGAAAAAATGATATTATTCGACAAACTCGAAAAAAGGAGTAACAAAAATTGCAAGCTCTTTTTTCGCCCGACCACGAAGCAAACATTTTCCTCCATTCGCAAATCCTCGCCCCCTCGACCGTGACTACTGGGCGGGGTGTAAATATCGAGGGGCAACTTCCGGGACGAATTATCACTGAAAATATTCATTTGGGGACAATTTGCATTGCTGTAAACCGCAACGAGTGAAATTTCAACACGTTTTAAATCGAGGAAATATAAATAATAGACCACTTTGGCCTGGGGAGATACAATTGATTGAAAAAATTAAAATGTCAAAATTCGAATCCAATTAAATATCGTGCGAATACAGATTCCAGTCGAGCGTTCGTCAGTGTCTGGAAAATCGATGTTGAAAATTGAAAACGACGATTCAGGCTACGTGTCGATGATAATAAACAAAAGAGAGCCATCGTATCGTCAGTTCTCACAGGCATTCATCAACGAGAAACAAACATCCGAGTGTATATCGAGCATGCTGCGACGCCCGATAGTTATCCCAGATGTGAATTCAATAGATCTTTCAATTCTCGAACGAATACCGTTGACCTGGCGCGTGTAATGCACACAGCTGCGTTTTCCAATTGTGATAAATAATTATTGAAACTCATCTGTGAAAATCCCCCGAGACTTTTGAATGCAGACGTTAAAAGGAAACGATGACGTTTCAATTCGTTTTTGACAAATTCGCTTTTTATCGAAAATTCGAAAACGTCGACGAAAAACAATCGAGAGTCAGCGCCAAAATCGTTGCACTTACGTGTTCCTGTAGAATCTTTTGCTGTGACCGAACGTTGCTCCGGATAGCGAATCGAGGCTCGTACCTTCCGATCGCCTGACACCGCTGTCGTATCGAGGGTTGTAAATTTGAAGTTCCGGTTCACCTACGTGGAAAAAAATGCTTATGAGGCACTATGGGCTAATTAAGGTACATCGTCAGAGCGTATCGATCTTTCTTTGACGTTGACGAAGTTTCGTCGGTTTTGAAAATTCGTGTCGAACGCAATTATTAAGGGTGGTCGGGAAGCCTCGTTGCCAGGGAAGATCAGCAAGGTTGAGACGCAATGCACGATGGTAATTTCGCTTTTTATCGAAATCGGTACACCCAGTGGGAGTGAAAAATTATTTTATTGATTAAAATCGATTTTTGGGCGTTTGTGTATCCTCGTTCGGGTATTTACACCCTTCGTCTTTTCCCTTTCGTACTACGCGTATTTTGTGCGTTCCCTGCGATGTAGCAGTTACTCCACACTACTGATGGAGCTTTTGCACGCGAGCGTGCAGAAACTTTGAAAAATCCACGCTAATACAGTTGATCCTCTCGATACAGAGCCGGTTATCCCGTTACTCCAGGGTGAGTAAAAATGATGGCCACCCGCGCGGCGATCCGCTCTGCTAAGCGTGCTCTTAAGGTGGTAAAACCGCAAATTGCGATTTGCGACAGAAATAAATAAAAATGTATCCGCATGTAACGACGTAACTGTGTATTATAAAAAGACACGCAGATATGAACTAAAAATTATGTAAAGACGAGTGAGCAGGTTAAAATGACAAAAAAAGAAAAAATTCATCAGGTTTCACGACGAACTTTCCGAGATAAGAACGCCGAGAGCGTTTTTATCTCAAAGTGTTGCGACCTTGAAACATTTTTTCGACCTTCGACAATATCCTCTCAATCGCAGCTTTTGAACGTTGTCTTACGTCTTACCTGTGACAACCTAGAGTTGACGAAATGTCTCGCTACCTGTACCGTTTAATCATCCTTAAAAAGTTTGGCGTTTTACTCCGGCAAATTCACAATTTTTCTGAAGTAAACTCGGAACTTCCGGTAAATTCATAATACTTCGCCTTTGCGAGTCGTAACTTTGCGTTTCGAATTAGTGTCACTCTTTGAATCGCATCAGAAAAAATTCGCTTAATCTTACGTGAATCTTATATGAAAATAATGATCTGTTGGAAATGTGTTCAAAAAGTCATCAGAGAATAAATACAGGGACAAGAGCGTCGAACCACCGTACATGAAAAACAGTTTTTCACACGGTGGTATTTATTTTGCGGTATTTTATTTTTGTAATCCGTTTACATGCACGTGTTTTTCTCGTATGGCGCTAATGGAAAAAGGTGGTAGTGCTCGCGATGCTTTCGTACCAGCAGAGCGAGGCTGTCCTTCAACGGATATACACGTATGGTTTGTCCATCGATAATATTTTTGCACTTGGTCGTTTTTCTTTCTCTTCCCTTTTTTTTGCCAGCAAAATACAATTTTTAATCGCTCCGAAATCAATATGTCACTTACGGGTATTCCAGCGATCAAACGAACATCATAAGCCTAAAAATACGTTCATCTTGTAATTGTCGCAAAGCACACTTTGAAGATGTGTTTTCCGATGATCCGAACGAGCGGTCCTGCGTTATCATTGATTGGACAAATCCCTTAATAAATTTCCACCACCAATGTGATCGAGATTTCTCCGCTTTTCTCCGTTTTTGTTGATGTAATCGATGTAAGAATCGTACTCGTCGGGTGAGGAACCTTTTTCAACGTCCATCCGAGGTTGAACCAAATTTCCACCTCCGAGTGGATCGAAAACGTAGTGTTGTTTGTTTCGCGAATTAACGAAAGTCTGATAAGAATCGAACTCCGGTCGCCCGTAGCTCGATCGATCGTTATCCGCTGTTGGACTTCTCGCCCATCGATATTTCTGATTTCCGTTGAACGGCAATTGTTGTATCAAGTTTCCGCCGGCGTTGGTCTCCTGCCAAGGGCTGAGATCCCTCTCGTCGACGATGGAACGTCTATTTTCTACGAATAAGCCACCATTTTTGATTTTACAAGGAATACGAGCGAACAAGGACGTTTTTGCAACTCGATTTTTGCAGACTTCATCGAGAGTCGAAGCATGACGAATTTCCAGCAACCGACATACCACATGACACGAATATGTAAATGGATTCGAGGTTGGGAAAGGAAATTCGTATGTCTGACATTTTTAATAACCAACCAAAAACGGTTTGAAATTCAATTTCTTAGGGGGTGGTTTTAAACAATTCTAAATTATACAACAGTGTAATTTTTTTACTGTCCACCCAAAAATGGCAAGATTGGCCGAATAATTAATCAAGATGAATAAACTGTGATCAGTGCGAGGGTATTGTTTTTTTAAATGCAAGTGTGAGCAATATAAGCGATGATAATTCAAAGCGTGACTATAAGTAAGCATTTGTGACTTACCTCGTTTTATTTTTCTGTTTCCAATTTGACGGAAGCTCTCGATTATTGATATCGATCGAACGATACACCATAAAGCGACGAATAATATTAAACACAAAATTCAACGAACAAACGAAAATTATTTCAAAAATACACGACGAAAAAAAATCGACGATGGAACCGTCGTATTTTCGTGGTTTTCGTAATTCGGGGTTGACAGAATTTTGTTAAATAACATTTTTCACGTGTCCGAATTTTGCAAAGGCAAGATTCACAAAGTTTTGCCTCGAGTGAATTACGCAACTGTGTTAGTAGACACGAAAGGACGCAGGGCATGTCCAATTTTGCGAAACGGACAATCGGTAAAGTAGAAAAGTGGTGGAGTTAATTAATACCGCTCGTAGAACACCTTTCGACACGCGAAAGAAAATTGGATCGAAAAAAAAAATTGCCATCGCTCACACGTATCACACGTGAACGCAACGTCCGACATTCGCTCGGGAATTTTTTCGTTGAAGAAGTATTTACTGCGAAGGTCGAATCGATTACCGTTACCCTTCCTGTATGTAATATCGATGTGCGTGTTTCACATGTTTTGTAAAAGTGAATAATTTCCTTTCCCCAGATTTTATCCCCACGTTCAATGCTGTCCAGCAGTGTTTGTTTGTTTAATAAATCACACTGGGTATAATAAAATTGAATTTGTTCGAAATATGGAAAAACGCCCATTGAAAATCCAACGAAGCAGCTGAATCTCCAGCCAAAAGGTCAAATATCTTTCGATTTCTATATAATACATTAACGTACAGTTGTTTATACTGTACGATTTGAAAAAAAAAAAGTAAATTTGTTACAAAATTTCTAGTGTTATTCAGACAACGATAAGCTCGAGCTATCAAACTTGATTTTTCATTCACAATTTTTTTTACTTTATTCAAGTTTTAATAATCATCGATGTATATGTTCGTTCAGTCTATATGAGTCTGTTTAGTTTGATTATTTTGGTGTCTTGAATGAAAATGAAATATTTCGGCAAAAAATCGAGTAAGCCGACGACAATTTCGTGTTACCATCGGACAAAATGCACGAAAAATCCCACAGGCGGAAGCTTCGAATTTCAGGCTACTCTACTGATGCTAAGGCGACCAAGATTTAAGTAGTAAGAGCCGTACAGGTCAGACACACAAGGAGCAAAGTGCCTTGCTGCCTATATGTATAGTGACACTATAATTCTCGTGTCATTCGTTCCAGCGTGTTTGCCAGAGTATCGAGGCAATGTTTTGAGTGCACCGTGACGAACAATTTCACTCGTTCATCCCGAGTTTCACGAAAAATGTGATAATGGTTGTTTTTTTTCTTCCTACACTCTGTTGTAGTGCGCGAGAGCTTAAAAGCAGGACTATTTCCGTCATGTCAGAGACTTTATCGCTCCAGAGCCTTTGAACTCTACAGCACTGTTTCCTTTCTAACGGAAGTGATGCCAGCGGGCGTATACGAAAAGGATATTACTGCATAATCACAAGCAATTTATGAACAATTTTTTTTTTTCAAGCAGTCTCAGGGGCATCTTTTATGGGTGCACTGCTCGAATAAGAGTTAAAAAAATCGATTGATAATATTTCGATTCGCGGTGTGATGCTCGCAGGTCGAATTATTTTATTTTTTGACACACAGGTATTTCCAGACGGACACAGGTACGAATAAGACTCAACGTTTCAAGCGACGGACAGTCGAATGTTAAAAACGGACATCAATAAATTAAATTATTAGTTCGTTTTGGTACAATTGCGGACGGAACATCTGGTTGGACATATTTTAAGGGGATTTAAGCAATTATACACTTTTATTTCATGGACTGCAACGGCGGCATTAAATTAAGGTGTGCGTATTAATAATCGAAACTTTTATTTCATTGAGTGACAATTTCACGTAATTGAAACTTTTTTCAATATAATAATTCAATGTAAAAGTTACAAACAAATTGTTTCTGGGCAGCAGACAATTTATTAAATACTTGGACGCATAAAAAAATCGTCTTGTCGATGTTAAATAATCAGAAATTGAATCAACAGTGAAATAATGTCAATGTAACGTCAAAAAACATTTCGTGACACGTATCGTTTGTAGTCCTTCAGTTATCGCAAAGTTTCATTTGAAACGAGATTACGAAAGAATTATAATTTTTATATCGGTCGTTAAAGTTTGCACGAGAATAGCTGTAGACATTTTTATCACTGTAACCATCAGGAAAGCTTAAATTAACGATGAATACGATGCTAAAAAAAACTAACTCACCAATTGGATCCATCGGGTTTGAGCTGCCACTGTCACGGTAGGGATTCGCGATATGCTGAAAATCAACGAATAGAGAAAATTAAAAGTATATTCCATCAATATAAAGCAGTTGTAAATAAAACGACCAAGCTGTCGATTCTTTTTGGATTCCTATAATTTTATTAATTTAATTATTAAATTTAATTAATCTCCGTTCGTGTCGCGCAATTCGGTCCGCTTGAATTCTGGCCCAAATCGATGATGATCGACGGGTAATCGATGTTAAATTCAATTTGTAAAAAAGAAAAAATACAAACATCCTATAATTCCGCGCAAAAGAAATGACAATAATTTTCGATACCGTTGACATTTTCGAGAACTCGAGAGTCTCCTGCTGATCAAACTGATCGATAGCGCATTGTTCGAGCAAGCACTATTCATATGCCATTAATCGGTTCGATTGCGGATAGATAATTGACGGTCTCATTGAACAAACATATATATGTGCGCGACGAACCGTTTTGCCGGAAAGATCGTGTGTACCGAACCGTGATCGGCGAATCGATCATTTTTTTAATCCGCCGTTTGACTACTCGCCAATATTTGCTTACGAACGTCAAGATTCGGAAGATGGAGTCGATTAAATCGATACGGTTGTGACCGAATATAAAAAGGTAATTCGCGTCACGTTTGACTAAACTCTAGCGGCTCTTCGTTAACTGTATAAAGGCTCTCCTTGACGGATGCTTCAATTTAATCGACCGAATTAATCGTCCCTGTACCTCAAAGCGCAAACGTATTCAACAAATATGTAAATTTCCCCGTTTCTCCGCGTCTAAAAAAAAAAAAACTCGTGTCTTCGGAGTGAGAATTGAAGTCGTCGATTATAAACCAACTGCGAAAACTGGTGCGTTCTTTTTTACATTTCTGGAAAACATTTTGACGAACGGGAATTTTTGTTATGCGATTCGCTGCTTTTTCGACGTTTTTTTTTTCTAATTTATATGCGTGTGCATAAACGTGTCATATTTGCGAATATATAATATATCAATGTATATATTTACATGCTCTATGTATCATCGTTACGCGTTGGCTACATCGAATTAGTATGCATTGGAAAAGTTGCACGTTATAATATAACTTTATCTACAAATGATAGTTCCCCTGATACATATATATTAAACCACTTGCATGTACATGCGCAGGTATGATTTTCAATTTTCTCAACCGAGAATATCGTAGCGTGAACTTTTCACCATTCTTTCGCCAACTATTTCATAATGGAAATTACTCGACGCTTCTGCAAATTTGTGCAGCCTGTGGACTAACCAAAATGACATTTATTTTGCCTACGAAAACATCAGCGTCACTCCTGATTTATATTGCAAAAAAAATGTCCAAAAGATGATTGATATTTTAAAAATCACAATTATCTTTCCGCACCCACGCTAGAACATCGCTTTCTTCGTGTTTTTATCGAGCAAGCTTTAATATTTCAGTTCGCGTTGAACAAACAAAGTTCGATATATTCCTGGTGGTATCTGCAATGATCTTTTTTTCTCGCCAGATTGTTTCAATGGACCACTTTTTTGCTGTTTGTCGTTTTATCGGTGTGTATTGATTTTTTATTGAATCAACATTTTTTCATCGTGCTTCAATTCATTATTTTCTTTCATTATTTGATGGAAAATTGTTCATAAAAGGTTCTCGCTCCAGGAATATACTTAACGACAATTTACGTTTGTTAATAAGTATTTCCTTTTGGTTGTACATTTGTAGGTGAAGAATGCGTCAATCGAAGACTATAATGGTGTCAGCGTCAGGCGGAATAACCCCTTCTTGCGAGTCCTGTCTCCTCAAAGGCAGTGTTATCTACTGCAGCGTATATAACACGCGAAACGCAGGCCAGATACTGTACATTATACTATGGAAAATACAGGAGAACTTTGATCACAATCATTGAATCCGTAAATGGTCCCGGTGGGTTTCGACAGAAATTATTCGCATCGCTGCCAAAGGGAATTGCGATTGTGTCAATTATTCCTACTCGATAATATCATTTCCAGTTGGCTGCTACCGCTTTTTGAATTTTTCATCCCCTTAATTCTCTCCCCGTGTATTCCTCCAAAACAGGCATCCGACGATATTGAAATAACCAACATAATAAAATTCAAAGGAGCAAAACTTTCCGCTGATTATATGCAACGCGAGTAAAACTTTGCGTTTGATAATTCGCGGAAAGTTTTTGCTTACGTGAACCCGCGGTTTGTGATATTGATGACGGAATTCGAGGATCGATAACGATACACTTTAAAGAATTACTTTCTCGTACTCGATTACGGCATGAACACTATAATAATTCATGGAAAATTAACGTTCAGCAGGGGCGGGTTCGCGACACGCAACATCCACGATGAGGATGACAAACTATACTGTCATTTTGTTTATTAACGACGATCTTTGTCATGAGAATTTTTCTTGTACTTGTGAAATAAATTACAAATCGAAATCGCAAATTACAAGGAGAGAGCGACAGTTTTTCAAATGTGTAACTTGTTTTCAACAATTTTTCAATGACTTTTTGATGTCCTTTGGTTGATTGAAATTTTTCACATCTTTTGTAGATAATTCTTTGGGAATTCGTCGATTTAAATCATTATTAAATATCTCACTGTCACGAGAACCAAACGATAAACGGTCGTTTTAATTATTCCCAGACGGGTTGATCGATTGCTCCTGAAATATGTTTTTCTCAAAAAAATTTGTTTCAAAATTGTCTCGAGGCAAATGTTTTTCAAAAAAACTAGTTATTAACGTATGGAGGAACGTCGCAAGCTCGTGAAATGAGCATTTTCGGACGATTTTTCAAGGACTGCCACGTGGAGGCTGCGACTCAACTCGGGGCTGCTCAATTACGCAATTAAGCAAAAGGAAATCTCAAAGGGCATTGTGTGGCGACTTTGCGGGAAGTCGCGCGAGTGTTTGTTACATAAAAGCGGTACAATCGATGTGCATTTAAATATCAAAAATTTAGTTGTCGACTTTTTCGAGAGCATAAATTGCAAAAGAATTTGTTCATATTTCTGAGGAACTCTGTCGTGAATTTTGGAGTATTTATTTACAAAATCATCTCCAAATTGTTCTCCGTGGGATTCTAAGCCGACGAACGAACGATTTTGCATATTCAGTTATAATGATGAAATGGACCAAAAAAATATAACGAGATAATTCTAGAAAAATATTGAAGCTTCCTAAAAACAGTTCCACCACAACTTTTTCGTATAATTTAAAACGGTACATCACATGTTATCGTTCTTTTTATTCGAAATATTCCGCAAGTCTGTTACAGATTATAATTTAATTTATAAAAAAATAAATATGGACCTACCGTGAGAGGTGCTGCAGAGACGCAAGCTACTATAGTCAGTACGACGATCATCGATGAAAGATGAAAGAACGACATCGTTGGAAATGCAAGACAAAGTATCTTGATGATTTAATATTGATTATAGAAGTAAACTTCCTTCGTTTATTCGTTGTTTGGGCAACTTTTTCAAAGGCGATGACGTTGAATCGGCGGCTTAACGTTCGAACAGAACGGTTAAACGCGTGGTGAACAAGTGGCTGTCTCGCACCCTGTCGCGTAATATTTAGGCTCGCGCCAGCTGTACCACTCGCCCAATGGAGTGGGAAAAGAGTGAATGCGCGCGCATTTCACTTTAGAATCACTTTGTTTTACTCAAAAAGTGTAAAACGTGGCAAAGTGAATTTCAGGAGAGACGAAATACCAGAGGAGACGAGACGGTGAATTTTATTTTCAGGCGAACGAATTTTGTCCATGGAATTTCAATTCGGCAACATTCGATCGAAAATTTTTATATTTTTCCGGACGACATTTTTTTCAGAAATACCATCAAAATTCATCAACTTTCTGGACCATCCAACGTGATGCATTTACGTATTATTGGCCGCAACGTAACGTTTTTCGAAACGCAATCAATTTTTTGATTATTCTTATGAAAAAATAATATAACAGCTGTAGTAAAAAATCATAAATAATATTATATTATATACAGGATGTCCGCAAACTCGATGTTAATAATTCAAAATTAGATTCGATGTAAGATTCGGTTGTAAGACACGTCGTATATAAAATAATGAAGTAAAAAATAATTATACAAGTGACGTAACTAGTTGTAAGAACCGTCGAGCAGTCTGGTATAATAATGGGAAGGATCCAATGACGATGCAAAAAAAAATTGTGATTGAACCCACTTTTACCCTGCTGAGGCTCCCGAAATTTCTTTTTCCCTCGCATTGTCTACCGGTAGTAATGCTGGACCATAATTGTATCACTCCAATTTGCGAAGATTAATGAAAACGATAGCCCTCAAAGAAAAGTGCAGCTTTTGTATATTTTTTTTTTACAACGAAAAATATCATTTTACTACTTTCTGTTGATTCTTGTAGATAAAATTCTTCTCAAAAAGCCTCAAAGTTTTGTCATTTTATGGATCAGACGAAATTGATATTTTCGCAACGTGTTACACTGTAAAATTTTCGAAATGAAAAATATGATACAGAAAGGGCATCTCGTGGTCAGATGATGGAAATACAGCAACGTAAAACCTTGAATGGTTTTTACACGATCATATTTACACGCGAGACGTTCGTATGATATTAATAAATTCATTGTTGCGATACAGTATGGACGGAAAGAGCATCAAGTGTTTTTTGATGACAATGCTTTGACGTTTTTTCCTTTCTTGCCAACTAGACAGCAGATTTTAATAACGCGCTTTTACCTGTAAACCAGCGTATTAAAAAGCGTTTAACGGCGTTAGATGGAGATTTGCGTCGGTCGTCGTTTGATGTCGTCATAACGCAGCCCTTTGTGGAACCATTGAAAAAATGATTGATTGGAATTAATTAGCACCGCGAATTACATAAGAATGAATTTCTTGGCAAAATTTCCGTTTGCTTTCTGATGCACGCATGTGTTTTGGTATTGCTTGAATTTGGCTGTTTTTTTGAGTTTTCTTACCGAAATTTTGAGTTTTCGCGAAAAACTCGATGAGTTTTGTAATCAGCGGAAAATTTGCGATGGAACAAGCTGTTGAATTATCGAAAATTCGAAAAAAAAAAATTCCGTCATTTTTGGCTGCTATTCCAGAATTGTCGAAAACCCGAAATTTCAAACGGTCGTAGCTACCTTTTAAATCATGCTACATAGATTTTTCGGGGGTGTTTTGAAAAGCTCTCGAGTAGACTTAAAGAATGGTGAAAGTAAAATGTCGATAGCTTAATTCCTTCGCCCTCAAAATCGATGTTGAAAATCGGCGAAAAAAACGCAAAGGGGTATGTATGGGAAAATTGGCGAAAATCGGTGGTCGAACTTTAAAAATCTGCCAAAAATCGAAAAATCAGCATATCTCCATGAACCAAACGGCAGTTTGAAGCTTCAATAATCGCGAAGAGAATAAGCACAAGTTGGGGTGCCTATCTCAAACAGAAAAAAAACGGCAAGCATTTTAGTGAACCAACTCGATCCGGCGAAAAATGGCAAAAAATTTTGAATTTCAAAAATGATTTTTAATGGTCTATATTGATGTATTTTTTCCCGCTGATTACGAAACACACCGGTATTTCATCGAAAACCCAATATTTCAGTCCGAAAATGCAGTAATACGAATTTAATCAATTAATTTCTATTTTCTCATTGAAATATCGAGTTTTCAGGAAAAACTCGACGTGTTTCGTAATCAGCGGAAAATTTCCAATCGGATAACCTCTTGAAAAACTGAAAATTTGAAAAAAAAATGTCGACTCATTTTCCGCCACGTTTCAAGAAACCTCGAAAAGTCGAAATTTCAAAGTCTCGTAATTACCTTTTGCTCTTCGATGCATAGTTTTCGCTTGAATTTGACAGTTACCGGATTTTGATCGTATACGATCGCGCGTGTGAGCGCGAATACCCATCCCTATATAGTCATATTAGGAAGGAGATAACCCCTCCTTCCCGACGACAAGATCTCAGAAAAAAATTGATGATAGAAAAAAATTTTATTACATTACAGCGTACGCGAGTTAGGATCTTCAAAAAAATTGTATACCCTTCAGGCTACATTGAGATGAAGCTTTGAAGCCTTTTATACTAACGAGACAATACTCTCTTGCGTGAGTCGTACCTTATCAACCCTCCACCCCGATCGTTTTTTTTTTTTCACCACAAGTTCTTTCACCAGACGAAAAAGCACACAGATACATCTCTTTGACGAGATACGACATTATTATTTAACTCGATTACCCAAATCTGATTATGGCTCAGACTAACACCAAACGAGCTAATCATTATAGCAAAAGTTATTCCTTTCTTTCGTCGCCTGTGAAAACCACTTGAGATCGAGGACAGCAGTGGAAATGAGGTACAGCGAGAGCAAGCGAGAGTGAGACACGTTGAAGAAAAAAATAACGTGTCGTCAGCCCAGCGATCGATCCCCATCGTATCTGGTGCGGAAAATAATTGCCATAGCCATGAAACTTGGTAGTACACGCTTTCCCATATAGGTACGGTGGCAAAAACTGCGTACGTGCATTTCCATGTCTCGACAATGACATTTACACGAATTTCAATATATTATTTCTCTCATTCTTTATCAAGGATGCAAAATTTCCGACAAAATTATCTCTGAAGTGAAAAGAATAATTTTAACACAATCTCGTGATGGCAAGGTTCAATTTCTCACGTTCAAAATACTTGATAAAGTACTCTCATTGATTGAAAAAAAAAACTTGTCGTTTTCTCGTTCGACGGAAGAAGCTACGAAGGGGCGATGATCTTTGTAAACATTTGCTCAACGGTATTTTGTTTCAAGCGGTTTCGTGATATTATAATGATGTCAAATTGGTCCATTGTCGTCCATGCCACTCACGATTCTGATGGTATCTTATTTTTGCAACGATTTTAGGGTTCGATAATTTTGCTCTCTGATCAAAATATAAAATAATAAAGTAAAAACTATTTTTTTTTCGTATTTTCGTATCGGTCTTGTCGAAGACACCACGACGTGCAATATCCAAATCCAGGAACATGCGGGCAATGTGTTTAATAATAAGCTTATTTTTCGGATGCTGTTCCTTCTGACGTGATCTTGGTATGATCGAGCGTGGGAAAATGAAGCTTTGATCATCCCACGTGTTTTCCGAACGACAATGCGACGATTTCATTGCGATCGCGTTACAGCTAATGGCTTCATTGTCATTACTGACAGTACGCATTACACCTTGTCGAAGTAAGCTCGTTGTAGGAAAAAGAGCGGGTAGTTTCATCCCTCGTACCGAAAAAATCATATAAAAGCTGGATCGTGACGGTCAAAATGTATCAAATCCTCAGAAATCTTCTTGCTGGTATCACCCAACGTGAGAGACACCAATGGCGATTTCAGCGGTGACCGTAAGCTTCGTTGTTATTAATTTTTTTTAAATTTCATTATTATTTAAAAGCGAAATATACAATCGAGCTTCATTAAATATTCTCAAATCTACATAAAACATTATCGAACCGGAACGTTTCTCGTCAAATGTGAATAAAATTAAACAAACGTAGAAATTACGATCGTTTCTTTGCTTCGACTAGCCTTGCTTAAAAAAAAAAGAATAAGTAAATGGGATTGCGTTCCTAAATATCACAGTCGCATAAAACAACATGAAAAAATAATACATTTCTCAATTTTGCAAAGAAATAAAATAAAATAACCATACAATATTACGTAACCTCGTGAATTATCGAACATTTGAGCATAATCATAAACGCCAACAATATTTCGCCGAAGAATATTATCCAATAATTTCAACACCGAAATAATTTCTTTTCAACGTTTTCCACAGATGTTGTTGCTCGTTTTGGCGATCTTTCAAGACACATGCGCGAACGGAATTCGACCCTGGAACGACAATACGTTGGAACCGGAAATCACCGATGTTCGCGAGGATTGCTCGAACGGCGCGTGTCTCTCGATATTTCCGAAAAAACGTGACGAAGAAACCGAACGAGTGGATGAAAAGCCGAGACAGCTGACGAAGGTACTCGATCTCAAAGGAGTTAATTAATATCCCGCGTTGTACATTACGAAAAAACGTTTGATACCCTCAGGTCGTCGCGTCCTACCGGATAACGGGAAGGCCATGGCAAATTTCTTGTCCCTGTGAAACTCAGTACGACATCCTCGATTTGGGACTGGACAATTATCCAAGATATTTGGCGACTGCTCGCTGCGCCGTCAAAGCTTGTCACGGTAACGTGAATTCGTGCAGGCTCATCCACTACAAGGTGACCGCAATTCCATTATCATTGTCATCGAATGATATTTCATTCGACGATAATGACTGTAGTAAAAATTATTATTTTTTTTTTCCAAAAAACCTTATGTTTACGTGTGCAGGCATACATATTGCGACAACGGGACACGAGTATCGAAGGGGATGGATTGGAGGGCCAACAGTACGTCGAGCAGATCGCACTTCCCGAGTCTCTTCGTACGAAATGGCAAATGAAACCGATTAAGGTAGCCGTCGCGTGCGTCAGCAATGACGGAAAAAAGAATTGAGCATTTTTGAAAAAAAAAAAAAAGGAATCATCGCACATTGAAGCAATTCCAGAATGAATTGAGATGTAACAGTGATCGCTACTGTGCAGGAAAAACATTAGTCGCTTTGTAAAAAGGAAATATACTCCCATCTGTGTAATAATTGATATAATAATAATAATATAATATAATAATAATAATTGAGTTAACAATCGACAACGAATCTGAATCATTTTCAAAAATAATCAAGAACAAATATGATACACGTGATTTTGATGATGAAAAAAAAATTATTCCTCAGTTTCGACGATCAAAAGAGGAAAAAACATTGCTGATTTATTGAGTCATGACTCGCCCGTGAAGCACCTTAAACTTTTTTCTTCCGGATGCACATTTTTTTCGGACCAATCGACCCTGGAATTCGTGGCAAAGCTTTTTGTCACCGTTCGTTTGACGTAGCTCGAACGGATCTTTGTCAATTTTTTTTTTTTTTTCATTGCAATATCAGAACTCGGTATTTATCACGAGATAATGTGTATGTAATTATTGATTGTGGATTTTTGGGTTTCTCGCAGCAGGCTAAATTTCGCTGTTTTTTTTTTCGATGGAACAAAAAGTGTGCGTGGGGCAGAAGGTCGGAGGGGAAAAGGCCGACTTGTCGCGTTGTTTGATCCAGCTTCCACAATTTTATTTTCTCTCCCTTCAACCGCATAAAAGTTTTCGCGTATTGTACACTTACTGGGCCGCTCCTCAGAGTCATAATTTTTTTAGTACAAGGGTTGCAGGATGAAACCTTGCATAACCGACATTTAATTCAGGGCCTCGATCTGCACGTCCCGTGCGATGGCGCAAAGTTTTCTAATCTTGTTTGTTAATTTGACGTCTGCATCTTTATAACTTATGTAAAACAATCAGACGCATCGAGGCAGCCATTTTTCAACGTTATCTCATCGTACGTTTAGGCAGAAACGTCCTCAATTTGCCGACGCTGATGAATTATTTCAAAATTAGTTCTCCGAATTTTTTCCAAAGATTTAAAAAACAAATGGTTCTTTAATAACTCTTCGACATTTATTTCAAACCATTGGGCTTGTTAGCTTTCGTATAATCATGTTTTTCAGATTTTTGCATCGTCGCTGAGTACGCGAAAAATTCACGTTTTTTTTAAATTTCGGTTTTGGCTATCTACGCTCGGAGGATTCAACCGAAACGCAAAGTTTCGCGTCGTTTTTTCAAGGCTTCCTTCCTTCGCAAAAGTTGTCTCCTTAGGCATAGAATGGACCAAAGTTTTTTGACGAAGAAAAGTTTATTCGGAGTATAACATCGGCTGAACGTAATTAAGAAATGCCCGTTTTCGCTCGCTCGTTCAGCACGCGAATAATCAAGTTTGCGAAGAATCCCCGCCACCGGCTGGTTCGAGTCGACCCATCAACCCTCGATTTAAACATCGTTTTCCGTTGTCTCTGGTTTGGACCGTTACAGCATCCCGGTATTTTTATTCCAGCAATGAATTTCGCTCTCGAAAATTGTCCTTTGTCACTATACGAGCGCCAGAAGCGTAGGGAGAGACGGGAGAAGGAAAATAAACAATAAAGAAGATGAAACTGAATTTGAGGAGGCTGCTCAGCCAATTTCATCGGCCATTACTGATGCTTCTTTTATAAAACGTCGATTTATTCTCACGTCCGATAACGAACGTTTCATCTTCACTGACACATGATTATATGCTGCTGCTACTGTGCTAGTGCTACTGATTATATTACACGAGTAGAAAAACTCCGTGGCTGATTTTACATCGTTCCCAACCGAGCTGACGAGGAATTATTTTTCGAGAAGAATCTGTACAAATCGGCCATCACCCTGAAACTACCGATTACTTTTTTTCCTGACACGAGTAAAAAAAATCGTGGCTGATTTTACATTTTTCCCAACCCAGCTGACGACGAATTATTTTTCGAGAAGAATCTGTACGAATCGGCCATCACCCCGAAACTACTGAGTACTTTTTTTTACTGACACGAGTCAAAAAAAATCGTGGCTGATTTTACATTTTTCCCAACCGAGCTTACGACGAATTATTTTCTTTAATAACTCTTCGACATTTATTTCAAACCAATGGGCTTGGGGATATTATTTAATTATGGGATATTATTCCAATGGGATATTATTTAAAAAAAGAAAAATCTGTACCAATCGGCCATCACCCTGAAACTACCGATTACTTTTTTTCCTGACACGAGTAAAAAAAATCGTGGCTGATTTTACATTTTTCCCAACCCAGCTGACGACGAATTATTTTTCGAGAAAAATCTGTACGAATCGGCCATCACCCCGAAACTACTGAGTACTTTTTTTTACTGACGCGAGTCAAAAAAAATCGTGGCTGATTTTACATTTTTCCCAACCGAGCTTACGACGAATTATTTTCTTTAATAACTCTTCGACATTTATTTCAAACCAATGGGCTTGGGGATATTATTTAATTATGGGATATTATTCCAATGGGATATTATTTAAAAAAAGAAAAATCTGTACCAATCGGCCATCACCCTGAAACTACCGATTACTTTTTTTACTGACACGAGTAAAAAAAATCGTGGCTGATTTTACATTTTTCCCAACCCAGCTGACGACGAATTATTTTTCGAGAAAAATCTGTACGAATCGGCCATCACCCCGAAACTACTGAGTACTTTTTTTTACTGACGCGAGTCAAAAAAAATCGTGGCTGATTTTACATTTTTCCCAACCGAGCTGACGACGAATTATTTTCTTTAATAACTCTTCGACATTTATTTCAAACCAATGGGCTTGGGGATATTATTTAATTATGGGATATTATTCCAATGGGATATTATTTAAAAAAAGAAAAATCTGTACCAATCGGCCATCACCCTGAAACTACCGATTACTTTTTTTTCCTGACACGAGTAAAAAAAATCGTGGCTGATTTTACATTTTTCCCAACCGAGCTGACGACGAATTATTTTTCGAGAAGAATCTGTACCAATCGGCCATCACCCCGAAACTACCGATTACTTTTTTTTACTGACACGAGTAAAAAAAATCGTGGCTGATTTTACATTTTTCCCAACCGAGCTTACGACGAATTATTTTCTTTAATAACTCTTCGACATTTATTTCAAACCAATGGGCTTGGGGATATTATTTAATTATGGGATATTATTCCAATGGGATATTATTTAAAAAAAGAAAAATCTGTACCAATCGGCCATCACCCTGAAACTACCGATTACTTTTTTTCCTGACACGAGTAAAAAAAATCGTGGCTGATTTTACATTTTTCCCAACCGAGCTGACGACGTATTTTTTTTCGAGCAAAAATCTGTACGAATCGGCCATCACCCTGAACCCAATCGAGGCGTATTCAAATCTACGAAGAATTGTGAAACATGGCACGTATGGAATAAAAAAGCTGAAGATGATTTGTATTTTCATCTCTCGAATATTTAGATGGTCACGCTCTCTACCCACGTCAGCTTCTTATTTGTTCTCGCCTTAATTGTTTTCTCGCCATTTCTCGTCCCACCCTGTACCTTGGTCCGCCCGCGACGTTTTTCTCTCGTCCCATCGTCGTTAAACCCCATCTTCGAACGTACGTTCCGGCCGAAGACGGAAAGTACGAGAAGACCACCCTCCGTTTTACGATTGTTGTTTCTCTCAACAACATGGCCCTTAATCGCTTTTCCGGGACAGCAACGATCCGTTTTCAACATACAAGGTCATAGGAGAGCGTTAAAGGTTTCGGTGGATCTTTTGCGATAGCTCGCTAGGCTGAAAAAATGGAGGGTGCGATGCTCGAAAGCGGTGGCGATTGCGGAAACCACGGAGAGCTCTGAAACGATGCCCGAGAACGCTCAGCGCCCCTCTCCGGGGTAAAGGTGGATAGATAAAGTACGCCGTCCGTGTTTGCTCGTGGTAAAATCGCGATAGCGGGTATATGATGGCCTTTGATTAATTCGTGAATCGATGAGACCACGCGTGAGAGAGAAGGAGGATAAAAAAGTACGTGACGCGGATCTCGAAGTGCTACCACTTCCACGCCTTGTTTGCTCAATTTTTGTGGAGTGTCGCGAAACCTCTCGTCTTCACTTAAAATATTAACGCATCAACGAGCAAGGCAAACATGGCGATTAAAAAGTATGCCACTAAACTACGGTTCGAACGCATACTTTCACGTCGATATCGAAGTAAGAGGATGATTATTTTAGATACAATTGAAAACGAGATGTTTGCGGAAGATTATTTCGCTAAACGAAGAAAATAAATGCCTCAAAGTACGTGGAACAAAATTCGTACGTCTGGATGCTTCAAAGCTGTAGAAATAAAAAAAATGTACATTTATCGCTCGAGGTAAAAGCTGGAGTTGCTGCAATTGCCGCAATTGACGAGGTGACGGTGATAAGCTTGAAGGGAATAATAATCAATCCGCAAATTTTAATTCTTTGGGAATAAAGTTTGACTCCAGTCGACATTTGACGCTTCGAGGGACAATGTTATTGGGTGAGAACAGTTTGGTCGAAATGCAGACGATAAATGAGGATAAATTCGCGAGGCTACGGTTTATTTTTGTCCTAGCGATGATGGGTAGAAAAAAATATCATAAACACTGGGAAATTCTGCGTGTGAACGTTGCAGCGTTCGAGCCTTGCGTAGGCGTGACATCTGCCGGCGCCACGTTGCAGCACGAGCTCTGCGACTGTTCGCTCTGATATTTTTTCACTGACGTAACATTTGACTATCAAACACTCGACGATATCTGTTTGCACTGCGATGTTGCGTTTACGTTGTCAAATGGTAATCGAGTCTGTCGTCGATGAAGTCACATCGTTACTGTCAACGATGGATCAAAATATACGCGTGCACTCGAGGAGAGAAATCTCGGAGCGAGCGAAGGGTCAATAATTATCGGAGCTCTTCACCGGACGTCTGTATTTTCGTTCAGTCCTGAGTAATAACGTTATAAAAATCGCGAAAAAATACATCGCGCGAGACGTGCTGACAAAAATGTTTGCTTCGAGTTACGGCAGTCTCTTTTTCTCTCTTTCTCCGTCTCTTTTCCGAGTCTCTTTTTCCGATGGGAAAAGTATGCAGAGAGCTTTCCGTCCTTCGTAAACGTAATTTATCGTCGATCCAAGAATTTCGCAGCGATTGTTTTACTCGCGAATTATTTTCCTGCCACGTGGATTGAAAAATAAAACAAAACGTCGAGTGTATTTTTGCCGGCAGATCAGAGTGCAATTTCCACGAGAATCTCAACGTCAGCGATTTGACGAACCGCGAAATCCACATGACCTACCAAATAGCGCAAAATGATAATTAATTCGTCGACAACACGCGTTTGCGATCGTTGCACATTCACTGCACTCTTTTCCCTCGATTTAACGAGATGTTCACGTCGCCTGTGACAATTCTCTAATTTCACACCGCCGTCAAACGCGTGCACGCTTGTTTCGCGTTGCAAGGTCGTTTCGTACGATTTAACCGGAATAAATAACGTCCTTCAGGATGCCTGCGGGAATGTCGTCGTCGGAAACGTCAGTGATTTTCGAATCATCACGCGTTTTACGCGACGCAACAACGACGCAAAAGCTGGTCGAGGATTTTTAGGTTAGGAGCGAAAAAAAACTGTCGAAAACGCGTTTTTTCGTGGCGACTGCCTTTTTGCCCTCGAATTCGCCTCGGTCAGTGTTGATTTTGCATTCGTCGGTGTGGAACGCGAAGATTCTGCCCAGGAAACTTGGCTTTATTGAAAAACGGGCTTGTGAAAAATCCTGACGTGTTTTGACGCCGCAGTCATATCGTAATTGTCATACAATGTTAACAAGGCAGCAGTCTATATTGCCGTTAAAACCGATAGCCTAGAAAGGTCCTGACATCCCCTGTTCAACGTTAACGACGTTAACCCTCTTGGCCGCCCGCGTCCCCTGGACATTCCGCACGCTTGGTTGAAAGGCCAAGCGCACTAATAAACGAAGAGCATTCAGCAACACGGGTGAGCGATCTTCCGCGCACTTTGTGCGGATCTCGCGAATATATACTAGAGTGCACAGGGAGTGAGGAGTCGGACGATTTGACGAAAAACTTTTTTGATCCCGCGGAATAACGAATTCTTTTATTTCTGCATTTCAAAGTCCGATAGCTCAAAATTTACACGAGCTTTTTCGGTTGTCTGTACGAAATTTCAGCCAGACATCCTTACCGACGTCCAGAGGTAACTTGCCTACCGAGTTTTACAGAAACGAGAAAAGAAAGATTGTGCAGCATCCCGTTATCTCGCTTTGACACACGGAACCGGAAATACAAAACGGAATCGATCGGAACGAACTTCGTAGAGCCCTCAGGCTCGAACGACATTTTTCGTGTTCCCGAAATTGATTGCGGTTAATTGACTTTGCGAGTTTGATTCATTCGATTCGCTTGAGACGAAACTAGCCCCACTTTGGTGGTCCGTTATGCCTCTCTTCTGGTATCGATTTTCAGTTTAGTATCATCGATACATTTTGTAATCGATTTAACGGATGTAGAATTAATAATTCGGTTTTACGAACCTCGAAAATCAATCGCACACTTGAAAACGACGAAAAACGAGAAAAAGATCGTTGAAAATTAATGAAGAAATTTATCGTTGAATGTTTGTGGATTTAAACTACATTTGGTTGGTTATTTTGGAAATAAAATATCAATTCTGGCTACGTTGCTACGTTGCTTTGAAAAAATACGCGAAAAGGTGTAAGGTTAACGCTTATGGCGAAAACCTCATCGATCTGCGAGTATACAAAGTCGACAATGAGAAACGCACGCAGTCGCGTTGATGAGCGCCGCTTCCTCATAATATTCGGAATTTATAATTGTGCGATATAGTTCAGAGATGTCGTGACCAACGATATTTAATATTTCATCCTTACGGCGGTATCGTCGCCATCGCGTGACACGCTAAACGCTCGTTTCTGCATGTTTTTTCACGGCCAATTGGGAAAGTAGAGAAAAAGGTCTTGCATGTAAAAAATAGATAAACTCTGAACGAACGGAACTTTGCGCAGTATGCGAGAGTCTCGTCGATCGTTTATGCAAGTAACATTGCAACTAGAATGCCCTCGTACTCGCTCGAATACAATAATTTGAAGAGATTCAATGGACTTTTATATTATTTTCTATATGTGAAATGGACTATGACGAAAATTCTAAAATGTGGAGTTTTATTTTGGATTCTATTATTGTTTATACCAGATTTCAATGGGAACATGCTATCGGAAAAAAGATCCTTAAAGTCGATTCTGAAAGGCTCTCGTTCGAAATCCTTTGTGTTATTCATTTGGAAATTCGGAAATGTTTCGTGCAGCTTTTCTTATTATATCTGTTGAAGGTATAATTTCTTGCGTAATTAGTACGTACGTGGTGCTTTGCTGCATGTACCCTTTTGTACCGCTGCTTCTCCGTCGCGCAGTGTTGGGAGATGTTCGAATGGGAATTGTGGTGCTTGGGGCCATAGGATTATATTTTTTATTTCAGTCTAATTATGGTGCTCCTGCATCGACAATCCAGATGAGTTTACCGTTCTTTTCGCGGTCACAAAGGTCTGCAAGTTGTATGGTCTTTTGGTTTTGAATTTTGGTTAAATTTTAAATGGAAATCGTGGACGATGCACGACTTTCGAAACAACACTACTCGAGTCCGAGAAGACATCAATGATCAATGTTGGAAACTTTTAACCTCGAAATTCTCGACGGGGTGTACCAGCACTCTACTGATACAGTCCTGTGCTGCCATCACGTGGCAGCACTCCGTTATTACTCTGTGAAAGTTTTATAAAATGTATCCATGGAGAGTATGGTCTCCATGTTATCGGTAAGGAAGGAAACTTTATTCGTCAAGGTAATTACGGTCGATAACGAAAAATCATCTACAAAAAAGATTCAAAATATTCGTCTGGATGTTCCGACGCTTCTCGTACAACCATGAAAGGCGCGGAGATATTTTCCTGAAAACACAAGAGAGGATATCCTAAGCTTGATATCGTGAGATTGATCATCCGCCTCGAATCCATATAATACATTTTAATGAAAGATAAAAGAATTTTGTATTCCAAATTTTTCTCTAGGCAAATTCTGGCAAATTTCATGGTGGAACAGTCTCCATTGATATTCAAAGAAAAAAAGCTTCGATACTCGTCCGACAGATGTGCGCGTATTTGCAGTGGTTCGTTGGCACGCGAAGCCCACGAGATTCGGCAAAATTTTTGACATCGTGCTCCGAACTCTTCCGACGAAAGTGGTGCCAGCTGAATCAACGCTATATCTATACAAGTGTGTTTATTTATTCGCGAATTGAACGTTTGATGCAGATGTATCCAGAATCAGGAAATTGTTGAAAATAAGAAAGACAAACAGTACGAGTAAGTGACTCAATCATATTTCAAGAAAAAACAACCATTTTAAGGTTAAACCCGTGTTCTCTCGCGATTTTAGCATAGCGAATTATTGACATCAAAAGACGAACATTGCGAACGTAAATACAGACTTATCTTGGATACACGAATTTCTCTTGGAGCTGACTTTATGTATAATCGAAAATTACATGATTTTGTGTCGTAATACTATCGGTGACGTTAACTTCCCGACTACGAGAAATGACGCGCGATGCTGAGTAAAGAGAGGGGGGACGGAATTCGAGCCACGTGTTTACACATGCTGTATTCCTGTGAACTATCGGTAAGACAGTAACGCTTCGCTGGGTGCGGCGTCAACGTTAGTGCGACACATCGTTGCTAGATGTCCGTAGCGTCGCACAGCAATACGAGCGCATTTTACACGGAAATCTACTTTCTTACATAAACTCGTAACTCGGTATTTTACATCCGGGGGATATAAACCCGTGAAATTTTGCAATCCGTGCAAATCGAAAAACTAATACGACGTGATTAACGAATATTTCACCGAGTTGATCATTTTAATTTTCACTTTTACTCGATAAAATCGTACGCAACTGCCTTGCGAAAAAATTCGTATATTCGGTCGTGTTTAAAATCGCCAAATTTCGTCGACGCACTGAAACCTCCGGTAATCGAAGAATTCCCAACCGATCGCGTTAATTCAAACTTCAAACTTCTCTCCTATGCGTTTCGAGTGACTGTACGTATATATTTTTTGCTCGTCGATTATCTCACGATGTGTATTCGTATATATACGCAGTTCGCTTCAATCCGAGAGTTTATCGATTGCGAATTAATTTTTGTAGATTATCGCGAGTTGCCACTGCCGCGCCACTTAGCGCGCCCAAATGGGGCAAAGGGGTGAAAAAAATTGTGCGCAGTTTGTCGTTTCGTACATAAATATCAAAATGTCACGTCATGAAATATGATAGCGAGATACAGCCTTGACGCGCGTGCAAGATTCCGTCACATTTGATTTGCTATCACAAATCAGAAATAAAAAAAAAAGCTGTAGATACACAAAATACATATATAGTGCATTCGACGTCGAACCTACGGCCGTTGGACCGATTTATTTTTTATTACATCGATTTTTTTTGTTCTCCATTCGTGCTTATTTAAATTAATCCGGCCAATTTTTTTTCTCAACTTGTATCTCAAGAATTATTTATTAAAATTGATTTTCTGATCGGCCCCAGCGTCGCCAATCGACAGTTAAAAGATTGTCAAATTTTTACTTACCCATCTACGTGCATGTAACAATATTTTTCATCGTTATTTCTCGTTCCATTTCCGGATCGGCCGGTTGCCGAGCACGTTCCGATTTTTCGATTAAGATTTAAGCGCGTTATTGCGACGAATAATCATTTTTGCCGATAAAAATCCGTTGCGTAATACGAAAAAACTGGAGAATTATCCCGCGAGTCGTTGAAGAATTTTGAGAACTTTTGCAATTTTTTTTTTAGCCTCTGGAGTTCGTAGAACTAAAAAAAAATAAATGTATGGAGATACCGATAGTCGTGTTTTTTTTTCTTTCATGAATCATCGACGCGGAAAGTTCGGAGACGATCGTTCTTCGTAACCTCGCTAATAAATTTTTATTAAAGAGAAAAATCTCGTTTCGTCATGTTTTACACTTATTCGCTTGTATCCTAATACACGCATAGTCATATGTATTCGCGTTTCCGTTTTAATCGACACTCTGGCCACCGAGGCTGAAATTGGGCCAAAAAAAAAATTTTATCTCCTCTCTCTTCTTTTTTTTCCGAGCGTACGTGATTTGCCCACGATTGACCCTTGCTTGCCAAAGATCCTCATCGATCCTCTCTGACTCAATGTTTTTTATTTGAAAAAAAAAAAAAAAAAAAAAAATCATTCGATCAACGAGATTTAGGAGTTATCAATCGAAGCCAGCAAGACCCGCGCCTTTCCTGCACACATTACACAATTTCGCAACATACACAGTCTGGAAGAATAAATATGCGCTTGTTCATAGCGTTTTCCTTTTATTTTGGCTAAATTATGTATCGCCAGTGTCCACTCAAAGACGCTACACATTTTATCACACTCTTTTCAACATTAAGACTCAACATTTAATATATGTGTGACGCTTTTAATAAAAATATATATATTTATACATAGTTTCAATGAAATAATATATCTTCGTACATATATACGTATTTAATTGTAAAATTAAACGAAACTTTCTGTGCGAACGTTTTTTCTGATTCTCGATCTTGCGCTGCGAATTCGTGATCTCAAGTTGACACGAGTTAATTCGTCATAAAGCTGAGAAGTAGATTATTAAAGCTAAAATAAAATACACGTTTTTTCCCCCCCCCTCGGAATAACATAAATATTTTTCGACGAGTGATTTTCTCGTAATTCTCTAAGTACTCGATATTCTTCACATCTTCGCTGTTATTTCTCGTCAATTTTGAAAAAAAAAAAAATTCCCATCGAGGATAATTCATTCGAAGCATCCGTTGCTGATTTAGCACAGAATGAAAAATCGTAACTCGAGCGTTTTGAAATTTTGACCGAGCATCAAACTTTTCAGCGCAGTGTCTCGCGTCGGAGTTGCCTCTGTGGGTATCCATTATTACTCTTTTTTCTTAAATTAACCATTTCCCACTTCAGATGGAACCAGCCAACCGGAAAATGCATTTTTTCGCTACGAAAAATACGTATCGTAATTGTCTATATTTTTATATTCATAATTTACGCAAAATGTTATTTAAAGGACTGTAGGCTAAATTCGTGATGAAAAAAAACTTTACAAAATAAAAGATGATTCGGAGTACCGTAGTGTCTAACGAAAGAAATATTTTTAGAGAAACACAGAGAGAGAGAGAGAGAGAGAGAGAGAGAGAGAGAGAGAGAGAAGAAAGAGAAAGAGGTAGAAAAACATATGGAAATACTTGTCAAAAACCTTTGGCATTACATGAGCGCTGCTTGAAATGATAATACGTTTGTAAAATATATTCAACGAACAAGAAACTCACGAATCTCGTATTTATATTTCTCCGCAATGCAATGCCTCCGCGTCAGCGCATACTCTTATATTAATGAAGCCATTTCGGCCTTCCGGTAAGTGTATATTCCACCGTTTGGGCTATTTCGAATTGTTTGTCTTCACATTTCGTACGTCAATTTTATTTCACCCTCCATCATTTATTCAACAAATCCAATTCTCTTTTTTGTTTTTCACGAGATGACGTGCTTCGACGCCGAGAGGCTGAGAGGTCCACACGATTGACGATTCTAATTTTATCGCATTTGCCAATTTCGCTCCCCTTCGTGCCAATAAATTCACAAAGAATTCATCGATAACACCGAAGGTACAACGGAATCACGTTTTCTTGCCCATCCTCCGGGTGGACCGAGTGCGAGTCTGATTATTCTCGGATCTTTTCATTATCCCGTTTTTTGCTTCCGTTTTATTGTTATTATTATTGTTATTGTTATTATTATTATTTCTCCGAAAATACCAGGGCCATTTATTATTAATCGATTAATCCGGACGAGCTTAAACTATGTGGAGGGGGCACGGTCAATCAAAGATCGCACGCGTTCGTCATCGTTCGGCAAAAAAAAGAAAACCATGGCGTGTGTTCATTTTCCAGCCTCTCTCTCGCCGTAGCTCTTGACGCGCCCTTTTTCTTTTCCCTTCGGCAAGATTTTTCATTAAGACGAATGGACACTTCCGATTTATTCTGTTGTCAAGGTTTTTACGTTCAGGTTCTCCGGGTATTCTCATCGCGATGTGAAAATCGCGGGGGATGCAAGTTGGGCGTTACGTTCGGGGGCTGAAGGATTGATGGCTCGCGGGGCGTTGAGTTTCTCGATCGAAATTTTCGGCCGACTCACAATTGGCGTTTTCGGCCCATGTTGCATATTTTGAAATGACACAGGGTCATATCTGTAACAGACAAAACAAAGTCCTCAATTTTGCGGATATTCGGTGGTAAAAATCTTGATTTTCACGGTCAGACCTCTTCTCCTAGCGTTAATCTCGCCACACTCGTGAGCCCCGATGATGTTCACTTGTTTTACCATTTTGAAACGTTCGAAAAAAAATAAAAAAAATGTTTTTCCACCGTGGGAATTTGAGAGTCGGTATACAGCATCGATACGTATCGTCGTCGTGATATCGCTCCGAGAGAGGGGATAAAAAATGTTGTAAAAAAATATCGCGCAATTTGTCGTCGGACAAATATCGTCTCTCAATTTGCCAATTGAAACTTCTCTCGTTTCTGATTATGCCGTTACGCGCGCGATTATCCCGAAGAAAAATATTGAAAACAAAACGATTGGGTAAAATATTACGATCGAAGAATAATCGCTCGTTCAATCATCGAGGGGCAATGACGAATTGAAGATGATGGAGTTTTTATCGATCGTGCGGGATGATGAGGAAAAATCAATGAACAAATTGGAGGAATCACGATAATGCGTCACGTCACGGAAAAAATTAGTTTGATATTTTTCGCGACTTTCAACATTTCGAAAAACATCCCTCCGCTCCGATACTTCGACATGAAAAAAGCACCGTAACTCAATGATTACAATAAAAAATGACATTTGTTCTTCAAAATAATATCCCAAAATCACTTGCGTTTATTCCAAAGACCCCGGATGATTAATTCAGAGGCGACGTTTTTAGGCTACTTCCGAGTTGATAATTTGAAAATTATTTTCATCCTTTATTCACAGCTGATACGCAGTATCGTTAATCTTTCGATGCTAAACAGATCGTGAACCGTTTTGTGTGTAGAGTGTCGATAAATAAAATCGATCTCGATCGTCAGAGCATCGCTCGCGCGTTTGCGCGATGGAGATGGAAGGCGCGAGAGAGGTTGAAATCTGGTGACAGAGAGAGAGAGAGAGAGAGAGAGAGAGAGAGAGAGAGGCTGAGAAGGCTCGGGGAGGAATTGTTTAATTCATGGATAATGGTGACGTCAAGAACGAAGGGGTCAGCACGAGTCAAGTGACTCAATGGATCGGATAACTTTTTCTCTTTTTCTCGCTCGTTCCCTCTCTCCTCGCTTTTTTCCTCAACGTTTTTATAAATTCGATCACTGATATATCGGTCAGTCAGTAAGTCACGTGAGGAAGATCGTTCTCGTTGTATTCACAAACACGACAAACGAAAAATGACTCAAAAAGGCAATTTGAGAAAAGACTCGATTTTTTTAAAAAAAAAAGACAGAGGAGCTTGTTATTTTGAAAAACTAAAGAGCATTGATGTAACGATCAAGGGGTGGACTCCACCCCTCGGTTTTTGTTCGTGTTTTATTCTAATTTTTTTTTTGATTTTGTTCATTTTGCAAATTGTAGATCACAGTTTACTCACAATTCGTTCGTTTTCCCGAATGCACTGGTCCATGATGCACGATCGCACTTGGTATCGGTAGCATCTCCGGATCTTCGGCCGAGTAATCATTCTGAGCTGATTGTTGCACGTGGTGATATCTTCGTGCCTGCTCCTCCTCCAGCATTCCTTCAATCACCCGTTTTTCATGTTCGAGCTCGCGCGCTTGTTCAAGCACCTCGTGCTTACGACCATCTATCTGTCTGAGTCGTTGGAGAAGCAACTGCGCAGGCAGAAAAAATGTCCCTTGTTCATAATCCAGTTGCCATTTTTTCAAATGCAAAGATATATTTCTCTATTGGCTAATAAAAAAAACACAGGATTGGGGAGTGAACAAAAATTTAGATTGAACTTTCCGAAACGTGGGATATGATTGTGCACTTGTAAAACTCGCCCCTCCGTGGTAGGAACAACTGGGGGCTAAATTTGAGATACAATCGTGGACGAGAGTACGCGAGATTCAAAAGTTTCCAAAATATGCGCCTTAAGGGTGGTACAAATGGGGGCGGGTGACCGAAACGACGATCGAAGTAGTATTCCGTTTGGTGGGACTGGCATTTTTGACTTTGGAAACGTCGCTTTCAGCTTTATTCGCGGTACCTCCGATTCACGAGTCCAAAATGTCGTGGACCAAAATAGCAGAGAAACTGTCGTAAACTTTGATGAAAAAAATGTTTATGGAATTTAGGAATATCGAAAAGATTTTTATAATCGTTGTTCGTCAATATTTTTTGTTAATATTCATATTTTTATCGATATTTAATAATATAATAACACTCACGAAACTGTCGGCGTCGTCGACATAACTGTCGCTGTAAATGAGCCCCGGTGGGACAGGTTCGGGCTCAGCCTCGACAAAATAACTCGATCGTAAGCACAACATGCTAATCGCGATCAGCCAAAGCCCTGAAAAGCTCGTGGCGGAACTTGCCCTCATTTCTTGGTTCTTCTTCATGAGCGCTCTGCAATAATAAAATAAATGCATGATAATTGTAGAGGGTGTCGATATATTGGAAAGGGAGATCGTTACGTTTTATGCAAATATTTAAACAGACGTCATTGTGAAAAAAAGTCATGTGCAAAAATACTGAAAGTTCTCTGAATATTAAAAAAAAATAATTTTCCTTCGATTGTATTTCTTGATTATTTTGTCACAATTCTTAATGACGAAAAATCATCTTTAATCCTCTACTGTTTTTTTGGTGCGAACATCCTAAAAGTTCACACAATAGTTTTTAATAACGGAGTATGCTGTTTCAGCGTTCGATCGACAGATATGTCGAGGCTGTTCCTGTCGTCGCGAAAAGTAATCAAAAATAGGGAAAAACGTCATCGTTGTTCGAAACATTTTTTCCATCACGACCCTGCGCGATAAAAAAAAGCACTTATATTCACGTTTCTGCTCGTTTTGTGGTTAACCAAGCACAATAACATCCCGAGATTGCTCGTTTTATCCAGCAACAAAGTAAAAAAAAAAAAAAATAATGAAACGACGAATTAATTTTGAAAACACGTGCGGAACCTGTGCTCAATCATCGTATCTCGTTGAATCGCGCAAAAATGAAGAGTTTCGTTATGTCTACTGTGCCGATTCGCGATTTTGATGGATATTGCGTCCAAAATCCATACCGAATAATTGTGACGCGGTAGATAAATTAATTCGAACTAAAACATCGACGTTATTGAAGAGTGGAGCTGATTAAAATCGATGAATTCATTTATTAATCCAGCGCGTCGCAATTATCCAAAGTGTATTTTTAAAAATTGAATAAATATCGGAAAACGCACGTTCAACAGTTGTGACGCACAAAATAAATTGATTCAAGCTAAACGTCGACTTTATCGTGGAGCAGAACTTGTCAATAAAATTAATCGATTCATCAAAATTTCTCGATTTAAAAACATCGTAATTCTATGAAATTTCTTTAAACTCTTGATTATGCAAATATTTATCAACTGCATAATTCAATTTCCTAAAAAAAAACACGTATTAAAGACCACTGACCGACGGAATTTTCAACGTCTAATTCGGCCGATTGAAAGTTTAGAAACAAATTGTAAAATTGCGGTTTACGAGACTTGCACTTTTAATACGGGAAAAAACAATAAATCGGGTTATTGGAGAGTCGAATTTATTGAGAAGTTGTCCGCTCCTGGTTGCACATGCGAATGGTGTAATACCGTCGTAATCGAATATACGCTGTACTGAATGACTTTTCATGGACATATGGCAGTCCGTTCGATGCACAAATTTCAATTATAGTCACGCGTGACGTCTACAAATTTCGACTCACTGTCAGTGAATGTCGGATCCGGAATGATGATAGAAAATAGCATTGCTTCGACCAGTAACGTGCGATGCGTATCAAAAACGAGCGACAGTCGATATTTTCGAATTCAATAAACGTGTTTTCCATAATTATTCACGTTCACCGATGCAATTGTCGCGTCCGACGATAATAACAAAAATTTCGAAATCCCAATGCATTTTCCACCCACGTGACTTACTATCCCGGCGAACAATACGCTCGAGGTACGGAATCATCCATTATTGTTTCGATAATTTCGAACCTTATTCTTGCCTCGCAGCCTACAATGGAGGATAATTCCTTTTTGCCTCGACGTTTTTCAACGAATTCAAATTTCCATATTCATCATTTTCATGCCTCATTGGTACTGCGCCGGAGGATATCAATTCGAACGACGAGAATTTCGAAAATTTAATTTAAAAAAAGAGTACTGATTTGCACTGGTACCTACTGGACTTTGTATTGGTTTTTAAACAAATTTATGATCGTGAAAAAGGGAAAAAAGTATATTTTATTAACGTTGAACGTTAATCGGCAGCGTATGCAATGGTTTGCTCCAAAAATAACTGATATTTCATTTTCTTCGTCTCTCAATTTTTCTCGTCTCTCAAACCTCAATTTTAGTAGCTAATAGAGCATAAAATGTATTTTATTTTTTTCAAAAAGCCTTCCAACGTTACTTGACGCTAAGAAAAATGCTTTAAACAAGTATTTTCGTAGGAAATGTTACGCCGCTTGACAAAATTAACGTTTACATCTGCAATCTACCTCGAACTCTGTGAGCAGGCTAATATACATGATTGAATTTATCGAGAGGGATAAAAAGCGTTTCGCGTTTCCTCGCAATACGCTGCCTAGACCGTTAAATATAGAGCAACGTAGCGAAAAATAGTGCGGAACAAAAAGATTGGCAGTAGAATTTGCAAATTTAAATTTGTCCCATTCAATTTAATAATTAGATTAATCGGCGATAGGAAAATAAACAAGTCCACTGACATCTCTTGAATTTTCTGGCGCATCCTCGACTCAATTTGATCGAAAACTTAATTATAAAGTAAAAATCAATGTTTAAACACATTTAATTGCATTCCACATGAAATTCAAGTGAGCTCCGAGTTCTCATTCCGCGATCATACCTTGCAATTTTTTCGCAAACTTCCTCACGGTCCTCCCCCTTCTTGAGTATCGCAGAATTCTCAAATCTCGATGTGGCTTGTTTCGAGGAACAGCTTTTTTTTTATTGAAACTATAATTTTCACCAAAGTCAAAAAAGAGCGACAAGGTATGTTTAAATTTATCGCTGAACCCGGATACGAAACTTTCGTGGGAAGGCTTTGGAGCGCGCGGTGATTTTGCCAGGAGTGAGCAATGAAGGGATGCTGCGTTCTCTATTATACCCTCCATCCCTCATGTCGCTTTTCTCTCTCTTTTGCTCCCCCTCTTTCCAACTTTCACCACCTGTAGAACGCGTCAAAAGTGTTCGACCGCCTGCGTGAACAAAATATACATCCAGCATCTCACACACGAATGTATTTCGATCTTTTCGCATCATGTACATTGCGTATACATATATACATATAACGCGTCCGATTCAAGAGCCTTATTACCAACTTCGAAGGGTAGATGACGGTGATTACCTCAACGAAAAATCTCATCGATCTCCTTTAAATTCCATACTGTGTTTCTGACTTGTCAAATTATTGTTTTCTTCCCCTTCAACCCCTTCTCTTCGAGTGAAACACACAGGGGCCAAGAAAGTCGTGCCGCTTGGGTGTCATAAAAAAAAATACATACGTTATTTACACTAATCTTTAATGTGCAACGATGTCCAAACTAAAATGAGATTTTCAAAATTCCGAGATACTAAGATACTAAGTCTGTTTGATTTTTTTACCGACGCAAAAGTGGCAGGAAAATCTCATTTTCACGATACCGTCAAGGGGTTGAAAGCCAAAGTAGAGTTTTTTCATATTTATTCCATCCGCGATCGGGGAATTATACTTTTGGCCAAGGTTGATCGAGGATACAGGCACTCTGACCATGACACCGATTTTCGTGGGTCAAACGTGATTTCATTTGTAATGAAACATGAAAGATGCACGTTTAGTAATTGTAATGACGATTCTGTAATTACTTCAGTCCGAAAATTTGACGTCTGCGACATTGCAAAAATAATTCGCAGCGGTATGAATTTTTTCGCGTTTGTTTTCGTCACTTTCTGAACGCGAAAAATCATAGGCAAGATGAACGACACTTGGGAGTTGGGAATTTATTTTTGACCAAGTTTTCTCGCGATGATTCTTTTTCGCATCAACATTTTTTGTTGAAAACAACACGGATTTTCTCCGCGGGATCCTTCTAATCTTTGTTATCATTAAAGCTCGTAACTTTTCTTTTAATAAGAACCAGGTTCGTTGTATGTCTGCCTTCCTGGATATTTAATATATCACGTAACTGAAAGGGCTGAAGGAAGTTTCAGTGGAACCCGTATTACAGGTGCGGACTGTGAGATTCGTACAGTAGTTGCGAGTTCCGACAGTCGCGATAGTCGGCCAAGTAGTAAGAGCTCGTTCGTTGTCAGACAAAATTTAACTCTCGTTTCGAGCTCATTTTAGTTCAACGCACGCACGAAGGATATAAAAAAACGAAAACAATCGCCAAGTTGTCGAACGATCTCTAAAAATAAATGACAAATATTTCGCAAACTTTTGTTTCTCTTCGTTTTTCGATGAATTTTTGCGGATGCAGGTAGCTCTCGGCTCTCTGCTGAGGTAGTTCGAAGCAAGGCGAGTCGACCGAAAGTGGTAGCTCGACAAAAAGTTGACAAAAATCGTCCGGACGAAATTAAGGGGCAATATCGATTTGTTTTTTTTTCTTCATTTTTTCGACAGAAAATATGGACGAACAGAATGACGAAATTGAGAAGCCGTTTGCCGTTGAACGGGCCAAAACTAATCGCGCAAAGTGCAAAAAATGCAAATGTCCGATCGATAAAGCCGCGGTTAGAATCGCGAAGCTCATGAGCAGTCCGTTTGGCGATGGTAAAATGAAGTCATGGCATCACGTCACATGCATGTTCGAGGTTTTTGCCAAGCAACGGGCCAAGACAAAGAGGATCGAAAATGTCAACGAGGATGTGAGTGGATGGAGTGATTTGGACGAGGATGGGAAAAATATCGTTCTGGACAAGCTGGACGAGTTTGAGAAGAGCGGTGAGAGTTTCTTCAAATTCATCCGAAATTTAGAAGAAAAAAAAACGGAAAAATCAGCGCGCGCTTTTGTTTTTTCGCAAGTTCAACTTGTTCCTACACTTATTATAACCGAAAATCAATGTTTTTCACACGTTTCGGGTGATTAATTTTTTTTCAAACTTTAAAATCACTCCTTTGTGCTTGAATTTTTCACTGTTTCATTTCTGCTGGGAATAAATTATTCTTAACGTCCAAAAATCGCAAAATCGAGCACAGAGGTGCAATTGCTCACGAAGATTTTAGTTTAATTCGATGAGTCGCAATTTTGTCGATCCGGACGTGTATTTTTAATGACTCGATCAGTCCGCAGGCGGCAATCGCACGGTGTCTGATATACCGAGTCCTCCCAAAGGTCAAAATAATACCCGATAATAAATTCGTTTGTCGTTATTCGTATCCGAGAGCAATATGTCCAATATATAGGCGTCATTATTCGACTAATCGCGTATTAAAAAGCCATCAATCGTTATCGCGCCGATTTTCCAGCTCCGTTTAAAAACGCAGCAGCGAAAAAGACACCGAAAAAGAATCCGCGAGCTCAGAGTCCGGGAGATGCTGGGCCTTCGGCGATATTAGCGAGAAACCAGCCCATCGATTATTCCGTTCCATCCTCGAGTAAAAAAGCCATCCCGCAAGAATCGGATGAAGATGAAAAAAAAATCGCAACCTCGTCTACGAGGGACGATTCGTTTCGCGAATTTCGTCGGTTGTGCGCCGAATTATCCAACGTCAGCGCTTACACGGAAAAAACCGCGATCGTCAAGGGGATGCTGACCAAGGGCGCCGACGGTGGTGAGTGAATTAAATCATTTTCAAAACAGAAAAAAAAGACGATTTCTCAAATCGCCGAAATTATTCAAAAATTTATCGTCGCGTTAAACATCTCGATTTCAAAATGAACAATTCGGTCAAAGTGTCGTTTGACACTTTGAGCTTTTGAAAATTCGCGAGCTTCGCTGTTGTCTCGCGTATCTCATTGAAAAACGAGCTTTTTACCCAACGAGCAGGCTCGCGTGCCGCGATTTATCGGCATTTCCGTCGCTCGTTTGAAAAAAAAAAGTGCAATGTGCAAATGATGGAACGCTCGATCGCGATTCTCGCGTGTGTCTCGAGCACTGTACATCGAGACCGTGAATTTTTGCAGCCCGATCGTTTACTGATAAATTGCTCTAATCACGCGAAAGTGTTACGAGAATTGAAACGCTGATTCGATGGAAAAACACGCTCCAACTGGCCCCTTTGCTCGGGCAACTATAATTTACAAGACCATTATAAATCGATATATAATTGCTCTCGTATTTCTCGCGAGCGTGCGCTTCGAAACGAGCTCGCACCGCATCCAGCGGGAGCGAAAACTCGCTCGTGCCGAACGCGGCTAATAATTCCAACGGAAAAGTCCACCGTCATTAAAAAATCGAAAAAAAAAACGATATTTGCGAAAAATCAAAAAAATCTCCATCGAGAACTTTGATCAAAAAGATTCGCGAAAAAAAGCAAAGAAATTTCAAAATAACACAGTCTCCCGAAAATTGCGCGTCGAGCTCGAAGCGGAAACAAAAGTTTGCCGTACCGGGAGCATATTTTTTCGAAAATAGTATGCGCATTTTGGGCGTTTTTTCGAATCGCGATTACAAAAAAGAACATATGATTTATCCGAAGAAACACGAATGTTTTGACGGGTTGAACTCCGCGTGCTCGAGTAAATACGAGAACCTCGTTGAAAAGATATCGTTTACCTTTTATCGCGATGCACGCTTTCGCGGGTACTTTATTCGTTACCGCTAATTATCATTCCGTCATTCATTAAAATAACTAATGAAAAATTACGGCGTGAAAGAGGAACACAACGCCTCATGCATTATTGACCGTACGTTGCTCGTCTTTTTCGATCGTTTCCTCTCATTAATTAAGGCCCGCTCGCGTATATTTTCTCGGACGTATACGAACGTGCAACAGGAAAAACAAAGTATCGACGGAGGAAAGAAGCTAAGAGAGAGAAAGTCTGCTTCGTGGTGGTATTTTTTTTTAATTTTTTTTTTTTCGCCGTCAGCTCCCGACGAGTCGATAATAAATGTATCAATATGATACCGGAATCGGATACAAGGAAAGCATCAATCAAATTCCGCCTATCTTCTACCCTTTCGGTAGACTCTTCGCTGACATTTATTGTCGCGGTTAAGTGGAATATTTTTTTGGGCTTATCTGAATACGAGACGAGGGATACGGTGAAAAAAAAGGGAAGCTATCGTGGAATTTATTCAGCATGAAAATGATGAATTAAAATGTACTTATCGCGCAGCAGAAAGTTTAAATAACAACCACATGCACACTTTGCACGCGTGCGTACGTGCACCAAACGCTCATCTCGTCGTTTGACGAAAGAAAAATACTTGGGACGCTCGCTGTAAAATGCTCTGAAGATCTGTGAAAAATTGATCAAACGGAAGAGTCTGTTTATCAGAGTTTTAGAGATGAAACTTTTATTATTTTTTTTTATCCATAGCTGCGGACGGTGTGGACTCATAAATAGTTTCGAGGGTAGTTTCGTGACGTATATTTTTCCCCCACGACGGTGTTACGGGTTAGCAAGCTAGAATTTTCAAAAATTGCGACGAAATAAAAGAAAAAGCACTTTGCGAAAAATTGGTGTTGGAAAAAATCGACGGTTCGATCGAATGGGGGGGAGACAATTTTTCTGAAGGGTTGTAAAGCTGTACGAGTATTTTGTCGATTTATTCACCGGTGATTTTTTCGCGTAATTAACTATTCACGATGAATATCATCGATGACTGCGTTTTTTTTTTCAAGTCGTATGGAAAATTGATAAAATTGCCACCGCGAGGAATTTTCTGCCGTCGTTGTATCGGCGATTCATCCTTAAATAACGAGGGAGAAACGACGAGAGGCAGGATGGAAAATTCGAGAAAAGAGATCAAGTTCGTCAAGTCTCGTTCTCCCTCGTATTATTCTTCACATTGACGACTGTTTTTCTTTTTTTTTTTCATATCGTAAATCATGAACGTTTTATTTTCCCTGCTCGTGATTTATGCGTTAATATTCGTAGAAAAATAAAGAATAATTGAAAGGGGATTGGAAGATAAAACGAGGGCGATATTCCGCAATGAACAATGTAAATTGATTTCTCCGAAACCCTCTCGCGGTATCGATTGTATTTTCTATGATAAAGCCTGAGGGAAAAAAGTGGCAATATCATTCATCGATCATTCGCAAATTGTTTTTTTTTCTTGACGTCATTTTAAAACCACTTTAAACCCTCGTTTTATCTCGCAGAGTTTTATTCTCTTTTGGAAAAACCTTTTCGATTCTAAATTCGCAGTCATCGATTTTGATTTCGAACCCGAGACTCGTTCTTTTTTTCGCAATTTTTCTCCCAAACCAGCGGAGGCGATTCTTGCATCGAAAAATCGCGTTTTTGATGCGATATATTTTATTTTTTCGGTTATAACAAATTTCCCTGAAACGCAAAAAAAATTCTATCGGTCATACTCACGTTTTCACCTGCAGTAATCCGTTCGCGAATTTGGCACTCTGATATCAACTTTTCGCCGTCAAACGCTGATGAAAAGAATGAAACTTTCTTGGCTCTGCGAGAAACAAAGTGTGCTCTCGAGAGAAATCTCGAATTCAACACAGTTCGAATTTGACAATCGCGAATCAGTTCGTGAGAGACGTTTCTTTCGTCGCCAAAGTCATTTTTGTTGTTCGGAGATGTTGTTTTGGAAAAAAAAAATAAAAAATACACGAGTATCGAAATTTTACGGAATATCACGATCGATTCGTAGATTTTTTTCCTGCGATCGTAGAGTTTTTTTAACGATCACTCATCGACGAAAGGAGATGAAAAAGCGAAGAAACTATCCACCAGTTTTCAAAGTCCACCAGGCAAATTTCCCGATGAATTTTTCCTCTTTTTACGATTATGATTCGCTTTGATGAACGATTATATGGAAACTGAAAAATTCGGCATGGAATTTGAAGAAAAAATATCTAACTTTTGCCTTCGTGGAGCATTCGAGGTCACTGTATTCACTGTTTTGCGACTATTGGCCCAGACGGAGAATCGTGGTGACTTATAAGCTCACTGTCCCCACCGCCAATCACTGATCCTTGATTCCGATGACGAGCCCTCTTCATCTGCAGCCAGCTTGGCGGCACCTGATTTTTCTCCCACTGCCTCGCGCTCTCAATACCATTTTGCGTATTCTTCCCATTGTAACATTCCGGATGATTGTTAATCCGTTGACGGAGGCTGAAAAAAAACATTTATTTTCCACGAAGCTCGACGACGTTTCACTTTCCGTCGACTTTATCGTCGCTCGGAATTTTACGTACACTCGTATACGAGAACAAATTTAATTGCGATCGATACGTTCGATATTTATCGATCACGAAAGCCATCGATTAAAATAATATTCACTCGAGCACTTTACTTGATTAATTTCTCGCAATGATAATTATAATTTCAACGTCGTACGGAAATTTTTTCATCGTCGATAACAACGATCATTCGCGATATTGCTCGATCTTTTCGAAATTCGATGTATATTTTCCTTCCTTCCAAATTTTCACGAACTTTCGATATCTCATTGAGAACACCTTAAGGTGTAAGAAAAATACATCGTACGACCCTCAAAGTTACTCGTGAATCCACCCTTGGGTCGTTGAGGGAAAAAGTTCGCGTTTGAGTAGCCAAAAACGAATGTGAGAAAATAAAATATGCACCTGGAGCGCGACTCGCTGATGATAAAACTCGATAATAAAAGTAAAAATTGATTTTTTTTTCAATTTAAAATCGTGCGTTTTAGAATATAGAAGCCTTTTCCGCGATAATCATTCTCACGATCGATCTCCCACCTTGAGCAAACTTCCGCACGAGCTCAAAATTTTATTCGAGCTCGAACATCGAATCCGCATCCGGAGCGAGCGGACTTTTTTCTTTTGAGTTGAATTTTTCGTCATGCGACCTCGTACACGTGTCGCCGACGATCGACCTCTCACCGTTTGCGTCTTTATTTCACATACATTCCGTTTCAATTTCTTCGCGATGACTCGGGATCAAATTTCGGCGTTATCGTTAATGACTCCCGTATCATATTGCATTAATTTTAAGCAATCTATATGACACTAATAGCCGTGGATGACGCAATTTTAACCCGGCGAACAAGCAAAAAAAAAGAAGAAAAAAAAATGGCCCCTGCTCCATGTGCCGCCGTTCAAACGAGAGAATCGCTCTCGAGCGTTCCCGAAAGAAGAAAGAGGCCCAAAAGCTCTTTCCAGCGTACGAGCTTTAATTTGTCGGCAGTCTCGTTTATTCGACTAAATTTTTTTTTTCATCCGTTCGAATCGCTCAAAAAGTCATAAAATACTCCGTTATCGCGTCTCTCACACCCTTGCCCCTCTGCCGATTACTTCGTATTCAACAAAAAAAAAACTGTTCGAACATAAACGTATGCTGCATTTATTTCCTCGCCCGACTCGTTCGTCGCAAAAGATTTCTCGATAGTCTCGTTCGGAACATTCGCGTATTATCGGAAATCGATTTTTGGAGCCCGGTCAGATTTTTTTTGCATCGTCGTCTCGTCACTCGACGATGCAAAAGTTTTGTAATCTCGGTGATTATCGGCGCGCGTGAAAATCGATCGACGATCGAGAGGTTTTCGCGGTTACTCAACGTTGGAAGAACCTACGTGCGATGTGAGAAAAAAAAATCGTGCGTCCTTCGAAAAAAATCATTTTTTCGCGACAGCGCGAAATTCCGAGCGACAAAGTCGGAATTTTCGGTCTTCGTCGTTGGATTCGAGCGAGCCTCCGTTGACCCTCCGTCGTGCCAGCGTAAAACCGTACAAATCGAACCACTGATCTCCCGGATGATTTCATTTTTCCCAGCCTCCGTTGGCAAACTTTGTATTACACATATTTTATTGCGTAGTCGAGTAAAATCGTTCGCGTAACGAATATCGAAATTGCGTGTGATAATGTACGTCACTTGGCGCGATAAAAACAAAACTTGTCATTCGAGATATCCATCTTGTCCGGCACATGTGAAATTTCAAACGAATTGGCTCGCGTGGGTAAACATTATTCCATTAATCCGAGAGGCGCAAGTAGAAGAAGAAGAAGAAGCTGACGATGATGATGATGAAGAAAAAAAGCCGAAGAGGGGTACTCTCGTGCTCTCAAAGATGCGATTCGTGCGAGCGCTAGCGCCGAATACCTTGACCTCTTTAACCCGCGAAGAGGAGAAGTTGGAGCGGATTTTACATATGAAGTCACCGCCTCGTTTGTTCGCCGTTCTCTCCGCGACGGTCAATGCGTATTAATTTTCAGTGATATATCTTTTATTTCCAGGAGTACACACAGACACACACACACACGCAAACAAAAATTATACAAACACACAAAGAGATGGTATCGTGCATTCGGCGTTAATTGAATTTCGCCTCGAACGTTATCTCTTTCTTTGACGTCCCGATAAAAAAAAATGAGAAAAAAGAATGAAACCGAACGTTTCTCGTATAAAAATTCATATAAATCAGTTTTTTCCGTTCGTTTGAGGTTTTTTCTTCTCAGCTCCATGCGCGCGGATGTACATTTGCGTAGAAGCGAATGGCAAAAGTTACGCGAGATTATACGCTCGAAAAAAAAGTAAAAATTTCACGATACTCTTTAATGGACCAGCTGCGTACGAGTTGATAAAGTCTTTCTTACGACCGCACACCCTCCCCTTCGCCCCTTAATCTTTTCTCGTTCGTATCAGCATGTTTCCTGATATGTACTTCCGTCTGTTTGCGATCGTAAACAGTTTGTATCGCGGTTTCTCGTTTCGCAGCATCCAACCGCTTTTGATGAAAAATTAATCGCTGCTCGATCAAAATTCTCGTCAGAAAGCTATGCGGAAGAAGTCTGAGTCAGCGATGTTTTTTTTTTCCGTGTATTCCGCGGTTGTCGCGGGAAGATCTCGCGGCGTATGTGGTCCAGAATTTCAAGCGGAATTATCCTCCAAAACGTCGTTCACTATCTCATGACGTAACGTTTATAAATTTCGAATTCATCGATTCCATCTGTTCGGAATTGTATATTTTGAAAAAAAACTCGCAAACTAGACGAGTTTTGGATAAACGCGGTTCTTGCAGAACGTACCTGCGTTGCTCGTCCGTCGTTCGTTGCGTCACTCAAAAACGACAGATGCTTTTATCTCGTGATAAAAGACGACGGTTTTTGTTTTGTCACGGATCGGCACGAGTGTGACAAAACAACGACGAGAGAAGGTCGTATTTTGATTTTCATCTCAAGATCTTCGTAATTCCGCCTTGCCTCGATTCATGCGTCGATGATAAATCATCCAGCATCATCCGAGGCGAGATCTTTTGATTTATCGACGACTTTGGCGATGCATATCGCTGCTGGCTGCGCAAACTTTTTCGCGCGTGCTGGCAAATCGTCATGAAAATGAGCATCCCGCGTATGCTCGAGAACGATCAAACGTCACGTCGGTTGACGAGGTCGTTGATCCACTCGCGCGAGGATAAAAAAATTCTTACTTCCACGCTGAAACATGGGCGATATGGGTCATCTATCGCGAAGTAAATCGCGTCTCTCTTCGGCGATTTCGTCATTCCTCTTTCGACTCGTCGTTCACGCACGAAACTCCGCACCGGAGAATCGTTGGCGCTCGCAACCTTAGCATCAAGGGGTTCGAAATTCGACTGCCGATTTTTGAAAATTTTCCAAAAATTTGTTTTCTCCTCGACACACCCTAACCGTCTCATCGATCGATGCGTCCAGCCTCTGGCCGCGCAGATTCATCCCAACCGATCGAGGCTGCGCTCGAAAGACGGAAAAAGAACAGCGGAGTGTCTTGCGAATCAGCGATTCAATGAACGCCCGATTGATGCCACGCTGATGTATATCGATGATATCGCGAGGGGCCTCTGACGATCTTTCGAAATTCCGAGAATAATGCGATTATACAAAAGCGCGGTTATTGCGTCTTTACCATCGGCAGTACACTCTTAAATAAAAAGCACTTTGAGAGAGAGAGAACACAGTCGCGCGAAATCATACGTGTCGCGGTTCGTACAACGAGAATTACGAGTACGTTGACTAATCTCGCGGTATTCCGTTGGTTAATGTATTCGAGAGCAACCTGATGATACTTTCCCTTCCCCCTCGTCCCTCGAACATCGATAACAAAGTGCTCAGGTACACCGAGAGACGATCGGATTCCCGTATGTCAAATAGACGCGATGCGTTAGCCAAGAGACTTTTTAGTGTAAACACAATGTCCGCGCGCGTACTCGCGTGCATCGGTACATTCTTCGATAATGAACTCACCGGCTGCACGTTCCACTTTGCGCCTTCCGATGCAGCGTCTGACCACCTCGTTCCTACAGCAGCTTCTCTTCGAAAAATCGTTGCTCCAAGAGCAGTCTCCGAGAGGACCGATGAATTCGTGGGAATTTCGGAAATTCGCCACTCGAAAGAGTTTCGAAAACGAAATTTTGGTGGTTCGATCGACGAGACCGTCGAATACGAAATGGTAAAGCTGAAATTCTTGAATTCCGAGCGGAAGCAAGCGGGATTCGTGTCGTCTAGCCTGAATCATCCTGTATCGATCTGATAATTCCTCCTCTGTCTTCTCCTCCGTTTACTCGCGTCATCTTTTCCATTTTCGCCGACTATACTGGGTGATGGGTAAGAGAAACGCGCGAGAATCGTCGCGAGAGCAACGCGGCTCCGCGAAGAGATGCCACGCAGTCTGCGTCGCTCCCTTATCGTTTTTACACTCGTCGCTTGTTGATACCGAGACACTCATAATGTACCAGCGATTCGTGCTAATGCTCTTTGACGTCTCTCGTCTCTCGCACCACTCGTGCTGCATTTTTCCGACGTTAGTTCATCTTCTGCGTTCTCCTTGACGCTCGGATGCTGTTTTATCCTGACGTCGTTGCGGTAAATGCAAATACACGCGTCTGGAAGTACGTAGTTCGATGATGACGCGGCTACCCCGTGAATCTCTCTGGAATTTAGTTTACAGGCTGTCCAGAACCGCTGGAGCTGCCCGAGGAGGCTGCCCTCCATGCTGGTTTTAATCGAGCAACGTTTGGTCTTTTTTTCATTTTTTTTTTCTAAAATAGTTTCGAATTCCTCGTGAGCGAAGCTTCCGGTAGAAAGTACGTGAAATCTAGTACAGCATTTGACGAAAATCGCTCCTCCAGCCTCGTATCGTCGCGAGCGGAGAAAAAAAAACATCTCTCGAGCCATTTCGATAAATTTAATCCGCCGTCAGCGTTTTCTTATCGTCGATCGATGGGTTCGCGTATCTGTTGACGAGAATTGCGATCGATGCATCGACGCCGTTGTATTCCCCGTTTTGTTTAAACGCTATGAAGGAAGGTCGTGAATTGCACAAGTGAGGCTTGGATTTTTTCGTCTTTTCCATTTGCAACAATAACACGATCTAATTTCCGTCGCACATTTCCGTTTGGTGACTATTGCGCAAGTTGCGCAATATTATTTCAGCTCGTTGTCGAGAAAATTTCTCGCGTGCGACAAAAGGCGACCGAAATTTTCGACTTTGAGACCAATTTCGTTGTATTTTCAGCCAACGAGTCATCAGACGACGAGCGAACCAATAAAAAATCGATTCGTTCGGCTGAAAGTGTCCTCCTCCGGGGCAATTTATTTGTAACGAGGCTTGTGATCAAACGTCAGAGCGGCGGCCTTTTTCTTTGGCATTCGAAGCAAAATTGCGAAAATAACGCCGCATTACCCTTTCTAATTGGTTCTCACGTCTCGTCTTGAAGTTGGATTTTTGCGTACAGGAGGAAAAACGAAGATAACGAACGTCTTTTGTGCTACTACATACCCTCGCGAGTATCTATAAATTGCATCATTTTTCCGGCTCTTATTATACCGCTTTTGCGAAATGAACGATGTTTTCATTTTTCGTTGCTTCAACGTTGGTTTTTATTGAGAAAAGGAATGTGTCATTGGTTTCACAAGGCTTCGTTGGCCATCGTCGGCGTAAAAATTAACATAGACGATAAATCGACGAGATTTATTCGGACGTAACTGTGCCACAGCCACGGTGACTTTCCACTGACGATCAATGACATAACTGCGTGCGGGAAAACCGAGATTGGCATTTTCATCTCGAACGTTATCGCGCGTGGATAGAAAAATCCTCGAGGACTCGAAAGTGTGCGATACCGAAGGAAGGCCATCGTACGGATTTCGCAATTTCGGGCGATCGGTTGCCGCGAGTTTCTTCTTTTTTTTATCGTTCGTCGGACAACAGGTTCTCCCGCTTGTGAGAGCGCTCGTCGATTTTTTTTGCGAAATGCAGGACGATTTTTCTCGAAGTATAAGTCACACCGCTCTTGGTCTCGTGCGTGATTTTTACGCTCGTTGCGATAACGATTAACCTATACACTCTTTAATAATGCTCGCACTAGATCTTTGCAGTTTCGCTTTATATCGTCCGCCGGTTTCCGGTGGATTTTAGCGAATAGAAATTGATTGAAATGTTTTCTTTTCCGAATATTTCCCGTTATATAAATCAGCGATTCTCCATTTGTTTTCCAACGATCGAAAGAGCAAAAGATACATTCGTTCGATTCAGTCGCGAGTTGGACGCGAAGGCGCTTAAAATTGCACGAAATCATTTAGACTACCTTGATGAAACATTCGCACAAACATGTGTCCATAAAGAGTTCCCTGGGGAATCGCAGAAAATGGAGGGACCAAGTTGAGGACGATTTTTTTCTGAATCACAAGCGACTACTTCGCGAGGTTTTTGAGAAATGATCGATAATTTTACCGCTTAATTTCGGAGATTTAACAAAGTAAAAATGATGTACATAAATAATAATATAATACGCACAATATCGCGTCCTTAATATGTTCAAAGTGTTTATGCACGGGGGCGCGGGAGGACTACCTTAATAAAAAGATATTAAAATCGTCGTCGAGAGGTATTTTTCGCTACGATTTTGCCGTCAATTTATTTATTCTTGGGCGATCTCGGGAATTTTTGGCGAACATAGCGCAGTGTCTCTTGTCGTCTATAGACAGTATTGGGCGTCCGAGAGTCTAGCTCGGTCTCTGGAGTACGCGTCTCCTCCGTCGTGCATCGTACGAGCGCAATAAATCACACACACACACACACACACACACACACATAGACACACATGTGTGCCAATCGCATCGTATCGTTTATTTTCGAATTTCATATCCGTTGCACACAGCCGATTCAGTTATTGAATATTTGTGCACAAGCTTGCAACCCGGAGTCCAATGTTTTATCCTCGTGTGTCTTATCGACTCGTAATTTTCCACTGCTTGATGATCTCGCAGTTCCCTCTGGTGCGCGCGACCTCTCGCAACCCCTGTACGCGTTTACTCCCGCGACGAATGAAAAAGACGCATAAATATGAATAAACTTTTTTTTTCCTCGCGGATGAGATCATAAGTCGTGTGCCACAGTTTCTATACCTTTCTCGGGCGATTTGTTCGACAAGATCGCCAATGCACTTTTCTTTGTACGTTGATTTTAAAATCAACATAAAAAAAGGACCTTTGCAATTTTTTTTTTTTATTCATTCAACATAATTTGAAGAATTAATAAAATTATTCGATGAAATGACACTCGTGACGATTCATCGATCGTCGGATGGTCCAATTGGTAATTTTTTATTTCCCACCTGGAGCGATGCTGAAGAATACACTGAAATGCATTCCTGCGCGATCCTCGGATAAAATCGCGCGTTGTGTTTATTTCAGACGGATTTAAAAGCGACGTTGTTCTGTGGTGCAAATTGTTGTTACCCGGCGCTGTCAAGAGAATTTACAATCTTCAGAACAAGCAACTCGTCAAGTTGTTTGCGCGATTGTTTCGTCAGAATGAGGACGACATGCTGGAGGATCTGGAGCAGGGTGACGTTGCCGAGACCATCAGAATTTTTTTCGAAAAAAGCACAGCAGTGACACCTAGTTCCACCAGTCTTTTGACGATTCAAGAGGCAAGAATTCGTTCCGATTTACTAAACTGGACCTTACGAAATGACTTTTTTTCTTTGGGTCTTTGGGTACATATTACTTTCTTGGCTCACTCATTTTCACGGTCAATTTTTATTCCTGGACAAAGGTACTTTCGAGACTTTCCCAACTACCTTAAAGCTTTTTTTTCGTGCAATACGATTGACGCTCATTGGACGGAAAAGTGAATAGTTCGTAAAAATTTCACGAGATACAAATAATTTTTCGTACGCGAATAGACGCAGTTCGGAGGCTTTCCGCTTTAAGAATAATACCCCTTAATGCCATCGGGCGCGAGTAGATCCACCGCGAAGGAAAGAAGAAAAGGTTGAGCCGTTAAAAACTTTGGAGCGTGGGAGAAGTAATTTCCAGTCGTGACACGAATATTGCTTATAAAAGGAAAACTTCTCGTTCGGTTCTGCGTTTATTATAAACGATATTAGATCCTGGCTCTGTGTGTACGCGTGTAATAAAGTAACGCTCGTTCAATGATCCGCCATTTGCGAGTCTGAATTAGAATGCGAAACGGTCGACGACACGCGGCTACCTTCGCGAAATTTCGTCTTTTTTTCAGTACAATAGCCAGTAACTTATTCGATCCCTCGTTCAAATCGTCTTAACGAAAAACACAGCGGAACATGAAGATTGGGTACAAAATGAGAATTAACCGACGCCATTTTGCGCAGGTTGATGAATTTTTGGAAGAACTGACGGGATTAACGAGGGAAACTGAACAGACCGAACATTTTCGATCGCTGATTGACAGGTACGATCCGGAGAATAAATAAGTTTTTGTAAAAATCCACGACACTCGAGCCTATTTTCTTGCCCCTCGTCAGATGTACGTCCAACGACTTGAAGATGATTGTCAGGTTGATCAAACGAGATTTGCGAATTAACGCCGGTCCCAAACACATGTGAGTCGACGATCTTTGTCTCTCAATCGCAACTTTGTTCGAAAATCGATTCCCTCCTTTGCCCGAACTCTCCAAACTACCCTGACGATGTTTCGTTCGCCACAGCCTAGAGGCGGTCCATTCGGATGCTTACAAAGCTTATCAAGTATCCAACGATCTCGCTGCTGTCGTTGCACGTTTCTTGGACGGTGGTTCGACGACCGACGCTTCCGCGTCGAAAAAAAAATCCACCGCCGACATATCCAGCAACGTCGCTCTGTCTCTGATGACGCCTGTTCTTCCGATGCTGGTACGTCTACTTTGGGACAAACGCTCGTGTTTAATAAAAATTTGGCTTTTCTCGAGATGGCGAGTTTCATTTTTTTTCGAGTCTTTCGAGGAGAACGAAGAAAGCGGTCGATTAGGCTCGACCTGGTCTCCGTACGAATTTTAAGTACTTTGTAGATTTGTGAATTAAAAAAAAAATGCAAAGCCAGAATACAAGCTGATTCACTTTGAGCGATTTAAGCAGCTTTTGAATGGAGAGTGCACTTAATTATTGAACAGGCGGAAGCTTGCAAGTCTGTGGAAATGGCCATGAAAAAGTGTCCCAATGGCATGCTCTCTGAGGTAAAGTACGATGGGGAAAGGGTGCAGGTACACAAGAAGGGAACAGAGTTTCGATACTTCAGTAGATCCCTCAAGCCTGTTCTGGCTCACAAGGTAAAGAAATAAAAATACGCAATCCCTGGAGAACTTTCATCGAGAGTCCAGTTTCTCATCATTTTTAGGTTGTCCTCCATTTTTTGTTATTACACATTGCGTGCTTGAAGAGTTTTTTTTCTCCAAAAATAACGAATATTCTATTTCGAAATTGAGGAGCAAAGTTTTTTTACCTCAGTTATCGTCGAACAACGTCATTCGATTGGAAAATAACTTTTCTCCCACGAAAAGCTACAAGCTGATGGAACGAATCTCACAAAAATAATCCCAACGATCGTAACTTCTCTCCAAGACGCTAAATAATTCCAACGAAAATTGTTTGAATTTCGTACATGTTTGCAGCCCTGGTATATTTCTCTTTTGGAGCTCATGTATCCTGGATCAGTTTTTCTTAAATTAGAAATTCGAAAATTTGAATAAATACGAAATAGCTTCGTGATTAGTTTTGAAAATATTGGGCTCGGATGATCGAACGAGCGCTGGCAACCTTGAGATTCCTCGTTCATCATCGCGATTCGGGTGGCATTGATTTTTACGTCAAAGGGGATTGGATCAGCTCGCGATTAAAACTTGCTCCGAATCAGAATTGCTCGTATCTGGCGAGTCTTGTTTCAGGTCAAACTGTTCAAGGATTATATACCGAAAGCTTTTCCCGATGGGGATGATTTAATTTTGGACAGTGAAATACTCATGATCGATGCGGAAAACGGTCTGCCCTTGCCCTTTGGTACTTTAGGAAAACACAAGGTACCCTTTGATGGACCAGATTCAATCTTTTTTTTTGTCGAATTCACTTCACCCTTTTTGCTTCTCATCCCCTTAGAAAGACGAGCATAAAAATGCAAACGTTTGTCTATTCATTTTCGACTGCATTTACTACAACGGCGAGGTCCTGATGAACAAGTGAGTTTTCGTTTCGATTTTCGAAAACACCGTTTGAAACACCTTCCCCCAATCAATATTACACCGTCGCAATTCGCAGACCGATAAAAGAACGTCGGGCAATCCTGAAGGACAGAATGACCGTTATTCCGAACAGGATAATGCTGTCGGAGGTTGAGGAAGTTCACGTGAGCAAATGGAAATCTCTCTCTGAAACTTCAAAGTTTCAGAAAATTCATTTTTTTGAAACAAAACACCTCCGTTGCAGGATCCCAAGGATTTGGCGCGAATGATCGCCAAGGTTTTAAAAGCGGGCCTCGAAGGATTGGTTTTAAAGGACATGAACGTTCGTTACACACCTCAATTTGCCTTTTTTTTCTAGCAAACATTGCTGAATTTTGTATTAGCGCTTTTTCCCGCCCAAATCTTTTTACCATCGATCGATATCAATGGTGTTGCAGAGTACGTACGAGCCTGGAAAACGACACTGGCTGAAGGTAAAGAAGGATTACTTGTTCGATGGGGCGATGGCGGATAGCGCAGACCTCGTCGTGCTCGGTGCTTGGTACGGCACCGGAAACAAAGGTCGACTCTCGACGCCCATTTTATTCTTCGAAAAAATAAAAAAACTCCCACTCCTTGACCTTGTTTATTTTTTTTCAACACCGTTGCGATAATAATTCAGGTGGAATGATGTCGGTTTTTCTCATGGGGTGCTACGACGATGACGCCGACCAGTGGGTGACCGTCACTAAGGTAGGACGCTGCTTTTTATTCTCAAACGATGATTTTTTCGATAAAAGATCATTGAGGTACTTTTACATCGTTTGTATACATGAAAAGAGTCATTGAAAACCGGAAGTCGATCGTTATTTCACGTTGCTGGTACTCTCGAACAAAAGGTTCACACCGGTCACGATGATGCCACTCTAGCGAGGCTCCAGGGTGAGTTGGACATGACAAAAATTGGCAAAGATCACACCCTGGTGCCGGATTGGCTGAAGGCAAATCGTCCGATGGTGCCGGATTTCGTAGCGCGCGATCCGAAGAACCAACCGGTCTGGGAAATCACCGGAGCGGAGTTCACGAACCAGGGTGTCCACACCGCTGACGGTATCAGCATAAGATTTCCTCGAGTGACGAAAATTCGCGAGGACAAATCCTGGCGCACGGCGACAACGTTGAAGGAGCTTCGCGCGCTCTTTCAAAATAGCTCGTCATCGATCGACTTTTCGCTGCTGCTGCTGGACGGCAAGAAGCGAGCGACTCTCGACGTCGACGCGGGAGCGAGTACGAGCACGAGGAGGTCGCTCTCCGTCAGTCCGAAAAAGAAGAAAAACGAGAGGATATCCGATGACGAGGACGAAAAAGGAGTCCGCGGTCGAGGCAAACCAGCCAAGAAGAAAATTAAGAGCGTCCAACGTGAGGCGGACGATGAATCTTCCGGCTCTGATGATCACGATGGAAATTCCGGGGCGGAAACGAACCCGAAAAAGCCAAAACTCGTGAGTATCTCCAATCAGCGAATTTTTGATACCTTTTGCGAATAAAAATCCCTGGCGATTCGTCAAAATTGTGCCTCTTCGCGATCGTCGATCGCGGGAATCTTTATCGAGAAATTTTGCTTTTTTTTCGTTGCTTCGTTCTCGAAATATGATTTTTCCATGACTATTTTTCGGCAAGAAGCGAGCGACTCTCGACGTCGACGCGGGAGCGAGTACGAGCACGAGGAGGTCGCTCTCCGTCAGCCCGAAAAAGAAGAAAAACGAGAGGATATCCGATGACGAGGACGAAAAAGGAGTCCGCGGTCGAGGCAAACCAGCCAAGAAGAAAATTAAGAGCGTCCAACGTGAGGCGGACGATGAATCTTCCGGCTCTGATGATCACGATGGAAATTCCGGGGCGGAAACGAACCCGAAAAAGCCAAAACTCGTGAGTATCTCCAATCAGCGAATTTTTGATACCTTTTGCGAATAAAAATCCCTGGTGATTCGTCAAAATTGTGCCTCTTCGCGATCGTCGATCGCGGGAATCTTTATCGAGAAATTTTGCTTTTTTTTTCGTCGCTTCGTTCTCGAAACATGATTATTCCATGACTATTTTTCCATCTCGAAATAAATGCAACAAGCGCGTACATTTTTTGAACGAATATCGAGGCAAAACTGCCTTGAATACCGCCGAGACCTTCGGGCATTTTGTGACGCGGGAAAATCGGCCTCCAAGGTCACAAGAAAGGCGGAAAGTCTCGATAAATCGGTTGAATTGACGATCCATCTGTGTTTTACCAGTCGCTTCTTTCGAAACAGAACAGGGGAATTTTCGCCGGCGTTCGAATTGGTTTGAGCGACCATTTTGACGATTTCAAGGTCGAGGCTCTTCGGGCGATATTGAAAACGTATCCTTTTTTGAATTCGTGAAAAAAAAAAATCCTTCCGCCGTACTTTTTTTCCTCCCGAATTTTCGATGCTCTCCGACGAGCTGGAGGTTTATTTTTTCGTTATTTTATTTTTTATTTTTTTAATTACATTTGCACGAGTCCAAACTCGTCGGCGAAATAAACGATAGCCGGTATCGTGCGTGCGGACGTAATTTCCGTAGAGCGCTGCTGGATTAATCGAGCGAGAGATGAATGTTCCACAATTTCATGAGCCCACGTGATACTCCAACGAAAATGAGTACGTAACCAGCACGTTAAAACGACGTGGTCCAGTATCATCCGAGAATATCTGATACAATCATGGTCTGACCACGTGACTGACCACAATCAAAAATCTCATTTGGAAATTAGTGGTGCGCTCGTTGTTCTCGCGTATCATATTTCAGATAAATCAATTTATTGGCCGATCAGCCGAGGCGAAATTGGAAAACGGCCTGCAAGGGTACGGAAATGCCGGGGTAAATGTTTTCCGGTTATAATTGCTTATAGGTTTTTTTTTTTCACCGCGACTGGGTCTAAAAAGCTGAAGCGAATTTGTATTTACGCGCACATTGAGATTTCACGTACCCACCGACGAATTATTTGTTTTCGATTAAATACGTCTGAACGAGGGAATTTTGAGTGGAAAAATTTTCTGACGATTCACGAATACAATAGCAGCAACAGCGATGATAAAAATGTTGAAGCTATTTTTTTATTTTTATGGAAAATGTTAAAATACGTTTGTTTTGCTTCAATTGACCTTGGTTTCCATTTTCCTTGACCAACGAAAAAAAATGTACCGTCGACTCAGTCACGGCGGTGAGATCCTCGCCGACGATGAATATTCCGGAGCGACCCACGTTTTGCACACCACCTACGACGTTCCGGAGACTATTTTACACGTGAGTACTCGCAGACTTCCGGAACACGCCTTTCGGAATGTTTCCAAAAATTTTTTCGAAATACATCAAACGATTATTGAAATTTATATATTTTGAAAAAAGACCCGGTGCTGCTTCTTGAAACCAAAAAAGTCTATGAATTTTGGGTTGATTTTTCTATCGAGAAATCGAAATGCCGTCGAGCCCTACGAACGAAAGTTCCGTTTTTTTTTCAGCCGACCGAGAACATTGAAAAGAAGGAAAAGCGTTGTTTTTATTTTTCAATTGAACGTTCATGCGATTATTTCAGGAAAATTCGACGGTACCAAAAACAGCGAGACACGTGAATTATTCGTGGGTCGAAAATTCCGCCGCCGAATCGAAAGTCCTGGACCTTCTTCCGCACGCTGTGAAATTAATTGGCGTTTACTGCGAGTGCCCCTGTCCGCATTCACCGCGTGGTGTTCAGTGAGTGTATTAACCGTTTTATCGAAGCTTTTTTTTTCGTTTCACCAAACGAACTTTTACTGTATTATCGGATGCCTTACAAGATCCTCCCATCTCATGACGCTCTCAATGATGAAACATTTTGCAGCGACGCTTCTTTGAATTAAAAATCCCTGTGTGTGTGTGTGTGTGCATGCATCATCGAGAAAACGTCTTATCAGGCTTCCAATTGATTTCTGTACAACTATCGACGATCGGACAGACGAGAAAACAGCATCATCGAAAAAAACCACGGGTCGAGGATGCTGCATCGTGAAAATCGCGTTTACCCCCCAGACGAATCGATAAATTGCATTTTTTAAGGTGTTACACCCACGTGGGTTCGTCGAAAAATCGATTTCTCAAAAAACTGCGACAAAAATCGGTCGTTCAGTTTCCTATCATTGTTTTTTTTATTCTTACATCACAGACTCGCGATAATATTTACAAGAACGCTCGAGATGTAATTCCTGTACATGCAAATTTATTTCGTTACTGCGTCAAGTACGTGTATGTTTCTTTTTTCCTTCGCTAATAAACGTGAAAACGGAAATGTCGGTTGTGAATGGGTTTTAAAGATAAAAACACGTTGGGAATCATCGATATGTATTTCGCTATTCTATCGAGTTACAGATTTTTTTTTCGGAGCAGCAACGTTCAAGCAAAATAAAACTACTGATATACATTGGCGATTCATCGTGGAAAATTCCATCGACTTTGCTGCATCTTCGAATGAAAATTTATTGTTGGAAATCAGGGTCAAAAGAGTTACGAAGATTGAAATTTTCATGGAAAAACATTTCCTCTTCTCCGGTGAAAATAAATTTCCTCAACAGCGTTACAAGAATAAGTTTGGCGGTAAAACCGATCTGGTTTCGAGCACCGCGATGAAAAAGCTTTCTCTCTTTTTTCGCTTTTAAATTACACCGAAGACATTTTTTTTCTACGCGAATTATTCTCCGTTTACGCGTACTCTGAATCAATTTTTTTTTGTTCACTACGACAATTAACATCCAAGCCACATGGAGAAAAAGGTATTGAGGCGAAAGATAACATGTATATATATAATCCATTTTTTTTTCAATAAGTGTGTTTGATAAATCGTAGTCACGTCATTACTTTCCGAAACAAGACACCGCATTAAAGGCGCACTGTTTCCAGTAGCTGCGCTTACGTTGCAGATCACCGATGTCCATTTGACTGCGCAGACGTTTTACCACCTGTTTCGTGAAGAGATAATTAATAAGCGCCGTTTCGATACTCCCATCGTCGTCGACGAGCTGAAAGCAGACAAAAACAGGGAGACGATTAATTTTATTTCGATTATACACGATTTGTCGGATCATGAAGTTCGAGATGACGATCATTGGGAAATATCGAGATAGTTGTCTCGCGACAATGTACGAAAACTAAGGGATGAAAATGAATGATTCGTGATGCGGAGCCGGCAGGAAAAATTCTCAAAAAAAAGGGCAGTTGTCGCAGAAAATGTTGAATTTTCAAAAAACGGTCGATTTTGGAGTTGAATTTCGCGGGGTGGTTGATTCATCCGCGTTACGTCAAGAGACGTTTCCCTCGAGTCTCAGAGTGATGTGGAACGTGAGAAAAATCTGCTCAGCGATTTTCCAACCATTATTCCATGTAGCTGTATACAATGTTTTTTTTTATGGTACAACCACTGACGCAATAAGGTCAGTTGATTCCTGGACCCTCCACTGCGAGGGTTGATCTTCCCCCGAAATAAAAAATATGTATAATTTCCTCAACGTGGGAATAAATATTTATAGTTTTATAGTTTTATGCACAAAATAATTGTGTATAAAACAATAAAAGTGTATACAACTGTGTTGTATATAAAACTATAAAAGTCTATAGTTTTATATCCAACTACGGTGTATATAAAACTATAAAAATATATAGTTTTATGTACAACATAAATATATAGTTCCTCCAACGACGAAATTTGAGGTTGTCTCTTCTACTCTGCCTCTTTGCTCCACTGAGGAGGGCTGAAATTTTATACGCAATGGGCCTCGTGAGATCCTTGATCCACGCTCATCTTCCCCCAAGGGAGCTGTGCTTTGCACTGTAGTAGTAGTGTATCGCTGCATCGAATATCCGTCAGTGGTCAGCTGAGTGGAAAATAGGTCACGCTCGATCATTCGTTACGTCACATTCCATCGACCCATACCCCATCAATTTTTATATCGCGCTCGTTTTCTTCCATTTGTGTGTATACATATATACTTATTACACTGTGCAATAACAAGAAGGGTTCTGTGACATTTTTTTGACATTTTTCCCCCATTCTTATTGTACCTCAAGGAGGCTCATGCGCGACTCGTGACTCGTAAAAAATATCCAAATTTTCAAGTGGCTGAAACGCTTGTGAGGATTCCGATACGAGTACAAAATGTGAGATGGCGAGGCACAACGTGTTTGATTTTCGAAAAGGATGGTAATTTTTTTTCGTACATGGAATAAAAGCGAATTATTCAATTTTATTTCATACTTTCCATAGATTTTTCCCTCCTGCGGTACCTTTCTCATCGATACGTTTTCCCCTCACCTCGCGAATTTTACGGTGACTCGAGGAGAAAAAATCCGCGTCTACATTTCTTTCGGTCTGAAGAGATATAAAAGGGGCTGTCGATATATCCTACACAAGTACAATACTTTTTCGATGGAATTGAAGATTTTATTCGATCGTTTTTTCTTCCAATGGTACGGAAAGATCGGATTTCAATTTGTATTTCGGGTTAACCTCACACGCTCGGGAGATATCGATGAAGTTACGTCGCGGCTGTAAGAAAAATATTGGTGCAATCGCCTTTTTGTCTCATTTAAAATTGCTTCTCTTCATCCACCGTTCGAGCATCGTATTTCTTTCGTTCCATTTATTTTCTTCATAATACTTCACATTGATTCAACGAAAATTGTACGTTATTTGAGACGAAAACAATATTTCCCGAGAATTGAAGAAAAAAATCCCACATGATCCAATCCCTCATGGAATTTATCTCAAAATCGTGAGATTTAAAAGATGCTGTTTTTTTCCACGCGATTATGGATGAAGAACTACCCGGAAATTAAAAATGTTATCAGTGAACGTTAATTAACGGAGGTGATAAAGCGTTGAGCCTCGAAAATCCGTTAAATGTTTCGTTTGCTCGACAAATTTTAATCCGTAAACCAAATACAATCGCAAACAATCTGGGAAAAAACGCGTTCGAAAAATCCGATGCACGTCGTTAGCGTGAATATTTATGACATTCCGCGGATGAAAAATATCGTATATTTCGGAAAATAAAAAATATCCAACGAAATATCGCAAAAATTTCTCGTTCCAGCCCTCTCCAGATTCGATCAAAGCACGACATGATGTAAGAACTGTGTGTGATACGAAAAGTGTTGGAACGTAATTAAATATACCCACGCAAATACCAGTCTACGATGCTATTTTTTCATTCTACACATCGAGTGCTGCGTTGAGTAAATGCGGATAATTTGCCGCAAGGTTTAACGTCATGAAAGTGTTATTTTATTCGTTATTGATTTATCGCATCAATATATAATAATAATAATAATAATAAATAACACGTTTCACTCCAAATATAGTTGGAACATCTCGCAAATTACACAAGTTTTCGCAAATTGCCTGGTAAACAGAATGACTGTCGCCAGACAACTACCTTAATTCCAAAGAACAAAGAAGAAGAAAGCAACACGAGGAAAAAATAGGGGAAAACGCTGCAGGAGAAATTTTCATTTCGTGCAATATCACAATTCCGTATGTGCAGGTACAGGCATACGACGGTATGGCAATTCCGGTAGTAAACGTCATACGCACACGTGGGCAAAATGATTTTCTATGGACGAGAAAATACTGAAATGAAAAGTTTTATTTTTGTTGCTGAATTTGTTTATGCTTTTACATTGATATTCTTTGCTCACCGTATCCACCACATGCATGTATACATATACAGAAATATGTATAATGCACGTATATCGTACTGTATATATGTATATTACGTGAGCAGATTCAGCGATGGGAATATAAACTCTGGCGTGCAGATAAACCCACGGATGTTCCGATACGATGCTGAGATAAACATGTGCTCCGAGACGAATCTTTTTCTCATCACCGAATGGACCTTCCACGTTCGCGAGGGTAAATACTATCGAATACATTTATTACACGAAAAACATCTCAAAACTCCGATTCTCATTGCTTTCCTGAGATGCACCCCTTATTTTCCCCATCCACATCAGCTTATGGCGTATAAAAATCCGATTTTCTTCGTATTTTCACACAGACTTTTTCACTTTCGGTTATTGCCATTTTGTTGCAAAAAAAATCGTATAAAAGCACCGTGAGGCTGACTAAAGATATTTCTGAATTTAAACGATGAATCCTGTGGGGTTTGAGGGGAATACTATCTTAAATCTAGGTCGGTTTAATGCCTTTTTTGTGTAACAAATCTTGTACATTTCGACAGAGGGATAGTAATAGTGTCTGAATGAGATGTTTTTTTTCGTGATATACAACCTACGATTAAAGGGGATGAATGCAACGCGACGAATCGGTCCGAATAATCGAATCGACAACGCTGGAATTAATCGATTGATTCTCGTTCGTGGGATCCCACGCGATATAATCAGCGGCGTCAGAGCTTTCGAGGAACTTACTCGCATATCCGCAGAGAGACCTAATTCTCCATTCACCCTATAATGACGATCAGGTTTAAATTGAACCTCGTGTTGCGCTATTTCGCGATAAACCTCAGGTTTACTAAACTTTGTATTTGACATACCAAAGGAAACGCGAGGCAACGGCTGTTACAATTTGTGGTAGTTCGGAATTCAATATCGACTCTTGCTATTTGTTTATGACGTATAGGGAATTCCATCATTTGTAGTACGCGATTAACGCGGGCTGAAATTTGTGGTAAGATTGATCAGACGAGAAAAAAAACATCGCGAGGTAGAAAAATAATGATAGGGTTTTATTTTTATTTCCTTAAGTTTATCAAAGTCCGCTTTTTTTTTGTATCAAAATTTCGAGTCTGTGAAATTACATATTACAATAAAATTATATGTTCCTTAATTTATCAACGCAAGATATCGGAGTGCCATTTTTTGGCAGTCGAAATAATGAAAAATTGTCGGCTAACTCGATGTTCGATTTTTCCTACTAATAATTATGACGATTCATCGATAGGTTGATAGGTTTTATAAATTATTGATTTTCCTGTAGGGATATGTGCGTAAAAAAATATTTTCGTAATACAATGAAATGGGAAACAAGTTTATGGAAAATTTATTTTTTCTGGGGTTGTAAACCCGAAGATCCCGTCGAATTTCGAGTGAAACCGTGCTGCCTACAGATAAGAAATAAAATAAATTGTGAATCTATTCGAAATTCCTTTTTTCCCCTATGTCGTCCGAGCGAGTTCTCTAACTGGGAGATAAATTGTTTTCTTTTTCCGTAGTTTATTTGAGGTCCCACAGCATTAGGGAGCGCGGAGGGTTCCTCGCCTTGTTGGGCAAGGAGCTTTCAAGAGCAAAAATATATTCAATTTAAATCGACATACTCAGATGATTCCCGAAGGGGTTTCCGCTCTCGGATTGTACTTGATCAAGGAAGGGGGAGAACGTGCGTGAAATCGTGTTTCTTTTTGTCCATTTTCGAATCGCTTATTTTATAGCGATGTCGATATCGAATATTTTTGCGGTGACTATTTCTTTACCTCTTATCTCTGTCATCTTGTCGGGAAATTTGTTTTTACTACATCATCCGCGCGCGTATGTTTTGTTTTTGCTTGAATTTGACAGTTTTTTTGCGTTTTCTTACTGAAATTTCGAGTTTTCGGGAAAAACTCGATGGGTTTCGTGATCAGCGGAAAATTTCCGATCGGATATGATATTGAAACATTTTAAAAAGGAAAAAAAAAATTCGACCCATTTTGGGCCACTTTTCCGGAATCGTCGAAAAGTCGAAATTTCAAATGGTCATAACTACGTTTCTATTTGTGCTACATACATTTTTTAGGGGGGTTTGGAGACGCTCTCGAGTAGACTTAAAAAATGGTGAAAGTAAAATGTCGATAGCTAAATTGCTTCACCCTCAAAATCGATGTTGAAAATCGGCGAAAAAAACGCAAAGGGGTATGTATGGGAAAATTGGCGAAAATCGAAGGTCCGCCTTTAAAAATCTGCCAAAAATCGAAAAATAAAGGTATCTCGATGAACCAAACGGCATTTTGAAGCCTCAACAGTTGCGAAGAGAACAAGCACACGTTGGGATGTCTATCTTGAGCGAACAAAAAATGGCAAACATTTTAGTGAACCAAGTCAATCCGACAAAAAATGGCGAAAAATTTTGGATCTCAAAAATGATTTTTAATGGTCTACATCGATGTATTTTTTCCTGCTGATTACGAAACTCATCGGTATTTCGTCGAAAACGCAATATTTCGGTTCGAAAATCCAATAATACGAATAATACTCAAGTAAATACAATAACACGATCGATTACATTCCACAGTTCTTACGACCGTGTTTCTTCACGCGAAACGAATATATATTTATAGAATAAATAAATACGAAAATAGTGCTCCAATACCCATTCGATACGCAAATGAATCAAATTGCGATTGCACAAGACACAATTCTATGAATAAGCGTGGATATAACTCGCTTTCATTCGATTCGATACGGACAATTAAAGAACAAATGTACAAGTTAGTTGACAAAACGTTACATTTAATTGGCGTTAATCCGGACGAGAGATGAAATCGAGAATAATATTTCATCCCTTTCACACCCCCTATAAATTGCTATATCTATATAACGCGTGATGGTTCCAGAAGCGAAAGAGCCCCATAAAATAATCGAAGTGGCGAAAGAGGGTGAGGTGCCACGTTACGTACTCATTTTTCAGGTATTAACAATTTTTTTTTGTCAAAGCAATTGTCACTCGTTGATTGTTCCGAATAATCATAAATTGGTGAATTTATAACGCAAGAATACTTCCGCAATCGAAGTACAGCTGAAAGACACTCAGCATAAGCAACACACAAGTATTACAGTCTTTTGTACACCTTTGACACCTTTGTGGTGTTCAAAAAGATCAATTTCAAAAAGATCATCAAAAAGAGCATTTGCGAGACTACCTTAAAGGATTTTCGTCAAAACCAAGTCGTGAGTATCGAATTCCGGTTGTTCGCTGAGAAAATCTTCGTTGAAAGTGAGGATATCTTCGTTGAAAGTGTGACGAATGAGATTATTCGATATCGTTGAAAAGTATATTTTCTCAAACGATACCGACGACGATCTTCGCCCATCAAGAGTATCGCAAATTCGTCGCGCAAAGATTTCTTTGATGGCTAGATTTCCAAGAGGCGAGACGTTTAACGAGGTGGCGTTATCTCGAAAACGTTATATTAAGAATAAGCTACCCATTGTTTGTCCACCCTCATTTTTTTTCAATCCAACGTTTGCAATACTCGTCGTAGCTGCTTCTTCCGTTTTGAATTACAATTTATACATGCATACAGATGTTTATATATGCAATCAATAACAAGCACAGCGTCGACACCGCAGCTTTGCAAACAATCGACTTTCGCAAAAAAAATGTCGAGTGTCTGATAACAGCTGTTTTATGGATAATGAAAAAATGGTCCACGATGTTAACGTTAAAATTTGAAAAATGTTTACTCACATCAAGCTCGTTGAGAAACCTTTCTCTGTCTCCGAGAGGAACAGCAGTTGACAGGCTTGTGACAGCGACGAATACGGCAACCGCGAAAAGTGCTGTTCTCATTGTCATCATCTTGGTGCTGAAACTGAAGTTTCAAAATTAACGGTCTCGTTTCGTTCGTCTGCGGCGATTCTTTGTCGTTTTCTTTACAGATCCACAGCAGGGACGAGCAAATTTTCATACTTTCGAAATACTCGGGGGCTGATTGCGAGTCTGACGATGAGTTTAATTTTGAATAAATTGCTATCTGATGAATTACACTTATTTATTATTTCCGCCTAAACTTTTATTTCACGAGAACGCGATCATAGTTATTTTATCGCCTCATTGCAGTAGTCGCTACAATACAAAATTGGGGTGTTAAATTATCGTTCGCTGTTTAATGCAGGGCTCTAGATGTACGCTCTAACAACCGGATCCGCGAGTCGTCGGAAGTAATTTTCTCGATGATTCGAAATTGGTAATGCATAAATTTGACATTTCCCATCATCCGCCGTGACTTCCCAGTCGCGTAATTACCGTAGGACTCGTGTGAGCCTTTCGTGATACCTACATAAGTTTTTTTCAAAACAGCCCTCTATCAAGAATATGTATTCGAAAAAATGTCTACTGTAAAAAAAGAGAAAAATTGATTCGAAAAACTTTTCCCCTGTTTTTCCCATTTTTCTGATTAATATTTTGACGATGAAGATAAAAGAGAGGAAACTCTCGGATGACTTTGGTGGTATTTTGCGGACGAACGTTTTCCCATTTTTTTTTTTTTTTTCACCGACACAGATTGTCAGATACTTACACGGCTTATCGAATAAGATCGAAGCTTAACGCTGGGATATTGCGAGCCGCTCGTTCCCATGATATTAGACTCCTTAATAGAGCTATAGACTTTTTTATGATGAGAAAGACCTCTGATTTTCGTCTACATAGAAATACTGGACCGAGCAATCGACCATCATCTTTTATATTACTCCGAAATACCTGTGCTCTGATGTGCAAAAAAGTATCAAAGTAATAGTTGACGTCTGGATTTCGTGATGAAAGTTCGAGCATGTCGTACCTTTAAAACCCTCTCTGACACGAAACTCTATCATTGCTGTTCAGAAAACTCTAATGCTGATTGTAAGCTCGTTTGACATTCTCGGAGCTTCTCGTAAAACTCGATAATCCGTACGCACGCGTACGTAATTACATCGAGATTTACTCACGTACAAGTGACAAGATCCTTCGTTATAATTCAGGACTTTGTTGTTACAGCAAGATCATTGTTTGCGACATCCATTTCTCGCACAACAGCGTCAATAACAATGTTCAAGGTGCATATATATAAACGCGAGAAATCCATTTTTCAACGATAAATATAATATTTTTTTTATATGAGAAAGATCCTCAGCAAATCATCAAATACCGGCGTTCAGCGACGTTCGAATTGGCTTTCGCGACACAAAAATGAGCTACTGGCGGAAATCAATAAATCGTTTGCACTCGTTTCAATGAAAATTGTTCGTAAACATCAGAAATCATCAAAGGGATCATCCTGAGCGATGACGATTACTCGTGATGAACGCGTGAAATAAAAACATTGTTTTACCGATGTCTGACCAATTACGGACTTATCTACTAGCTACCCTCGCCGGACAGTATCGAGTTCCTTGTTAGGACGAAATGAACACGAACGTAACGGCCGCGTCGATAATCGATTTCGAAAAAATAATATTGCGTCATCCAAGTACTTGCACAACAATTTTAACGAGTACTGCTACTGAAAACAAAAAAACTAATTGTGAACGGAATAGTGATATAACTCGATATACCGGTGCATACAGAAACTGCGTGCAGTTTCAAAAAAACCAGAATATTATTAAATGAACATTGAAAATGATTTTTCAACAAAATTCGTTTGGCGATTTTTATTTAAAAATCACATAGCATATTCATTTTTTTCTTATACATGTTTAAAAATAAAATTTTCACGAAATTCTTGCTCTCACGAGAAAACTGGTACATCAAACTTCGAAGAACAAAACCTAGTACTGTGCTGAGAGGAATTCGGAGGGAACGACGTGAGCACCGTATATGCCGTTCGAAATGACGAAAGCCCATTCACCAACACGAACTTGCCTAAGCTCCGTAATTGATCGACTGTACAAACTTTCAAATTTGCCTAAGCTTTTTTTACCCTTTACTCCGCTCGTTTTCAACATTAAATTTTCACCGGTTTTATGTCTCCGATATTATACAAATTGAAAACATTTCTGCACAAAAATGTCGCAAGTGATTAAGCTGCAAAATGCGATCATTAAAATATTGTTATTAATTATTTGCCGTTAAAAACGAAAAATTCTGACTTGAAACGTGTAAAAACCTGCACGATACGAACGGGGTGAATAACTTCGTCAAATTTCGTTAATATCGATACAGTCAATTTTCAAATATCAACAACCATTTTTTATTGCACAGAAGCTTCTTTCGCGTAACGTGTCAAAGGGGAATAACTTTTTTCGTACAGAAAAGTCTTTTTTTCGATCGATCGATCGTACTTTTTCGTACGATTATTGTACATCGAAAAACCGAACTAATGCTTGTCATTTTTTTTTCGATTGTATTTGAGACAAAATCAAGTGGAAGAAAGATTCTACCGCACTCAACGAATCAGACAACCCTGGTGAATTTATTTATTTTCAATAGATCGCTGTTTAATGAAAATTATGCAGCATCGATCTTTGTATAAATTGTATAAATGTAATTAATGTATAAATACAATTGCATTTTATTTCTTATGAAAAAAATTCTCCGTCCTAAGGTCTTTTAACGGAAAAAACACCGAGGAAAAGAATTTTGAAAAAAAAGAAATTTGGAAAAGGATCAGTACCTGCGTAGAATGATTCGCGTGTTGAGAGAGTTGTCTCCTGAGTGACTCTGACGACTCGAATTGGCTCAGTGAAGAATTGAAGATTACCCTATCAATCGTGAGAGTAATTAACGATGCCGTGTTAGTTGATAGCTGGCCGGTGTCTCGATGCAACTATGACGGAGTTTGGAAGCACGCGACCACTTTATACCCGAGCGAACGAGGGTGTCGTGGGACGATCCTGACGAGACCAACGGTGGTGGTGGTGGTGGTAGTCTAGCGATAACGAAAAACTACCCCAGCATTCCCATCGCGCGCACGAACTCTCATCCCTCCTCTAATTGTAAGATGAAGAAGCGGTCTTGCTACCAGCCCCAATTTCCCTCCTCCTCATCACTGAAACAAGCCACCAATGACCATACAGTTTTAAAGATCTTTGCAAGACAATGTCCTGACTGTTTTTGTTTTTCGATTTTATTCGACGTTTTATTTGATACCAGCGACGAAAGATACCTCCATTTTTTCACATTTCAGATCATAAACAATTAAATAAATTAATGTCAGAATAGGATTTCCGGTTCAATAAAATACGACGAAATGATCGACGATGATTGTATCGACAGGGGTGGACATTTTTTTAAAACTGAAAAATGTTTTGATTTTCTACGATAGAATAAACTACGAAAGTACGAAGGTTCTTTGTGCAATATCTTAAGGTAAAACCTTCATTTGCCTCGGGGAAACAATGACGTATTCAAACACTGCGTATTAACGTTCTGAATGAAACACATTTTTATTTAATAAATTTGCATAAATTTGAGTAAAATTCTCTTCAAGCCTCGGTACATCGGAATTCTTCGATATCGCTCCTTTCGCAGCGACACGGAGAATTTCCTTCTTGAATTACTTAATTAAGACTTTTTTTTAATAAGCCAAGGTGTAATGAGGTCTTTCCGCCGAAGGGCGACATGTCTTCCATCTGCTCTTGGAATGTTTTACCTCTTTACTTTGTACCATTGTGCTCTCCCTCGGGTCCAAACGTTTCGCTGACTTGATTACAAGCCCGAAAAGAAAAGATGGCTGGCATCCTTAAGGTGGCAAAAAAAAAAAAAAACTTGGAAGTCTCATCGACCTCCTCTGTTCTGCGGAGAGTGGAAAATCTTCGAGGAATATATCACCGACTATCCTTCTTAATCCGCGGCTTGTACTGAAAATATGGTGTTTACGTAGTACGATCGCGACAGCCCCGTTCAAAAATTAGTTTCGTGTATTTTCAGACTCTAAAAATTGAAAAAAAACGTTGATTTTCCTTTTTCAAAGGACATGCTTGAAAATGATCGATTCTATTTTTATTTTGCTAGCATGAGGGGAATATAGTGGACGACATTTTTCCAAAATTAGTCAAATTTCCGGCTTATTACGATCCGCTTTGATACTACCTTAAAACTTTTTATCTCATAAGTAAGTGGATGTGTGTGTGTGTGCGTCATTTAATAAAAACACAAGAAAAACTACTCAAGTGGCCATTTTATGTCGCAGGATTCAATATCACTGTCGTTGAAGCTCTAAAATGAGATGCTGTAATGAGTACCTTAGTTTCTTTCATTCGTACACCATCAGGTTTTCCGCGACGAGTTTATTTTCATACGCGCATTCGAAAATAAATAAATAAGAAAAAAAAAACGATTTTCTCAATAAATTTCGCGCATGCATGGATTATTACGCATCGCTTTCTTTCGCCCATCGTACTTCGTTTCCGGTTCGACGAGGATAAAGCGAAACGAACGCCGAACGAAGGAGACTGATTTTTGCGCGAGTATTTTTATTCCAATGTGCACTCGAACCGATATACGGGCATTTACAATGGAATCCACGCGCACGTACGACTCGTGGAATATAAAAACTGCATTACTCGTTCAGGAAGAAAAATTGTGTTTCACTCGCAGTCGATGCGATTAATGCGACTATGCGAGCAGGAAATGAGCGTTCCGACGAAAAACATCGACGCACATATTCCGCCCACGATCTTTACACTTTTCTCATAAAGATTCTAAATTAAAGTCTAAATAAACTGTGATCATTTTTGAGTAAACTATGAAAAATAGAATTGGGAGCAAAAACGAGCACGTTTTTCACTGAAAACTCGTAGAATTTTCTCTTGGAATTATTTCCAATCGCGCGACGTAATTTGAACATTTTCGAATTTTCATTTTCGATCAATTATTTTGCGCTGGCAACGAGATTGACGCCATGCTCATGTTTGACACGTGAATCAACAATGTATAACGCACAATGTACCAGAAATATAAGAGATTTTATCTCGCATCGAGCCCTTGGGTCTTGCTATCGTGCTGACAAGCAGAACCACGCGGTGCGAAATTGTGTCATAGACAAAACGAAACCATCCATCGACAACAATGTCTATCGTCATCGAAGTGTACCTGTGCGAGATGCGAATAAAGCAGAGAGGCTGGAGTGTGAAACACAGCAGATGAAACATTTGAGTAAATCTACAGTGTTGACCAATTTGAGTGATTCTGTATTTTTCTCATTTAGGAGGGCGAACTGTGCTCCATTACCAAAATTCACAAATACTTCCCACCGTACAATAACTGTTATACGGCACAGATTTTTATCTTATCTTTCATTCCAGGGCAGTTTCTCACTCGTGATCAATGAAAAAAAGCAGCATCTTTGGAATTCCAAAATTTTCGAAAATACGAATTACGCGAAGCTTCAAATGCTCATTTTTTCCAGCAACATTCTCAACGTTGCAACATAAAATGGGAAAAAATCTGTTTTAGACTGTCGATAGAGAGTAAAAAATCTAGACAAAAATATTTTAGCGAAAAATCACGTTCAATCATGTTTTTTCCTTCTTCTTGAAAGAGGCTCTCCGCGAGGGTACGCTTAAAAAATGTTTATAGGGTGCTGTTCTTCCTGCTGACGAAAGAAAATCTTCCGAGACGCTGAAAAACATTTTCACCCTCGGTCGATATCGAAGAGAATATTCGAGGGTTGAGCTTCAACCCTCACCATTGACTGGTGGTAGGATTCTTTATAACGGTATATTGAATGCTGCACACGATGTTTCCTCTTGTATTGATTTTTGCCGATTGGTTATACAGCTCTGGATAACTTCCGGTCGGTAGAAACGAGGCCTTGCGAGTTTTCTCCTAAACGCTTTATATTTTGATTTGAAAATTTGAAAAAAGATCTTCGATCGTACATATATTTTTCCCTTCTAATCTTCATGAAAAAAATGAATTATTTACGATTTTCCACGGAATGATCGAATTATTTGACCGTCCTTATTTTGCCAATTTATTCAGACTGCAAGAGTACCAAAATATCGATTTTCAATATGCGAGAGTATCGATAAAGATTTTGACTAAATAATCCGGTGAATGCGTTACAATTTTGCTCAACGATTCGGAATTATCGCGAATGCGACAAAAAGGAAGCTCCAAATTCTCGAATCACAATGATACAAGGACAAGAGGCACGTTTAATTGGCTGACACCCACTTTTGTACTTAACGCCTCGATAATTTATGCGACATTGATCGAGCTCGACGACCATGGTGTCTCTGTTTGCGATATCAATGAAAAAAAGTGTGAGAATGCCAAACTTTTGGCGGGAAAAAAAAGTTCTGCAACTCATTACGCGATACGCGCGATGCATAAAATGTGCCGTAGAGGGTAAAAATGTATCGCAAGCAGCAGCGACGAAACGATAAAGATCGATGAAGATAGTATTTAATTAAAATAATCCGTCGTCTAATTAACACCATTTCAGTTTTTAATAAAGCACCGTGTAAAAGTGTTTGTTTCTTCGCTCGCGAAAAGGCAAAGGTAGCCGATTCCCAATAGGAAAAATATCGTTTTTAAACAGTCATAGTTTGTAGCATCAATCGTTGTTACTTTTTATTAATTATTTCGTTGCCAAAGAGATTTCGCGATTGGATAAGCGGGATCAAAGAATAACTTCATTCATGAGCTGTCGTTATAAGCGCGATTTTTCCTTTTTTTTTCCTTTTGCCAAGCTCAGTCAAAAGGTCAGCGGGTGGCTGAGTGCTACCAGAGAAGCCTTTAGAGCTATCCCCGACGCAATATCGTTTCCAAGTTCCGTGCTATTATCCCACGAGGGTTAACCAGTCGCGTTTGGTGATTGTGTGCTTTGTTGTTCGTCGTGATTGACTTTCAATGTTGCACGAGATTTTTATTCTCGTTCTTCATCATTTCTGCTTCTCCATATGCATTTACCGTTTGTTTTACCGTCGAAATAACAATCCTCGAAAATTTATAGCTTTTATTATTTTCTTATTCGTACAGGAAAATTAATTTCTGTCCAGCCAACTGTTTGATTGCTCAACTGGTCAATTAGAAAAGTATTATTCTTCAAAATCAACTCTGAATTATAAACGAAGATATCGCAAAGTTTTTTCGAAAATCAATACAATATTAAACGTCTAATTTGTTTCGAATATCCTGCAAGTTACATCTGTTTTTCTGTGATTAACAATTCGTCTTGTGCACGGGAATAGTAAAAGCCTTCAAAAGTCAATGAATTAACGTTGAAGTTAAATTGTACTGTATACAAATTAGGATACAAACTTGCAGGACGTTTTTTTTTTATCGATAAAATATTACATGTGCAGTTAGATGGATTAAAGTTCAGACCCAGACGACGGTCTCAAGCGGGAAAACTCTCGTTCTATTAATAATGTCTTGAGCTATAAGACGGAAATCAACAAACAATAAAGGGTGGAATTCAATTGGCGTTACGAGTCGATGCAGCGTATTCAATCGATAGCAATGGAAGTCTAGAGTCTAATCGAACACCCGCATGGATTCTCTTCATGCTTATATAACCAATAGTCCTCGTAAAAATTAACGCCTTTCACCCTCTTCAATTATTACGTGGCGCCACTGCGGATCGCCAGAGATTGAATCGACGCTTCAATTCTTCAAGCGCGTAAGAACCATCTTTTTTTCTCAATATTAGCCCGAAGCCTGATCCTTTTGGAATTCCGAATATGATAAAATGCATACCAGGACGTGCATTATTTCCGGCGTTCAGATATTTCACTCGAAACCCCTTCGAATCAGTGGTTCGAGAAAAAAATGTTGGGAGTAATGACAAAAAAATCAAGTACCACTAATCTCTGCCTGAACGACAGATACTCTAGTATATATTATAATAATTTTTAATTGTTTATTGAACAAGAAAAATATCTTTATTTAAAGGGTTAATGGCATTTAAAAGTGTATCCTTTTTTTCCAGCATTGTTTTTAGGGTGTACGCTTATAATTTCGAGCATGCCAAAGTGACAAAATTCGATCGGGAAAATTGCCAGAGAAAGCACGAGTTTTTATTGTATATGATAATATTTTCGATTTTTGAGAAACTCGATAAATTCTCATTGACGTTCACTTTGTCGTCAATTAAATGTTTTCTGCGCGCAATCACGAGGTTTTTCTCGCAAGTGGGCGAAGGGCAGGAGCTAAAGGACCACCAGTCATATTCCCGACATAGATCGATGAGGGGAAATCGTAGCGTGAATGTAGGTGTTGAAAAAAATTTCCCAGCCACGGGATTGCTTGTACATTTTGGATCCGAGAAGTCTCCGATGAGTTGAGATGAAACTTTGAGCATCGTACGTCGGCAAAATAGACTTTGCACGATTTTGTTAGTTGCTCCGACATCTTTGCCGCTCAGCTGGGGTAACCGTCGAGATTCTCGTGGCTTCGAGGTCGTCAGGGAGTCTCGAACTCTGGCTCAATGAACTTTCGTAATCCAAGAACAAGAGCACGACGATTTGATACTCCCAGAGCAATCCGCGGATAAGTTTCTGCAACGATGACTTGTAGACCACAAAACTGTAAAGCGGTCAAGAGGGTCATGGCTCGAAATGAGTTGAGACGAATTGGGACACCCTGTCCATTTCCGGCAAATGTCTAATTACGAAATATAATAAGGGAGGAACAAACTCGACGACTCGGTCCATCTCAACGTTTTGCCTAGCAAAGGACTGATCGATTGATCGATAACATTTTTTTTTATCCATTCACCGAGAAATCCTTTGTGGTAAAATATATTTTTCAAACCCTCGGTATCTCGAACGACGATTTTCTCACGAATTTTCTCCATACTCATCATCTTGGCGTTGGCTGAAAAAAGTTCCGCGATTTTTTCTCAAAGTTGTCCGAAGCGATCTCGGGACCGAAGATTCAGATATTCCGCAAGTCTGACGGAGTTTTGTATGACGTCAGGGTTTAATTTAAATCCCTAAAAAGTTGATCGAAAAATCGAAAATACGTCAAAATATGATAATAGTAGGCTAAAGATGGTGGTATACATGTTTCGAGCTCATGAATATCCGTATCGAGTTTGCAGCCTCCGGGAAAAACTTGGTCCAAATTGGTAATCGGCGAAAAAAAATGTTTACGCAAAGTCCTGAATAGAATAAATATGTTACAGGGTTGAAAGAGAATCCAACGCCAACTTTTTCAAAGAGTTTTTTACGTTTCGCTTATTTCACCATAAATCCTGTAAACATATTCATCTGTATATTAGTTTAATGTTTAATTGATTCAACTAATTTGAATGTGTACTTTTTAATTAATTCAAACACCCTGTAAGTTATACGAGTTTGCTCACATTGACAGACGAGGTAATTTTTGACAGTGACTGTCGCGAGGCAACCAAGAAAAAGAAAAAGTCAGAATATATTTTTCTCGCGAGTATATTCTATAGAAAATTCCTACAGCGTTGCTTAAATGCGGAATATATATTATTCTCGAGTACCGTCAAATTTCCATTGATTATTTGTGTTTTTTTTTGTCGCCCATTCAACATTAATGCCATTGGTTAATCTATTTAATCGAAAGGTTAAAAAATGTATAAAGATCGATGGCTTTTGTGGCTTCTTACGGCGTTCTTATGGCTTTTAGTCATGAACTTCCGGCAGACTTATTATGCGTACATACCTTCTTGAACTTTACTATGGGATGTTGTAATTTGGGAACCTACTCACAATCTATTTAGTCCTCCATTCAGAGCAATCCATGGCTCCAGGGATTCGGATAATTATTTAGTGAATGAGTAGCTTGGGGGAGAAAAAAGCGGAACGAAGGTTTGTCCGTAACAATCAGTCATTGTCGAGTATTTTTGACCGCCTTTGTCTTCGCCCATGGGATTGTTAAAGTTGCCGAAATTTCTCTGTACAATCATCGAAAAGAAAGCAAAGAAGGAAGACAGCGCTGTAATATGTGTTTATGCTTTGGAGAGTATCTTTTCGCTATATTTTTTCACATAAAAAAATTTGTATTCGAGCTTTTCCTGAAAAGATACTCGATTCAGTAACATAAAGTAATTCAAAATTTCGTTTGCTTTCTGATGCGCGCGTATGTTTTGTTTTTTGCTTGAATTTGACAGTTTTTTTGCGTTTTCTCACTGAAATTTCGAGTTTTTGGGAAAAAGTCGGTGTGTTTCGAAATCAGCGGAAAATTTCCGATCGGATAAGCCTTTGAAAAATTGAAAATTGAAAAAAAAATATTTCAGCCCATTTTGGGCCACTTTTGCAGAATCGTCGAAAAGTCGAAATTTCAAATGGTCATAACTACGTTTCTATTTGCGCTACATACATTTCTTGGGGGGGTTTGGAGACGCTCTCGAGTAGACTTAGAGAATGGTGAAAGTTAAATGTCGATAGCTCAATTGCATCACCCTCAAAATCGATGTTGAAAATCGGCAAAAAAAACGCAAAGGGGTATGTATGGGAAAATTGGCGAAAATCGAAGGTCCGCCTTTAAAAATCTGCCAAAAATCGAAAAATCAAGATATCTCCATGAACCAAACGGCATTTTGAAGCCTCAACAGTTGCGAAGAGAATAAGCACAAGTCGGGATGTCTATCTTGAACGAACAAAAAATGGCAAACATTTTAGTGAACCAAGTCAATCCATCAAAAAAAGGCGAAAAATTTTGGATCTCAAAAATTATTTTTTATGGTCCATATCAATGTATTTTTTCCCGCTGATTACGAAACACACCGGTATTTCATCGAAAACCCAATATTTCAGTCCGAAAATGCAATAATACGAATTTCACCGATTAATTACTATTTTCTCATTGAAATATCGAGTTTTCGGAAAAAACTCGTCGAGTTCCGTAATCAGCCGGAAATTTCCGATCGGATAAGCTCATGAAAGCTTAAATAAAAACTAACGTCCGAAATGTCTGAGATATCATGAAACATAGACGTCATAAATAGCCTCGTGCAAGAAAATACAAGAAATCTCCCTCTTCCAGAAACTCGAAACTCGACCGGAGCGTGGATCGCGACGTTCATTGCACGCTTTATTTATTTATCGTGTTTATCCCAATTTATTATTAGTTTCCACTTACCGTCTCTGATTTTCAGAGAATACAAGCGTATTGCTCCATTGACTGGCCCCCGTCGACGCGCAGGTGAGTTTGCCTTGGATGAAAAATACACGGCTTTTCCTTCGAGTTCCCTCAGAGTTGCGCGCAAATGGAAAAATCTCAATTGTATACATAACCCAAGTTTTCGCGCCTGCGTTTCATCTCCCACCCTCCGAGTGCTCTGTCAAACTATATAGGACCGTGTTATCCACTCTCCTGCTTCACATTCCTCCTGAACCATAACCCCGAACGTCGCAAACTCGAACAAATTGATCACAAGATCGTACAATGAGTCATAATCATCAATCGAAATAAAATCGAGGGAAACAAGTATTAAAAACGATATCAAAGTAAAACAAGTCACGCAATCTCTTGCGAGTGAGAATAATAACGATCGATACGATACAAAGAAATATTAAAAATTTGTGCGTGGATACAAAGTCATTTGGCACTCGATTTCTGTCATTGATTAACGATCGATAATCATTCTCGTGGCATAATTTTATCGAATCTCAACTCGTCGGTATTACATACATTTTACACGTTGTTTAAATAAATCCAACAAGACTGCATCTTACTCTTTCCGCCTCTCCTTATCTCGCTCTTTTTCTCGCACCCTTATCGCGGCACCGACGATTTTTTTTTTTCATATCTTTTCATAACTTGGTCACCCGCTCGATCTTTCCTTGCGCGATGCAATCAGTGATTTAATTTCTATTGAAACATCATTAAATTCGCGTACAAAGATATACGTACACTGACACAAGTGCGGCAGTGCGAGCGAATAGCGTGGGAGCGTTTCTTCACAAGATCGAGTAGAAATTTGGACATGGCCGGGTCTCCGATACCGCTGATAACGATGGCGTTTCTCACTGTCACTGGCGGTATCGCCCTTGTTCTGCCAAAGCGAAATATGCCTGATAATATTCTGGATAATTATGACTATTACGATTACTCTGCAAAATTCAACGACTATCCGGTGAGTCGAGGAAAATAATATATAAAAGACGCAACGTCTGATTATCCTCACACCTTCGGAGAGTGTGAAGATAATTGTGCTTCGTTCGTTTTTACATTTTTATACACTTTTGTCTTTTTCGTGCTTTCGCAAATTCTCGTTATTATTTTTGTGTTTCTCAATGACAGATTACATTTGAATTCCCGCGTTTTATGGTAGACTACAAGCTCAAGATTTTAAGATTTTTTCGTATGTTGCGCAGCAAGTTGGAACTGTTTTCGTTAATGCAGAAAAAAATACCTGGTCATTTACTTTATTGCGGAATCAAGCACGACAGGTGTCGAACAAATGACGATTCCTGCTTTTCAATATTCAGGAAAGAGTCCAAAAAATGTTTCAATATGATTTCATGACATTTTGAGAACGTACATTTTCGCATGAGCACACAATGTCAAAATAATATTACTCGGATCGTTTGCATACAAACGAATCTCGAAAAATCGGCCAAGCTCGAGGACCTTTTTTCTATGAGTTGATTTATTTTTGAAAAATATTTGTACGAGTAATTTTCCCGCCAATATGTTCATCATTACCACTTGTTGCGTGAACGATGCATTATTCCATCGATTGATCGTCACTGAGAAAACTTGCCGAACCTTTTTTCCAAAGAGTTCGACGAATCAAAATTGTTTCGCAAACTGTTTTTTGAAAATTTCCTGTTTCGAGACGATCGAATTTGTGCTTTTTGCAGTCGGGACTTTTGTAAACTTTGAAGTGCCTCCAAAGTTTATATCGCAGGATCTCGTTAACGTAAATATCGCCTGAATTGTTTAATTATGAATTATATACAGTAAATGATCATTTGCTTCTAATGATATCACGCGAAACTCGAAATTGGGGTCGAAATTTGCAGCGAACCCTCGATGGAGCGCGATAATACATGTTTTGACAATACCGCAAACCAGCCGCATTCTGCCCGCAAATTACCACGAGTGCATACGTAATACTCGAACACACATCATCGTAACAAAATGCCAAAGCGTTACATGAAAGCTAATATGAATGTATGCATAATAAGTTTATTGATAAAAAATAACAGAGCGGAAAATTATGAACATGTATTATTTCATAATTTTCTTACGAATGCACGTCATTAACGATAAATAAATGCGAAATGAATTCATCAAAAAGAAACGGAAGGAAAATGCGTGCTCTCGAAGCGTGCTAAATACGAGAAAATCACATTTTACCAAAGTTTGTTGAATCGTTTTTTTAGTGATTCGACGTTGGTTATGTATAAAAAAAATTCACCTCGTTTTTTTTTAATGCATGATGCTTTACAAACAAATCAGCGTTAAATGTTCGCTAGTTAGTCCACTTTCGTCATTCGTATTATTTATTAGAGTATTCGCCAATGCAATATGAAAAATATTGAGGGTACGTTATCAATTTTTACTCGGATGAGAGGAAAAATTCTCGAGACAACGATCGAATGCAATATCTACCCCCACAAATTCATCAGATTCCATCGTGCCTGTATCGAAGTTGAGAATTGTAATTGAAATAATGTCGTGCGTTTAACTGCGTGTTTTATCGTGCACACCACGACAAACAAGGATAACGGTTTCGCGATTCAGAAGTTAGTTGGGATTGAATCGTTAATCGATTGTATTTCGTTGTAAAGTTCAATCTCGAAGTGATGAACGAGAGAGGAACTCGGAGAGTTCGGAGCGAGTTCGGAGTTGAGGACGATATGGTACGACTACAAAAAAAATGTATTATTTTCGCGGCTATCTTGGTTCTTCAACATAAAACAAAAATTAGACAAAAAAACGAGTGGATAAAACATTATAAATCTTCATTGTCAGAAATAAATGAATTTACTCAATTAATAATTATTTGTAACTAATATCGATTGTTTTGATGATGAATAAATATTTTCTCTATAGATATTTTTAAGAAAGCCGTACAGATCCAAAAGATCCGTATCCGAAAAGTGAAAAACGTTACCTCTGAAAATCGATAGGCTGAAAAAAAAACAAAAACCGTAAAAATTACAAAGTTTTTCGAAAAAATGAGGAAACTGTTTTTCGCACAGAATATAACGGTGTGGAATTCTCGATGCACCACACTCGGGCTCGCACTGATTTCTTTTTGATAACTTTTCGATATTATTGTAATTTAAAGGTAACGCGCTTGACATTTTTCATTCCATTAACTTTTTCTCCGATTTTCCCACCCTTTGCGAAGTGATTGAAATTTCCATTCTGTCCTTTTTTTTCTCTTTTCACAATCGGATTCTCTTTAATAGACAGTACATGGATGACGACCGGTGCTACGTGGTAATACGCCGATCGATTTAGTTCACAGTTTCCGGTATAAAAAAGGCTCCTGCATTGGCTATGGTGTAAATTGTGCGGGGAAATCGATGGAATTATCTCGCGATCTTGAGCATCGTGTTTGCGGAAATCGATGACACTCCATCGTTGGTTAGAACTCGATGAGGCAGGCTGGAATGAGCGACATTAGCGGTGGTAGCTAAACTCGAGTGTTTTTTGAGAATATACCGTGCAAACTCTGAAATCTCTCGTTGTGCACGTTGCGAAGATTAAATCAAAAAGAAAAACGGATTTCTTCGAGTTTAAGAGAGCTAAAGAGTTTGGGGAGTTTAAATTCTTGGGGAGCTTGGGATTTAACCACCCGAGTGTAATCTTTTTTTCAACCTGTTGATGTTTCGAGTAATCTCAGTCCATCGGAGGCTGTTTGTTCAGAGACGTATTTATGCTTCGGTACAAGATAAATCCGTTATTTACATTACGAAATTGCTTTTATAATCTGCATAACATTTGGAATAAAAAACTGATTTTTATTCGACTTCGTATATGTACAGTGCTGCCTGTCTTCGCTCTTTCCATCAATTTACGTAAAAAATGCCGAAAAAAACTTGACGAAAAACTTTAGCGACACGAGAAACATTATCGATTATTGGGAATCGATGAAATTGTTTGCTGAAACATGAAAAATAACTGGTTTAGAGTAAAAATCAGTGTTTGTGAGAAATGCAAATGGAGTCTGCATTTTAATTACAGTGAGTTGTTTCTTTCGAGGAAAGATTTTTTTCAAATTGTACAAAAAAACTGTTGATTCGATTCATTTTCGAAATAACTCTTTCTTAAGGTAGTTATTATCGGGCAAAGGTAAATTTGTCGAATATGCTTTGGGATTCAAAAAAATAGAGACAATCCGGCGATTTGATAATTATCGAAGAGCACACGTCAGGTTAAATTATGCTCGATTATGCTCACGCAGATAGCGTATTAGCTTATACCACTTTGCTCTTGTGCCTCCTTTGAAGTTTTGATACATCGGCAAAAGACATTCAAACAGTCAAAGACTCGCGTTCCAATTTTAGACTTCAATTTATAAATTAATTAACAAATTTGTAGTAAAAAAAAATCTGATAAATTTGTCTACAAAAAAAAATATATTCATATGCTGGCAATATTTCCGAAGATTACAAAATAATTGTAGAACTGTACGTGAAACTTTTTACGTTAACACGGTAATCGATAAAAAAAATTTAATACAATTTTGCAATTTCGCAACTAGGAGAAAAGTTTTTTTTGCAATATTCCATTCAAAGCTTTGACAATTTTTCTGCCATACATTTATTGTTGAATGTAAATCGATTTTTTGGTGAAGCTGCGAGAGATCAGCACGAAAAAGTGCATGGAATTCGTTGTTTCGTTAGTCGAGAAGAGAAAAACCGTATAAAATGTACTGACGACGAGAACGAATCACTAGGTAAGCAGCAGGGCAGCATATCAGGTGCTAACTCCAACCTGTTAACTCGATATTCATGGTACTCGGATGTCAGGAGTTTCAAACAGCGAGACTCTTACAGTTGTCATGAAATTAAATTAAATTAAGGGCAGCCATAGGACCTGATGAGAGAAAATGAAACATCAGGAAGCAAAATGATGAAATGCAATTGGATCCTGTGAAACAGATTTAAAAATAAAATTCTGCTCAGTATAAGGAAAAAATAGTACTCGAGCAGAGCGAGGAGGCTAATTCGGCTTTAGTGAAATTCAAGAAAAGTCTATAAAAATAGCTACCATAAACAGTAAATACGAGAATTAAAACAAGAGATGCGACGATTTTGTCAAAAAGTAAATTCGAGCAAAGAATATACTTTTCTTAAACTTATTTTTAGTTACATTCAGTTATTTATCATTAGTTTTTTCAACCTGCTTTTTTTCGAGAATATTATTGGAAATATTATTTTCTGCAAATTGTCATGATTATCTGCTGCATTTCTCACGTCCGTATTTTCCATTCGATATTCAGTGAGAACAATTTGTTATTATCGAAACGATGAGCTCGCTCGATCCTATCTTTTTTTGCAAAGTCCATTGCGTTATTAACTTGGCGTCGTATTTTTAACCTGGCGCTATTCATTTATCGAGTTTCAATTTACAGATTTATCCATTCACACAGAGAACAGATAAAGCCTAACATACATGTCGCACATTGGAGTACGGTTGACGGTTCAACGAGACTCGATATTCTCGCTACAATCTGTGCTTTACTTTTGTGACGTCAGTACATTCAGTCGCGCAGAGATTCTTAAGCGATAGGCCAAAATTGAAGGTTTGCCAAAGAGATAAGAAATTCGTTAAGTATAACAGAATTCGACGCCTGTCGGTAACGCTCCCTTTCGATAGAACCAAAACGGCAGATTTTATCGAGAATCACACCATGGTCGAATTTTTTCGATCTATCATTTTTAAAAAAGAAAAACAAAAATAGGCATTTACGGTTGATTTCGTTCATCTTATCGGTGATAAATGGTAAATTCGTGATTCTCATACTGCATGACGTTATAGGGTTAAGGAAGCTCGGTATAATTTCAGGTATCGCCCGAGAATTTGTCGTTGATTGAATTAATGGAGTTTCGAAAGTTTGCGCGTGATTATTATTATTATACACCCACCGGGAGAATTAGATAATATTTGATTGTCGCGTCCAGCAACTCGGACAAACTTGACGTCACACCCGACCTTCCTGACGTTCCGTCGAGGATCCCGAGGTTTTATCACGTGGGCAATATTCGGAGTGCTTAATCAATAATTAGTGATTATCGATTATTTAATCATTGATGGTTGACTTCGCGTTAGGAAAGAGTCAATATTGTCCATCGGTTTGAAAATTTGAATAAACAGACGACTGTGAAAACGATGTGGTCTGGTCGTGAAAGCACCTTAATTCTCGCCTCATCTCATCAGGCAAAGCATCGTCGTTTGAAAATAGAAATATCGCGATGTTTTTAAACCGATGTATCCTCGGATTGTACACACCGCAGCTTCACTGTGGACATTAGAATACTCGTTTGATCCTTTTTCAAAGTCTCTCGATGATTTTTTTTTTTGCAACGCCAGAACAACAGTCTCTTTATACGAGAAACGTAAAAAAAACGTACAATCCAATTGAAAACAATCAATTAGTTTGAAATTAATTTAAAACAATTAATTAGTTTGAAATTAATTTAAAACAATTAATTAGTTTGAAATCAATGAAAACAATCAATTAAAGATAGGTGGAATATTGAATTTCGATAAGAATAATATTGAAAAGTGTTGCCACACACACGTTCTGTAACGAGCGCACTGTCCCCATATTGGATAATTGCGTAATGAATTTTCCAGAGGAAATTGCTTGTTCACGTAAAAATATCGCTAAAGCATCGCTGTATTCCTAAAAATATTTGCCTGAAAAAATCGCGCCCATTTAACGTCACGATATCTCGGTTAAACTCCTTTAAAGAGACGTCAGAAAAGACACCATTATTTTTATCCATCCTGCCTCGAATCGTTCGCGTACAGCGACGAACCTAATTACTCGTCCTCGCGAAAAAAGCCAAGAAAAGAGATAACAAACCTTCGCAGAGGGACTTGAATTTCCGAAATAGCTCGTGAAAATCACCGAGCATCGATGAATACAGCTTATCGTCGCCGCTCGAATTTATAAAAAGACGTCGGTTGTGTCGTATTAAATTGTTTTAATTGAACGTTTGTCCTCTAGGGGCGAATAATTTTTTAACGGTTTCCCCAACACCTCGTATCGATTTTTAACGCCAATTCGCTTCAACTTTCAATGCGAACGTCCCTCAATTTTCATGAATCGAAAAACAATGGCGAAGAATAAAAAAGTATCTTTAATTTGCATTCTATGAAAAAAAAACATCAATTACGATACTCATTCGTTAACAAGCTTATTGCTGTGCTCTATGAAATTTGAGAATCTTTTTTTCACCGTCATCTCGCAGGATCAAGATTAAACGGATATTTCAGAGATATGCCATGTGGACAAAGGCACTTTTCTCGAGTGCCTTCTTTTTTTATCATGAATTTGAAGATCCTCTCAGAGTCGAGACGCGAGGGTAACAACGGGAAATTTTATTAGCTGTTCTCACCGCTCACCCACTTGCCACAAGAAGCTCAACGATAAAAGAGTCTCTGTTGAGTAAGGCTCTCGAAAAATTTACGACAAAACTGCTGTTTATAAATTCCGCGAGATGGATTCACCGGATCTCGATGAAAGGTTCTTTTTTTCTCGTCCTCGAAGCAATCACGGCAATCTTCTTCGTATTATTTTTGGATCAATCTCCAACTCAAATACGACGAGAATGTCAGAGGCAAAAATGTATGAGCTTGGCACATTTTCTTTTCGCAATTTCTCGAAAGTTTATCGTAACTTCAACGCAAGTCTGGTGTCTCCCCTTGAAATGACAATGGTGTAAAAACCAAAAATGTCTTACATTGTTTTTTTAAAAATTAATTCAAATCGATGAAACGTCGATTTCAGCCTGCACCAATTTAGAAATCGAGAAATCTACGGTTTTCCTTTGAATTTATAGGAGAGATTGGTGACATTTACATGTTTGACGAGATAAATTTTCTGAATTATACTTTTTCGTGATCTTACGATCGCGAAAGTTTCAAGTTCTCAGACGCGGAGATTCGTCTTTATTTTCATTTTTTTCTCAAAGGTGGTAGTTTCGAAGAGAGCTGCCTTGCTGTTGGACAGACTAATGGTGGCTCTACAAAAAGCTATCGAGGATCAAGGAGGATCCGGAGGCGATGGAATCGATACGTCGGTCGATGCAACTGTCATTCGCCAACAACCACACAGTTCAGCTGTAAATACGGGCGGGACTTCCATCAGCAGTGACAAATCCAGTGTAAACTAAATTTATCACCAAAAACAAAAAATATTGCAATTTCTACTGTTTTAGACGCACAGTAGCGAGCACTGTATCATACCTTGTACGAAGAAAAAATCGTAATACTGCTAGCACTATTATTTTCGATGGTTGTGGTTCCTGATTATTAATCGACCATTGCAGATCGATCGTCGAGCTCAGGGGAAAGGAAGAGTCTACTGGCGATGTTACTTCAACGCTGTGACATGTTTCAAGAAATAGAATATCGGGATTTCAGTGCGTGATCGATCGCGACATTTTTTTTTCCATTCTTTAACGATCTCTCCAGCTGAATACTTTTGGCTCGATGTATATGTGAGGTAATTATATAAAAATAAATATTATTCTGCAGCACGTTTTTTCAAAGGTGGATAAAGCAATTACTCTCATTCCTGACATGATGATACTTTTTGACTGTAAGTGAAATTGAGCCATTGAGAAACGACGCTTGAGCTTCGGGATAATATTTCCAACGATCGATTACCGATTTACAATGATAAATCTTTTAAAAAAAAAGGTTAAATTGAATGAATGACACAAACGTATTTCTCACCCTGCATGCGGGACTATTGTTCGATAAAGTCATTCAATATTTTCGTCACGATCGTCGAATGTATATGATTAATGATAAATAGAAAATCTCCGCTTATTGTACAACAAAATTGTATTTAATAATAATTACATGGCAAGGCAGTATCTGTTTTATACCCACGAACGAGTGAAATATTGGCAAAGATGATTGAACGATCATTGATATTAGAAGTCCTCTTTCATCTTCAGGCAGGTAAAAATATTCACGAAAAAAATGGTTCCGCGTATGGAGGATGACTGATGGAGCGTATTGGGACTATTTTTGGATCTTTCCCCCCTCCATTTGAATGCTACTTTTACAAAAAAAGCCTCTTACATACCGAATCAATGTTTTTCCACGATTTGCACGCCGACGGAGTGGCGAGTGTATTTGGCTGATAATACGATGGTATTATCGTTATTTTTAATTTATAGTATTATTTACAGCAACAGTGACAACAGTAATACGATGTAATTACTCCCATCAGTATTTTTTCCATCATTTACGTCACGATAAGAGGAGGTTTCTCTTTGCAACACGCAGTGTGGTGTGAAATATTGTAAAAGTGAGAAACCTTTCCCATTCTTTCGTAACGATAAGTGATAAAATAGAATGAGAAGGGCACAGGAGGGATTTAGGGGAGTGCACAAAGGCCCTGAATTATAGGAGAATAGGGAAATCGTCAGCGAACGTTCACAGATGTAACGCTATACTTTCGTGACTGGGAGATGAAAAAATATTGCAAAGACAAGGGAGATTAAAGTACTTCGAGTGATTTACCTGACAGATGGGAAAAAAATTAATGGCTATGGACCTACGACCATTTTGTTTTTCAAATAGGAATTCCGTTTCCTCTTCTTTGGAAAGAAAAAATGTTGGAGGACGTGAAAAGAGAAATAACGCATCGCAATCTTGTCAAAAACAAATCTCCAAAGTAGCACAATTCTGCTGTGTACCAGCATTGCCAACGTTATTGTAAAATTCAGTTTAAACGATTGAACGTAGAATGCAGTCATTTAATATTCATAAATGATCAGATCGCGTGTCGGAAGGAAATACGGAAAATTAACAGTATCACTATCACGTTTGTACGAACTGTGTAATCGAATATTTACCCAATTTTGGTCAGCTCTAAAATTCCATGTGCAGTTCTCGCGCCATGAATAAGAAAATTAAATAGAAATTACCAACTTGTGCACCCAGAATGGACATCCCGTTTGCCCATAAAATTGCCACTCCGATCTTCAACCTCGGGAAACCCTCAGGAAGATTTGCAGGTCGAAGATTATGCTGTCATTCTTAAGACCTGTTGATTTTATACTCGCATATTGTGGCAAACCTAAAAAAGTTTCCTTTTTCTCTCAACTGCCCATATATAATCGCTCAGTCATTATTAAAGTACGTTATTCGATACCCTTTTAACCAAGCACAACTTTAACCGTTTATACAAACTGTATAAAACAATAGAAATAAGGAACAAACAATTGAACTTTCCGCAAAGTGAATAATTGATAAAAGTATAGCGTTTGATTACCTCCGAAACAAGTGCCCTCATTCCTTCCGGTTAGTTCCACTCCGAAAGCCCTGCGGGACCGTTATACCTGCAGAGATCGCAGTAAAATTTCGGCAGTCGTCCCCGACCCGACGATCTACCGATAAAATTCAGCATAATGGCTCAAAGAGATTAATTAGCGAATTAAGTAATTGTGCGAAATTAATTAATTGAATTTTCTAATTCCTATAATTGCGATCTGAAAAAGATGATGAAAGATAGTGCGAAATATGTATCGTGTGAAAAGTTCTTGGGGCGTGAGATCATCACGTTAAGGATAGCTGGCGTATATTCCTTGGACTCCGTTTTTGACGATAAAGATCGGAAATCTACGATGTGGGAAACAGTGGCTTTTGCGATTGGATTGATTAATGTATGTATCGTTGCGTGGTTCGAATTCATGATGACGATTGAGGTATGGGGCAAAGAATCCGAAAACATGATTTTGGCATCGTCAGCGGTGATATCCGGCCTCATGTGTCTGCTTAAGGTACCGATGTGTTTTCTCTTTACTTTCTTTTCATACAAATTCGATGTTTTTTTTTTTTTATATTTATACAAAGAGGATAATTGATATCATTGATTCTCAGAATCTGAAAAACTCTTAAAATACCTTTCTCATTGTCCATCTTGGTTGTTCGAAAACGAAGTTTTTTTTTGTTAGAAACAAAAATGGCGATCAATTTCCAAATTCGTTCTCTCTCTCTCCCTTCTTTCTGCCCCTCTCTCTCTCTCTCTTGTAATCATAATTATTGAAAAAAAGTAATTAAACAACAGGCGGTAAATAAAATTACGAGAATAAAGGACGCCAATCATGATGCCTCATTTTCTTCTCGTAGGCATTCTCTTTATTTTCGTGTGCTGCGCATCAATTTGTTTCATTTGAGTTTCGTTCTCATATAAAGATGACTTTCCTTTAATTACGGCTTCATAAAAATGCTCCGAAAAAGAGGGCGATTTATATTCAGCTGGCCAGATGAGAGCTCCTGCTCCAGCCACGACCTCACGCCGGCGGTGGTCCGGCCGCAACTGACGGTATCGCGTGCGCGTGTGGAATCGCGCTCCCGCGATGGACCGCCCGACTGCCCAAGATCTCAAGTTCATGAGCATTCAGAATTCTTTCAACACAAATGTTCAATTAAATAATATTAAATAAAATTCTACAAATGTCAAAAAACAAGCTATTGAACGTACAGAGAGAGTGGTAGTAGCAGTACTAGTCGCTGCCACGATTCTTAAAAAGCCTTATTGAACAAATCCAAAGGCATTATTATCAAAAACAATTTCCCAGCCTGATGTCCCTTTCGGTTCTCTCGTAAGCCACAAATAATTGACCCACTGGTAATCATCGAATCAGCCATCGAACATAATGTTCTATGACGAATTACGCAAAAGATCCTGCGTCGTTTAAAGTTCCGTTTACCGCCGATAAGGGTTTCAGGGTATGGTTTTGCCGGGAAAATCTTTGGGAAATTCTGCGATACCTGGTCGTGGCCTGGCGAGAAGCCCACTGCCGAGGTGGGATTACAGCAGACGATACCAAGATCGCTCGGAGAACTTACGACCTCGGAAAATTGTACATTGTAATTATTATATCAGGCTGCATATCTTACGGCATTCGACCATATCTGTGAGGATAATACCTGTACAAAAACGTCACATTTGCACCTGATTTTATTAAATATTAAAATAACGAAAATTTCTTTTTATTCACAGACGATTGCTCCAATTCCACTGGGACAAAACAGTGCAAAGCGTTCCCTATGATTACTCAATAACGGTTTGTCCAGCGAGGTATCCCTGGACAATTGAAACCATAAGCTCGTACGTAGCGTGCATTTCTTGGGAACAATTCGTCATTGCTTTCGTTGCACTTTACTCCATTGCTTCGGACGTCACCTTCGCCCAGATTGCGACACATGCCGAAATTCAATTTCGGGTAACTGATGCTCACTCGTCAAAATACTTTTACATGGACCACCCCCGGTCTCCTGTTTTTTTCGTATTTTCGTAATCGTATTTTTTACAAAACTTTCCACCCTGTAGCGATGAAAAATTGCGTACACACTTTGGAAGAAAAGGAGATCCTTCCCAGCCATGCATTGTCGTACCCTCTTTCTGCCTGGGTGTTTAATACGTTATTTCTCATTTGGACAGGTATTGTGTCGTGATTTGAAACATGTGACGGATCCGCGCGATGATCGCGAGTCAATCGACGAGAAAGAATATATATCTCGATTATCCAGGATTGTCAAACGCCATTGTGAATTATCCAGGTTGGAAAAGGACGTTGGTCAAAGTTTTCGAAACATTCGAACGAAAAGTCGATGACGAAAATCTTGTGGGAACATCGAAAATACAGGTGTTGTTGCGAATCTTTGAATTTCAGACGGTGCGAGGAAATTCAGCAGATATTCAATCCGATTATGCTAATTACTTTAGTACTCACCGGAGCCAATATATGCTTCTGCACTTTTCACGTGCAAAAGGTATTGTACAGCGAGTAATAACCATTTACAAAATCAATAAACGATGTATTTCTGCTTGATCGTCATCATTGAACAAATTCTAACGCAGGCGGATTTATATTTTGCAAAAAACCCTGGCAGTCGTGCAAATAAAAGTCCATACTACTACGTAGGCGGAATTATTTTGAAAAATGCTCACATATGGACAATTAACCATGTCTTTGCTTCAAGATATCGCAACCAAACATCTTGAAGCAAAGACCAATTTCAAAAGCTATAGTTTAAAGCGAAGTTTCTTCGAATAGCAAGCTATCAACGATGGATCTTATCCAATTGTCGTTTAAACAGGAAATATCCAATGGGAATTGGGCCGAAGTGGTCAAAACTTTTTGTCACGCTGCTATTTTGGCCATAGACAGTTTCATATACTGCGGCTATGCTGATAAACTCTCTAAACAGGTGAGAATAGGAAATAGTATCGTGTTGCACGTCCAGCAATGAAACAAGATGATTTCAGACGCGGGAAAAATTGGCATCACGCGATAAGCGTAAAAAGTTGTATTTTTTCCTGCGTAATTAATTTATGGCAAAGATGCTGAGACGACGCTCGTCTTTTTATTCGTTTTGATCAGTCGAGTCTCCTGGCTGAAGCTGCATACGAGTGTGGATGGACCGAACGTAGCAAAGAATTTAAGATTATGTTGCACGTAATAATGATGCGATCGCAGAAGCCCTTTAAATGCACCGCTTATAGTCTCCTCAGAGTCGACCTGGTCCAGGTCACTAGAGTGAGTACATTTTTTTTTCTTATTATTCATCGAAGAATTTCCATCAAAGGGAGTACCTATACATTCGTTTTATTTTTTTTTCTGTGCAGATATTCAAAGCAGTGGCCGGTTATTTCACGCTTCTCAAATCATTAACGTAATTCGAGAATTTATTACCGCACCGGTAATTGAACAAAAATTGAATACGAACATTGTGCGTGCTGTTCCATTGCTCCTGTTACGTGGCGGGCTAAAACACCACCCTCGTTTTATTATTTCAATCCACACTAAAAATCCTCTCAGATTTCTTTGGTGACCTCTTTCCCAATTTGTCCACGTTCTCTCTTGTCATTCCTAACTGTTTTGAATTGCCGTAGTGGCGTGCGTGAAATGTATATTCCAGAAAATAAAATCGTCAAACATTTGACGTATATTTGTTTGGATAAATTGCCGCGTGAGAAATTTTATTATCTTTTTTATAAAAAGATGATGAGGAGATATAGATCGAAATGATCGAAATATCGAAATATCGCATGCTTTGTTGTCGTTTTATTCGTTTTGTGATCGGTCTGTGATGAGCGTAGCCGCGAAATTCATGCAAGGCTGTATTCGCGCGGTTTTTTATGCTGTTTTTGACAGTTGTCGACTCGTGACATTAATCGCGGTTAGCGAAGGTTATAGTTCTTCGATAATTTATTCTGTGAAAAAGAAATCATCCATATCGAGTGAGTAAGAGTACTATATTTCACAATTGAATTTATATTGTACTGAGAGAAAATGAGAGATAGTCCGGGAGAAGGAGAGTGAATAAACTAAACTAGCTTCTCTTGCACATTTTTTCAAGCGAACATTTTTCTCCCTTCTTTCTCCCTTGCACATTAATGTTTTATAAAATTTACAAGAAATGATTCTTCGATCAGACGATCTCCCGAGAAGCGTTTTCCTTCAAAGTAGTGGCAGATAAAAAGAACGATCGACAACTCCATCAAAATTGAACCACGCATAGAGGAAACAACTCTAAACAAGATGCTTCATGTCCGGTTCCCGGAAATTTTTGTTCTACAGCAATGTCGGGCGGGTAAGCAGTCTCGCAGGCGTAGTACTACCGCTCGACGCTGGCCCGGAGAAGCTATCTTTCCGCTCTACAGCAATGTCGAGCGGGTAAGCAGTCTCGCAGGCGCAGTACTACCGCTCGACGCTGTAGTACTCGACAGTAGTAGCAGATGAAAAGAACGATCGACGACTCGATCAAAATTTAACCACCCATAGAGGAAACGACTCTGAACAAGATCCTTCATTTCCGGTTGTCGGAAATTTAGCTTCAGTTTTTCCCCTTAAGGGTAGCGGCAGATGGAAAGAACGATCGACAACTCGATCAAAATTTAACCACGCATAGAGGAAACGACTCTGAACAAGATGCTTCATTTCCGGTTGTCGGAAATTTAGTTTCAGTTTTTCCCCTTAAGAGTAGCGGCAGACGAAAAGAACGATCGACAACTCGATCAAAATTTAACCACGCATAGAGGAAACGACTCTGAACAAGATGCTTCATTTCCGGTTGTCGGAAATTTAGTTTCGGTTTTTCCCCTTAAGGGTAGCGGCAGACGGAAAGAACGATCGACAACTCGATCAAAATTTAACCACGCATAGAGGAAACGACTCTGAACAAGATGCTTCATTTCCGGTTGTCGGAAATTTAGTTTCAGTTTTTCCCCTTAAGAGTAGCGGCAGACGGAAAGAACGATCGACAACTCGATCAAAATTTAACCACGCATAGAGGAAACGACTTTGAACAAGATGCTTCATTTCCGGTTGTCGGAAATTTAGTTTCAGTTTCTCCCCTTAAGAGTAGCGGCGGACGGAAAGAACGATCGACAACTCGATCAAAATTTAACCACGCATAGAGGAAACGACTCTGAACAAGATGCTTCATTTCCGGTTGTCGGAAATTTAGTTTCAGTTTCTCCCCTTAAGAGTAGCGGCGGACGGAAAGAACGATCGACAACTCGATCAAAATTTAACCACGCATAGAGGAAACGACTCTGAACAAGATGCTTCATTTTCGGTTGTCGGAAATTTAGTTTCAGTTTTTCCCCTTAAGGGTAGCGGCAGACGGAAAGAACGATCGACAACTCGATCAAAATTTAACCACGCATAGAGGAAACGACTCCGAACAAGATGCTGCATTTCCGGTTGTCGGAAATTTAGTTTCGGTTTTTCCCCTTAAGGGTAGCGGCAGACGGAAAGAACGATCGACAACTCGATCAAAATTTAACCACGCACAGAGGAAACGACTTTGAACAAGATGCTTCATGTCCGGTTTCCGGAAATTTTTGTTCTACAGCCATGTCGGCACAGTACTACCGCTCGACGCTGGCCCGGAGAGGCTATCTTTCCGCTCCACAGGAATGTCGGGCGGGTAAACAGTCTCGCAGGCGCAGTACTAACGCTCGACGCTGTAGTACTCGAAAGTAGTGGCAGATGAAAAGAACGATCGGCAACTCCATCAAAATTGAACCACGCATAGAGGAAACAACTCTGAACAAGTTGCTCCATGTCCGGTTTTCGGAAATTTTTGTTCAGTTTTTTGAAAATTCCTTGCTTTCCACAATTTGCTACTTATGCCGAATTATAATGTGTTCTCTAGGGGGCTATACTTGATTCAAGATGGAGCACTGCAGCGCGAAAATGCAGCCGATCGCGCGCGTGAGCGCGCGTCTCTTATCCCTAGTAAAAAGTATAAAATAAATTAAATTTATTATAAAAAGTATACTTGCTATAAAAAGTACTTGGAGTACTTGAATCTAAAATACTCAGTCACGGATTTCGCTTTCCACGATTTTCCAAATTCTCTGATCCACCCGAACTTCGTCATCACGGGAGAACTCGGCAAATAATCTTGAAACTCTCGAGGACTCATCTATAGCGATGTGCTAAAAAACGAGCATGCGCCAACGTACTTGATCATCAATTGCAGGGTGGGTGATCCGATAGAGAATTTATAAATAATCATAGAGTAAAAGTTGCAGACTCCGTTCGATGTAACAGCGAACCCGTCATTACAGGTGCCACTGTGACGTTTGTTCGTCAGAGGCAGCCTTCCTTCATGGATTATTCAATTATCGACCGAAATAGGAAAAGAGTTGAAGAATCTAGAGGTATAGTTATTTAACGTTATTACGGTTCCTTGGAACTATCATGACAGCCGCCAATTTGCCTCCAACGACCAGCCAATAGCGTTTGCGCATCATCTTCGTCCAGAAAACTGGGAATGATCGAATCCGAACGCGCGGGAGAAACCGTCGGGGTCCTCGGTGAAGACGCGACGTTTTTGCCTTTTAAAGAATGTGTCGGTCGCGATATCGGAGTAATGCGTCTCGCTGGATTGTATTCTATGGACAGTGTGTACGGTGACAAAATCGCGAAATCCTCAGTTTGGGAACTAATCATATTCACGATAGGCATACTGCACATTTGTTTCGTGGCATCGTGCGAATTCCTCACCATCACCAGGGTATGGAGCGACGATCCGAATTACGCGATAGGCAGTTTCACGGCAATGTTTTCGGGCATCCTTTGCGCCGTCAAGGTACTACATATTTTCGTTTCGTCTTTTCTAGCACTCTGAAAAAGTATCGAATTTCTTATTCGAAACGTATGAAAATTATTTTAGATTTTGTTTCAACAAAGTTCTCGCCTTTTTACTCCAATTATTCATGTTAATTCGCGAATTTAAGGGCATGAGACTTTGGTTTTGGCGCGAGGAGTTTCGCGAATTGTTGCGGTTTTTTGCTGTCACGTGGGAAAAATCGAAGAACAAGACAGAAATCGGTGAGCAGAACGCCCAAACTGCCATTGGAACTTCTCGCGTGACAAAAAAGTATATCATCATGGTATTCGTACTCGTCAGCAGTTACGCTGTACGACCGTACATGTAAGAGACCGGAATTCGTTGCTATGTTTGATAAACAATAAAAATAAGGAAATTATTACGATAAAATTGATACCCGCTTAAAACGAAGGTTGAATACGAAATCAGAACAAAACGCTGATGCGCAAGTCGTTGACGCGTGAATGAACTAAATGACGTTTCTATTCATAGACTTTTACTGCATTATTACTGGCACGAGAGCGCGTTGAATGCATCTTACGATTACACCGTTACGATATATCCAACAACGTATCCCCTGGTGACAACGGAAACGATGATCAAGTACATTCTTTGCGTAACTTGGGAACAATTTGTCATTATTTTCGTCGCGCTTTATTGGATGTCGTCGGATATCATGTTCGCCCAGATTACCACGCACGCAGCTATTCAGTTTCGAGTAATTGGCAGCTACGAAGTAACGTTATCGCAGCATTTAAGGAGCTGCACCAGTCACTTCAGAATCAATCAAACTGCTCGATTTTTTTGCTTTTTTCATCGTCAAAAACGAATGGGGAATTTTTTATTTTTATTACTGAAGGGTTCGATATTGTTTAGATCATTCGATGATTAACCAGAATTCAAAATAATGAATATGATCGAAAAAAATACGAATCGTCGTCGAGAAAAGATTTCTGCTGCGAGATTATAGTAGTTTCGGAAATGAAACTTTTCACAGATTTTTTTTCATCTATCTGGATAATAATTGTTTATAATTTTTTTGTCTCTCACTCTCCATGTTATTGCAATCTCGATCGTGTTCTCTCAACAGATTTTGGGGCACGATCTAACGTACATAACAAGGGCCAGCGATAAAGACGATGCGAGAAACGAAAAATTACTGATCGATCGAATAACCGCGATCGCAAAACGACATCACGATCTTCACAGGTATGACAGGCATACAGGTATAACAGGTATGAGGTGCCAATTTTTCTCGACATTCGAGATACTTCGGTAACGTTATTTTTGCAAATTTACGTATATAAAATTGTCAGTACGTGTTGACTCGTGTATATTATTTATTAAATGCGTTTGATTGCGTATTCGCAAAAACAAATTGGATAATAAACGGCGAGGGACTTACTTTGATATAGATATTGCGAATTGGTTGAGAGAATATACAATCCAATAACATTTTTGACGATGTTGCTTACCGCTGTTAACATGTGCTTCTGCGTATTCCGCCTTGAAAAGGTGCGTCACTGGCCGCATTTCTCGCCACTTCTTTTCACTTTCGTTCAAACAAATTGCATCCATCTTACCCAAATTCGATCTCCATAGTGGTAAAAACCGGGGCTAAAAGTTCGACATTTCCGGCGTCGCGAAAAATAACTGGAATAGCCTGGAGAAATTCCCTCAATCGGTATCGATCTTCGATTATTGAATCAAAGTGAAAATAACGCCTTGTTTTTGATGCAACGAACTTTTTCTCGAAAAAATCGCGATAAAGAAAGATGCTCGGGATGAACTTCAAGCCCTGGTCTTCTTTATAGAATTTACCACCGACGCGTTTGCAGCTCGTTGTGGTGAAAGAATTTCGTGTCGAAAGATGAAATTAATCACATTCGTTGTACAAAATTTCGTTATCCCAAGGAACTGTCGAACGGAAATTGGGACGAGGTGACAAAGTACCTGTTTCACGCTGTTACACTCATCGTTCAAGCGATCATTTACTGCGGCTACGCCGATAAATTGACCCAGCAGGTGGGACATTGGGTGAGACGAATTTTCATCGACTGGCAATCGAGTCCGATTTTTGTATCGTTTTCACAGTCGGGCCTGATATCGCAAGCTGCCTATGGCTGCCAATGGGTGGAACGCAGCAAAAATTTCAAGGTTCTATTGCACGTTATCATGATGAGATCGCAGAAGAATTTCGAATGCACCGCGTACGGATTTTTCTCCGTGAACCTGAATCAGATAACTGTCGTAAGTTTAGCAATGATTATCCCCTCATTTTCGTACGAAAATCGAATCAACGGTGGTGTTTTCGAACCGGTTTTCCCTTCTCCCCAGATCGCCAATACAGCCGCAAGTTATTTCGCACTTTTGAAGACGGTGGCTTAATCGAGGCACCGCATTTCGAACGAATCCACCAAAATGTCAACGAAAGAACGCAACAATTTTCATAGACTCCTTTCGCTCCGTAATGAATGGATTCTGTATAAAATAAACACTCGGTTAACAACCAGCACTGTATAAAATACAATTACGACAATCAATGATATTTCAGTCTTGTAGCACACAGAATTTATGGCACTCGCTTTTTCTTCGAGTCTTCGAAGCACTGTCAAAGATACTTTACAAGCAAAAACATTCAGCATATATCCTGAAAAGAAGATTTTTCGTACAGCAATAAACGGAAATAAATAAACATTTTTCTGGGATCATTCAGTATCGAACTGCCAGTGGATTCTAGATCATCATTTTCGGTACTGTATTGCCGTGTTTCAAGAATAATTTCTGCAGGTTTGATACGATAATACGAGGTTTTGTTATTTCCATCGCTCAAACCACGTAATCGGAAAAAAGTTGAGTGCAAGTTGGAACGCACGGTGAGCATTGCCAATAAGATCGCGGACCGAATAAAACACGCTGAACTATGGAGGGTGTAATCATAAGCCGATAAAAAGGGTGAGGGAAGAATAGAATGCTTTTCGCAATCGTTGGCTTCCCGATGTAACCCATCATCTTCTCTTTTTCATGCAACTTTTTGTGCGATCCGATCGTTGCTCCATAGCCTATAATTTCATGAAGGGTTGTTCGAAAACTGCTCATCGATACGCGCATGCTTTTCACCGTCAGTGACATGTCGTTGACATCCTTCGATGTATATCGTGCGCGTGACGACATTTATACCTTTAATATCTTTGTCCATTTCCGTTCGTAGCCTCGCAAAAGCGAATTCTCCGATGATAAGACGCGAACCGTTTTTGACAGCGCGATCGTACAGCCGACTTTAGATCCGCTTTCGGTAACTCGCGTAACATTTTCGAAATTCGCTTCAATTTTTACACGAAATTGCTGGTTTCAAGGGACGAATTGTACGCTCGCCATTCTGGGGTCAGCATTCTCGTTTTATCTACTTTAGTATCATCAAGGTGGTATTGCACATCTTGTAAGTACTATTTACATATTTTTATTTATCAATCGTAGACGCTGTTACTTTGTAAAAAATACCAGCAAAGTTCCATTTTAAGGAAATTATTGAACGTTTCCAAGTTTTTAAATTAAACTATTACTAATTGAATTATTTTAAATAACAGTTCTTGGACGGGTAAATTGGAATGCGTTGTTTATGTCAAGCGGAAGAAGAATTCGCTAACTAACGTAAAACAAATGATCATTTTCTGCAAATTTTTTTGACACAAAGTTAAAGGACCCTTTTAGTTTAGATGGCAGTACCGAGAGGTTGAGTGAGAGACAATGCTTGAAGGGGACTCGAAAGTAGTCACTTTCGAAAATCTTCTCCGGCGTGATGTGAAAATATTGCGTCTCATTGGATTATACTCGATGAATACTGTATTCACCGATGACCATCAAAAGGCTGAGATTTGGGAATGGATGCTGTGTCAAATTGGAATGTTGAGCATAACATTCGTTATGTGTTTCGAAATTCGTAGGGTCATTGACGTATGGGGGGAAGATCTGAATGTAATAATCGACATCTCGTCAGGAGTGGTTTCCGGTATTTTCTGCGTTATCAAGGTATAAACAGTTTTTATTTATTTTCTTGACCATCCAACTTTTTATACAAAAATATATTTAACACCGCGCGTTGCGTTTAATATTTGCCAACGTCGGGAAAAAAGGACGAGTATCTTCGTTCAGTTGATCGGAAGGTGATCGTTAAACGAAAATAACGAAATTTGAATAACAACTGTTTTTTTGCGTTTTCTCATCGAAATTTTGAGTTTTTGGGAAAAAGCCGGCGTGGTTCGTAATCAGCGGAAAATTTCCGATCGGATAAGCTAATGAAAAATTGAAAATTTGAAAAAAAAAATTTCGACTCATTTTTCGCCACTTTTCCAGAATCCTCGAAAAGTCGAAATTTCAAATGGCTATAACTTTGGTCCAAATTGACATATATAGATTTAATGGGGGTGTTTCGAGACGCTCTCGAGTAGACTTAGAGAATGGTGCAAGTTAAATGCCGATAGCTACATTCCTTCCTCCTCAAAATCGATGTTGAAAATTCGCGAAAAAACTCGAAAGGGGTGTGTATGGGAAAATTGGCAAAAATCGATCGTCGGTCTTTAAAAATCTGCCAAAAATCGAAAAATCAAGATATCTCGATGAACCAAACGGCATTTTGAAGCCTCAACTATTACCAAGAGAATAAGCACAAATTAAAGTATCCACCTCAATCAGGTAATTGTGCTCAACGATTACAGTCAGTTACTGTATTTAGCACTTGGCAAAATTCCGTTTGCTTCCTGATGCGCGTGCATATTTTGTTTTTGCTTGAATTTGACAGCTACCGGATTTTGACAGATTACATTACATAAAAAATTAAGGGGCTGCAGCGCAATCACGCGTGTACCCATCCCTAGACCTATCATAAATTTCTATTGTTCTACCGTATCCCGTGAAAGGCTCTGAGACTCTGTTTATGGCGGACTGAGCTTTACAAACTTCTACGGGGCTTGTCAATTATGTGGGACGAGTCAAATCGTCGTCGTGTGAAAATCAGAGAAGAAAATACAAAAACTGCGACGGACACGTGTCACGTGGGGAAAATGATTATTATCATGGTGACCATGCTTTGCGTCAGTTTCGCCGTACGACCGTACATGTGAGCAAATTTATACGTAAAACAAAAGTGATTTTAACAATACAACCGCGAAATTCAACTCTTTGCGGTTTTCGAGGTCACTGAATGCCGTAAGAAAATATCGTTTTCTGGATTTTTTTCATTCGTAACATTTAAAAACCGGGTTAAATTGAATAAAGACTACTTAAACATCGGGAAGAATTGTCTAAAATAAAGATAGCATTGGGGAATGCCACCACGCCGCAAAAAGTTGATGCAAGTGTCACTAATAGAAAGTTCGTTTTTATTCCCAGATGTTTATTGAGGTACCAATTGTATGGCAAAGTTCGAAATGGATCGTATGATTATACAACGACGATGTATCCAGCAGCCTATCCATGGTCCACTGCGTCACCGTTGAAATACGCAGCATGCATTTTTTGGGAACAATTTGTTATTATTTTCGTTGCATTTTACTGGATGGCCTCTGACATTATGTTTGCCCAACTGACCGCTCACGTGGCGATTCAATTCCGAGTAAAAAAGACACCGTCAAAAAAACACAAATACTTGTCTGGTTTTTTTTGCTGAAAATTCAGCATTTCAAGGGATTTTCTCAAATGTTTCACGAGTGTGTGACTCTTTGTTTTGAATTTTAATCACGCTCTTATCTCTTCAACAGGTACTCTGGCACGATTTGGAAACTGTAACGTGCGCTGACGATTATCGAGAGAAAAAAAATGAGAGGATTTTGATCGATCGACTATCGAAGATCGTCAGTCGACACCGCGATTTATACTCGTTAGAAAATCTTCAATCTAGATTCACAATCGATTAGCGACGTTGTTGATGATTCAAAGTTAGATTCAGAATGAAATTCACTCTGAAATATCATTTTTTTTACGTCGAGGAAAACAAAGCTCTAATCGCAGAGATTTCCTTTGGACAACTGTATGATCTTTTTTTTATAGTTACTGCGATACAATTCAGAGCATTTTCAATCCAATATTGCTCCTGACATTGATCCTCACAGCAGCTAATATATGCTTCTGCGCGTTTTTTCTTCGCAAGGTGTGTCGTTTGTACAGCATGATATGCTTTGTTATCACAAACCCATAAAGATGATTATTTTTTCCGTTACTTAACTCGAATGCGACGACAACTTTCATTACCCATCAAAAGTCCAATTCGATTCGACGCTGCTCAGACTCGCCATAAATCGCATATGAAAAGTCACGGTCTCGATTAAATTCTTGAGAAACCGATTTTTTTCCACGGTCTTGCAAAAAGATGATGAATAGTTGCACACGCTTTAAAATAGTATAAAAACAACAACGCTAGCATCAATAAAGTTTTACAAAGATCTTTGACTGATGTTAACAACGGGTAGTTAAAAATTTCAATCCGCCATTTCTTCGCAGGAAATAATGAATGGCAATTGGGAAGAAGTCATGAAGAGTCTTGCTCACACGGTTTCCGTTATCGTGCAAGCGTTAATATACTGCGGGTACGCGTATAAATTGACCGAGCAGGTAATGAGAGCAGAAAACGATCGTTGGTACACAGATCCAAAAGACAGAGAAACGTTTGTTTTTTTTTTTAATCTCTCGTCTGATACATCAGTCGAGCCTAATGGCTCAAGCCGCTTACAACTGTGAATGGACGGAACGCAGCAAGGAATTCAAGATTATGTTGCACATGATATTGTTGCGATCACAGAGACCATTTCGTTGCACTGCTTATGGAATATTTCAAGTGAACTACGACCAGATAACTTCAGTGAGTACACTGTCAATTTACCTCCAGAATGCAGCTTGTGCTTCGCCTCGACGAACAAACGTCATAAATCTTCTCTTTGCCACAGATTATGAAAACAGCTGGAAGCTTTTTTACCCTTTTACAATCGTTCGCTTAATTCCAGTGCAACTGAACGGCATAGCGTGTATAAAATAAATCGTTCCTTACAAAAAAAGATCAGTTCCCTATGACCGTGTGTTATTCAAAGATTTTCTCACGACAAATAATCGTTTTCACGCTCACAAAAATATCGATGCGAAACAGGCAACGTTTCTTTCAAAAACAAAGTTTCGGCTATGCGTTTCGCAAGGCTCTGCAACAAGTGCGACGTTTTTCTCTACATTGAAACTCGACAGTTCGTACGTCAAGAATGACGGCTACAAAATGAACGCCGCACGAGACTCTCGTGTCCTATCATGGTTTTTCGATCCCACGAGCAACAGTTGGAAAAAGTTTAATGCGAGTTTGAATACGCGATCAGCATTTTCAGTGCAAAAGACACGAAGGGATATAATCATAAATCAATAAAAGGGTGTAGACGAAGCTGGGGGTTTCCCGCAATTACCGGTTTTCCCATGTAACCCATCATTACGTCTTTTGCGTCCAATTTTTTTGCGATCCGCACTCGTTACGTAGCCTATAATTTGCAGTTAAATTGTCTCGTGAGGGCTGGTTGCACGATCTTGGTAGTTGCACCAAGTTGCGCGTACCAAAGTTCTTTCTCCATTTACGGTGCCGTTCGTCTGACGGAGAAAGCTCACGTGACGATAAAGTCCGAACTTGAACGTACAGCGGATCAATTTTCGGAACTCGTTTTGGTGTTCGAAGTTTGCTTCAACTTTTGTACGATATTGCCACGTCAAACTAACGGACTCGGAATTTTCGTAGGGACATTCTTGCCCCATGTCTTCAGTATCCAAGTAAGAGTGGATTCAGAACATAGTAATTTTTATAACGATTTTCAATGACCAGAGCTAATCGGTAGGGTGTCTTCGTATACATTTTAAAGAATCACTTAGTGTCGCCATGTGAAACTTATCCAGGGATTCGGGATTTGCCTTTGAGGTCAATAGACGGAAAATAAATTCACCATTTTATTTTTAACGTTTGAAAATATTTTACGACAACCATGAACGTGAGAAAAATTTTCAGGCGTGGGTAACGCACGGCCGAATCGGTGAAAATGCTGAAAGAGGATGGAAAATCAGTTCTATTTAAAAAATTTCTCTGGCGCGAAGTGCATTTGTTCCGCATGATTGGCCTGAACTCGATGAAAACCGTATTTACCGACGAGAAACAAAAAAGTCCGGTTTGGGAACCGATAATATTTCACATTGGAATGATAAATATGTCGTTGGTTATATGCTCGGAGATTCGTAAGGTAATTCAAATGTGGGGTGAAGATCCATTGATCATAATGGTTGGTACGGCGGATGCGGTTTCCGGTATTTTCTGCGTCATCAAGGTACCAACAGCATCCATTTTTGTTACCCTTTTGTTTGAATATCGCAACTGTTTCTCACAACACCTCATGATATTGTGCTCGAATGTGCTCAGCTGTCCTGGACAATGACTCTGTTTAAGAATAATCCGATTTGGACTTGTAAAAAGTTTGGCGAATTAAATATAAATATACGAACATGACGCATAGCTATCCCACAGACCCGAGGCAATATTGTTTCATAAAATTCTATCGTTCTGCCCTCATGGTGAAAGGCCTCGAGACTCTGTTTGTGGCGAGGCGAACTTTACAAACTTCTGCGACGTTTGGCTGTCATGTGGGACGAATCGAATCTCCATGTACAAATCAGGGATGAAATGATAAAGACCGCAGCAAAAACGTACTACGTGGGAAAAGTAAATATCATTATGATAGCAACGCTCTGCCTCAGTTACGGAGTGCGACCGTACATGTAAGCCGATTTATCGTAGAACAGAAGCAAATATCGATGTAAATAATTGAACGAGCAGTTTTCACTTGTTCACATGAAAATGCTCGTGTTGGACGTCGTGTCGAATAAGCCTCCATCGAACTTGGATAAACAAAAAATCGTTTTCATTCTCAGACTTCTAGTGAGCTACCACTTGTCTCGGAACAATCGGAACGAGTCTTATGATTATACGGTTACGGTATTCACAGCAGCGTATCCATGGTCAATAGACACCACAATAAAATACGTAATGTGTGTTTCTTGGGAACAATATGTTCTTTATTTCGTCGCATCTTACTGGATGACTTCTGATGTCGTATTTTCTCAACTCACTACTCATATGGCAATTCAATTTCGAGTAATTGATTGCTATAGCACTTATAAGATCTCGCTTAATTTTTTGTGCCAGTTTACTAAAGGATGCATCATCCTCCTCCACGTACAATGCCCTGTGGGTGTTTATTTGGGGACCTTTTCAGACTCGCACTAGCCTGAAGTAAAGGGGCAAAGGAGCACAGCATCCTCTAATTGTCTCGCATTTTATTTCGTCATTTTCTCTCTGTATCACATCCGTAATTTCGTCCTCCCGACAGGTACTCTGCCACGATTTGGAGACCATAACGAACAGCCATGATTATCGAAAGGAAAATTACGAGAGGAAATTGATCGAGAGGCTATCCACCATCGCCGAGCGGCATTGTCGTCTATACACGTTAGGAAATGTTGAATACAGATTCGTAGACAATTAGTATTGGAAAGCTATCACAGAAGTTGAAAAAAATCGATTATACCATTGCAAATCTTTCGTAAACGTAGACAAAATCCTTGACGACAATCAAAATAATAGGAAAGATCTGCGATCGACAAATACATGCTCTCTGTCTGAATTACTATGGTATTTTCGTTATAGTTATTGCGAAACGATTCAGACCGTTTTTAATCCGATATTACTCCTGACGTTGATACTCACAGCCTCCAATATGTGTTTCTGCGCGTTTAATCTTCAAAAGGTGTGTTGATGAAAACTATTGAGAATTTCAATTACGCATATGTGTTGAATGACTTTGAAACCATTTTGATATTTTATTATTCATTTATTCATTTATTCTCAACTCATATACATGTGCATTCAAGTATGACGGAAATATTTTAGCAAAATGATTCCGTCTGCTTGTGAACTCATAATCATCGCATATTAAATCATTTTCGAACAACTTCCGGTTTTAAAAATCGTTCAATCCCTTGGACAGTGTACGCCATGGCATTTGCCAACGGATCATTGAAAATAACATTTTCTGACTTTTATTTTCAAAGCAAATCATAGATGGCAACTGGGAAGAAGTCGTCAAGAGTCTGTTTCATACGGCTACTGTAATCGCACAGGCGTTTATATACTGTGGTTATTCTTATAAACTATCTCAGCAGGTAGGAACAAGAGAAAAAAAACCATGGATAAAACGTTTTGCTTGTTTTATGGTTTTTTTTGTATATTCCAGACGGTTCTCATGGCTCAAGCTGCTTATAACTGTGAATGGCCCGACCGCAGCAAAAAATTTAATGTTATGCTGCACATAATAACTATGCGATCCCAGAGGCCGTTCGAATGCACGGCTTATGGAATACTTCTAGTCAACTACGAGCAAATAACTAGAGCGAGTATTTGTCGGCCTTATACACCGCGACTTAATTTTTCATCAATGAAAATATTTCATTAATGAATTTTTCGTTTCGAACAGATTCTGAAAACAGCAGGGAGTTTTTTCACGCTCTTACAATCACTGGCTTGATTCGAATGTTCGGCTACTAACAAGCATGTATTAAACAAATTATTTTGTTGGAAATAAAAGTGTACTTGAACGAATAAAGATTGAATTAGCAAATTATTGTATTTATTTTTATTTATATTACTACGGTACAATTAAAGTACATCAAGGATGGAAAGTTTCGTCGTTTCGACTTTGTGGGATTCAAAACTGAGGAGCAGGCGAAACTGGCGCTTGAGTATTTTGACAAGACTTGCATCGATACTTCAAAAATTTCTGTCGAACCCTGCGCCGGATTAGGTAGTTTATAGGTTTTGTACCTTAATAATTGACGATAACTTGATGCTGCAATTTCAAGAAATAATTCGATTGGACGACTAGACTGTTACTGTAAGACACAAAAAAAACGATTGAACAAATATCGATGAAAAGTACTTTTCATGTGCTTAACAGGCTCTTGACAACAAGTGTGCGCAATAGTTGCGCACGCGTTAAAATAGTATAAAAACAACAATGCAAACATTATTAAAGTTGTACAAAGATCATTGTGTGATGTTAACAACGAGTAGCTAAAAATTACAATCTGCCATTTCTTTGCAGGAAATAATGAATTGCAATTGGAAAGAAGCCATGAAGAGTCTTGCTCACACGGTTTCCGTCATCGTGCAAGCGTTCATATAGTGCGAGTACACGTATAAATTGACCGAGCCGGTAATGAGACAAGAAAACGATCGTTGGTACACAGATCCAAAAGACAGAGAAACGATTGTTTTTTTTTAATATCCCGTCTGACACATCAGTCGAGCCTAATGGCTCAAGCTGCTTACGGAACGCAGCAAGGAATTCAATATTGTATGTTGCACATGATATTGTTGCGATTACAGAGATCATTTTGTTGCACGACTTATGGGATATTTCAAGTGAACTACGACCAGATAACTTCAGTGAGTACACTTTCAATTTACCTCTAGAATGCAGCTTGAGCTTCGCCTCAACGAACAAACGTCATAAATCTTCTCTTTGCCACAGATTATGAAAACAGCTGGAAGCTTTTTTACCCTTTTACAATCGTTCGCTTAATTCCAGTGCAACTGAACGGCATAGCGTGTATCAAATAAATCGTTCCTTACCAAAAAAGATCACTTCCGTATGACCATGTGTTATTCAAAGACTTTCTCAGGAAAAATAATCGTTTTCACGCGCACAAAAATATCGATGCGAAACAGGCAACGTTTGTTTCGAAAACAAAGTTTCGGCTATGCGTTTCGCAAGGCTTTGCAACAAGTGCGACGTTTTTCTCTACATTGAAACTCGACAGTTCGTACGTCAAGAATGACGGCTACAAAATGAACGCCGCACGAGACTCTCGTGTCCCATCATGGTTTTTCGATCGCACGAGCAACAATTGGAAAAAGTTTAATGCGAGTTTGAATACGCGATCAGCATTTTCAGTGCAAAAGACACGAAGGGATATAATCATAAATCAATAAAAGGGTGTAGACGAAGCTGGGGGTTTCCCTCAATTACCGGTTTTCCCATGTAACCCATCATTATGTCTTTTGCGTCCAATTTTGTTGCGATCTGCACTCGTTACGTAGCCTATAATTTGCAGTTAAATTGTCTCGTGAGGGCTGGTTGCACGATCTTGTTAGTTGCACCGAGTTGCGCGTACCAAAGTTCTTTCTCCATTTACGGTGCCGTTCGTCTGACGAAGAAAGCTCACGTGACGATAAAGTCCGAACCTAAACGTACAGCCGTTCAATTTCCGGAACTCGGTTTGGTGTTCGAAGTTTGCTTCAACTTTTGTACGATATTGCCACGTCAAACTAACGGACTCGGAATTTTAGTAGGGACATTCTTGGCCCATGTCTTCAGTATCCAAGTGAGAGTGAATTCAGAACATAGTATTTTTTTCAACAACGATTTTCAATTACCAAAGCTACATCGGTATCGTGTCTTCGTGTACATTTTAAAGAATCACTTTAGTCTCTTTTTACGCCATGTAAAACTTATCCAGTGATTCGGGATTTGCCTTTGAGGTCAATGAACGGAAAATAAATTCACCGTTTTATTTTTAACGTTTGAAAATATTTTACGACAACCATGAACGTGAGAAAAATTTTCAGGCGTGGGTAACGCACGGCCGAATCGGTGAAAATGCTGAAAGAGGATGGAAAATCAGTGTCATTTAAAAAATTTCTCTGGCGCGACGTGCATTTGTTCCGCATGATTGGCCTAAACTCGATGAAAACTGTATTTACCGATGAGAAGCAAAAAAGTCCAGTTTGGGAACCGATAATATTTCACATTGGAATGATAAATATGTCGTTCATTATATGCTTGGAGGTTCGTAAGATAATTCAATTGTGGGGTGAAGATCCGTTGGTCATAATCGCTGGTTCGTCGGAAGTGGTTTCCGGTTTTTGTTGCGTCGTCAAGGTACCAACATCATCCATTTATTTTGCCCTCCGAATATCGCGACTGTTCCTCACAACACCTCATAATTTTGTGCTCGAAAGTTTAATATTTAACCGAATTAAATGAAAATATACTGTCGTTCTGCCTCCATGGTGAAAGGCTTCGAGACTCTGCTTGTGGCGGAGAGAACTTTACAACATTCTGCGACGTTTGGCCGTCATGTGGGACGAGTCGGATCTCCATCTACAAATCAGGGATGAAATGATAAAGACCGCTGCAAAAACGCGCTACGTGGGAAACGTAAATATCATTATGATAACAACGCTCTGCCTCAGTTACGGAGTGCGACCGTACATGTAAGCCGGTTCATTGTAAAACAGAAACAAATATCGATGTAAATAATTGAACGAGCAGTTTTCACTAGTTCTCGTGAAAATGCTCGTGTTTGATGTCGTGACGAATCTGCCTCCATCGAACTTGGATAAACAAAAAATCGTTTCCATCCTCAGACTTCTAATGAGCCACCACTTGTCTGGGAACGATCGGAACGAGTCCTATGATTATACAGTTACGGTATATACAGCAGCATATCCATGGTCAATAAACACCACAATGAAATACGTAATGTGCGTTTCTTGGGAACAATATGTTCTTTATTTCGTCGCATTTTACTGGATGACTTCTGATGTCGTATTTTCTCAACTCACTACTCATGTGGCAATTCAATTTCGAGTAATTGATTGCTATAAAATAAACAGTATAATAATATCACTTATAAGATCTCGCTTACTGTTTTATGCCAGTTTAGTAAAGGATGTATCATCCTCTTGCTCGTACCAAGCCCTGTGAGTGTTTTGCGAACCTTTTCAGACTCGCACTAGCCTGAAATAAGGGGGCAAAGGAGCACAGCATCCTCTAATTGTCTCGCATTTTGTTTCGTCATTTTCTCTCTGTATCGCATCCGTAATTTCGTCCTCCCGACAGGTACTCTGCCACGATTTGGAGACCATAACGAGCAGTCATGATTATCGGAAGGAAAATTACGAGAGGAAATTGATCGAGAGGCTATCCATGATCGCCAAGCGGCATTGTCGTCTATACACGTTAGGAAATGTTCAATTCAGATTCGCGGTCAATTAGCATCGCAAAGTCATCACAGAATTTAAAAAAAACGATGAAACAATCGCGAATTTTTCGTAAACTCAGAGTCAATCTTTGCCGATAATAAATGTAATAAGAAAGATCTGCGATCGACAAATACATGCTCTCTCTCTGAATTACTATGATATTTTCGTTATAGTTATTGCGAAACAATACAGAGCGTTTTTAATCCGATATTACTCTTGACGTTGATACTCACAGCTGCCAATATGTGTTTCTGCGCGTTTCAACTTCAAAAGGTGTGTTGATGAAAACTATTGAATTTCGATTACGCATATGTGTTAAATGACTTTAAAACCATTTTGAAATTTCATTATTAATTTATTCATGTATTTTTAACTCATTTACATGTGCATTCAAGAATGACAGAAATGTTTTAGCGAAATGATCCTGTCTGATGTGATTGTGAACTCATAATCATCGTATATTAAATAATTTTCGAACAATTTCCGGTTTAAAAAATCGTTTAACAGGCAATCCCTTGGAGAGTGTATGCCATGGCATTTGCTAACGGATCATTGAAAATAAAATTTTCTGACTTTTTTTTCAAAGCAAATCACAGATGGCAATTGGGAAGAAGTCGCCAAGAGTCTGTTTCATACGGCTACTATAATTGCACAGGCTTTTATATACTGTGGTTATTCTTATAAACTATCTCAGCAGGTAGGAACAAGAGAAAAAAAACGGCGGCAGACGACCATGGATAAAACGTTGTGCTTGTTTTATGGTTTTTGTTGTATATACCAGACGGCTCTCATGGCTCGTGCTGCTTATAACTGTGAATGGCCCGACCGCAGCAAAGAATTTAATGTTATGCTGCACATAATAACTATGCGATCCCAGAGGCCGTTCGAATGCACGGCTTATGGAATATTTCAAGTCAACTACGAGCAAATAACTAGAGCGAGTATACAATTATATTTGTCGGTCTTATACACCGCGACTTCATTTTTCATCAATGAAGAAAATATTTCATTAATCCATTTTTCGTTTCGAACAGATTCTGAAAACAGCAGGAAGTTTTTTCACGCTCTTACAATCACTGGCTTGATTCGAATGCTCGGCTACTAACCAGGATGTCTCAAACAAATCATTCTGTTGGGAATAAAAGTGTACTTGAATGAATAAAGATAATTAGCAAATTATTGTATTTATTTTTATTTATTTTACTACGCTTTTCAATTTAAATTACACGTACCGCGCAAAAATTTCTGTCGAACCCTGCGCGGGATTAGGTAATTTATAGATTTTATAGCTTAATAATTGACGATAACTTGATGCTGCAATTTTAAGAAATAATTTGATTGGACGACTAGACTGTCACTGTAAGACTCAGAAAAAACGATTGAACAAATATCGATGAAAAGTACTTCTCATGTGCTTAACAGGCTCTTGACAACAAGTGTCCGCAATAGTTGCACACGCGTTAAAATAGTATAAAAACAACAATCCTAGCATTAATAGAGTTTTACAAAGATCATTCGATGATGTTAACAACGGGTAGTTAAAAATTACAATTCGCCATTTCTTTGCAGGAAATAATGTGTGGCAATTGGGAAGAAACCATGAAGAGTCTTGCTCACACGGTTTCCGTCATTGTGCAAGCGTTCATGTACTGCGGGTACGCGTATAAATTGCACGAGCAGGTAATGAGACAAGAAAACGATCGTTGGTACACGGATCCAAAAGACAGAGAAACGTTTGTTTTTTTTAATCCCCCGACTGATACATAAGTCGAGCCTGATGGCTCAAGCCGCTTACAACTGTGAATGGACGGAACGCAGCAAGGAATTCAAGATTATGTTGCACATGACATTGTTGCGATCACAGAGATCATTTCGTTGCACGGCTTATGGAATATTTCAAGTGAACTACGGCCAGATAACTTCAGTGAGTACACTGTTAATTTACCTCTAGAATGCAGCTTGAGCTTCGCCTCAACGAACAAACGTCATAAATCTTCTCTTTGCCACAGATTATGAAAACAGCTGGAAGCTTTTTTACCCTTTTACAATCGTTCGCTTAATTCCAGTGCAACTGAACGGCATAGCGTGTATCAAATAAATCGTTCCTTACAAAAAAAATCATTTCCGTATAACCGTGTGTTGTTCAAACAGTTTTTCACGAAGAATAATCGTTTTCACGCGCACAAAAATATTGACGCGAAACAAACAACGTTTGTTTCGAAAGCAAAGTTTCGCAAGGCTTTGCAACAAGTGCGACGTTTTCCTCTACATTGAAACTCGACAGTTCGTACGTCAAGAATGACGGCTACAAAATGAACGACGCACGAGACTCTTGTGTCCCATCATGGTGTTTCGATCGCACGAGCAACAATTGGAAAAAGTTTCATGCGAGTTTGAATACGCGATCAGCATTTTCAGTGCAAAAGACACGAAAGGATATAATCATAAATCAATAAAAGGGTGTAGACGAAGCTGGGGGTTGCCCTCAATTACCGGTTTTCCCATGTAACCCATCATTACGTCTTTTGCGTTCAATTTTTTTGCGATCCGCACTCGTTACGTAGCCTATAATTTGCAGTTAAATTGTCTCGTGAGGGCTGGTTGCACGATCTTGGTAGTTGCACCAAGTTGCGCGTACCAAAGTTCTTTCTCTATTTACGGTGCCGTTCGTCTGACGGAGAAAGCTCACGTGACGATAAAGTCCGAACTTGAACGTACAGCGGATCAATTTTCGGAACTCGTTTTGGTGTTCGAAGTTTGCTTCAACTTTTGTACGATATTGCCACGTCAAACTAACGGACTCGGAATTTTCGTAGAGACATTTTTGGCCCATGTCTTCAGTATCCAAGTAAGAGTGGATTCAGAACATAGTTTTTTTTCCAACAACGATTTTCAATGACCAAAGCTACATCGGTAGGGTGTCGTCGTCTACATTTTAAAGAATCACTTTAGTGTGTCTTAACACCACGTTAAACTTATCCAGGCATTCGGGATTTGCCTCTGAAGTCAATAAACGGAAAATAAATTCACCATTTTATTTTTAACCTTTAAAAATGTTTTACGATAACCATAAATGTGAAGAAAATTTTCAGCCGAATCGGTGAAAATGCTGAAAGACGTTAAAAAATCAATGTCATTTGAAAAATTTCTCTGGCGCGACGTGTATTTGTTGCGCATGATTGGCCTGAACTCGATGAAAACTGTATTTACCGACGAGAAGCAAAACAGTCCGGTTTGGGAACCGATAATATTCCAAATTGGAGTGATAAATCTGTCGTTCGTTGTATGCTTCGAGATTTGTAAGATAATTGAAATATGGGGTGAAGATCCGTTGGTCATAATCGCTGGTTCGTCGGAAGTGGTTTCCGGTTTTTTCTGCGTCATCAAGGTACCAACAGCATCCATTTTTTTACCCTCCGAATATCGCAACTGTTCCTCACAACACCTCATGATTTTGTGCTCGAATGTGCTCAACTGTCCTGGACCATGACTCTTTTTGAAAATAATCCGATTTGGACTTGTAAAAAGTTTAATATTTAAGCGAATTAAACAAAGATATACTATCGTTCTGTCCTCATGGTGAAAGGCTTCGAGACTCTGTTCGTGGCGGAGAGAAATTTACAAACTTCTGCGATGTTTGGCCGTCATGTGGGACGAGTCGGATCTCTGTGCACAAATCGGGGATGAAATGATAAAGACCGCAGCAAAAACGTGCTACGTGGGAAAAGTAAATATCATTATGATAACAACGCTCTGCCTCAGTTACGGAGTGCGACCGTACATGTAAGCCGATTCATTATAAAACAGAAGCAAATATCGATGTAAATAATTGAACGAGCAGTTTTCATTAGTTCTCGCGAAAATGCTCGTGTTTGACGTCGTATCGAGTAAGCCTCCATCGAACTTGGATACACAAAAAATCGTTTCAATCCTCAGACTTCTAGTGAGCTACCACTTGTCCGAGAACAATCGTAACGAGTCCTATGATTATACGGTTACGGTATTTACAACAGCGTATCCATGGTCAATAAACACCACAATGCAATACATAATGTGCGTTTCGTGGGAACAATTTGTTCTTTATTTTGGCATATCTTACTGGATGACCTCGGATGTCGTATTTTCTCAACTCACTACTCATGTGGCAATTCAATTTCGAGTAATTAATTGCTATAAAATAAACAGTATAATAATATCACTTATAAGATCTCGCTTACTTTTTTATGCCAGTTTACCAAAGGATGCATGGGTGTTTTGCGAACCTTCTCAGACTCGCACTAGCCTGAAGTTAAGAGGCAAAGGAGCACAGCATCCTCTAATTGTCTCGCATTTTGTTTCCTCATTTTCTCTCTGTATCACATCCGTAATTTCGTCCTCCCGACAGGTACTCTGCCACGATTTGGAGACCATAACGAGCAGTCATGATTATCGGAAGGAAAATTACGAGAGGAAATTGATCGGGAGGCTATCCACGATCGCCGAGCGGCATTGTTGTCTATACAAGTTAGGAAATGTTCAATACAGATTCGTGGTCAATGAGTATCGAAAAGCTATCACAGAATTTGAAAAAAATCTATTATACCATTGCAAATCTTTCGTAAACGTAGAGGAAATCGATGACGATAATAAAAATAATAAGAAAGATCTGCGATCGACAAATACATGCTCTTTCTCTGAATTACTATGATATTTTCGTTATAGTTATTGCGAAACGATTCAGACCGTTTTTAATCCGATGTTACTCCTGACGTTGATACTCACAGCTGCCAATATGTGTTTCTGCGCGTTTTATCTTCAAAAGGTGTGTTGATGAAAACCATTGAGAATTTCAATGGCGCACATGTGTTGAATGACTTTGAAACCATTTTGAAATTTCATTATTAATTTATTAATTTATTCTTAACTCATACACATGTGCATTCAAGAATGACAGAAATATTTTAGCGAAATGATAGTGTCTGCTTGTGAACTCATAATCATCGCATATTAAATCATTCTCGAACAATTTCCAGTTTAAAAAATCGTTCAATAGGCAATCCCTTGGACAGTGTATGCCATGGCATTTGCTCACGGATCATTGAAAATAACATTTTCTGACTTTGTTTTCAAAGCAAATCATAGATGGCAACTGGGAAGAAGTCGCCAAGAGTCTGTTTCATACGGCTACTGTAACTGTACAGGCGTTTATATACTGTGGTTATTCTTATAAACTATCTCTGCAGGTAGGAACAAGAGAAAAAAATCCGCGGCAGACGACCATGGATAAAACGTTTTCCTTGTTTCATGGTTTTTTTTGTATATACCAGACGGCTCTCATGGCTCAAGCTGCTTATAACTGTGAATGGCCCGACCGCGGCAAAGAATTCAATGTTATGCTGCACATAATAACTATGCGATCCCAGAGGCCGTTCGAATGCACGGCTTATGGAATATTTCAAGTCAACTACGAGCAAATAACTAAAGCGAGTATACAATTATATTTGTCGGCCTTATACACCGCGGCTTAATTTTTCATCAATGAATAAACTTCATTAATCCTTTATTCGTTGCGAACAGATGCTGAAAACAGCAGGAAGTTATTTCACGCTCTTACAATCACTGGCTTGATTCGAATGCTCGGTTACTAACAAGGATGCATTAAACAAATTATTCTGTTGGGAATAGAAGTGTACTTAAACGAATAAAGATAATTAGCAAATTATTATATCTATTTGTATTTATTTTACTACGCTTTGCAAATTGAATTACACGTACCGCGTCGAACACCGGTATTTTAATTTGATTGGACGACTAGATTGTTACTGTAAGACTAAAATAAAACGATTGAACAAATATCGATGAAAAGTACTTCTCATGTGCTTAACAGGCTCTTGACAAAAAGTGTACTCAATAGTTGCACACCCGTTAAAATAGTATAAAAACAACAATCCTAGCATTAATAGAGTTTTACAAAGATCATTGAATGATGTTAACAACGGGTAGTAAAAATTACAATCTGCCATTTCTTTGCAGGAAATAATGAATGGCAATTGGCAAGAAACCATGAAGAATCTTGCTCACACGGTTTCCGTCATTGTGCAAGCGTTCATGTACTGCGGGTACGCGTATAAATTGAACGAGCAGGTAATGAAACAAGAAAACGATCGTTGGTACACAGATCCAAAAGACAGAGAATCGTTTGTTTTTTTTAATGTCCCGACTGATACATCAGTCGAGCCTGATGGCTCAAGCCGCTTACAACTGTGAATGGACGGAACGCTGCAAGGAATTCAAGATTATGTTGCACATGACATTGTTGCGATCACAGAGACCATTTCGTTGCACTGCTTATGGAATATTTCAAGTGAACTATGACCAGATAACTTCAGTGAGTACACTGTTAATTTACCTCCAGAATGCAGCTTGAGCTTCACCTCAACGAACAAACGTCATAAATCTTCTCTTTGCCACAGATTATGAAAACAGCTGGAAGCTTTTTTATTTACCCTGTTACAATCGTTCGCTTAATTCCAGTGCAACTGAACGGCATAGCGTGTATCAAATAAATCGTTCCTTACAAAACAAATCATTTCCGTATGACCGTGTGTTGTTCAAACAGTTTTTCACGAAAAATAATCGTTTTCACGCGCACAAAAATATTGACGCGAAACAAACAACGTTTGTTTCGAAAGCAAAGTTTCGCAAGGCTTTGCAACAAGTGCGACGTTTTCCTCTACATTGAAACTCGACAGTTCGTACGTCAAGAATGACGGCTACAAAATGAACGACGCACGAGACTCTCGTGTCACATCATGGTTTTTCGATCGCACGAGCAACAATTGGAAAAAGTTTAATGCGAGTTCGAATATGCGATCAGCATTTTCAGTGCAAAAGACACGACGGGATATAATCATAAATCAATAAAAGGGTCTACACCCTTCAGACGAAGCTAAAGGGTAAAGGGTAGACGAAGCTGGGGGTTTCCCTCAATTACCGGTTTTCCCATGTAACCCATCATTACGTCTTTTGCGTCCAATTTTTTTGCGATCCGCACTCGTTACGTAGCCTATAATTTGCAGTTAAATTGTCTCGTGAGGGCTGGTTGCATGATCTTGATAGTTGCACCGAGTTGCGCGTACCAAAGTTCTTTCTCCATTTACGGTGCCATTCGTCTGACGGAGAAAGCTCACGTGACGATAAAGTCCGAACCTAAACGTACAGCCGTTCAATTTCCGGAACTCGGTTTTGTGTTCGAAGTTTGCTTCAACTTTTGTACGATATTGCCACGTCAAACTAACGGACTCGGAATTTTCGTAGGGACATTTTTGGCCCATGTCTTCAGTATCCAAGTAAGAGTGGATTCAGAACATAGTTTTTTTTCCAACAACGATTTTCAATGACCAAAGCTACATCGGTAGGGTGTCTTCGTCTACATTTTAAAGAATCACTTTAGTGTCTCTTAACGCCATGTTAAACTTATCCAGGCATTCGGGATTTGCCTTTGAAGTCAATAAACGGAAAATGAATTCACCATTTTACTTTTAACGTTTAAAAATGTTTTACGACAACCATAAATGTGAGGAAAATTTTCAGCCGAATCGGTGAAAATGCTGAAAGACGATGAAAAATCAATGTCATTTAAAAAATTTCTCTGGCGCGACGTGCATTTGTTGCGCATGATTGGCCTGAACTCGATGAAAACTGTATTTACCGACGAGAAGCAAAAAAGTCCGGTTTGGGAGCCGATAATATTCCAAATTGGAGTGATAAGTCTGTCGTTCGTTGTATGCTTCGAGATTTGTAAGATAATTGAATTATGGGGTGAAGATCCGTTGGTCATAATCGCCGGTTCGTCGGAAGTGGTTTCTGGTTTTTTCTGCGTCATCAAGGTACCAACAGCATCAATTTTTTTTACCCTCCGAATATCGCAACTGTTCCTCACAACACCTCATGATTTTGTCCTCGAATGTGCTCAACTGTCCTGGACCATGACTCTGTTTGAAAATAATCCGATTGGACTTGCAACAAGTTTAACATTTAAGCGAATTAAATATAAATATACTATCGTTCGGCCCCCATGGTGAAAGGCTTCGAGACTCTGTGTGTGGCGGAGCGAACTTTACAAACTTCTGCGACGTTTGGCTGTCATGTGGGACGAGTCGGATCTCCATGTACAAATCAGGGATGAAGTGATAAAGGCCGCTGCAAAAACGTGCTATGTGGGAAAAGTAAATATCATTATGATAACAACGCTCTGCCTCAGTTACGGAGTGCGACCGTACATGTAAGCCGATTCATTAAAAAACAGAAGCAAATATCGATGTAAATAACTGAACGAGCAGTTTTTATTAGTTCTCGTGAAAATGCTCGTGTTTGACGATCGAATGAGCCTCCATCGAACTTGGATAAATAAAAAATCGTTTTAATCCTCAGACTTCTAGCGAGCTACCACTTGTCTGGGAACAATCGGAACAAGTCCTATGATTACACGGTTACGGTATATACAGCAGCGTATCCATGGTCAATAGATACCACAATGAAATACGTAATGTGTGTTTCTTGGGAACAATTTGTTCTTTATTTCGTCGCATCTTACTGGATGACTTCTGATGTCGTATTTTCTCAACTCACTACTCATGTGGCAATTCAATTTCGAGTAATTGTTTGCTATAGAATAAACCGTATAATAATATCACTTATAAGATCTCGCTTAATTTTTTGTGCCAGTTTACTAAAGGATGCATCATCTTCCTCCACGTACAAAGCCCTGTGGGTATTTTGCGAACCTTTTCAGACTCTCACTAGCCTGAAATAAAGGGGCAAAGAAGCACAGCATCCTCTAATTGTCTCGCATTTTGTTTCGTCATTTTCTCTCTGTATCGCATCCGTAATTTCGTCCTCCCGACAGGTACTCTGCCACGATTTGGAGACCATAACGAGCAGTTATGATTATCGGAAGGAAAATTACGAGAGGAAATTGATCGAGAGGCTATCCACGATCGCCAAGCGGCATTGTCGTCTATACACGTTAGGAAATGTTCAATACAGATTCGTGGTCAATTAGCATCGCAAAGTCATCACAGAATTTGAAAAAAAAAACGATGATACAATCGTGAATTTTTCGTAAACGTAGAGGAAATCTTTGACGATAATAAAATCATAAGAAAGATCTGCAATCGACACATACATGCTCTCTCTCTGAATTAGTATGACATTTTCGTTATAGTTATTGCGAAACGATTCAGAGCGTTTTTAATCCGATATTACTCCTGACGTTGATACTCACAGCTGCCAATATGTGTTTCTGCGCGTTTTATCTTCAAAAGGTGTGTTGATGAAAACCATTGAGAATTTCAATGACACATATGTGTTGAATGACTTTGAAACCATTTTGAAACATCATTATTAATTTATTCATTTATTCTTAACTCATATAAATGTGCATTCAAGTACGACAGAAATATTTTAGCAAAATGATTCCGTCTGCTTGTGAACTCATAATCATCGCATATTAAATAATTTTCGAACAATTTCCGGTTCAAAAAATCGTTCAATAGGCAATCATTGAAAATAACATTTTCTGACTTTTATTTTCAAAGCAAATCATAGATGGCAATTGGGAAGAAGTCGCCAAGAGTCTGTTTCATACGGCTACTGTAACTGTACAGGCGTTTATATACTGTGGTTATTCTTATAAACTATCTCAGCAGGTAGGAACAAGAGAAAGAAACAGCGGCAGACGACCATGGATAAAACCATGGATTTGCTTGTTTTATGGTTTTTTTTGTATACACCAGACGGCTCTCATGGCTCAAGCTGCTTATAACTGTGAATGGCCCGACCGCAGCAAAGAATTTAATGTTATGCTGCACATAATAACTATGCGATCCCAGAGGCCGTTCGAATGCACGGCTTATGGAATATTTCAACTCAACTACGAGCAAATATCTAGAGCGAGTATACAATTATATTTGTCGGTCTTATACACCGCGAATTAATTTTTCATCCATCAATAAATTTAATTAATTCTTTATTCGTTTCGAACAGATTCTGAAAACAGCAGGAAGTTATTTCACGCTCCTACAATCACTGGCTTGATTCGAATGCTCGGCTACTAACAAGGATGTATTAAACAAATTACTCTGTTGGGAATAAAAGTGTACTTGAACGAATAAAGATAATTAGCGAATTATTGTATTTATTTTTATTTATTTTACTACGCTTTACAATTTGAATTACACGTACCGCGCCGAACACCGGTATTTTACGGGCCGAACGAGCCTCGTGGCTTCATCTTTTGGGATTTGGCGAACTCGCGCACAGCTGCATAGTCGTTTTAAAAACCCATGTTAACATTTACATGCTCTATCAAGGATAGAAAAAAATTTTCCCAAAAGTGTAAGTAGATTTTGTCATACGTGCTGACTGTTCCCATTCAGTGTTGAAACGGAAAATATTTGATCATGACCTACAGTAATCACTTTCTATAATTCGACAAATACCTTGTCGAAGTACCGACACGAAGCTCAAGAAGCTTTTTAATGAAAAATGGGATATTTCAATTTAATGGGATATTTCAAGTGAACTACGACCAGATAACTTCAGTGAGTACACTGTCAATTTACCTCTAGAATGCAGCTTGAGCTTCGCCTCAACAAACAAACGTCATAAATCTTCTCTTTGCCACAGATTATGAAAACATCTGGAAGCTTTTTTACCCTTTTACAATCGTTCGCTTAATTCCAGTGCAAGTGAACGGCATAGCATGTATAAAACAAATCGTTCGTTACAAAAAAAAATCATTTCCGTATGACCGTGTGTTGTTCAAAGAGTTTTTCACGAAAAATAATCGTTTTCACGCGCACAAAAATATCGATGCGAAACAGGCAACGTTTGTTTCAAAAACAAAGTTTCGGCTATCCGTTTCGCAAGGCTTTGCAACAAGTGCGACGTTTTCCTCTACATTGAAACTCGACAGTTCGTACGTCAAGAATGACGGCTACAAAATGAACGACGCAGGAGACTCTCGTGTCCCATCATGGTGTTTCGATCGCACGAGCAACAATTGGAAAAAGTTTCATGCGAGTTTGAATACGCGATCAGCATTTTCAGTGCAAAAGACACGAAGGGATATAATCATAAATCAATAAAAGGGTGTAGACGAAGCTGGGGGTTTCCCTCAATTACCGGTTTTCCCATGTAACCCATCATTATGTCTTTTGCGTCCAATTTTGTTGCGATCTGCACTCGTTACGTAGCCTATAATTTGCAGTTAAATTGTCTCGTGAGGGCTGGTTGCACGATCTTGTTAGTTGCACCGAGTTGCGCGTACCAAAGTTCTTTCTCCATTTACGGTGCCGTTCGTCTGACGAAGAAAGCTCACGTGACGATAAAGTCCGAACCTAAACGTACAGCCGTTCAATTTCCGGAACTCGGTTTGGTGTTCGAAGTTTGCTGCAACTTTTGTACGATATTGCCACGTCAAACTAACGGACTCGGAATTTTCGTAGGGATATTTTTGGCCCATGTCTTCAGTATCCAAGTAAGAGTGGATTCAGAACATAGTTTTTTTTCCAACAACGATTTTCAATTACCAAAGCTACATCGGTATGGTGTCTTCGTCTACATTTTAAAGAATCACTTTAGTGTCTCAACGCCATGTTAAACTTATCCAGGCATTCGGGATTTGCCTTTGAAGTCAATAAATGGAAAATGAATTCACCATTTAACTTTTAACGTTTAAAAATGTTTTACGACAACCATAAATGTGAGGAAAATTTTCAGCCGAATCGGTGAAAATGCTGAAAGACGATGAAAAATCAATGTCATTTAAAAAATTTCTCTGGCGCGACGTGCAATTGTTGCGCATGATTGGCCTGAACTCGATGAAAACTGTATTTACCGACGAGAAGCAAAAAAGTTCGGTTTGGGAGCCGATAATATTTCAAATTGGAGTGATAAATCTATGGTTGGTTGTATGCTTCGAGATTTGTAAGATAATTGAATTATGGGGTGAAGATCCGTTGGTCATAATCGCTGGTTCGTCGGAAGTGGTTTCCGGTTTTTTCTGCGGCATCAAGGTACCAACAGCATCAATTTTGTTTACCCTCCGAATATCGCAACTGTTCCTCACAACACCTCATGATTTTGTCCTCGAATGTGCTCAACTGTCCTGGACCATGACTCTGTTTGAAAATAATCCGATTTGGACTTGTAACAAGTTTAAAATTTAAGCGAATTAAATATAAATATACTATCGTTCGGCCCCCATGGTGAAAGGCTTCGAGACTCTGTGTGTGGCGGAGCGAACTTTACAAACTTCTGCGACGTTTGGCCGTCATGTGGAACGAGTCGGATCTCCATGTACAAATCAGGGATGAAATGATAAATACCGCAGCAAAAACGTGCTACGTGTTAAACGTAAATATCATTATGATAACAACGCTCGGCCTCAGTTTCGGAGTGCGACCGTACATGTAAGCCGATTCATTGTAAAACAGAAGCAAATATCGATGTAAATAATTGAACGATCAGGTTTCATTAGTTCTCGTCAAAACGCTCGTATTTGACGATCGAATAAGCCTTCGTCAAAGTTGAATAAACAAAAAATCGTTTTCATCCTCAGACTTCTAGTGAGCTACCACTTGTCTGGGAACAATCGGACCGAGTCCTATGATTATACGGTTACGGTATATACAGCAGCATATCCATGGTCAATAGACACCATAATGAAATACGTAATGTGTATTTCTTGGGAACAAGTTGTTCTTTTTTTCATCGCATCTTACTGGATGACTTCTGATGTCGTATTTTCTCAACTCACTACTCATGTGGCAATTCAATTTCGAGTAATTGATTACTATTAAATTAAACAGTATAATAATATCACTTATAAGATCTCGCTTACTTTTTTATGCCAGTTTAGTAAAGGATGTATCATCCTCTTGCTCGTACAAAGCCCTGTGGGTGTTTTGCGAACCTTTGCAGACTCGCACTAGCCTCAAATAAGGGGGCAAAGGAGCACAGCATTCTCTAATTGTCTCGAATTTGTTTCGTCATTTTCTCTCTGTATCGCATCCGTAATTTCGTCCTTCCGACAGGTACTCTGCCACGATTTGGAGACCATAACGAGCAGTCATGATTATCGGAAGGAAAATTACGAGAGGAAATTGATCGAGAGACTATCCACGATCGCCAAGCGGCATTGTCGTCTATACACGTTAGGAAATGTTCAATACAGATTCGCGGTCAATTAGCATCGCAAACTCATCACAGAATTTAAAAAAAACGATGAAACAATCGCGAATTTTTCGTAAACGTAGAGGAATTCTTTGACGATAATAAAAATAATAAGAAAGATCTGCGATCGGCAAATACATGCTCTTTCTCTGAATTACTATGATATTTTCGTTATAGTTATTGCGAAACGATTCAGAGCGTTTTTAATCCGATATTACTCCTGACGTTGATACTCACAGCTGCCAATCTGTGTTTCTGCGCGTTTTATCTTCAAAAGGTGTGTTGATGAAAACTATTCAGAATTTCAATGACGCATATGTGTTAAATGACTGAAACCATTTTGAAATTTCATTATTCATTTATTCATTTATTCTTAACTCATATACACGTGCATTCAAGTATGACAGAAATATTTTAGCAAAATGATCCCGTCTGCTTGTGAACTCATAATCATCGCATATTAAATAATTTTCGAACAATTTCCGGTTTTAAAAATCGTTGAATCCCTTGGACAGTGTATGCCATGGCATTTGCCAACGGATCATTGAAAATAACATTTTCTGAGTTTTATTTTCAAAGCAAATCATAGATGGCAATTGGGAAGAAGTCGTCAAGAGTCTGTTTCATACGGCTACTGTAACTGTACAGGCGTTTATATACTGTGGTTATTCTTATAAACTATCTCAGCAGGTAGGAACAAGAGAAAAAAAACAGCGGCAGACGACCATGGATAAAACCATGGATTTGCTTGTTTTATGGTTTTTTTTTGTATATACCAGACGGCTCTCATGGCTCAAGCTGCTTATAATTGTGAATGGACCGACCGCAGCAAAGAATTCAATGTTATGCTGCACATAATAACTATGCGATCCCAGAGGCCGTTCGAATGCACGGCTTATGGAATATTTCAACTCAACTACGAGCAAATATCTAGAGCGAGTATACAATTATATTTGTCGGTCTTATACACCACGACTTAATTTTTCATCAATGAAAATATTTCATTAATCCATTTTTCGTTTCGAACAGATTCTGAAAACAGCAGGAAGTTATTTCACGCTCCTACAATCACTGGCTTGATTCGAATGCTCGGCTACTAACAAGGATGTATTAAACAAATTACTTTGTTGGGAATAAAAGTGTACTTGAACGAATAAAGATAATTAGCAAATTATTGTATTTATTTTTATTTATTTTACTACGCTTTTCAATTTGAATTACACGTACCGCGCCGCACAACGGCATTTTACAGGCCGAACGAGCCTCGTGGCTCCATCTCTCGGAACTTTCGCGAACCCGTGCAAGATCCCGACAGTTGCGCGCGCATCCGCACAGCTGGCACGGCTGGCGTAGCGTCAGTAGCGTATGTTCGTTGGTAGCGTGTAGACCGTGTGAATACCATGTTCGCTTTAAACACGTGTTAATATTTACATGGTCTATCAAGAATCATTATTATCAATGATTATTACTTGACAGACGGCCATGTCACGTTTGATAGTGAAAAATTTGCCCAAAAGTGTAAGTAGATTGTGCCATTCGTCCTGACTGTCTACATTCAGTGTTGAAACGCAAAATACTTGATCATAACCTACAACAATCACTTTCCATAATTCGACAAGGTCACCGACACGAAGCTCAAAGAGCTTTTTAGCGAAAAAGGTGTCGTTACCGATGTACAATTAAAGTACACCAAGGATGGAAAGTTTCGTCGTTTCGGCTTTGTGGGATTCAAAACTGAGGATCAGGCGAAGCTGGCGCTAGAGTATTTCGACAAAACTTGCATCGATACTTCAAAAATTTCTGTCGAACCCTGCGCCGGATTAGGTAGATTTTGTACCTTGACAATTGACGATAAATGTGATCTTGACAACAAATGTGCGACAAAAGGCAGAATTAATTCATTCCAGGCGACACCTCGAAACCAAAATCATGGAGCAAGCACGCAAAGGACAGTTCGGCGCACCAAAAACTCTTGAAAAATGAGGAAAGTGCGACAAAGTCCGGAGACGGAGATGACACGGTCAAACGAACGCACAAGAAAGCTGAAAAAAAAGAGAAAAAGGAGAAAGAGAACGCGAGGATCGCCGAAGCTCTGGCACAGGTTTCGTACAAATTTATTCTTTCCATCTAGCATTTTTGAACGACGAGCGGAATTCACAAAACATTTTTATTCGCGCGAATGTGGCTTTCGAGAAAACTTGCATTAATCAAACGCGAATCGTTGCAGCACAAAGATGACCCGCGGTTCGCCGAGTTTTTGGAAAGTCACGCGGGTGCTAAATTCAAGATGATCTGGGAGAACGACACGAGCAAAGTTCTCGATGTCGTCGACGCCAATGGAGATTCCAAAGATAACGAAAAATCGACATCGGAGGTGGATTCCGCCTCGGAGGCTGAGGACACGCGAGTCTCGAAGGAGAATAAAATTGCTGACAAAAAAGTCTCGGATCTGGAGTACATGAAAGCGCTGAAGAGCAAAAAGAAAGAAGCTGCCGAGTCCGAAACAGCAACGGTCAAACTCAAACACGGGCCCACGAAATTTTTCACCCTAAAAGTTCGAGGCTTGGGTTTCAACCAAAAAAAGAAGCACCTGAAACAATTTTTTCACCCGTTGAAGGCACGATCCATCAGGGTACCTCAAAAAATCAAAGGCATCGCCTACGTCGGTTTCAAAACGGAGAATCACATGAGACAGGCTTTGAACAAAAACAAGAGTTTCCTCGAGGGCAAGCGTTTGTTCGTTACGAGGTACGAGACGAAGGAAGATTTTGCGAATTCGATGAACGAGGAGACGAAGAATCCTGATCTTCGATGGAAGAAGCAGGAGGATTCGTTGAAGAACGAAGAGTGCATCGCCGAATCCGGCAGAATATTTCTCAGAAACTTGTCATACACGACAAACGAGGATAACGTTAGAAATATATTCGAGAAGTACGGTCCGCTTTCCGAGGTCAATTTACCCATTGACAAAGCAACAAGAAAGCCAAAGGGCTTTGGCACCGTCACTTTTATGATGCCGGAGCACGCCGCGAAAGCGTACGCGGAGTTGGACGGCTCGATTCTCGACGGTAGGATGCTTCATTTGTTGCCCGGCAAAGCTCAATTGTCGTCGGTCGATTTGCTCGAACAAGGTAAGAAGATTCTCGCAAGCTTTCTCGAATCAAAGTTCCGTCATGATCGTTCCGATTAAATTGATCGATATAAACGAAAAAATATTACAGATGGCCTAAATTACAAACAGAAGAAAGAATTGGAGAAAAAAGCAACCGCCGGTTCGTCTCACAATTGGAATACACTTTTCCTCGGGCAAAATGCCGTCGTTGATGCCATCGCGTCGACTTACGGCACGAGCAAGGACAAGGTTTTGGAAGACGGTGGTACAGGCACCAGCGTTGCGGTCAGACTCGCCCTCGGTGAGACGCAACTCGTTCAGGAAACGAAGGTATTTTTGGAGGAAAATGGTGTACGTTTGGATGCTTTCAATCAGCCGTCTGAGAAAAGATCGAAAAATATCATACTCGTTAAAAATCTTCCTGCCGATACGCATGTCCGAGAGATTAGGGAAAAGTTCGTTCGATTTGGCGAGGTCGGTCGGGTCGTTATGCCACCTTCCGGAATAACAGGTGAGAAAAATAATATTATCGATAGACCTTTATTTTCTTTCTTTCAACGGCAATTTGTAATAATCGATACGATATAACATTAAGACAACAGAAAATGTATATTTTGCTCCACCTAGGCGATTCGTTTATCATATTATAATGATTTTTTATTATTAAATCAAGCGTGAAAAGTGTATTACACAAAATGGCACAAATTATCCGTTGTCATTTTTTTCAATGGCACCGCGATAATTTACATTAAAAATGAATAATATAATTGATATTATAAATAAATTAATAATTAAATTAATAAATTAATTAATAAGTAATGAAACGATAAATTAATAATTAAAAAAAAAACAAATTCCACAAGCTCTCGTTGAGTTTCTCGAGCCGTCGGAAGCTCGAAAAGCTTTCACCAAGCTGGCTTACACCAAGTTCAAACATTTGCCTCTCTATCTTGAATGGGCACCGGACAATGCATTTGCCGGACCCGCCAAGAAAATGAGCGAAGCAAAGTCCCAGGATGCGCGTGAGAACTCGAATGTTGGCGAAAAAAGAGAAAACAAAGCTGCACCGCAGGAGACGAAGATAAACAACGAGGAAGAGGAGGAGGAGGAGGAGGACGAACCGGAGCCGGATACAACGCTGTTTGTTAAAAACTTGAATTTTTCCACCACCGAAGAGTCACTGAAGAAGGTAAGTGGAAAAACTCTGCAAATTACAAATTCGTTATTTTCCCATATTTTCACACAAATTCAATTTTTATTTTTTCAAAGTTCCTCCAGTCACATTTATTTCAAAGCTTTCATGATTTTCAACGCCACGTATAGGCTATGCATTTTCTTTCCATGTGACCAAACTCGGGAACAATAAAAACTGGAAAACTTTTTTCAGTATTTCGCTAAATGCGGCAAGCTTCATTACGCCACAGTCGCGACGAAGAAAGATCCGAATAATGCGGGACAAAAATTATCGATGGGTTATGGTTTCGTGAGATACAAGTACAAATCGGATGCGGATCGTGCGCTCAAACAATTACAAATGACGGTTCTCGACGATAAGACTCTCGAGCTCAAAAGATCGGAACGGACGTTGAGGTTTGTTTCGACACTCGCTCGGCGGATTCGTGAACTTTACGTTTCTCTGAAGTTTCTCGATTAATAACGATGCGAATAAAGATCAAAATTTTCGACGTTTTTATCTCTCTCCAAATCTACAACCCCTCAAAAAATACCTGAAACTTGCCGATCTTTAATCCTGTTTTCTCATTCAGCACCGACGTGGCAACTGCGAAGAAGACGTCGAAAATAACACCGCAAACGGGAATGAAAATTCTCGTGAAAAATATTCCGTTCCAAGCGAATGCGAGCGAGATAACAGAATTGTTCAAGTAAGCGTTCTATCGTTTTTGAAACAACCAGCGCTTCTCGTTTGAATATTCGTTGAATGGAAAAGTATTCGCCGCAAAGGGCTGAAAAATATATAACAAATTTCAAATTTTCAGGGCTTTCGGTGAAATCAAGGCTGTCAGATTACCGAAAAAGTTGGTTGGCACTGAAAAACATCGAGGTTTCGCGTTTGTCGAATATTACACGAAAAACGACGCAAAGGTAGGTAGCATTCTTCGAATTTTGCGCGTTGAACAGAAAAATCGAAAAAAAACGTAACGAAATATTTTGCATTTATTTATAGCGAGCTTTTAAGGCTCTCTGCCAGAGCACCCATTTGTACGGGAGAAGATTGGTGCTGGAATGGGCGCAGGCCGAAGAGGACGTCGATGACATTAGAAAGCGAACTGCAAAACATTTTCACCAAGGTATTCGCGAATTCCGATCATCCCCCTTGGCGTTCGACGCACGAAACGCGCAGCGCCAAGTTCGTTAATCGTTCCCGCCCCCCGACTTTTCGTTTTTTTTTTTCAAATTATTTTTCTACATTCCAGAGGATTCGCACAAGAGAAGCAAAAAAGCGACGCTCGATCTCGAGAACGTGAATCTGCCGGCGGAATAAATTTAACCCTGCCCACCGCGAGCTGCGAATCCATGAGAATTTGGCATCGTGTAAAAAAAGTAATATCATCCTGCTTAAAGACGTTCGAGCACTGTTCGTCTTTGCAGGTACTGTTTTTATGTAAATAAATCATTACGAACATGCTCATAATCGAATTTTCGTGAAGACTTTGAATTTCCAAAAAAAAAAAGGAACAAAGCGGTTGGAAACGTAAATTGTTCTTTTTTACGAATGCACGGTCAACTTTTTTTTACTGTCTTTATTGAAATCGTCAACTCGGCGTTTCGAAACGAAAAAGGAGCATCGGAAAATAGCTACGATCGTAAAAACATTTTTTTTTCTATTTTTCACATCGTTTATTTTTTCATCCACAGTTTACACGGCGTTGTCTTTTTGCTTATCTCGATGATCACGCGATCTTCGTTACTTGCAACTTCTCCTCACGTTTTCGCACTTTTTCCCCGATCGTTTTCTCTCTCGCGATTCTGAAATGCATATTTTTTCAAACCTCTCGAGGTAAGCGACTCTCGACTTAATGGCATGTAACTGGGCTTCGAATGACTCGGATTTCACAGCGCGGAGCGTCAAAGCTCGCGCGCATACAGCTCGGAGAAGGCGATATCCGAGTGTAGTTCCGTCCTACGTTGCTCGTTTTAAATATTTATGAGCGAAGGAACAAACGAACGTCACTGGCAATTCCTTCGAATTACCACTGGCGTTCGACTTTAATCGATTTCGAATCTCGCGGAGATTCACCACCAAGGCGTTAACGAATGAAAAAAAGTCCCAATAAAAGTGGAAAACGTGACAGCTCGTTCTTCGTCTCGTTCTTTGTCTTTAATTACGTATGTTGGTTTTTAATCATTCGCATTTCTGCACGAAAGACACGGCTCCATCTTTACGTGAACGTACGATCTTTCGCATACACTGTTGTCATTGTTATCATTATTATTATCTTACCGGCCGGCTTTTTTTGAACAGTCAGTGGACAGAGGGACAAAATATTTCTGCATATATATATATATATTCATATTTATATATGTGTATATATATATATACATATATACATGTACATGTATATATACACACCTTTCACCTGTACCGTGACGTACCCGCCAACGAGACCATCTCCCGTGCGAGCGTGAAACGTGAAAACTTGGCGCGCGTGCTGCAAGGCGAGAATCGTGGACGTTCCGGATGGAGGGGCGTATTGGAAGGTGGAGTTGTATCTTTCCATGAACAACCATGAAAGTAACAGTTGCCGTGGAGCACCTTTGGTGAACGCGTAAGAAAAAACCTACCGGCTCATTTTATCTTCCTCTCTCTTTTTTTTTTTAAATTATTTTCTTGTAATTTTTATTTATCAATAATCGATGGCGAACGCGATCGTTTGACCGGTGATCATTGTTTTTCCGTTTTTCCTTCATTTTTCGTCGTTATCGAACTCGAAGGATCGCCAAATTCGGCGAGACGACGTCATTTGCGAAATCGAGATATTTACGAGATTAAATTTTCAGCTTTGCCGAGACTCGCGAATGTTCCAACGATCACGCGAGCTAATAACGATAGAAGTGAAGTGAAGAGAGCGTGCCCTTTTTATCGGAGTGAGAATGACCGAATCCTGAAAGGTCAGCTTAGATTTTTCGACTCGTCATCGGCGAGGCTCCTCGAGACTCGCGAACGCATCGGGGAACGAACTTTCGAATTTATCTTCCTTCGATAATGGATTGGGTAAGAAACATTGGATTTTCTTTCGTTATTCTCGCGTACGGAGTTGTTTAAAGACGCGCTCGGACGAGTCTGAATTTCGTTGCTCACCTCGAGTTTCCCATGACCGTGTAAAAGGTTTAAAATCGAGGATAGAGATGGTGATTCTTCTTCCTCTCTGTTGTCCGAGTTGCACGCGATGGCAAAACGGTGCACGTTGCAAACGGCACGTGAATTTTCAATTATAACGGATGCAACTTTCTGCAGCCTTGAGATAATCATAATGAAACTCGCGGAGAAAGAGAGAAAAATAATAGTCGGATTCGCGCAGGATGTGGGTCATTACTTTGTCCCCTCAAGGTTTTTTGCGCGGGTCCATTATTGGCGCGAGAGAAGAGACGTGGAAAAGCAAATTATGTCGTTATTATTCGCACGGTATACTCACCTAGTCGTCATTACAATGATCGACCCTGGGAACAGTTTCTTTCAATTGCGGGGTTATTTTTTTTTTATCGATCAGATTTGCGGAAAAATCGCTGATTTACGAGCACGCTTTTGCGAAAATTTAAACGTCGCGTTGGAGATTCTTGTTGGAAAAAGTTTATTTTCCCTCTCGGGGTTCTCGAGCCCGAAAATTTGCCAAAAATCGAAAAATCATCGTATCTCTTAACGAAATCGACCGAAAATAAATGCGAGTTTGGAAAATCGCGCGCCGACGTGTGAAAATGAAAAATTGCGCGAAATTGCCAAATGCGATGGCAAAACGTGTGACGAAGACGCGAAAAAAAGCAAGTCGTTCGCGAAGAATCGTGGCATCGAAAACTTTCGAAAATTGTTGTGTTGAAATTTCGTTTCAAAATTGTTATTACAAGGGGATTTAAATATCACCCGACGAATATACCGTTCGTTCTTCCGTACACCAGTTACTCGAGAGAAACGTCACGTAATTGCACGATTTTACAATACCGGTTGCATCTTCGCTGAAAGACTTGCCCCTTAAAGCAGAACGTCAAAGTGCTGCAGCGCGGGTTTTTTTTTTTCTAACGGAGAATCGCGAAATATTCTTATGACGTTTGCCCACATTGCGATATCTATCGTGCTGATGTATAAGTCGAAGAAAAAGCGAGATTGTGGCAATAATTAGAAACACGAAAGATCCTGATTTAAGGGGGGGAAAAATGAAAAAAGAGAGCTCTCTCCTTTCTTCCATATTCCTTCGACTTTGCTCCACGTAGAATCGGTACTCGTTTTTCGTACTCGAAAAAGTACTCAAAAAAAACTGTCCGCGCGAATCTAATTGACGATCGAAAATTCCAACTGTGCGGCTCGGAATTTTGTCCTGTTATAAAAAAAAAACTCTATTGTATAACTACAGGATGATCGAGGTCGGTCAGTTATGTTTGACATTTAGCGAAAACACGTGCCGCTGTGAGGATGAACGTACGGATACATTATTCAAACTCACAGTCGTGCGAACATCCTTCTAACATTGAAACTCAATCGCGAGGAATTTTCGTTCGTAAATTTTCCATCGAAACAACTATTTCTTGCACGGATTCATATTTTTTCGTCCTTCGGCTGAAAAACAGTGCTTATTGAAAATTTCATAAATCTTTTTTTTCTTTTGTTCTTGAAATTCGAGAAATTCTTTTATTATTTCTTCGGAATGAAAATTCTGCTATTTTTAGAACGTTCAATGCCTCCTCGATCATTTTTTCTGTATGCTCACTCTCACTCAAACGCTACTGGATTTATCTTACTCTGCTATTTCCTAGTTTCCTCACGATTACGATTAACGGTTTCTGTTTTACGTGTATAATGCGTACATATTAATGTACAAATACACGCATTCAACTCACATGCCCATTTGTTCGCACGTACGTGCGTGTACACGCGAGTATGAATGCGCACAATCAAACATCATCATTCCCGTTTTGAAATCCAGTTTGGTCACTTTTCCTCTCGCGTCATTTCATTTTTATTCTTCTCTCGACGTCGCCCCGCTGCTGCGTCACGAAAAAATATCCATATACACCTGCCTGTTTCAATAGAATTTTTGAAAATCTCAAAGAAAAAAGGGGACAAACAAATTTTTCAATAAAACAAAAACGTCCCTCCAAATAACACATTCGATAGCTCAATTTTCTTATAATCGCTTTTCGTTACTCAAATTTGGAAAAATCAACGTTAAAAAAAATGCAAATCGTCGCCACGAGGTCTATTCCGAAGAGTTTCAGAAGCGACATTTTTCTGCATTTTATTTCGATAATCAGACGGGTGATTTTTTTAATAATTCCGGAGGTAGTCGAGTGACAGATTTTTTTTGGAGTACTTTTTCTCGCGGTAATTCTATTTTCTTATAATCGCTTTTCGTTACTCAAATTTGGAAAAATCAATGTTAAAAAAAATGCAAATCGTCGCCACGAGAGTATTTCTGCCACGAGGTTTATTTGAAGAGTTTCAGAAGCGACATTTTTCTGCATTTTATTTCGATAATCAGACGGGTGATTTCTTTGATAATTCCGGAGGTAGTCGAGTGACAGATTTTCTTTGGAGTACTTTTTCTCGCGGTAATTATTTTGTCTGTATTGATTCTCGCGCGAACCTCCTTAAGGACAGCGATCCTCGAGACCTTCGTAGAATATTTCGACTTTGCGCACGTTGTATTTTTATTAACAGCGATCGTTGAGCAGCCGAGTGATGTTCAATCGTATAAATGACAGCGTAAGCTTTCACGCAATAAAGTCAGAGTCTGTCCGTTTGGTTTGCCCGCCGGCAATAAATTCCGCGGAAAAGTAAAAGTGACTTTACCGTATTTATATATATATGTATATAGCACCTATATGTACACACAGTCATCGTCACTCGCCATCACGTACCATTGGAAGAAAACGATCGATTTACCCACTCCTGAGAACGAAAACTACTTTTTACGAACTTAATTTGAAAAGGGCAAAAAAAAAGGAGAGGACGTCGAGTCGTTTTTTTTTCTCATCGACGACGGAGTCGAAACAAAAAATCGCTCCTCGAGTGACATCGAGAGCTCCGAAACTTTCCTTCGTGAGGTTCAATGCGAGGGAAAAAACAAGATGGAGTTTGTCGACTTTGTCTTATTTTGATCTTCTTTTTGTTTTCTTCTTGCATATCTCGTGCATCCAAACGACCTTGCGACAGTCCGCTCGGGCTCGTAATCACAATGATATCCCAAAAGAAAATATATAAAATGTTTCAGGGACGAATTTCGCGGTCGACTCGTTTGGAATTATCGTAAAGACATCGAGGGGAGGTCTTATCGAAATTTCCAAGCCCGCCGCTTCGAGCGAAAGAGACCCAACGGGTTTTCAACTCTTTTCTTCGAACGCGCTAAATAGGAACGACTTTTATCCCCCGAGTTTCGTTTGAATTAATGTCATTTGACCTTCGGTAAATTTTCGACTCTGGAAAAAATTCCTCCTCGCCTCTCCCATTAAATCGAAGATGAAAGTGAAAAAGGGGACCAAACGACTCTGACGCTCCTTTACGATCTTGCTTCTTCGAAGATACTTTTTCGCCTCGATTTTTTTTTGCCATGAATATTCTCATGACGAGGAAAAATCTTCCGGAGCTTTGTAAAAAAATGCTCCAAAAATCACCTTCGAAAAATGGCATTTTCTTCCCTCAAACCTTTCGTCCGTCTCGAAAAAGTGTTACATTTTTTTTCGTGAAAAGTCTCTCATTCCAGAGTGAAAGTGTTTGACATTTAATTCAGTGACGAACTTTTTTCAAAATTCCAGGAGTACTTGCCCGTACATGTATCTTACATGTATGTGCGCAATGAGGCACTGTGAGGCAACATTTCGAAATTGGCCGAATTGCCGTTACGAATTTGAGTAATTACACTCAAATTCGTAATGGCAATTCGGCCAATTTCGAAATTTTCACACCCATCATTATCTTCACTTACTTGTGTATACATGCCTGTAATGGAAAGTAAATGAAATATTAGAAAGGTTGCTCGGTCAGGGTTGGCGAGGTTACGGTCTAGACTCTTTGTTCAACATGCCTAAATAATAATTTATGCATGTTCAGACGGTGCCTGAAAGAGGAGGGAACGAAACAGGATAGCACGGAGAAAGTATGCAATGTAATAAACACTCGTATAAGTGCACATACGAGTTTCATATTGTCATTTACATGTACGGAAATGTATATACATGTATCTGTGTTTATTCGCGAAAATATCGAAATGCCAGACGCTCGCTCTCGACGGTGTCGAGGGCACGTTCTTCGCGAGAGGTAATATACACTCGGGGAAGAATGCAGTCTGGCTGCTTGCATACCTAGGAGCATAGAATGCATTTTAGTATGCACGTAAGTTCGTACGAAGCTACGACGAGACTCCCACACCTCGAGAGGGGATCGTACTTTGAACGATATTGCAAGAAAGGCCCTTCTCTTTCGAACCGTAATATTTTATCAAACAAACACGAGACGTTGCATTTTTTTAATCAACATTTTTTTAATAAAAAAAAAGATAACATACTTTTTTCCCAAATCAATATAGTACCACCTTAAATATATCGACAATTGGATATGTTATTTTCTGACATTTAGAAAATAACGTTTCAGTAACGTTCCTACGATTGTATACTTTGCCAAAAGTCGCAATGATCGCGAGAAAGTAGCTCCGAGCCTCTTTTCGTCTCTCGCTCTTTCTCGTGCTTTCTCTTTGCATATTCACCTTACGCGGAGACGAATATACTCTTACATGTGGAATAATCTTTCTGAAGGGTTGCGTAACGGAGAAGTGACTGTAGTGTTTTGGCCCTGCTGAATACTTTGACCCTCGCGTTTTTTGTTTTTTTTTCTCACTTTTTCTTTCGATTATCGTGGAATTTCCCAGCTATCTCTCCGTCCCAAATTCATATCAATATACGTTTTGCGATTTCGACGTGGAATGAGAGATAGCCTGCTCAGATATCATATCAGAGTGGATTACATCCAACTGACGATATTCGGATTTCGGCCACGGCTTTTCCGTGCCCTCCGAAGCGTTTCCTTCCACGTGTCTCGCTTACAAATTGGTCAAAACGACGGTCGAAAGAGATTTAAAAAAAAAGAGAGGGACAGGCAAACTAACAGTAAACTCTCACATCCGCTTCGAGGCTTGCAAAAGAAAATCCGAAAAGGCGCGTCCACGAATCGCAGCGTACGGTTTCTTCGCGTGAATCGAATCGTGCACGACCGAGACACGAGAATTTCACGCAAAACACTCGGTTTTTACCCAAAATTACGCGCAGAAAGAAAAAAACCGATTTCCCCAATATATAAAAATCGACTTTGCAAATTTTCCCGTTCACCACTTTGAGGTAAATTGTGTGATATATTTATTCTCACACATCTGGCCTGATTTCTCACATATTTTGAAAAATACATTTTTCACCACTTATTTTTCAATCGCAGGTTAATTAAAAAAACAAAGTACGAATCAGACTTGCCAAGGACGAGTGACGAGAGTACTGAAAAAATGATGAAATATCCGTTACGACTCGTCAATCGAGGGATCAATGATGGTCGTGATAAAGAAATAAACGCGAATTTCCGCGCGTCATTCGCAGTGTTGATCTTCGCTTTTATGGGCTTTAATTGCTTGTAATAATGGTAGGAAATGAAATTTTCGACGCGCAAAGTTTATAACAACGTTTTAAAAAATGATGAATGTACGTATAATTTATCCTTAACAAATATGCGAATGTACAATAACGGAAGTTGCAACGATGTGTACGAGGCGTGTCGTTTCCTGAACGAGAACGAAATAGAATTATGGAAGTTGCTGTAGAGCGACTGTCGGACGTGACCAAATGTCTTGTGCAATTCTGTAATGGTTATATATCTATACATATATATACTTATTGAGATCGCATAATCGCGAATGAAAATGGAAAGTGAGGGAAAAAATTGTGCAAACATATACAGGATCAACTTGAGAACATTTATGGATCAAACTCGATTACGAATCGACAATCGAGTGCTTTGACGTAGAAAAAATAAAGGATGCGCTGAAATTGAGCCAGTATTTCAATATTTCGTACGTAGGAGCGAAGAGAAAATATTTTCCAGATAAATCATGAATTAACATCGAAAATTCGTTCGAACGCAGTCTTGTCGGACGCGAAAATTTCACTTTTCAAAATTCCTCGCGAAATCGGTAAAATAGTACACGCGTGTTCGTACAAATTGGAAAAAAAGTGGGTCACACGCGTCTGTAAAATAAAAATTCGATAAAAGTTGAGCGTAAAACGTCCGGTAATCAGCGGTCAAGCTGTGAGAAAGTTCGCCGTAATACAAGAGTGAAGTTTCTCTCGTGATCCTCGCGCAAGTGGCTCTCGATTATAAATTTGCGAAGCCCCCACTGATATCGATCGTTCATGCGGAACTAAACGGAAATTAAACGAGTATCCTTTAAAATGATGGACGCGTCACGACTGCATCTTTCACTTTTGTTTTTTTTTCTTTCAGAAAACGCGAATACCGGCATTTCTACTTTGGATTTTCCTGCTACTTTCGTCGATCGAAAATGGTGAGTCTCGCTAGAAATTAATTAAACATCAATCACTCTCGTTCGATCTACTAATTACGACTGCTGATTACGATTAGTGGTCGTGATAACTTCTATTTCTCGGCCTTTTGCGAAATCCCTTTTTTCGCAAATTTCAAGTACCTTTCACATCACGTGGGGGATCTCTCGAATATTTTCGATGATTTTTCGGAACGACCCGAGGTTCGTACCCCAAAAAAGAGGAATTTCATGACCCTCGCACGTTGGATATCATTTTTGAGGTTTTCCTCTTTGTTATTTTTGAGGAAAAATGTTTTTTGAAATCGTCGAAAAAAAGAACTCGAGCGAAACAAATTGCGTCAAAGTTTTGTCAGTTTGAGAGAGTTTTTCAGACAAAATATTCGTTATATTTGAGATTCATTATAATTCTTCATTGCGAAACGTCAAGCGTAATTACAGATTTCGCGTATAAATCAAACGAACGACATTCTCGGCTCGCTCGGCAAAATTTTCGCAACTTCAATTACTCGCGTGCTTCCCCGCCCTTCGAGACGGACGCAGAGGCGATTTTTTTATCGCGGAGAAGAAAACGGCCGTCATCGTGCGCAACTCGCATTCGCGATAGGGTCTGCGAAAATAAAAACGACAAAAAAAAAGACATTATTAACACAGCAGAGAGAATTGGTGAAGTTGGAAAAAAAGTAATCGTCGTAAAGCCTCGCGAGAGGAAACGAGCGGATAAATACGATCGATACTTCGCGAGACGATTTTTTTGCATTTTCATTTTTCACTGCTATGCAGGAAGTAACACTTTGATCGTTTTCCAGACCCCTTAATATCGGGAGAAAGCAATTGTAATGATTCTTTGTGAGGAACTACGAACGATCGTTCGAGGAAATTAAACCGCGTAATGTGTATGTTACTCGCTAATGTCACTTTTAATCCGGGTGAGAAATGATTGAAAATGACACTTTTGCGATTATCGTAAATGAGGTATGATCAGCGGCAAAAAACGAATTTCTCCTGGCGTGACCAAGTACATCTGCATGATCCGTTGATGCAAATCTATTACGCGGCCGAGTGAGACTCATTTTACAAAATTTCAAAAAAAAATATCGCTAAATTATTCTATCGTAAGATAGACGAGTGTGAAAAGGTTTGTCTCGCGAGTCGAACGCTTCTGGGTACACAAGAAAAAATTCCGGCGCTCCAAGTGCCGGAATTAATCGGAACTTGCACGTGAAGCTTCCTCATAGCTTCCGACTGTACTTCGCAACATTCCCGCACGTCAATCATAAAGAAAAAGTGAGAAAAAGAGGAGAAAAAGTGAAAAGGGAGGAAGGAAGCGAAAAGGAGCAAAATTATACTGACATAACACACATAAGTAGCAAACAATCGCGGCAACAGTCACTTTTACGCTATGCACACAAGTTCCCTCTGAATCACGATAATGACGCACCTTTCTCGCGGCAGATTTATCGTTGATGATACACTTTTTTTCGCCTCAAAACTTCATCCCGATTTATTGCTTTTTTATCCATGAAAACAACATTTTTCCGTATGAGAAAGAAAAAAATGAGCTGTTTCCTGTTTGCAGTTGGGGAGGAATTAAAAAAAAAGGGAAATCTCGAAGCACCGACGAGGTTTCGAAAAAACTCGTACTTACGAAGATTCATTCCGTCAGAAATTCCCACCAATAAAGGAATCAGAATTTCCATAAAGCTTCGAGTATAAATGTTTGAAAGCTCAAATTACATGTGAATACTGTATTCGGCATAAATGTTTCTTTTTTTCGCAACTTAATATCTTTCGGTGTAAAACTCGCCGTTTCCGACGAGGAAGTGGATAAACCGTCTTGAACCGAATTGACTGAAAGAATTCTAATTTCCTGCTCGTTTTGTTCGAGTATCAACGCGCTGGCGAGAACAAACTGGATATACTCCACTTTTTCTCTATGAATAAAATGACCTCCTGAAAAGTAAGACAACGTAATATCGCGTCGTAAGACAAGGAACGAGTCGATGACGGTGAAAGCATTCGCGAGTCTCTCGTGCTCAATTCACGGACACATACAATGTGTGTATATAATTGTACGTTGATACGTACTTGGTAGTTGAATATGCTCGAGTTTCCCTGCGTATTCGAGTAATCCAGATTCGATTACGCGAGCAAACACGTATCAAATGTTACAGTCGTACGACTCCCGAGAGCGAGAAGAGCGTTTTTTTCCTCCGGAAATCGAGACTCGAAAAGTCAACCGTATTACATGATTTTCTTTCAATTTTTCGTCGGAATTCCTTCCTTCCTTTCTCTTCCCACGAGTGGCAATCGGCTGTAAATTTGCCGTTTTACAAAATTGAGTAAAAGCCATCACATGGGAATATAAGCGCTTGAATATAAATAATACGCCACCAAAAAGTACAGAAATGTCGATAATTTGTCTGAAAAACGAAATAATGTGAAAATACTCCATTTCGAGATTATTTTTTCCATCAAAGTTATCAATGTTCATACCACGATTCGAATTGAGTTTTTTTTATGAAGGGAGAAAAAATCTGTCGACTGATTGATCAACAATTTTATATCGCACGAGTAACGTTTATAAGCGATCGCCGAGAACTTTGCGCCTCGAACGAAAGTCCGGCAGCGAGCTCGTTTTAAATTTCTCCAACGACGCGATAGCGAAGCACAAGTTTCACTCGTGGCCATTTACGTATCGTAGCTACTCACGATACGCCCTCGATGATCGTATACATCCTAGAAATATATCTCTGCCCGGCATATTGATTTTGTGCAATGCACACGTGATTGCACGTTGGAAAGAGCTCGTTGACTTTTCGACGTGGAATTTCATCCCTCGTGTACTGCTCAATTATTACCATCTAAAAAATTTAATTAACGATCAACCGATCTACCAGGTCGGTCGAAAAGCTTAGGATTCAAACGCGACAATTCGCGAGTGCTTTTCACAAATTCAGGGGACAATAATTTCATGCAACGATTTAAAGATTACTTTTTTTTTTCGAACAAAGCCATGCTTTTACAAGTATTTTTCGATCCGTATGGCAGAAGCTATAGAGTAACACGCTTCGGGCGTTTTGTAGTAGAAATCGATGAAAGTTTTCAAGTCCTACACTCTCGCGCGCGACCGGAATGACCATTAAATTTCGTCAATTGGAGACTCTTGAAACAGCAAGTTTGTCAGCTGTTTCGCTGAGTCTTTTCGGGGCCCTTGATGGTCCCGTGATGGTCTGCATTTTGGTCACACGTAGCAAAGGTGTAAACATGAATTGCTCGGTAATGTAAAATCAGAAGAAATTCCCTGATTGGCATTTACGTTCGAAAAATAATAACATTAAAAAGTTTCCGTACGAAGAAAATCTTCCGTAGTGTATATTTACAAGATTTTTCTTTTCCTGTGTGACAAATTTGTCCGCATTACTTTTTTCGACCATTTCATTAAATTCGTCCCGGAAACGACGAGTGTTTTTGGGAATACGAGTATACAAAAACCGGAAATAACGGTAACAGTAATTTCCTCCCGTGGTAATGTAAAATTTCAGGCAACGCCGAGCAGAGAGTCGTCTGTTACTACACGAATTGGTCAGTTTATAGGCCGGGAACGGCGAAATTCTCACCACAGAATATCAATCCTTATTTATGCACTCATCTCATCTACGCTTTCGGAGGGTTCACGAAAGACAACACTCTCAAGCCTTTCGACAAGTATCAGGATATCGAGAAAGGTATGAAAATTCTCTAAACCCCTTAAAAAAAATGTGAAAAAAAAATCAACGAGCGGTCTGAAATAACGATACGTTACTACGTGAAATTTTCAAACAAAACTACCAGGAGGATATGCGAAATTCACGGGTCTGAAGACGTACAACAAGGACTTGAAGACCATGCTCGCGATCGGTGGTTGGAACGAAGGTTCCAGTCGATTTTCGCCGATGGTCGCTGATCCGGACAGAAGAAAAGACTTTGTGAAAAACTCGATAAAGTTTTTGCGTCAGAATCACTTTGACGGACTCGACCTCGATTGGGAATATCCGGCCTTCCGGGACGGAGGAAAGCCGCGTGACAAAAATAATTATGCGGATCTCGTGCAGGTGCTGATGTGAAAAATGTCTCCTTTTTTATTATCACTGGACCCACTGGACTCCCACATAATCATTCCTCGCTTCCGCAGGAATTGCGAGAGGAATTCGAACGAGAATCCTCCAAGACTGGTCGACCGAGACTCTTGCTGTCAATGGCAGTACCAGCTGGTATCGAATACATCGACAAGGGTTACGACATACCGCGATTGAACGATTACCTTGATTTCATAAATCTTCTATCGTACGACTATCACTCGGCTTACGAGCCAGCCGCCAATCATCACTCACCGCTTTATCCTCTCGAGGAGGATAACGAGTACAACTACGACACCGAATTAACGATCGTAAGTGAATATCCTCGCAGCATCCTGCCGTCGGTGTTTTTCAATCGCGAAAGTCAAGCAAAAAAACTTTATTCTTCAAAAAAAAAAAAACAGGCGTTCCTTCGCTCGCGAGGATGCAATTTGTGAGGAACTTTGATGAAAATAATCGTTGATTTATCGAATTTCGTTTTTTTTTCAAATTCTTCGTCGTTGTTCAACGTTGATGAGCGATTACCTTTTTTCCTCGCAGGATTATACGATCGAACACCTGTTGAAGAGCGGAGCGTCGCCGGAAAAGATCGTACTCGGCATCCCGACTTACGGACGATCTTACACTCTCTTCAACGAGGATGCCACCGACATCGGAGCTCCAGCCGATGGTCCAGGGGAGGAGGGAGATGCGACACGCGAGAAAGGATATCTCGCCTATTACGAGGTACGTACTTTCGGAGTTTCGGTCCAACGTGGACGTTTTTCTGAAAATAAATTTTCGCGAATGAAATTATCGATCGATTTTTTTTTTCATCGACGCGAGAGCATTTTCCTCATACGGTTTTTTTGCACTTGGTAATCACTCGCTTCGATGAGAATCTCACGTTTTTTTTTGGCGAATCTGCCTGGGAAGTCGCGATCGGAAACCGGAAGTGAGAGAAAATTTCGTAGATTTTCATCGAGATTTCGCGAAACGCGTTTTACAGATTTGCGAAAGTCTCGCAAAGTCGGACGAGTGGGAGGTGGTGCAGCCGAATCCGAAGGCCATGGGACCTTACGCATTTCGAGCAAATCAGTGGGTCGGTTACGACGACGAGAATATCGTCAGGGCGAAAGCCCGTTACGTCAACGACAAGAAACTCGGCGGGATAATGTTTTGGTCCATCGACAACGACGATTTTCGCGGAAAGTGTCATGGCCGCCCGTATCCCTTGATCGAAGCGGCGAAGGAAGCGTTATTGATCGACGGCGAGTGAGTACAAGCGAGGATTTTGGGGAGAAACTTGTCTGTAAATCAAGGCGAAACATCGATAACAAAGATACGGAATTACAGAAAAAGTACTTCCGGCGCGAGAACGAGGCTCTCGGAGAGTAATCGGAAAAAGACGAGAACTCAGGGAGGTCGGAAGAATCAGGGTAGTTCGACCGGCAGAAAATTCAAAGCCGGCCGGCGAACGTCCACCACCGAATCGCCGACGACCAACCGGAGGCTGGGCTCCTCCAGAACGAACGGACGATTCAAAGCGAGAGTCAAGTCGCGTGACGATGAAAACGAGGAGAACGACGAGGAAGTCGCCAATTCCGTCAAATTCGTGGAAAGAACGAGATCCGGCTCGCGTGTCAAGGACACCAGGTCCAATAGTCGTCCATCCGGTGGAGGAAGAAGGAAGCAACAAAAACCGCGTGAAGATGAGGAGAAAACAGAGGACGACGTCACGGAAGGTCGAAGGGTCAACAAACTGACGACTCCCGAACCTCCGACAACTCCGGATCCTGGAACGGGTAAACTTTGAAAAACGATAACCTTGTACATCATCCTCGAGGCGATAACGTTTATACGAGAATCTGCCGCAATTTTTTTTCGAATTAAGGTCATCAAGCTCGTTTCCAGGCAAAAGTGTCAAGAGAGCAGCAAAGATTTCCAATTTATCATTTATTTTTTATTTTTTTTTTTTACATGTATATCTTTATTTCCGAAAGATTTCAAATGCGAGGACGAAGGTTTCTTCTCGCACCCACGTGACTGCAAGAAATACTTCTGGTGCTTGGACAGTGGACCTGGTGGCCTTGGCATCGTTGCTCATCAGTTCACTTGCCCTTCAGGTAAATATCTTTTTTGTTAAAAAGTATATAAATTTGCTTCATTCTTGATCGAATTTATCTCGAATTATCCCGACATATTCGAACATCGTAGGTCTGGTTTTCAACAAAGCAGCAGACTCCTGCGACTATCCGCGTAACGTCGTGTGTCCAAAGACGAAAACATCGCAAAACGTCGCGACGACGACGAGGGAGCCGATAACGGCTGCAACGAGTCGCACGACGTATCTGCACAAACCGACGAAACGCACGACGACACCGAAGAGCGAATCCGAGGAGGAATACGAGTATTACGACGAGGATGACGACGAAAACGTCGAAGCGAATGATTCCCGAGAATCCGACGAAGAAATTCGCACTACGACGAAAACGTACAAAACGATAAATCGCAGTAGACCCACCACTACGTCGGCTCCGATCACGACAACGACCGAAACAGCGAAATCAACGTCGACCAGATCCTACAAAGCTTCCACGGAGAGAGCGACGAGCTTCGAGGACGAAGAAGATCCGAGGGTCATCAAGGAACTGATTGATTTGATAAAAAAAGCGGGTGAGTTTGCTCAAACGTGGAAAAGCTCGTCGTCAATTGCAATTCTTAATTTTTCTTAATTTTACTTAATTTTTTCCTTTCATATTCGCGTTGATAAAAAATCATTTTAGGAGGAATCGAACAGTTGGAAAAGCAGTTGCATTATCAAGAGAAAAATTCCGGAAGCAGTTCCGACAAGCCGGAAGAAAATGGACGATCGACTCCGGCGACGATCAGTCGAAGTCTGTACGAGCGCGTGCTGAATCGTCAAGCGACGAAAATAGCGGGAGGGTTCCTCGGATCGCTCTCGCGGGTACAATCAGCGGTGGGAGATAAATCGGAGCAAGGTTCGTCGAAAAATTCGCGAACCGGCTTTGTGAATGGTCCTGGAGGGGCGCAGTTCGAAGGTCTCGATGAGGTACCGGAAGTTAAGAGCCTCAGGAGAACGACGAAACACCAGTACGTCACGATTGATCGTCAGCGGTAAGCACTTGTCATTGTAAATTGCGACAATTATCTTTTTTCAAAAATAATCAGCGTTTTTTAAAACTACGTTCCATCACGCAATTCGAGGATGAAGAAAATTTTCGACATTTTTTTCCCTCGATTTTTTTCCCTCCCCCAATAACCGAGGCTACCGTGTCTCTCAAATTTCATAATGATAGCAACGACATTTCTTTGTTACTCTCGCCTTGTACAGGCATTCCACCAGCGAGTCACCCACCGAGGACGATGAAGAAGTCGACGAGGACGACGACGACGATGACAACAAGGAAGTTGCATCCTCCGAGGATCACACCGTGGGTAATTCGCCCCAAGACAAACCTTCCAATCGACGAGTCACACCGAGTTACGTAAATATTCGTCGACCACGGCCTTCCGCACCGACGTAAGAAATCCCTCTTTCAGCATGAATTATTCTGTTTTTCAAAAAAATACTCCCGCTGATTTTAACTCTGTGAGAATTTTGATTTTCTTTTCCACCAGCGAAAATGATGTGGAGGTCAAAGACAAGGAAGAAGGTTCCGAAGTTTCCGAAGACAACGAGGAAAAGCAGGGGGAAGCGAATCGCGCGATCAGCAAAACCGTGGAGGAATCTTCGAGCCCAAAATCTAGGTCTGTGTAGTACTACCCAGCATCGTTGAATTTTTTCACGAAAGATTTCTCCACCCACGCGATTCCCGCGTGAAAATTCGCACGAAGAAGCTTCCGCGCGTTTGCGCTTTGAGAATTTCGAAAATTCGTGCTTCTTTTTCAGATACACGAACGCTCAACGTTTCCGTAGTACGACGTCGCGCAGCGGCTCGGAAATAGTCGCAGGGCGATCGATCGTGGAGAACGATTCAACGACGGCGAGGAGCGCGTCGACAACGACGACCGAGGAAGCCGTAATCGAGGACAATTCGGAAGCTTCGGTGACACTGCCAACGACGGTACAACCGGAATCGGACAATTTGACACTGAAATACAATTCGACCTTGGAAGAAAACGCGTTTACCGTGAATCCGGAGCCAACGGAGGCGAGCAACGAGTCGACGTTGAGTCTCGTCGATAATTCGGCAACGGAAATTTTGTTCACGACGGTACCGGCAGCGTCGATTTCAGCGGCAAACAACCACGATTCGTTTACCCGCGAGCCGAGTATCCCGGTCGTTTCGCAGCCAAGGCCGTTTGGTTTTTCGCGGAGAGGACGACCGACGACATCGAGTACGACGACGGTGGCTTCGGTGACGGAGCAGACACGTTCTAAGGTGAGTAACAGACCAACGAGAAACTTTGCACGGTCGTCGAACGCTTCACGGCTGCGCGGTCGTCCCAGGTCGAGATTAACATCGCCCTTCTTTTCTACGACCGAGAGTCTCGTGATGAGAAGCGACGATAAAGATTATCCCGAGGTTGAACGAAGAAACAATCACGATGTGAAAACGTTCGATGACGAAAACGATAGGAACGTCGAAAAATTCGCGAACGAGTCAGCGAGGAGAGGCGCCGATAGATTCACGCCACCGACTTTTGGACTCGAGAACAAGCACGATGCTGGCGATTTTTTGACGACCAGACACGGCGAGTCTTATTCCTCGAAGGAGGAGAATTCCGTCGTACCTGTCTCGCGCGAACGCTTTAGATCGACGACGATCGCTTCGAGCACGAGCGACGTCGTCCCCGGGGAAACGAAGGGAAGAAGACGTTCGAGACCGTCGTCCTATGCGAGATCGACAACCGCGAGCTCTTTGAGAACGATCGATGAGCTCGAGGACAGTCCTATCGTGAGAATATCCCAGCAGGATATCGGGACGAATGATTTCAGAGCCCGCATCGACGATGATCGCAACGACGACGGAAAAATTACGAAAATTCGGGTTTTTGACAAAACGAACGAAGAATCAACGCGTTCGCCGTCCCTTCTTGATAAAACTGACACCGCGAACTCCGAATCGACCAGAGTTCTCGATGATCGGTCTTACCGACCGGAAGACTCCACGAGCATCTACGCTGACGATATTTTGACGGGCAACGTGGAAAAAATAAGAGACTCGACGATCGAAACGAGTGCCGCGAGTACGGAAAAACTCGACACGGAGAGTTTCTCGAGTTCGACGGCTCCGGAAGTGGACGAAAGTGCGAAACCCGTCAGAAGGAAGATCCTCAGAAGACGAAGACCCCTGGTATCGTCGACGGACTCGACGCCGACGACGACGCCGCCTGCGCGCAACGAGGATAACGGAAACTCCAGGAGACGCAAAATCGTGAGACGTCTTCGACCTTCGGTGAAAAATTCGACGTCGGAAGCAGCGAATATCAACGAGGATCAAAATCAGAGACAATCGCGATTATTCTCACGTTTCACGACACCCGAAATCGACGCGCAAGGTCGATCGAACGACGAAGAAATTGACAATTTCACGGAAGGTCCTCCATTCAGGATTATCGTTGAATCTCCGAGTGTCGACGATGGGACGAGAGACGTTTCAAACGACGGTACTTCCGAGCAACCGCCTCGGGAAACTACGACCTTCGGTGATTTCGATACGACCTTCGGAGCTTTCGACGAAAATGGTCCAACGACTGTTGTCGTGTCAACTGCGGAACCGGCAATGACCGAACCTACGGAGTTGGACACGAGTGACTATAGTCGTGCGACGACGGAAATCTATTCCCCGACCGGAGAAATAACGTCAACGACTCTCTCGACGGAAACTTGGTCGACCCCGATTGAATCGACGACTCTCGAGGACGATTTTACCCGCGAAAGAAATTTTTACAGCACGGAAAACCCAACGACCTTGGAATTTCAAGCGACCGGAGGTTCAACGACACCTGTCCCGGATGGGTCGCGTCCCGTTCGAAGGAAATTTCTTCGTAAGCGTCCACCGACGTCTCCGTCAAGCGGAAAACGTTTCGGTTCCGTAGGACCTTCCGACAGCTCTGGGCTTCCGGGGCAATCGAAGAATCCGGATGTTTTGTCGAGTCGACGAAAGAATCTTTTCGCGCGTCGTCGTCCGAGCCTTCCGACCACATCCCCGTCGACGACCTCGGCCGACGACGAGGATGCGGAAAGCTCGAGGGGATTCACCGAGGGGGCGTACCCGGCGGGTCGAGAGGGTGACCTTGAGGAATCAACGACGAGGATCAATGATTTCGATGGAACGAGCGGCGAACCCAGTGGCGACACTGATTTTTGGAAAAGTTACGTGACTTCCGGGACGACCCTGGGAACCACGACCGACGTAACGTCATTGGACGACCTTGACGAGAGTTTCACGATGCCCGTCTCGAATAACGACCCGCGTCTCGACGACGAGGAGGAAAAACTTCCCGAACGATACCCGGAAGTGAATTATCGCAGGCCCGATCAACGCCCGAAATTCCAAGTTCCGGCGTCGATCCTGAGTGGCCTGAATCGCGAAGCAACGACGCGCGTATCGCCATCTACCGGCGGAACGCTCGATTCTTCGCCGGAAGAATCGGCCGAAACGAACGAGGAACCGAGGACGTTGGATTTTCGTCAACCGCGAACGAGACTGGGCCATGCGAAAAGTATCGACGGCGGTGAAGGTCGTTTCAAGGACGAAGACTTTACGGAGAAATTCCGCGCATCAAACTCTCCGAAAGATCGAACGAAAACGGAAAACACAGAGCTGTCGTCGGGCTTTTGGTTGACGCAGAACGCGAAAAATCGTGTTTATCCAAAGCGTTTGAGCAGCACGACCGAGCAAACCGTCACCGAGACGCTCGTGCCGGCGAAAAAGTTTGATTACTTTGCCGACGCGCAATTGCGCAAGCAGCATTCGTTGAAAACGACTCATCGTTACGAGGACACGTCGGAAATGACGCCGGAAGTAACGAGAAACTCGAGCGCCGAGAACGATAATTACATCGACACGGATTCAACGACGCCTTCCTCGAGCTACAAACCGCAAATAACGAGACTCGTGACGTCGGTCGTCGAGTCAGGAACGACCGAGAGACAGATAATACACATAAAAACGAAATACTCGTCGCTGACGTCGACAACGAGGATACCCGCGCAAAAGTCGCAAGAGCATCAGTCGGCGAGATTAAAGAGCCTTTTGTCGCGAAATAACGTCGATGAATTTGACAACGAAATACGAGGATCCACCGAGAGTACACCACCGGAACGCTCGACTCTCTCGATAGAGGGTGAATTCGCGACGAACAATCGAATCACCACGGAACGAACGTACGAATCATCCACCATCGAGATCGAATCGGTCTTCAGCAATCTCATAGCGAGAGATTCGCAAACGTAGCGAGAGTAATTCGAAAAAAAAAACAAAAAAAAAACATTCGCGGGGAGAAATTGAAACGACATCATTCATTGCGCGCCAATATTCACGAAAAGAAAATACGCTTTTTCTACACAAACACGTTTTCCATACGAATCACGTACACTTGTATAAAGAAAAAATCCGCACAGAAACACGTTAATGTATGTATGTAAAATGTATATAAATGTAGAAAAGAGAAAACGGAAAAAAAACGAGATCGAGTGAACGGTGGACGTTGCACCACCGTCATCAATTCACAAAGCATTTCACCATTCACACGATAATCACATAAGCTATATAGACACGTGTAATGTATACACACATTGCAAGACGAGTTCGAGGACGAAAAAATGACAGTGAACGCGACATCTCGGGAAAAAAAAACAGAAACCACAACAACAGCAACAACAACCACAACTACAGCTACAACAACAACAACAACACCAACAAGAACAGAAATAACAGAAATAACAAAAACGCTGGAAAAAAAACCTGACGGATGAGACGGAAAATTCGTGCAGAACGGTTAAACGACGAGAAAATTCCCGGTCATGTATCGTTATGATTTTCAGGTTGATTCGGATACCCTCAGACTGCCAACGCTCAAGGAACTCGTTGGTTCAACGACGACCTTGTCGAATGACGAATCAACGTCAGAATTACCCCAAACGTCGACGACGTATCGCGACGCCGATACGACGATCGACGTTGGTGCACTTCGAGGCGATTCGGATTATCCTGGATATCAGAAAAATAATGCGGATTATGGGGACGAGTCGAGAGACGGAATGAATATTAGCCATTCCGATGGTCCCTCGCTGGAGCCTACGGTCGACCGTGAAATTTTCGACAACGACATCCTCAGCTCCGAGGAAATTCAGAATCGTTCCCCGTCCGCGTCATTCGTGAACGTCCTCGACAACAACACGAGGCAATCGTCCGATCACGAAGCTAGGAAGCTCAGAAAGAATTTGCGACGCGTCGAGGTACCGGTGAAAATTCTGGACGATTCCAACGGCGAAGCGATTGCGGAACTCGTGTTACTTCGCGTGCCGGAAAATAAACTAAACTCGGCGATTCTGAAACCCGTGTTTAGGGTGAAAATTCTCGACCGCGAAGTACAGGAGCAGCCGATTGACCTCGAAAGAGGAAAAAAAAATGAAGATCCACCGGATGCCAGTGTGGAAAATGAACTGGCCGACAATGTTCGCTCGACTTCCGGAAATCGTCGTAAGACAGATTCGCCAAAGTTGGATAAAGCTCTCGAAGGAGCCACCGGAGCTTCCGGTAATCCGTCGGGCCGTCCGAGAGGTAGACAAAGAATCGTCAAAGCTCGGCCTCGTCCGTTCGTTTCGAAGGAACGACGCGACGAATTGACAAACGCTCGCAGCAACGTATCGAGAGATTTCCGAGTTAAGGAAGTCCGAAAAACGTCGGAAACGCCTGAACCTTTGGAAACCTCAACGACGATAAGGCCCACGACGAAGAGAGGAGATCTCTCGAGCTTCTCAAAGGTCTCCAAAGCGACCCGTGGCTTTTACGTCACGAGAAACATCGACGAGACTTCCGTTGTTTCCGATTCAGCGAGCACGGACTTCGTGGAAACGACGCAATTTTTAACGACGAGATTCAACGATGTTTCCCACGATTCTACGGAGAAAATCGGTCCTGCAGCACGGATATCCGACTCTACTGTGGAAAAAATGGATTTTACAACGGACAAAACGGATTTGGCGACTCCAGAAATGGTTTTTACGGAGGAAAATGGAATCTTGATGAAATCGACGGTTTCTTCGGTGTTCGATGGAGAACATGCGTCGACGGAGCTTGAAACGACTGTTCCTGAGGATCTTTCGACGATGGCTGAAGAGACAAGCGACGTTCCTGATCCATTGATCCCGACTGACAAAGACGGCTCCGTCGGTAAGTCGGAAATAACGACGTTTCGTCCCTGGACGACCGAACAGCCGCCTCCGACGGATCCAACGATTTCCACCGAACCCACAACGGCGGAACATCTACATGATGCCAGCACGGTAATTGATGACATCCGGAGAACCGCAGGCACTGAAAAAACGATAAGAAACGCGTCAGAGCTGTTGATGACATCGGAAAACAGTCAATGGGCAAGTTCCACGCCCGTGGAAACGAGAAATACGGTAGTTCCCTTGGATGCATCGAAGAAGGTCGAAAAGATGGAATCCACGACGGAAATGTCCAAAGTTGAGGACGCTGCTGCAACCGCAGCATCCGGGATACGTCGGAACAACGCGAGGAGGAATTCTTTGCCACCGAAATTTGAATCTAGAGCCACAACGATTACAACGAAAAGTTCCATCGACAAAAATACAGAAAACGTTGCGGTCCAAACGGAAATGTCTTCGACAGAAACGGAAAATTACGTCGAAGAATCGACGACTCGCAGAGAATTTTCAAACAGAGGCGGAGTTCGTTACGGATCGAAGCCGTCGGAAATTAACGACGGCAAACATACCTCGACGAGAGAACAATTTTTATCCTCAACAAAGCCCGGTTTGACGGAATCTCGAGATAAAACAGCGAAAAAAGCACGAAGCGAGGGACCGACTCTTCCGACGAGTTGGAGAACGACTCTGCGAGAACGCAACGATTTTCGAAAAACGACGAAGGCCTTGGAGATCGGTAAAAAAGCGTCCTCATCGATAGATGGCGCGACTACGGAGGCTTACGTTCAAACCGAGGTCACCGTGAATGACGATTCGACTTTGACCTTGAATCCGGTGGAAGATTCCCTCGGTAACGTTCAGCGACCGCGACCGTTCTCTACGAGCGTCAATGACGACTCGGGGACGACGGAAATCTTCGGGACCGACGCGAGTGAGAGTTACGCGTCGGCTCGCGAAAAGTCCCTCGCGGATGTTACCCTTGCGACCGAGGACTACGACAAAAGCGTCAAGGTCACCGATGCAAATTACCTCTCCAGCTATCCGATCACGAATCCGGAAGTGGTATCGATGTATCCCGCCGGAAGCGAAACGACCGAATCATCGGGAAATTATGAGACTCGGATCACCACGAGACTCCGGGAAGAATCACCGGAAACGAGCACGTCCTTGAGCGACGAAGAAACTCCCGGAAGTGAAAATTTCGAGACGAGCACTACCCGATCGTTGTCCTACCCAGGATCCTTCGAGGATCCTGACGCCAGTATGAATTCGCCAAACCCGGATGAGTCCTTGACCACGGCGCCAAGTGACTCCAGCGACGAGACACTGAAACGATGGACCGGTACTGCCCCGACGAATGAATTAACCGCAAATTACGCGGAGACGACCTTGAACAGTGCTGAAGGTCGTTCGGACGCGCGGGACTTTGATCCTTACGCGAAAACAACGAGGTCCTCCGGGACTCGTCCTGACGATGAAAAAGATTACGACGAGAACGCGGAATACGGATCCACGACTGTCCAGCTGGATTATTCCACGGTGAACTCCTCCGAAGAGAAAGATTTTCGCGTTTATACGACGATAATGTCGGACCAAACTGGCGCACGTTTGACGACGACGGAAGTCTACGACAAAACTGACGAAACCGCCAATTTCGTGAATAAGTCAGAATCGGAAGTAACTTTGGCGTTGAAAGTTAATCGCAGTGACCTTGGCGACGTTTACGAGACAACCGCGAGCTACGACGAAACATCGACGTCTTGGCTGTACGTTGAAACGAGCACAAAAATCGGCGAAACAACTCCACTTCCGGTGGAACGGGGAAGTTTCAATTCCACGACGACGAGCACGTATCCCACCACCGATTTCCGGGAACGTTCCTCGAGGAAGTACGATCGACTTCAAACTGTTACAAACGATCAAACGATACCGGAAGTCCCGAGTGTATTTGAGAAAAATGGCGTCAGGAAAGAACCAAATCCACCGTCGTCAACGGCGAGGATTTTCACCAGCGAGATTCACGAAGATTCCACGGGTGGGACCGACGTGTCCGCTGTTGAAAGAAAGCTCAAGAGTATCGCAGAGTCCCCCCTCCACGAGGAACGCGACAACGTTGACGAGGACGCTTCGAAAAACGTGCAAAAGCAGGAAGTCGAGCTCGCGTCGAAACGCACTCGCGGGAGAATCCGCTTCACGAATTTTGCGGGCAATTCCAATGGCACGAGTGAATCGAGTCGAAGACCGGTCAAGCAGGTTGTAGTGCGTCGTCGTTTGGCAAAAGACCGTCATCAAAATCCCACGACGCCGGAAGCGGGTTCGACGGGTTCGGAAAATCCGACGAGCGGAGAAGAGCGAGGAGCGAAAGTCGATTCGGAATATCTGAAGAACAAGAGAATAAACAACGAGAATGGAAAAAACGAGGAGAACAAAATTGAAGACGCGAGAAATTTTCGAGAAACGTTGAGAGATCGATCTCCCGAGGAGAAAAATGCTTCTCCGACGAGACGTCGTATCGTTGTTTATCGAGGAAGACCGCGTCACGAGACGAGCGCCACGAGCGCCACGACCGCGAAACCGAGAACGACGACCGTGCAAAGTTCCAGCCCCTCCGGGAACGAAATTCCCGATGGTAAAAAGAGGCAGAGACGCAAGTGGCGGAAGAGGATAGTCCTGAAACGGGAAAAGGTCAACGTCGAGGAGGAGGACCAGAGCATCGCGGAAACCAATGACTTTGAACGAGCGTTGACGAGCGACGGAAACATCGGGGAATTTCGCGACGAGCTCGGCAACTCGTACGTCCTCGCGCCACCCGAAATCGAAAGAATCTCGATGAAGCACGAAGACATCCTTGGGGAGGTCAGTCAATAACGAACTAAAGCAAAAAAAAAAGAATTAGTCAAGGAACTAGTGAAAATCCTCGCTCCTTCCGGTTACGCTGCTGCTGCTGCTGCTGCTGCTGCTGCTGCTGCTACTGACGCTCTGGTTCCTCTGTTTTACCTGCAAATCTAACGCGAGAAGATTGACGCCAATAATGATCTATTCGTAATTTGTAAAGAACAAAAAAAAATACTTGGTGGAGCATCTACCATGGCTTGACTCTACGTTTGTTGTCTCTCCGCCTATTACTTCCGCTACTCTTCGGTGCTCCCACATACAGGGCCCAGCAAGCTCTTTTTTTATTTCCTTCATGAAAAAAAAAGTAAACGAGAACTGTGATATGAAAAAAAAAACAAATTAATACACAAAATCTACTTCACACAGTCTCAGTGACTCGAGTGACTGACGTCGAGTGTCGAAAAGCTTCGCATCTCCCTCATCTCGCACTCTTAACAAACAAACAAATTTCTATTTATTTAGAAGAGGCAGAACGTGGCAATGTAATTTATGGAAAAATACCACATTGCCTGCGTCACAAACAATAACAATCCGGTGATGAGAGGTTTTACGCCTCTCGCTCATCTTCGTTTAGCGAATGTGATCTTTTCTCTCATCTTGTGTGTGTTTTACTCAGTAACAAAGAGAAACAAAAAATAAGAAAACAACAAGCTACCGCATTTAAAAATGCTTCGATCGTTTGACCGTAATTACTACTGTGCTTCTCTCTTCCACAGCTACATATACATACTGTTTACTGTTCGTAAAAGGCTCTGGCAAATTTCATTAACACTTTTCTAAAGCCTCATGGAGGATTTACCGTTCCATGTGGTCTTTTTTTAATTCCTCCGTACGAGAGCTATGGATAACACGTTGGTGATGAAATTTTCAAAATGCTAATTGCACTCGGATTACGAGTAAAAATCATGTCAATCGAGTGCGCAAGACAGAAATTGATCTACAGCTGAAATAACATTTGTTTCATTGAGCTTCATTGGATGAAAGACTATACTCGCAATTCATGTATGTCCAAAATTTTGATATTTTGTCAAATGAAACCAGACACTATAGGACGTTATGGAAGATAAAATTCATAAAAAAACCATGCGTTTTAAATATTCAATCGAGGAATAATAAGCAATCGAGCATCTGCTTTCCGGAAATATTCATTCTCGAAGAAAATACGAAATACAAATAATTTATAATCCTTCGCTCTTCCGCTCGTGACTCTTTTGCTCCTCGACCAATACGCATTTGACGGAAATTAAATTATGCTAATCTGGATAAACAGGTGAATCTCCTCAAGAATTCGGGATCATTTCTACGCAAGCCAGGGACTTTGGTACGAAACGACGCATTAAATCGTTTGAGGTCGAAGAGTCCGAGTACTTTGGTACCAACGACTCAACCTGATCCGCTCGCGCCATTCTCGAGGATTCAGACAACGACGGGTGAGTTTGCTTTTGAAGCGAGTAGAAAATCGGATGCTGAATGATTTAAGGATGAATCGGCGAGATAATTATAAAGTCAATGTCATTTAATGCTCTTTGAATTCAATGCGATTCAATCAATTACTTTTCTGAGACCTTCACCCTTCAACAAATCAGTTTTATTGATATTGAAAAAAAAAAAAAAGGACTGCATTTTTTTGTTACTTTTTCTCAAAGGTACACCCTACGAGATGAAAACGGAGGATCAAAGCGTACGAGCGCAGGAAGTAGCTGTAACACTGTCTGATCCTCCAGGCACCATCGATTCGTCCTCGACTACCGGTACGAGCCGCCTATGAAACATACGTATATACGAGCACTTCCGGTTAACGTTATTCATGCAATCGCACCGCAAAACTCTCTCGATCATTGTTTCTCTGTTTTCCTCGATTCTTCTTCGCTACTCGTCATCATTGTACGCTATTAATCGAACGACCGATCTTTATCCTCAGCTGAAATCCACTACGTCGTGTTTCATCATTGAACTAACCTCAAAACAAAAAACACTCCGCCTGGCTCCACGGCTGCGTTTCCATCAGATTTTCTTCACCCACTCGTAACTCGTAACTCGTCACCCGCTATGAAACGAAAAAAAAAACAGAAAAAAAACACCATTTCGCATCATTTTCTCTCGTCATCGCGCTCCTCGGGCTACATGATTATCCGTGTCTAATGATTTTCGTACTAACGATCAGCCTCTCGCTCTTTGTACGTTTCTTCGCGTCTCTCTCGTACACTCACGCACACACCTCCTCGAGGTTGCTCGAGGTCACTTGGCACTCTCGACGTTCTTCCTCGTCGTCATTTGTTCCGTCATTCTGTCTCATTGTCGTCTCTGTACATGTGTCATTGGAAGAGGAAGAAGAAATAAACTCTGTGCGGCAGAAAATAAATGCCGGAATTATGTGCGATCAGGTCGGCTAGGCTTGAGAAAACATGGAACGAGAAAAATAAGTACGACGGTAGCGCCACGAACGGAGACACCGTCGCGTTCGCGAACCAACGCCGCGATCATTAGACGACGAGGCAACAACAAAGCGGCGAGATACGATGATCCACCGATCGCCGCGTCTCATCGTCCGATAAGGCCGAGAAGACCACCCATCGTTGATTACGATTATTACGTCGATGACGACGTTCGCCTCGTTGTCAAACCCGAGTTGAAGGACAAACTTTATGTCACGCAGAAGGGTGGAATACGATGCCTCGATCAAGGAAATTTCGCGCATCCAACGTCCTGCAAAAAGTTTATAACCTGCGCGAGAATGGTGAACGGCCAGGTCATCGGTACCGAGTACACTTGTCCCGACAAATTGTCCTTTGATCCCGTCGGCGGTATATGCAACTGGTCAGCGGGTCTCGGATGTGAGGAAAAAAGTAAATCTTCGAAATAACGACGAAAACAGGTTACCATGTTTCTGTCACGATATTGATACTCGCTCAGAGGCGAAAACGAAATTGATCGCAATTTTGAAAAATTATTTAATTTTCGCACTTTTCCGATAAAAAGATGCTCCGTCAGCGATTTACAGTCGTAGGAAAAACTATTTATGTACGTGCGTTGAATCGAGTGGATATTTGATTTTTGAAAAAATCATAACCTCACAATTTCTTAATTTCAAGAATTAACAGGATCAGTAAAAAACTGTGGTTTTTCTCTTTAATCCTATTTTTTTCTTACGTCATACTGCTAGTTTACTTTCCTGTTGGTGTTTTTTCATTTTCGGCTTTGAAACGAGATACCCCCGTGCGACGCGAGAACAACGAAATAGGATGCGGATGCTGCAGGTTGTCTGAACACTAATCCGAGAACAAAACTACTTTAAGCCTTTTTTTTTTCAAACTTTCGTATTTTTAAGAGCCTCGAAACATCGTGTTTGAGTTTCAGCAGGAAGAACGAGGTTTATACGGCGTGAACTTTGAAAAATTGTCAGATAAATGAAGATGCGTGCTTGGCAAAGAAATAGGTACAGTCGAGAATGCCACGAAACTAATATTAAAATATTTAAAAAAAAACAATTGAGAATAATAACCGAAACGATATACCGTGCAAGGACAATTCGATAGCCATAAATATTTCATAAGCGCATCTTAGTGATATTATCATTAAAATCTCTTCAACGTAATTTTTGTATATAATAATTAGTGTAAATAAATATGAGAAGAACAAAAGACAGGAAGATAAACGTTTGATCATTTTCGTAATCAATCGTAGATGTTTCCACGATTCGATTGATTTTGGTAAAAAAAAAAGTCACGCAGAATCGACAAATCGATAATCGGAGTAAATGAGCAGATACGAGTTTAAGAATATCGTCCGATTTATTAACGCCTCGATGAGAAAATATTAAAGCAGTGTAATTTCAAGTACAAGTGGTACGAAAAACCTGTAAGATTCTCTCTCGAATTAAGAAAAAAAATGCAATCATTTCCGACAAAGGCAAACTGATGAAATACAAGTGAATTACGATTGAACGATTCGTCCGGATGTTCACTGCGTTAATTACTATGTTCTAAGATCCTGCAAGAAACCTCGCGCGGTTTCGTCTTTATATACAATTTTTATCACATTTTTATTTACATCTTCAGAACGGTACTGCTCTCCTGTACGCAGTAGCATCCACAGCCAGTCGGGCAGAGACTCTCGGACGCGAACCACGTCGTCAAGTGACTCACGTGACCCCCATGACCGCAAACAATGCAAAAGTTGCTGGGTCCTGTGTATCACATCGAATTAAAATCAATCTCGCGAAATTCGGTTATTCGATCATGTTAAAATTCTGAAAATTGCGTCAACTTTCGAGCGTTGAAAAATTGCAGGAGAGATACACCTAGCGATCTAGGATTATCGCGTAAATGAATAACTTTGTTCGAGTCTGAATCGAAAATCGGAAAAACGAAAATTTCATTGGGAAGCCTACTTATTTTGTTAATTTTTTAGTCCTCATTTTGTACTCTTGAAAGTTGTAAAATGTCAAAGTATTTTTCCAAAGTGAAAAGGCAAAAAATAAGCATAGAGGCTCACCTCTCACCGAGATGTGACATATCACGCATTCGAAAGTCAATCTTTTGCAGTGCGAGCATTGTGGCCCCCTGCTAACTTTGTCGCAAACGCGACACTCGCTCTGAAATTCAACGTCTTTGTACGTGTCTTGATGGGCGACGCTAACGTGCTTGAGGACTTGCGCCCTGGCGTCGAGCAAACGCCACTGGTGCAAGACTTCCGCGTATGCCTTTTTATAGCTGTCGTACAGGATCGTATACTTCTCATCGAGCAATCTGCATCGAAGGGAACACAAGAATTTTTCGTTTCACGATTATCCAAATTTCATACACAATTCGAGCGAGCAATATTAAAAAGCTTTTCCTTTTTTTTTATAAGGAAGAAAATAATCGGTGGCGAGCGGAAATTGATCAAAGTTCAGTCGGTAAATATCCACGCTTGCTTTGAGACATCTTTAAAATCGTTAATGTCCGAGAAAAGCGACGACTGACCTCATGTTTCTCAGGGTATCGCACGACGAGTGGTCCTTGATGACTTTTAGATCGTCCAGTGATTCGGACCAAGAATTCGAGCGGTGCTGCTTCAAGTTTTGAAAGTTCCAGCCCTCGTGATTCGTGTCGTCCGGATGGATCGTGTGATACGGTGAGCTTCCGGGCTGAAAGAAAAACAAACGCGGATATCACCGGCTGAAAGAGCACCGGAAACGACGATGAATAAACGTAAACGTAGCACAGGTTTTTATGACATAGGAATATCTCGAAAACTCGAAAAAAGCATCGTTGTTGAAAAACTAAATGCGTCGTTTGCCCCTCCAATGATTTTTCAGCGTCGACGAATAGTTGATTTATTTTATATCTTTATTTTTATAAGCGCGAAATAAAAGCGCCGTGAATAAAATGAGCACAAACATGGCGAATTGATCGGTGAATTCCGTACGTTTCTGTACGAACGAACGACGGATGCACGATTTTTTCGTGCAACTTTTGCGCATCGATTATGCAGACTCCTCGTGTGTTCGACTGTTTGAAAAAATGCATGAGAAAAAACGTAAAACATGGTATTACGAGATGGTGTCGTGAGCGCGGTGCGCGTTGAGTATTTTTCAAGTTTCTCTCTGCGGTAACGCGTGTGACTTTGACGAAACGATCCCGCTGAGAACCGCTCGTGTGGCGAATATCGCCGTGTGCTTCGTCAATAAGATTAAACTCTCGAACGGTAGTGTAAAAAAGTAATGCCTTACCTTGGACAACCACTTCCCAGTGAAAAGCCTCTACAACAAAGATAGCAACGTATTGACATAAGACTACGGCGCAGCTGTATTATTCAAGCGATAAACGTAAGGTCGATTAAGTAAATGCCAAAATACCAGTGGATATTTGAAAACTTAGCTTTACGGGTCATTCGAAAATTGGTTTTTTTCCTCGATCGAAAAATAGAAATCGATGTAAGAATCGAAATTTTCTCAAATTATACGAGTGACATTTTGTCTCTTTTCTACATTTAATGGCCATTTGCGTATGATTCTGTCGGTGTGATTGAAAATTGCGAATGTTACTATTCTCGAATTTTTCGATTCGCCAATCGTTGATTTTAATCTTCATGACCATCGGGGGTTCAAAGCAACGTGTGGTGACCGGACGGGCGGGTACTTGGCGTACTAAATGGGTGATTGTTCAATTATAGCTGTTGATTTGTTAATTAACGAGACGGAGCGAACTTCCGGTGGGACTGAATCTTGGTAATGAATTCCTGAAATAACACGATGCGAGTACAGCCGAGTCCTACAAGATCGCCGCCATCGCCGTAAGAAAGGGAATATATCGGTGTGATTGTACGCACAACTACGCTTTTGTAGCTTTCGTTCGAAACAAAAAAATACGTTCGGTCCATCGACTATCGAATATACGGAGTTGCTTCTCGGGGGTGAAAGATGAGTCGAGTACGATATCGGAATTCGGTAAATTTTCGATCGAGAGTAACTCACGCTGACGTTGACCGATTTGCTGACGATTCGCGACTGGCTGATGTCAGGATTTTCCGATCGGTAGCTGAAAGCGCAGCTCAGCATCCCAGCCATCTGGATGTCGGACTGGTTGGCGTAGTGTTGGATCCTGTCGGAAAATACGATTGTAGAGATGAAAAAGATCGACCGGAAGTGCGTATGGTGATTTCCGGTCTTACAGCGAGTGGATCAAATTTTGGCCAAAGGGATGCAGAGGCCAGGGCGCCTCGACGTCCTGACCTTGACTGGCGTTGGGCTGGACCGTTGACAGCGGTTGAGATATCACGAGAGCAGCCAGACACCACGCTTGTACCAAATCCGGCCGCTCCAATGTGGCGGCGACGTTCGCGTTGTACTGGCACATCGCGTGTATGTCCGTAATGTTGATCCTGACGGAGGAAAAGCGGTGAAAAACACGACTCGCTTCGATGGAGAAAAAGGCAAATTGACCCGCTCGCGAATACCGACACGTATTTCTCGGCGAGTTCCTTACTGACGAAAAACAGCGAGGAGGCGTCGTAAATCGTCACCGTGGAATAGTGGTTCTTGTAGCAGGGCCTGTTCTGCGCTCGATTGGATCCGTGAGGAGATTTTCTCGAACCTTTCTGCAGTCAACAATCGTCGCTCTGTCATTAGCAGCACGGCGGCGGGAATTTTTGTGATTTAATATATATCTACGTTTATCGCGACAGACCGCGATATTTTTTTTCACCGAAAGATCCAACGCCACGACACTCCGGAGGATTCAACGAATATTCGTTTTCTACACCGGCGGATAAGTACGAAATTATTCAGCGCTGAACTCATTTTTCGGCAATTTGGAAATTCGACCTTACACGAGCATACTGTTTTTATAATTCCCGATATCACTTTTCCCTTTGGCAAATGCTATGAATTTCAGTGTACTTGGAAATACGGCCTCTGAATTGGCTTTTCATCGGAGAAACTCGAGCAAAATTGATTTTACGGTTGACAATTTTTTGCTCTGTTTTTTTGAGAGATCGGGGGTTGGGAAAATTTGCTTCTTTTTTCTACTTGCCCTGTCTTGGAAGTAGAAGGAGCTGATGGACAAGGTGTCAGCGGACTGCGCGTACGAGCTCGGGTAGATGTTCATGAACGGTGAGGAAACTCCGTTGACCATACCGCTTCCCAAGGCCGACAGGGCTCTGGGGGTCGCGCACTCCAACTTTATCGAGGATCTTCTGGGATACGCCAGACGACCGAAGCACACGAGAATACCTGAGAGAAATATTACGCGACTATCGGAAACGTCATCTCCAAGCGTCGAGAGAAAATTTCGCGATTGAAAAAATCGACTTTTCCATATGATATTCGAAACAGAGTCGTAATTATTCAAGCGATTATTCGCGCTAAAGATTGTTTAGCGCGAATTTATTGTTTTTCATGGCTAATATTCGAGGTGTCGAAAGTACGTACCGACGCAGCTGAACTTTGCTCCCGAGGTCCTCGGGAATGGAATATAAGTATCCTGATAGTTGGTGCATATCGTCGTTGTGTTCAAAAAGTCCTCGTTTCTCTGCATGTGATAAGCCAAACTCGGCGTTTCCGACTCGACCTTCGCGCACGTCTGAAGCAAAAATGCCGTATAATCGTGATTGTTTCATTCTGAAAAATGTTGCTCAGAGCGTGCCAAAATGGAGGATCAATCACCTGTTCCAGAGTGCTGATGAGCTGTCTCAGACAAGGCTCGAGGCACGAGCGATTTTTCCGCACCCTCTGTTGCGCGGTTTGCTTCAGCACTCTCAATAATTTCGCCATTGTCGCATTGTCGACCGTCGTGCCCGGACAAAATTGAAAGGTCGGCTGGGCGCTGCACGGATAGTTGCCCGGAAAATTAACTTTCAATATAACATTGTAATTTTTGTTGCACGCGGTCACCGTGCAACTTCTCTCGAGCGCATCCATCGCGTTGACCTTCGAAAATGAAAGTTCATGGATTTGCGATCATCGAAAATGATCATTTCACTCGTTTCTTCGTTGATCGCGCGTTTGCTCGCTCTCGCGCGATCTCGTACCGTAAATTCCGTCGTTGGAATTTAAGGAGCGACGATTCTTTGTATCTCCTCCGTGTTTATTTGCCATTTTCGAACGTGAATAAAATAGCGAACTCTCCGTCGGCGTTTTAGCGGATTACGTTGAAGTTTCGTAGAGTTAAGCGGGAGAAGGCAAAAAGCTCACCTCGATATTCGGTATATTCATGTTTATCAGAGAGAATTCCTGTTGCAGGGTCTTGGGCTGCGTCGGTGATGCGGCTTCCTTCTTAACTTCCGGGAGTGTGCTCGATTCGTGATGCTGGGCGGGTCCATCGAGCTTGGAAGCTGCGCAATTGACGTCCGGCTCGGTTTCCGAATCGTTGAGCTGTATCTGCTGCACGGATCTCAAAGTTCCTGTCACACGGTTTTAATATCGGCATAAACTATCGTGAGAATATGTCAGGGGCGAAAGGTTTTCATTATTCGTGAGATTAAATGGATTCGGACTCATATTCGTGTCTTCGGAATACTGGGTGTAAACGGAGGTCGCGTCGTCCATGTCGTGTCCGCACAACTGAAACAAAAATGTCCAGGATAACGCGATGCTCTCTCCATCGGCGCTGCCCGGATATGACGATTATTTCGTTACCTTTTTGAGAAAAGGATCGATCTTGAATATTCTCAGGCATTGATCTTTCGACCACGTGATCAATTCGTAGTCATTCGTACCTGCGAGAGGAAAAACAATCGGTTTATCTCCCACACAAGTACGTAATGTTTATTGAAATTTTGAAAATCGTTATCGTTATCATTTTTTCCTTATTTTTCTCAAAGAACACGCGCTGTTGCGAGCGTTAATTGCGGACATACCCGTTTTCGGATATCGCCATTGAAATTCCAGGACGACGTCCGTGTGTCCGACAAAAGTGTACATCGGGGCGTTGAAATTCGAAGTGTTCCACAAAAGCAGGCTGTTTTCGCCTCGACGTAATTGCGGCACGACTATCGTCACTAGACCTTCGCCAAAGGGCTGCGGGGCGAAACGAGAGTGGCCGTTTTCGGCGATTTTTTTCAAAGTAAATGGATTTGAAATTTGAAAAATTGAAAGATATAAATAATCGACCGTAAAAAATTGGAAAAAGGCGGCTTTTGGCTGAATAGATTTTTCAATAAGCGGATCTCTACGATTTTTTCGCAAATTTGGGGACCTTGGAAGGTCGATGCAGCCTACTTCGGTGAAAAAAATTGTCTGAATGATAAAACGTAGTCGAGAAAAATAGACGTTTTTGCTCGTCGCGCTAGTTTTCCCGAGACCGCATTTTTTACCGTATACCGCGCTCTCCAAACGGGAGAATTCGTCGTTAGAATACTCTCGGCTCTTCGAGGATTCGTAATGTCGAATATTTTAACGGTGCAGTCCTGACTGGACGTTGCTAGATGATTTTGCTGAAAAGGACACCAATCCAACCCGTGTATCTGAAACATTGTCGTCCGCCGCTGTTACCTCGAGAGTCAAAACGACGCGTACTTCCGGAAGTACACCTGAATTAATGGTATTTCGGTTTACCAAAAAACCGTCAAGCTTGATTCTCATTTTTTGCCGGAAAAGTCAAGAATCCAGGAATAAGATTTTCACCAGCGATCGAATTTTTCAACGAGCGATTCCTTTTAGCGATTTTTACCTTCGTCAAATGCGCGGCTATGTATTGCACCGGACAGTTGCCTTTTCGCTGATCCCAGATCTTGACATCACCGTCGTGAGCAGTTGCCATGGTATGTGGTGACAACGAATTCCATCGGACTTGGGAGGAGCCAGCTGCAACGATATTCATCGATTTGCAATGACTCTCTTATTTTTTATTGGATTTTTCATAAACATCTCTCTAGTCGATTATTTTAATCGCAAAGTAAACACGTTTCAAAGTGTGCGTACCGACGGCCGAGAGGGAGAGACAAGGTCGTCGCTGGTCACGCAAATCCCATATGTGGATGAAGGTGTCGATGCTGCAAGACGCTATGATGTCAGGCTCTTTGGGATGCCAATTTAAATCGCTCACGACTCTCGTGTGCGCTCTCAGACTGTGCGTCGTCTGCAGTTCCTGTCCACCTCCTCCCGCAAATGTCAATATCTCTACTCTCGTATTGCTCTGTCAACATTTTATTTTATTTTGAGTGATTGTGGGTGAATGGGTGCCGAAATTTGTTAACGACGATTCTTCTCTCCCAACGTGTAGAAAACTGACAGCAGATATTGCAAGAGTATTTGAAACATACTATTTGCCATACACTGTACTTTTTTTTCTCAATTTGCTGCAGTTGCTCTGTGTACATGGGTGAATATATGCATGTGCCCCGATCGAAGTTCGCTTTGCCCCCTACGATGTTTTGTCATACACGTTTTCAACAACTTTGGGCACAAGCGATTTATTGCACTCGCGATATTTACATTTTCTCGCTATCATGCAGCCGCTAATAAAGGACAACATCCAGGCTCGTATGAATTCAGGTTTTTTCATGTTTTTTAGATCACCCGGTTGGACAACAACTTTGACTATTGCTCGAACGGTCCGCAGCAATGGCACTTACCGATATAGCGCACAAGTGGCAATTGTTCATCGTAGGATTCCATTCGGCAGAGCCGACTTCGTACTTGCTCTGCCTTTGAAACTTTCTGAGATCGTCAAGCGCGTCGTTCAAATTTTTGATGGCAAAACATCGACGCCTGTAATAACATGTACCTGCTAAATGAACACTTGCGCCAATATCGACGCGATCCTAACTGCGTAATACTTTGTTAGCTTTGCTCAGACTCACCCCGCCAACAAAATATAACTGCCAGTTGCGTCGATGGCCATTGTGTTAGCCTGTTGAAATATAGAACAATCGAGGAGGATTTTTGGCTAGAAAAATCAAGATGTACGAAATATCGTGCAAAGTATTCGTTATTCCTAACCTGCAAATCCCGGTGTTCGGTGACGGCATAGTCGCTGCCCCAACGTTTTGACATATCAAATATCGTCACCAAACTAAGGTCTCGTCAAGGTCAGACAAGCTTCTTTTGCACCCCTATATAAATTGTATCAACAAAATTTCGCACCGGACATTCGCGCTTGTTGTTCTTTTTCGAACCGCGACTATAAAAAACGCCGACCTTGTATCGCCGTGTGTTTTGGCGGTGCTGCCCTTGGATGTAGCCGGATCACTCACGACAATATGAAATTTGTTATGTTATTATGCACAACGTATGAACGTTTCTTGTTTCGCGATGTACTATAAATGAAATATTGCGATGTATTATATAGACGACGCGAGATCGAGTCCCGATCTTCGTTGCTTCTCTCGCGGACGGTTTGGCGTTTTGCAGCAATGACCTACATACAAAACAGCAATAACAGAGTAGTACAGTGTCGACTGGCGTGGACACTGGACACTCTGGACAGTCGACCGATCGATATTTCCCCGCTGATGAAACATGAAACACGCGCATAAGCTCAAGGAAGTGGGGAGCGACGCTGTTGCTGGCGGTCGCGTGTCTGCTCAATGCTCGCCTACTCCCCTTTGACAGAGCTTTTTTTCTCGATAGCTTCGACGAAGATTCAGAGCTTGGAAAAACCGCTTCAAACGTCACTGCTGTCATTACTCGAGTTTCTCAAATTCCGGACAAGTAGAAAGGTCCAATTTTTCTTCCATTTCTTCGGAGTTTGAGAAAACCAACAAAATTTTGGGATACTTTTCTATTTTTTAATTTATTTCTCTGTAATATTGTCATTTTCGGCGCTCGAAAGAATTCACCCGTCATCGGTATGATAATCAGTGTAAACTCCACCACAATAGTTTGCCTACATGTCGTTGGAATATTTCAATTTCGCTGTATGAGTGCAAATAAGAGTTGTTCGCTTATTCGCTATTGTAATAAGCTTCGCTTTGGTTGCTACGCAGTTGAAATAGTATTCAAATTGATTCGATAATAAAATGATCGACCATTTGAGCAAACATTCGCAGTCCAGGTTTCTACCAAACAACGGCGCCAATTTTCTGACTTTTATTGCCCACATCTGAATAATAATATAAAGAATGATTCTTGATGACAAAGCTCCCGTAATCCTATTCCCATCTAGCCCCATGTAATTCACTACGTCAAACGCTTGATTACACAAAAGATGAGGTGATGCGGTGTCGTCGAGAAAAGAACAATCGAAACTAGTTACGCCTCTTTTTCGAAATAAAGAAAAAAAAACTGTTTCAACGCAAATGGCCGTTGGAGACCAAAAATCGTCTATAAATACGGCAGGTAAAAATTTTCAGTTTCAGTACGCCCTCTCCGAGTAGTTCGAGTCGTCAAATTTTAAGGAATCGAACGTGATCGAGAAAGATATCAAACAACGATAGGATTAACCGGAAATCCACTTAGAAAAAAAGAGGTAACCAAAAACATCAAATATTTAAAAATCAGAAATAGGAGGAAAAAATCTTAAGACAACCGACAATTTAATTAATTAATTTTTTCATCAATTTCGGTGAGGCAACTTCCTCAATGTTTTTCATGAACGTTCGATTACGGTGTCTTTGGTAATCTCTTCTCACGCGAGTTAAGCCCGGCATACCGACAAAGCTTTGAAATATACGTTTAACATAAATTTGCATTTTTATTAGGTTTCAATTGGTTTACACAATGCCTTCCACAAATATCATCTGCCTCATGGCGTGTATGGTTCCACTCGCCACCGTAGCCATGAATGCCGCGCAAATGGTAAAATAAATTGTTACCAAAACGCTGAATTCTGTGTCAGAACTTTCTCCAAAAAATATATTCTTTTTTTGATGCATCGTCAATCACCATTACCAGCCAGAGGTTCGATCTGCTTCGGAACAGTGTCAAGCCGTAGGCTTCCGAGGATTGTGCATGGTCAGTAATCGGTCTTCAACGCGACGACCACGATGATTCTCGAATGTTGAAATTTTCATAAATCGTACGAAAACGCTACGTTCGATTCGGCTTAACGAAAGTGATGGTTAAGCATCAAAGATAAAAGCATCGTGCTTTTTTTGCAAATGGAATTGCGAAAAATGAAGAAAAAGAGCATTTTTATTTCACTACCGCAATTATTTTATCAAAGTTCTTGCCCGCTGCGACAAAGGTCATTTGCCGGATATGAGACTATTGAATTCATGCACTTTACAGGAAACAGATCACTTGGCGTGTTCTTACATGATTTGTGCTATGACAGGGGCTTTCGGTTTCATAAAGCCCGTGATTTATCGTCCAGCAGACGAGGGTACGATCTGTGGAAAATCTAAGGTGAGCATTTTTGGCCCGCAAATTCAAACAGCGGATAGTTCCGCGTAGACATTTTTTTTTAAATCAATATCTCGAAGAAAAGAAAGGAAAATGGAAAATGGCTACGTCTTGCGTACTCGTTTTGTTTGTTACGAGTGTCGCGTGTTCGCAGCGCAAAAATACGCTCATGGTCAAAAAACGAAACAAACTTCTGCGAGATGCTTTTTTTTGTAATTGTAACATTTATAACCGCAGCATTGTAACGTGATTCTTGATATCTCGCTCAAGTCATCAAAATTTCTAGATTTGTCGGGAAAAACAATGCGTCGACTGGGATCCGAAGGATGCGAGGTTTAAGACCATCACTTTTGGCTATTACAACTGCCACGTCGAATCATTGTGAATCTACGACGCGGAATAAATGTTCTGCATTCGCTCGAATATGCAAATAAAACAGTATTTTCATCCGATAACAGTTTTTTTCGAGTTCATCGAGACCCTCGTATTTCCATGTGAAAAGATTTATCTAAAATCGATCGTTCCAGAGATACTACAAAAAAGTAGATTTTTTGTTTTCACAGACAAGCTCTAATGAAATATTCAGACTGATCGGAGGTGTATCTGCGATAAAGTACGGAAACAAATTCTCTATCGAGTCTCTGATAAAGTCTGTAAATCTTGCGCATCAGCGAACGCGACGTACGGCAAATGGGTTGAACGACCGATACGAGTTTGTGAAACGTGTATTGGACGAAAAGACATAACGCGTAAAGTGTACGAAAGACATTACACTGGTCAGTCAGTTATCGCACTACGACTGGTGGCGAAACTTGTAGGATTCGTCTAATACTAAAAGGTCCTTTTTTTTCGACATTCCGATCGAAAAATGTTCGATCTGAAGCGCGCAGCGAGAGAATTCCGTCGCCCGGAGCACGGAGTACACCATTTTGTTTTCCAACAGCGGTGATATTATACACGACGACGGAATTAAAAATAATGATAATGCTGTTTTTGGCGACTTTGTTAATGATACCGTTAATAAAACGTAACTTAACGAAAATCACGGTATTTAATACACGATATATTTCTGCAATATCTTTTTTCGACTTTTCTTTTTATCAGGAAAAAAATGAATAACATCAGGCCCGATGATTGATCGATCATCAGAGCGCAAACTGGATTTGAGCGTAAATCATTTGAGAAAAGTACGAGAGTGAATGGATGAAATGTCTGACAATATCACCGTAAATCTAGTATCGGTCTTCGTCGTCTTCGTCCATGGCGAAGTCGCTGCCAACTCCGGAATCTAAGACGTAAAGGGGGCTGTAACGAATAAAATTGAACGTCAAGCTCGTGATGGTAGAAATGATACGGTGTTGAGAAAAAAAAAAAACAAATTCGAAATTCAGCTGATCCCAGAGCTAGATTGGAATAATTCTCGTCAAACGGTCTTGGAAGGTTCCCGTGTACTTTATGACTCTATGAAATAACTGAATTTATTGCTCCTCAAAAACAGAGTGAGAATTCACGATTTTTAACATAAAAAAAACGTATTCACGTGTTTCTGTACTAATAATATAACAATAAAGGTAGTTTGAGACGTTATTCTACAGCAGAGCGAAATTCCAAGCCAGAAAATTGGATCCGCGCGAATCTTCTCAAAGATATTTCGCGCTACAAATTTCGATCCCCCGATATGCGATAATTATCGTAAGTAGAATAAAGGAAAATGTGCTTGAGACGTTGAACTAACTTTATTGCTCTGCAGGTGAAGAAAACGATTCGCTTCAGCTTCTTGTTGTAGAAAAAATAATTGAACGACCACAAGCATCCGTCTTCCCCGAACGGGTCCGACGCTAGGTCGGGATTGTAGCTGGAGGGAGAAACAAGTTCAAGGTCATCGGAAAGTCGAAATTCAGGTTCCCTTTTTTTTCTACGAGACTCGTAGAAACTCTCACCTGTAAATATCGCACTCGTTCATCGATATCTCGTCCTCCACAGCGGCCCACAAGGCCGATCTCAGAGTGCGATAATGATCGCCGGCGGTAGCGCTCAGGTTACTGTCAACCGAATTCATCACCCACTGTAAGCTCGGTTCTTTGCTGAACTCGTGACTCTTGGCATCGGAGAAATCATAGTCCGGATAAAAAGCTGAATTGAGCGTCGCTATCAAGTAGAACAAAGTCTTGCGGCTGATGGTGTCGCAAAGAGGACCGTCCTCGTCCCCCGAAATACTTCGGCTGAAATTCAACGTTATCTCCATCGATCCATTCGCTTCGATACCTCTACTGAATTTTTCAAGACCATTTAAACATTTTTCCCACATCGCGAATAAACGATTTCCTCCGAAATGAGACATAACTTATAACCCCCAGTTTCCGCGTTGCAAATACGAAGAAAGCGGATACCTGAAATAGCCCTGAGCCGGCGAAGTGCCCAGCGACGTCTGCGGCGGAGAGAGTGCCTGAAGGTCGTGCGGATTGACTCCTTGCTCGGCGTTGAAACGTTTGTAGAATTGTTTGTCATTGCCGGCCATTTTGCAGGAGTAGCTCTCGATTCTGCGAAAAATTCTGCATCGTACAGCAAGAGAAAACGATTGGATAAGGTAGCTCCTCGACGTTCTTCTCACCTTCCGATTATCTTGCTGTCTCCGGTTTTTATCGACAGAGCGCTGTTTATAGCCTCAAAACGTGTGCTCTCCAAAAGCTTCATAGTCGTTGATAATTATGGATAAACTCTTGCGACGGAAGGAAACAATGTAAAGGAGAACGACCGATGAGCAAACGAGAGCAAATCGCTCTAGATCGACGAATCTTTTTGTCCCGGACTCGGAGCGATGTACGACCTTGTCGCCAGGATCGACTTCCAAACTCGTTATGTTCAGTAACAAGTGGGCATGTTAGCGCATACTCGTTCGTCGCTGGCTTTCGACGATAATTCGTTTTTTTTCGTCGCGCAGTGCTCAACTATCGCGTTGAATGTTCAGTACGCAAAACTATTCAAAAGACTTATACGATTAACGCAACTTATCGAGCAATTGATCATATTTTTTATGTTTATGAAAATTCCTTTCCTCTTGGAGTGGACAAAGTTAATAGCTGTAGTCACAGAGTTTTCCTCTGACCTACACTTTGAGTACATCACACAAAATGACTCTTGCAAGGTTCCTCAAGAAATCTGAGACTGTGATATTTTTTTCTTCTCTACTTCCAAATCTCTATCTCTCTCTCTCTCTCTCTCTCTCGACTGATGACGCGATGAACGTCCACCAAGCTGAAAACTTTCCACTTTAACCTTTTTTTTAGCTTTTGTTAGTTTTTATCGTTATTTTTTCAGCGAGATTCCTCGATTTTCTCGTTTTCTCGTAACGACAGTTCGTGGGGAAATCGAAAATCAGGGAGGCAATTATAACTTTTGGATTATCGCAATCGGGCGGGCTCTCTACTGTCAGAAAGTTTTGACGCTTCGGGGAATTACTCAATTCGCGATGTCAGCCACAGTCGCGACGAAATGGATGACTATATGTATACGTGACGAAACGTCTGTACAACGGTATATGCCCTATGATAGGTATATGTGCTATGTATGAACACACGTAAATATGTATATGCACCAAGTGTGTCTGTGTTCGTATTGCCAGAGGAAAAGTGAGTTTTGTGTGCCAACGATATCGACAGCATATACGCAAGTTACGGATTGTTTTATGTCGCGCACCACAAATGTACACAAACAACTATTATGAACGGTTTGACGATAAGTCCGACGCAAAAACTGACTGTCTCTCTCTCTCTCTCTCCGGAATAAAATGCCCGCTAATGCAGATAACAATCCATGGTTGTAAACATTCTGTCAGAATTAATTCAGACCTCGGGAAAAAATTGTCGCTCGAAGATGCAACGGGGAATAGGGTGCGACCGAATAAAACGACGATGCTCTTCAAGGGCGTATTATCACTGGGGCACTTTGAACAAAGAAATTTGCAATTCGATTGTAACGAACAATTTTTTTTTGTACTCGATCGTGTGCCACCTACGTAGCGTTCTCACAGCGATCGCAACCAAACGGATTTCACAGACGCATAATATGTGTGCATGAATATATGTATTTGAAACTCCAATCACGAACGCTTGGAAAATCGTACTTGTACTGATTGTGAAACAACAAAGGTCGAATACAAAGCCTTCAACTCGCGCGAAGCCAAAAAAGTTTGGGGTGCATCCGACAGAGTGCGCGTCTCGGCCGTCGGATGTCGCTAGCGATGCCTTCGACTGGGTGCGTTCACACGTACATGCTTGTGTATGCTCGTGACCGCGGTCGACAAAATAAACCAAACTCTCAACGCACGTGAACTTTGTAACAACGGTCGGATCAGGACGAAATACGGTACGTCCAACCTTTTATGGAGGACCCGTTTTGTTACGTTTTTTCGCGATATAAACAAGTGCAAATCTAAAGTGACTTTCCATATTGTTCTCTCCATTTTCTATTTCCGGTAAAAGTCACAAGTACAAAACACATTAGACATCTACGGGAACGGCCGACCGCATCGAGCTACCATCTTTTGATCACAGAGCAACAACAGTTCGCGTGACTTGCAGAGCTTTCATCGTGAGAAAATTTGTTTTTCTGCTGGTAGCAGGATTCCTACAGTTACAGGATGTGTCCAATGTACATGAAATTCAAGGGAAAGGAAAAGTCAAGGTCGTTTGTCAAAAAGGAAAAAAAATCATTCGGAACTTCTCGCCGCGAGACAACATTTACTTTGACGAGTCAACTGTTCGGGACACATTAGATCGTGTTTTTTTTTCTCCCAATTGTCAAGCTCCGTTAACACCGGAGGCGCTCGTTTTATCCAAAACTTTGAATTGCCATTGAAGATGCCAAACAGCAGCAGCAATATTTCGAAATTCAGTAAAACGGGGAATATCGATAATGCGACAGACTGACATTTTTATTCAGAATTTTTTGTACTCCGCGGTATTTTATCGTAATGTCCCTTTGCCGCGCTTCAATGGATTATGCGTTACAACACGAGCGTTCTCTTATCTCGGAAGAATAGAAAACACGCGCGATTATTTGTACATCATGATGTCCGAAGATTGATACATGCACATGTAAGCGTCGCACAAGAGCCTTTTGGCGTGTTCCGGCAATTGACGATCGTCGTTCAATTCCGTCAAGTAACTCGCGCCTTCCTCGCTCAGCCAATATGGAAAGTCAGGACATGGCACCATCTCGGGGATATTGTAGCCATTTTGTTCGCCTGAAATTCAAAAATATTCATTGAATACTATATAGGTGACGCTGCGTTTGTTAATTTATGTAGGCAAATCTTTTTTCTCAGAAATTGTAGACAATTTCGGAGTTTAGATTCACGACCGTTTAGATTCAGAGATATCTTTGATCGAAAAAGGTCTTCAAACCTTTCCGGTCAGCCATCGAATCGAAAAAGCACCACGGAGCTTCCGAACCCGAGCCGCATTTGACGAACGACACATAGTGCGAAGTTTCGATGCACACTACCGCTGAAAGCTCCAAAAATAGTCTCGGTACCGGACAATGCTCTTGCAGAATTATAAATTCCGTGGGTATGTCGAGTTTCTTTGGATCATGGTTCGTTCGTCGCTCATGACGATGTACCTGTAACGAGAGGATATATAATTTTTTTTCGGTAATGGACGAAATCACCAGAAATTTGCAATATTCGAGTGCAATTAAGCAAATTTTGCAAATACCTTTTCGAGACAGTGCATGCAAAATGCTATACTCTCAAGGCCAACCCCGCACTGTCCGTAACACTCCTTGCACTCGAATTCAGCCAATTTACCACAAACGGTACACTGACGAGGAGCTACAACAAATATTTCATAATCATATATTTATCGCTGTGCAAACAGCGAGCAGGCCAATTGTCTCCATGAGCGATTCATTCTCAATATTAACTCAATGATAACAAGTCGTTCACGCGATAATCCGATCGTACGAAGGTTAAAAATGTCGTACTTAATCGTCAAAACCAGAGGAGCGATTTTGTCATCGACTTTAGAAAAAAAAAAGAGAAATTGCGTACGAACAAAAATCCGATATTTAGCTCGGCTTTTACGTTCTCCGGTTGGGCATTCGAACGCGTGTTACCAGTCATTTTAGATTGAGAAATAAGTGAGCTTGCGTCCGAGCAAAATACGGGAGATTGGGAATTTCGTGGATAAAAATGGGATAGAGAAGTGAATACTCAACAATCTTCGATGATGTCGGTCACGTCGAGCAACAGGGTCGGCTGGATTTTCTGATACATCTTGAAGGACTTGCCAAACCTCGGCATTTGTATTATCAAGCACGATGGAACCTCTTTTAGTCGTATGTTGCTCGTGAGAAAGCTCTGCTCGAGCAATTGCTGTACCGTCGGGAAGCTGAGATGATCGTCCTTCTCTACGAACAATTGATAATGGTAGGCATCCTGGCCGGAACTGAGCTTCAAAAATGGTTCGGCGTTCAATATCTGTGCCACCAGGGACGTTAAAAACTCCTCTGGATCTGTTCGAGATAAATGTAATTGATTATCAAGGTCATTCGGGGAAATTCGGTGAATTTCGGTGAAAAGTGGTATGAATTTTTGTCAGAAGCTACCTTTTTCCTCGCTCGTTAAACCGGAAACGGACGACAATTTCTCAAGAAGCATCCTCAGTTTCATGACCCTGTTGGCTCGCACAAACATATTTTTTCGTAGCGGATTGACAATTTCCTCGCGGAGTACCTTCTGTACCTCCTCGTACTCTGGACAGTCTTTTTCGTTCGGTGGCCTGGAACACGCGCGTAAGCATTCGATCTTCAAGGGGTAAGGAGATGGATCGCTCAAAATAGAGACAAACCGCATACCTGAAGAGTAAATTATCAAAGACGCTGGTGAAGGCGAACATACTGAATAAAGTTGCGTCCAAGTAACACGAATTATGGTGTCCTTGAATACCGCGGTATTTCCCGCAGATGCTTTCTAAATCAGCCTCGATGCATATCGGTCTGACGATTCCCGTAACGACCGAATTTTCCATCGTACCAAAGTCGTCTCCCTTCAGTTTGTACATGTCGTCGTCGGCCTTTACGAAAAACGACGAAAAAACTCGAATTTCTCAAGGAAAACAAAATCGATATTCGCACGACGGGACGATGACTCTTTTCAATTTTCGAAATTTCCATCAAGTTTGACCTTGAATTTATCAAAACTCAAGATAATTGAGAAAAAAGTTTAAGAATGAAGGATTAAAGAGTAAAGTCACCCTCCTGGCGTTTGTACTCGTGCGTATATGTAGAGGAATGAGGGGGAGAGAAAGAGAGAACAAAATCTACCGACGGGAATCGAGTTGAATCGTTGACAACGCTTGAGATCGATGAATATGGCTCGGTGAGGGCTGCAGTGAAAATATCGTACATCGTTGTAAGTTCCGTCAGTGCCAAGGGAATGTTGGCCATCTTCCTAAAATTGTCAAGTTCATCGCAAAAATTTCGTCAATTTCCGTAGCCGTTTGTCACGAGAGTCTCAAGGAAGTACGACTACATCGCTCAATCGACTTCCGGTTTTTGCCGGAAATGGTGCACGTTCTCGGACTGTTTTGAATTTTCAGGCAGGTTTAACGAAATTAGGGAATGCCGGGCGTTTCCGGCATCATTTTAAAAATCAATATCAACAAATATACTTTTGGCAAAAAACCGTAGGTAATTAGTTCCGACGGTCGTACTTCCTGGGATGAAAAGCGTGGGTTGGTTATTACCAATTCAACCGCTGCGATGGTCTTGTCCGGTGTGAAACCCGGTGGTGTGCCGATCCATCGAACAACCCCCCAGCGTATTTCGGAATCGAGGGAAACTTCCACGGTGCTGCCGACCCTCACGTCGTCCGTGCCTTCGCTCTTGGTGACTCCATTGCTGCCGTGTTTGTTCACGAAGCCGTCTGCGAGAGATAAACATTTTTTACTACTCCTATCGACGGATTCGACGAACGCGAAGGGACACGCGCACACAGAGTCGTCGCAAACGTGGATCGAACGATGAAACGATGGAAAGACACGCCAAGGGGACAAAACTCGGGGCCACCGGTCGAGAAAACAATCGAAACGATCAATTTTTTTCAGCTTACTGTTCTCGATCGAGTTCAGATGGCGGAGACGCGTCTCCGAATCAATGTACACGTTTGATTCTACGTCGCTACTCCATACATGCTCGAGTACGAAGGTCGGAATGTTTTCTATCGTCGCAGCCATATCAACGTCTATTATATTATTTTCTAAAAAAAAAATACAAAAAAGCGGAGAATACGTTGTTTGTTTTTCTGTTTTTTTTTTACGAGAAGCGTGCGGTTGAAGGCGTCTTGCGGTACGAGACTCGGGGACGCATCGGCGCTTGGCATGGGAAAGCTTGGCGCACTAGCTCGGCCGCCGGCTATTTTTAAGCTTTCCGCTTATTATTGTGATTTCGGGAGGTAGGAAGAACGCCACGAGGCCCGAATACCTACTGATTCGATCAATCGAGCGGCGGAACGGTACCGCCTTTTTTTTTGCTATTTAAATCTTTGCACCGTTATGAGCAGTCGCTTCATTTTCGAATTATAGATGAAAAGTATGCTTCTTGTTGCTATTTTCGATGCAAACGATTAATGGGAAATCACTTCCGGTAATAATGATATATAACGCTCGAAGTTGGCACAAAAAATGCTCCGATCGTTAAAATAACGTTTCTTTTTCGGTGTTGGCAGATATTTCGATAAATGAACTTGAAACGGAGTTATTCTCGTTTGCTTTAACGCATGTGCGAAATGCATGTACAGTGTTTCAAAGCTGTACGATAATCTTTGTGGAAAAATCGAATTTTGCGGATTTATTTTCATCGCCGGTATCGTTTTCGTCCCTACAGTATCGTCGTGTCAAAAGCCTGTTTTTTCATCCGACATGACGATTCGCGCTGATGTACAGTACCTTGATGTAAAATAAACTGTTTTTCAGCACATCATCAATTATTACCAAAAAAACCGAAGCCGTCGTGATTTTTCGGCACGGTCAAGTTCGCTTCGTTGACGAGTATTTTGGACTTGGCCGATTTGTGCGCAACTTTTGGAATCAACGCGTTGCTCAGATGCGAGGATGTGTCCGCATTATTGTTGTTGTTGTTGTTTCTATCGTCAAAGATGTTCAATCGTTTGTGAAACGCGACACTCAACTCTGGCTGCGTTCGTTTGCCATTCGCGATGTGGTTGTTGGAAAAACTTTTCGGCGGACCATCCGAGTAGCATTCGTTGAGGGAGCGCACGTTTTCTACACTCGACGATTTTTCTGTAAATTACGAATAAGAATTGAAAAAATTCGAAAAAAAGCTTCATAAAGTAAAGTCGAGTAATCTCAATTACTCGATTCCCTCGATTTAGCGGCGAACGGTAACGGGAGGATTATACATCAATGGCGGAGCTTCTTACTCGGATGACGGCCTGTCGCTTCGTCGGAGAGGTCGTATTCGAGTGGTCGAACGTTGCTTAGCGTCGCCAGCGTCAAATTACCCGTAAAGCCTGCATCGTTGGATGGAAACGCAGTTGACGGCGGTGTGGATTCTTGATCATCCTGGAAGAAACAATATGGCAAAAACTTTTGAATATCTTTTATGACTTTATGAGTATCTTTATGATTATTTACAGATGGGAAAAACGATCTCAAAGCCCCTCAATTTCAAAGACTCTTTAGTTGGAAAATCATCGTCAATTGGTCGTCAAATTCAAATCTCTGTAGTATGACACACGATTGACAGTGAAATAACAAAGAAAATGTACCAGCAACTGGAGCCCAAAGTAAAATCCTTGTCCGAGCTTTTGCATGGGTCCTATGTATCGCAAAATTCCCAAGGTCCTTTCGGCGTCCGGATACGGTCGATACCACACACTGGTGCCCTGCTTGAATTTAGCGGCTTCCCTGCAAAGTTTTTCTTCGCTCGCAATGTCCACTCTTTCACGAGGTACGGAAACAGCCGCGAGAAACTGCCAAACCAATGCAGGCACTTTTATGAGATCGATTTTGTGACAACGCCACTCAGTTTTCCTCCAGACGTCCTCGTCGTTCGTGTCGTTCACGCGTATTTTGAGACCTCCGTCCGGCTGTACTTCGCTGACTTCCACCAGCATGCCAAGGCGAAGTGTATTGACATTGACGTCGCAAGCACCAGAAATTCGACTCAAAACTGTATTTTTCTTGGCGATATAATGACACGAAAGGACCGACGGGTCACTCTCAATCAGCCACTTGTCCTCCATGTCAAATTGGTATTTGGATCATTTGACAATTCGACGATTTCATTGTTCGGCTGCCGGAATTTCGCGAAATTTCCACGGTTTTTCGTCTTTCGGAATGTTTTCAACCGATTCTTTCAATTTTCAATCGTCGATCATAAATGTGACACGACATCGCGTTCTTTTGGAAAAGCTCGGTTTTATACTTTGTCAGGAAAATAATTACATCGCGGTGTGTTGTTTGTATACCTCTGCCACCTTCGCCTCTCCTTTAACCCGCCGATGCTGCCTTCACGTGGCCAAAAGTGCGCACTACATCTCTGTGAAACTGCCTCGAATCGTGTTTACGTTGGGAAATATATATCCGTTCGGTTTAAAAGAAAAATAATGTGTGCGATGCGTCCTTTCCCGCGAATCTCTCAATTGTATATTTTATTTGTTTTATTTAATTAATAATAAATTTACAAGAGACTCATCGACGAACAGACATCGAGATGGTGCGTCCGTTGGTACTCAAGGGACTCTACGAGCTTGAAAAAACGATAGGTTGCGGGGGTTTCGCTAAAGTTAAGCTCGCAACGCACGTCGCAACCGGCGAAAAAGTTGCGGTTAAGATTATGGAGAAAGAAGCATTGGGAGTGAGTTTTTCAATTATTAGAAAACATTCCATCGTGTTTCGTCAGTTTTCCATTCACTTGTCATTGTTTTGCTCAAAAATCCTTACGACGAACGAATTCCGCCTTCGTGCCTGGACATAACCTCAAAGTTTTTTCTCTCAAAACTTTGTTATTTACGATCGAGGAAACGTCATTTTATTTCAGGATGATTTGCCACGCGTGAGACTCGAGATCGAGGCTCTAAAAACTCTGTCGCATCAACATGTATGCAAATTGTATCAAGTCATAGAAACCCCGAGTCATTATTTTATGATAATCGAACACTGTTCCGGCGGTGAACTTTTCGATCACATAGGTTCGTATTATCGAAAACCGATCGACCGACTTTTTCCCTCCCAAAAGTCGTTCATAGATCCAGCGTTATGAGAATTTTGTAACTTTTTAATATGCAGTGGAAAAAAATCGTCTCACGGAGACGGAATCACGAAAATTCTTCCGACAAATCGTGTCCGCCGTAGCTTACCTACACAACTTGGGTTACGCGCACAGGGATCTCAAACCGGTAAGTAAAAATGATTCGTACGAATATCCATAGCGTAAAACTTTTTTATTCCTCGCTGTTTCCGTCGCAGGAAAATGTTTTGCTCGACAGGGAGCAGAATCTCAAACTCATAGATTTTGGCTTGTGCGCAAAGCCCAAAGGCGGCATGCAAGCTCACCTTTATACCTCTTGCGGATCGCCGACGTACGCGGCGCCTGAATTAATATTGGGCAAAAAATATTTAGGTAATTTTCCGACCTAATTTTCGTACAAAATTATAATTCATTAACCTTCCTTTGTACACTTTTTAAATGCAGTTTTGCCCAAACACAATTATAGCTTGTCATAATTTGATGGTTGAAATATTTCGCGAGTCATTCAGGAATTATTATTTTTTTCTCTCTTTATCAGGATCCGAGGTTGATATTTGGAGCATGGGGGTGCTTCTCTATGCTCTCCTCTGCGGTTTCCTTCCATTCGACGATAATAACATAGAGAACTTGTACAGAAAAATACTTGTGAGTTTTTAGGTGTACATTTGGTAAATAAAAGTAACGTTTTTTTAAACCGTCTTTTTTTTTCACGTCAAGAGTGGAAAATACGACGAACCGAGTTGGCTGTCGACGGGCAGCAAGAGAATAATTCGTGCAATGTTACAAACCGATCCAAAGAAGAGAATCACGATTGGAGAGTTGTGCAGTCATTCGTGGATCACTTCGGGATTTTTGAATCCCGTTACATTCGTAAAAAAGACAAACGTAAGATTATCGAAAGCGCAGAAATTTCAAGACCTTTTATCGTCACATTTACGACGATATTCACGTTTTTTACTTGTTTTCCGCGTAGTTCGAAAAGGACAATGAGGTTTTGAGTACCATGGCGGCAATATGCGGCGAAAAGAACGAGGAAATATGGAAATCATTGACGAAAAGCGCCCGAACCGATTACAGAACAGCTACGTATTTGTTGCTGCTGGACCGAAAAATCAAAGGCTTGTCATTGAAAATATCGTCGGCATCGAAATCACACATCAAACAAATCGTGGTGAGTTCATACTTGCTCTTATCGAAATTCAGCGATTTCGTACTCTCATTTTCGTGCAATTTCCAGTACGAGAGGGGCATTAACAATATAATTACGGATCTCGATCAATCCCCGAGAAGCAAAGTGCCGAGAAGATCGCCGTTGACCGACAGAACGTACAATTTATTACCAGCATCACCGGAAAACGGTGAATAGTCATTCATAATGATAATCAAATATCGCACATTCACTTACTGATCCGTTGAACGTTTTTTAAAATGAATACACCGAAAATGCGACAATTTTTCATCGTTCGAGATCGATCTTGACGATTCAGGGCAAATTTAACAAAAAAAAGTTGACAAATTCGCTCGAAAATGTGCCAGCACGACGATATTTTGTCGCTTTCTCGTGAATTACAGTTCAGAAACACACGCGTCTCCGCTTTAATGAGAAAATTGCGTCACGACAGAAAAAATTCGTTTCAGCAGACAAAATTCGTGGAGACAATTTCACGGAGCCGAACGTTTCGGGACGAAAGAGATTGCGCAGCAGGGATTCGGACGATGTGTCTTCGCCAGGTAAGTTTAACTCGATCATTCGCGTGTAATTAAAGTTGCTGTACTCTTTGCCGCACTAATTACGCAAAGTAGCCAACTAGTTGGAAACTTTTTAACGCCGAGCTGAGAACGTTCGACGCGTCTTTTCTCGTTTTCCGACGTTACCAAAGTTCCGCGATTTCATCACCGTGATCAAATTCGAAACTTTAACGGTAATCGGCGAGAAATAAAAAAAACCTCCCCGTCCTATGCGCCCCCGCCTCTCGTTTCTACTCTGTCTATCGTTTTAGCTTCGATCTCCGAAAATGATAAATATGACGAACAATCATCGTCTAGGATGAAAAATATCGGCACAAATAAGACAGTTTTTCAAAATAATTGTCAATACTTTCGTGTGTTATACATTTATTTCTTCGATCACATTTTTTTCGTCGAAATTTGGGAATCACGTTCTCTACGAAATTATCGTATTTTCAGCTCGACGTGCCTTCGATTCGTCGTAAAAAACGATTGTTCATGTTTAATGGACTATATTTGCAAGAATTTATGAAGAGCGCCAATTTTTCAGTGCCATTTAGAGTATTTTCATCGGTGAATTTTTATTGCTGCGAGCAACGATTTTTCCTCTGTCATTTCCGACGTTTGTTTTCAGTCGACCTAGGTGTCTAGGATGAAAAATATCGGGCACAGATAAAACAATTTTTCAAAATAATTGTCAATACTTTTGTGTGTTATGGATTTATTCCTTCTTCGATCACATTTTTTTCATCAAAATTTGGGAACCACGTTCTCTACGAAATTATCGTATTTTCAGCTCGACGTGCCTTCAATTCGTCGTAAAAAACGGTTATTCATGTTTAATGGGGTATTTACGAAAGAGTTTATGTAGAGCACCAATTTTTCAGTGCCACTTAGAGTATTTTCATCGATAAATTTTTATTGCCGCGAGCAGCGATTTTTCCGCTGTCATTTCCGACGTTTGTTTTCATTCGACCACCAGGCGACGAGGGCTCGATAGATAACTCGAATACAAAACGATGCGTCTGTTTACAGTACCAGCGAAAAAGGCGACGGAAAAAAACCGGTATCTCGCAACTCCCGCGAGAGACGGGACACCCGCGAGGTGTGAATTTTTTTGTTGATCAAAGTTATCAGTGGCTACTAAAAATTGAAAAATCGTATGAAAAAAAGACCCGATTTGTTCTCGCAGAGGATCGCAATCCTCGACACCGGGCAGCGCCAGAAAAGTGATGATGGGCTTGGAGCGCGGGCTGAATCGCGTGAGATGCGTTTTGACGCCAAAACGCCGAGCAAAAAACGATGGAAACAGCAGCGACCAGCCGAACATGCTCTCGGGCAAAGTACGATCTTTCACAAACGAGATAATGCCTCATTTATGACCTTTTTCCTTCTTCTCCATCTTTTCTCCTTTATTCTTCTTTTCGCAACGCTAGAAAATAGCCGATTATTAATTTAATTGTTCAGGGACTCTGCAACGTCTCGTCAACGTCCAGTGACTGTCCGGAATACGTTCTTTTGCAACTCCGACGTGCGCTTCATCGCAAAGGAATAATATGCCGCAGGAAGGGGTAATATATTCTATTATTACGAAGAAAACGAGAGATATCAGAGAAAAATTACGAAAAAAAAAATAACAGAAAAGCCTTCGCTTCTGTTTGTTGTATTTCCGGTATGGAATACATTCGGCGAGTCATTCTCAAGAATATCCCCGCGATATTTCAATCTTTTTAATTAAAATATCAAGACGCTGAATTACGAAGAAATTGTTTTTTTTCGCAGATTCATCCTTCAGGGAGAAACGGAATCGGCGGATGCGGAAAATCTGAAAGATGGAACGAAGCCGCTGACGGCGAGGAAAGCTTGCTCCTTCGAGCTCGAAGTTTGCCTGCTGGAAGGAATATCCGACGTAAAGCCGATGGTTGGCATACGTCGTAAAAGATTGAAGGGCGACGCTTGGTCCTACAAACGCGTTTGCGAGGAGGTTTTGGCGCTGACGGCGGAAGCTGTGCCGAGCGAAAACGAAGAACACGTCGAGGCCAAGTGTTTGATCTGAGTCGTCGGAAGAGTAACAATAATAATAACAACGAGCGAGCAAACGAACGAAAAATTTTACCGGAAGGCAAAATGTGGGTATTTTTTCGCCGCCGGGCGGGATTGATCTCGAAATTCATCATTCAACAGCGATGGACCAGTCGCGTTCGGTGAGCAGCAATAAGGCAGCATTTACGATTCTCGATTGAGAACTTGAGATTTAAAAAATGCGTTCGTTTTTTTTTTACACGTAATCGCGCAAAGTGGACCAAGAATTCTCAAAACGTATATTTTTAAGGGGTCATTTTGCAGCAAAGTGACGATCCGAAATTCTTCGTTCAAAAATAGAAATCAGACGACGAAATATCGCACAAACATCGAGTAATCATGAAACAATTTATAGCACGATCGTTACGTTAATTACGTACAGACACTTACAAGCACGTCGATATGCGATTTTTTTTTTTCACAATAAAATACACTCCAACGTATCCGGAGGGAGATGGACGGTTTTTTTTTCACTTGTTTCCGTCTTTGTTCTTTTTCTTCGTTTCGTTTCGTCCTCGACGCTGTTTTGAGATCGTCGGAAATTCTTCGACGCAACAAAGAGCGAGTTTAACGTCGAAGAATTTCACGAAGGGGCGGAAAAATGATGAAAAAAAATGAATAAATAAACAACGCGGGTTTCGCGAGTGTGCGGCGCGAAGGGGGAGATCTCAGGGATACGCGTACACTGCCTTTCAAAAGTTTCACGTCTGAAAAAGTGAAGAAAAACCGCGATTTAACGTAGCCAAAATTGAATGATCGCATATTTATCGTTTGTGAACATTTTACTCCAGAAAATGAATATATCGAATTTTTTAGATGAATCTTAAAGCGCTGATTCAAAGAATATGCCATCGTCGTGTCCAGGCGGAAATTCGCATAGCGACAATTGTGCGTTTATCGAACGTTTCGATGACAAAAGGTCGCGAAGGCATTTTGGAGAAATCCAGCGGGATAAAAGCGTTTCCGGCGTCGTTTTCACGCCCGCGGCCGCAAACTTTTGTACGGCAGTGTATGTGGAAGCGTATGTACGTCTTTTCTAGTTTAATATCGCAGCGGATATAAAGATATCGAGCGGCTCGTTTGAACGAGACGAAATATGGAACGAGACGAGTGCCGCGCGATGTTTACCACCGGGTCTTCGTTGTTGAACCTAAAGGGGCAAGAACGGCAGCTCCGAGAGCAGGTCGAAGAGTTATAAAATCACCGCAAATCGATCAGGGCAAAGTGGCGTGCCCGCCGCGGTTCTAACTCCTACAATACCCATTTTAGCTTTTACGGTCAAGCGCAACGACCAGCCTTCTTTTATCTCTTCCGCACGATGATCTCCATGATTTCCTCCTCATCTTTTTCTCTCTCTCTCTCTCATCTCTCTCTCTCTTTTCTCCCTACTTTTTATCTCTTCCACTCTTCACACGTCTTTCCTTCATACCGCGTCGAAATGGCAAATAACCAGAGTGCTTTTCGCGGTATACGAGGGTTTCATGAACACCCTCGCGAAAATTCTTCCATTCGTCGGATTGTACAATCGTTTATAACTTTTCGACGGCGTTGACCATCGTCGACTCTGAGATATTTCACGATATTCACAATATTCGCGATATTTCGGAAATTTTACTTTATTTTCGAAACTCTCGGGGAGAGAAAAATTCACGTCTTGGAACAATCGGTATTGATGTTGCTAATTACGCTAATTTTTACGTTGCTCATTTTTTCTCTCTCTCTTTCCTCCCTCCTTTTCATCTCTTCCACTCTTCTCACCTCTTTCCTTCATACCGCGTCGAAATGGCACATAACCAGAGTGCTTTTCGCGGTATACGAGACTTTCATGAACACCCTCGCGAAAATTCTTCCATTCGTCGGATTGTACAATCGTTTATAACTTTTCGACGGCGTTGACCATCGTCGACTCTTAGATCTTTCACGATATTCACAATATTCGCGATATTTCGGAAATTTTACTTTATTTTCGAAACTCTCGGGGAGAGAAAAACTCACGTCTTGGAACAATCGGTATTGATGTTGCTAATTACGCTAATTTTTACGTTGCTCATTTTTTCTGTCTCTCTTTCCTCCCTCCTTTTCATCTCTTCCATGAACACCCTTGCGAAAATTCTTCCATTCGTCGGATTGTACAATCGTTTATAACTTTTCGACGGCGTTGACCATCGTCGACTCTTAGATATTTCACGATATTCACAATATTCGCGATATTTCGGAAATTTTACTTTATTTTCGAAACTCTCGGGGAGAGAAAAATGCACGTCTTGGAACAATCGGTATTGATGTTGCTAATTACGCTAATTTTTACGTTGTTCATTTTTTCTGTCTCTCTTTCCTCCCTCCTTTTCATCTCTTCCATGAACACCCTTGCGAAAATTCTTCCATTCGTCGGATTGTACAATCGTTTATAACTTTTCGACGGCGTTGACCATCGTCGACTCTTAGATCTTTCACGATATTCACAATATTCGCGATATTTCGGAAGTTTTACTTTATTTTCGAAACTCTCGGGGAGAGAAAAATGCACGTCTTGGAACAATCGGTATTGATGTTGCTAATTACGCTGTTTTTTACGTTGCTAATTTTTTCTCTCTCTCTTTCCTCCCTCCTTTTCATCTCTTCCATGAACACCCTTGCGAAAATTCTTCCATTCGTCGGATTGTACAATCGTTTATAACTTTTCGACGGCGTTGACCATCGTCGACTCTGAGATATTTCACGATATTCACAATATTCGCGATATTTCGGAAATTTTACTTGATTTTCGAAACTCTCGGGGAGAGGAAAATTCACGTCTTGGAACAATCGGTATTGATGTTGCTAATTACGACAGATGCACGCCGGGAGAACGTGAATCGCATTGCCACTGTTCCTAAACACGTTGGACATACATCGATGCAATTGCATTTTTCATTGCACACGATTTACCGCGTATACGTGTATGTTTATATGCTTTATGGTGGCATATGCACTGGTGTATATATACATATATACCTACATATATGTATGTAAGGATAGCGGCGGTCCTATACGTACCAATTACCGTCTGGCGAGCAGTTAATTAAGCATTGGGGCAATGAGCCCCGGCGATGGAGTTTCTGCGATAATGATTAACCGAGACGGTAATTGAGTGAGTGTGTAACTCGAGAATAAAGAGACGCGGAGAGCAGCGCGAGGCAGCGTACGTATAAAACCTCGCGGGAAAGGAGAAAAATATAATAACGAAGAGAGAGAGAGAGAGAGAGGGAGAGAGGCGAAGGGAGAAACGAACGTTGATGCTTGCAGCAGAGGCGATTAACGTCCAAGAAGGAACCGCGAATATGGGGTGTTATATACAAACTCGCAGCGACGTCTTTGTATGGAAAACGATGGATCTCTCCTTTGAAATTTCGTCGAAAAAAACGTCTTTTATTTATCCCCAAAAATGATCACATCCACTTTTTTTTCGAAAATAAATATCCCCGGACAACGACCTCTTTACCTTCACGATTCCTTCGTAAAAAAAGTCACCTCTGAAAATGGACTCGTTCATCCCGGAGGTAAGTAAAAAAAAGACATTTTTTTTCAATATTTTCGAATCTTTTCTCCTACTTTTCGAACAAACAAACTTTTTTGCAGATTCTCTCTTCAAAGAGACTTTTATTTTATTTTCCTCGATGAGAATGTTTTCTCGGACTGTGAGCTTTTTTTCGAACGGAGAAAAAGTCGCGCGGTTCAATTTTTTTGTTTAGAGGAAGCTTCCGTCTTTCGCTCGGAAGATTCGCGCTGTCCGCGTTTACCGAATGCCTGTTTTTTTTTTTTTTCTCGAGCGTAATAATGTTGATACGAAATATGGAATGGACAGCAGTGGCCGTTGCTGCCGGAGCTTAGTGACTTGTCTATAAGTAATGTAAGAGCCGGGTAAGTAAAGGTAAAGTAAGTCAGAGGTATATAAGCGAGGATGGCACGCGCGCGGCGTGTTCTATCGCTTCCGGGCATCAGCGTGCTCGCGAGCCGCGGCTAATTGCTCTTTAATGCGCAAGTGCGTTACTTTTCTTTACGCTCTGTACGTACACACACGCATATATATATATATATATATTTACGCGCGTGTATGTATATAAACATACATATTTATGTTTATATACATTGGTATATACCTTACGGGGCTCTTGGACCTAGATTGAGCCTCGCGATCTTCCTCAGAGTCGTCTCGAATTTTTCGAACGTGGATTAAACACCGTACGTTCATTATTTTCGAGCACACAGCTGGATACATCGGTGCACGCGAGCGGGCAACGCGATTCGCAATAACAGTAAAAAGAAACTCATCTCCCGGCTGTTTTTCACGATGGTTTTTCAATTTCAACGATTTTCCAACTGGAAATTTTGAAAATCCGAGCTCTCGGGAAATTTCGAAATTTTTCAGTGAATAATTCGTTGAATGATTTTGTTGTTTGTCGTTTAGGTTTCACGACGAGTTTTTCCGTGTTTTGTTGGTCAAATCAAATCAAATCTTATCTCGCGCGAATCTCGCCGCGAGTTTTTCTCGACTCGTAAAATTTGTTTTTTTTTTTTTTTTTCGTTTCGTCGGTTGTTCCTCTTTTCGCATAAAGAGCTCGCATACGCACTGTGCGAGCTCTTGCGGGATTGTAAAAAATACTGGGTTTTTTTTCCATCCCAGAGGGTGTTACAGCTGGAACGTAAAGTGGAGGAGAGCCCTTTTGGATCGCCGAGAGACGTAGCAGCCGTGACGGCGAGCGAGACGCTCATACATATGTAGAATTCGCGGTGCTTCAACCCCTGGGTGAAAGAAAAAAAAATTAGTATGCTAATTTTGTCGTATTTATTTTTCGCATTTCATTTTTCACGGAAGAAACAAAAACTTTATGTACAACCCTCGCTCGGTGGGGCAAGTTTCGTCTCTCGCGTAATTATCGTCATCCCCGGGGCCTTGAGAAAATTCCGCAGCAGCCTGGTACCGCGAGGCAACGAGATCGATCGAATTTTGTTAATTAATCGAAAAGAAAACATCGCTCAATGAGCAGAAAAAGCGAGGTTTCATCCGGTGACAAATTTGGTGAAAATTATTCGAAAGAATTCAAAGATGTGTTTTTTTTCCGGACGTGAAATTATTTTCCATCGTATTTTTGTTTTTACGAAAAAAAAAAGAGATCCCAATCTCGATCTTCCAACCGGATGAGGTCGAGAGCTCCGTTTTGGAATCGTGCGTTTTCTAATAGACGCGAGGCCTCTTCGTTCTTTATTTTTTATTATTATTTTTTTTTTTCTGTTTCTTACAGTATTACACAGAGATAAATGTGGATAGTCGCGAGGGAGCGAGCTATAAACTCGTGACTGGCTCGAAAGAGCCCTATAAAAATTGTTGCCCCCTTATCGTGGCCATACAGAGGAAACGAGACATTAAATCGAGTCCGACGAAGCAGGCGGGGTGTTTCGGTGGGTGCGTCCGAGATTTCCTGTGCTCCTCGTTCCCTCACAGTCCCATGCACGTACATGAACACGTTGTTCACTCGATGCTAATAGGGAATACGTGTAGGCTGACGAATTTTCCATGCTCTCGTACACCAGCAGAGTCGATATGACTTTTTCAAAGATTTTTTGCAATTACTCCAATCGACAGACGAACGTACCCGTGACATTTGCATTCTACAATAAAATCCAAAGGGTACCAAACGCTTTGCAGACCTCGAGATTCACAGCTTCCGGTCTTGCCGGTGTTTTACATCGCGAGAGAAAATCTTTTTGCACAAATAACGAATCCAAGATGATTCCTGCCTTTTCTTGAACCAGAATTCAAATTTTCATCGGTATTTTGACCTTTTTCGAGTTTGCGACATGAAATGAGGGGTCGTATCGTTTCTGTCATTCGCAGGCCTTTCTCCGAAGGGGATTCGAATTTTCGATCGAGTCAGCAGGACGTTGTATCGTTTGAAAAATTTGTACATAATCGTGCTATGTACGTGAGTAATCCTATGTACTTTAGGGCGAAGCTATATGTGCACATGATGTAGGATATAACTTTGTGGTATATATATATACATAAAGGTGTGTATATAAATACGAAAAAAGACGTACGAACCAATACGCTATGTGCAATTGTATGGAAATATGTTATCTATGAATGAAGACACTTTCATTTATGAAACCAGATACTTATGCACCGGACACGAGAGCGTTGTAACATCCTGCTATTATGTCTCCTTATAATACATATCGCGGAGTACATACGCGCTTTGTTCTTTTTTTTTGTCTTTTAATCTCTATATCCTACACGAGTGTATGTTAAAGTGCACCAAAGAATTTTATTTATGGCCCTGTTTATCCTCTGGGAGGGGCTATGAATTCGTTACGTCGAATAAATTTAATACTCTCAATAATTTCACAGATGAAGCATCCTTCGCGTCTCAAGAATCTCGAGAAAAAGCACCCAAAAAAAATCATCCAAAAAGCGCGATTTTCGTAATCAACTTTTTCACAATTATATATACAAATGAGCCTCACAATCACACGCTTGATAAATTGTGAAAAATGTCTTATTTTTTCTTTCTTTCGTTAATGTTTGCACAATTTCCTCGCTGACGTTTGAATCGGCCGCGGGTGCGGAGCAACCCTTGGCGCGTCCTGACGCGGCTGGAGAAGGAAGTGGCGGTCGGCGGTGGAGGCGTAAGAGAGATGTATATACATGTGTATATTGTATATATATGTATGTGGTTATTTTTACATGGTGAGGAGCGCAGAGAACGAGGCTGAATTCGCTGACTGTGACGCTTTCCGGTCAGGTGCCGCCCTGACCATCTTTTTCCCCTTCCAATTTTCAGCAACGCGTTTATATTCCCTCTTTTACATATACATATATATATAACTTGGAAGCTTCTCTCGTCGCTTCACCATCGAGCCTCCCCATTCCGTCTTTACCAGCTTTAATTCCATTCTGTACGTACATTCGTGCCTTTTCACCATTTGCATATCGTATATACATGTGTATATAATAAAAAAAAACCGCCGTTCCTCACGCCGCCGCGTTGTATCATCGGAAAAGATGATTACGCGGAACGTCGAGAGACGCGCGAGCGGAACTCGAACGACCGGAAGACGTTGTGATTTTCCTTTACAAACATATGCATATTCATACATACATAAATACATATGTATGTATATCATTTTTTTCCATCCGAATCATCGAAATGATCGACGGATTCCGATGCTTCAGGAAACGTAGATTAGAAAGTTTTTTTTCAAATACAAGTTCGAAATTTCGTCTTGCGAAAATTCCTCGCGATGGTGAAAATGACGTTTTTCTCGTCTTCGCGTAAAGCTCGGCGGAAGTAGGATCGCGACGGTGCTGCAATTATCACCGAATCTGCTCGGGGAATCCCTCCTCGACACAATGGTGTACGGTAAAAAAATGGAAAGATAAAGATGAAAAAAACAACGGAGTGAAAAGAATTGAAATGAAAAAAAAAGAGCAGCGACGAGCTCCCCGGTGGCGTCGACGGAGAGAGTTTCGCTGTAATTATCCGTCCGAAATCTGTTGCCTCCGGCGGGATGCTACTTCCTGCGTGTCGTGAGCAATGTCCGCGGGGGCACGTATACCGGACAACAATGACCACACTTTGCCGCGATAATTTCACAGAGTAACGTGCGTCTGCAGCCATTAAAATTAAATACCCCATACACGCTGTTCCACTCGGAGGAAACGCCCGATCGGACGAAAAATCGGCACGCGTTACACGCTTTATTTCGTTATTAATCGCGAAAATGACATTTTTTTTGCCAAAATGCGGCTAAAACGGGACGGTACTCTGTTCCGCGGTTCTCCGGAAGTTACTATTCCCATCGGCAATGTCACTTTCGTTCAAAAGCTAGAAATAACAAAATCATCGCATAATCCAATCGTCAGGATCTCGCGAGGGACCTGGACCGTGGATCAAGAGAATAAATCTCAAAGCAGAGAAATTTTCAGCATCAATAATTCCTCGATTGAGTTCGTCAATGAAAAGCAGCGTTTTATCCAGCTGTAACGCGAAGAAAATCGGCGAAAATCATCGCTTCTACGCTTCTGCTTGTACTTCAATGAAAATACATCGAGTCTGCGTCCGAAAAGCAAGTACATTGTAATTGAATCGTTAAGAATCTTCAAAGAAATGAGCGTTGTTGTATTCCGTGCCAGTTTCCCCGAGATTGTTAAAATCTGCACTCGGAAACCGAGACGCCGCATCGAGAGAAGAGAAAAATCGCAGCGCGCGCTCCTAATATCAGTTCGACGATCTGGCTCGCGGAAGTAGAGGCGGGTACTGTATATCGCGATATTCTCACACTCGCGTAAGAGTGCATGTCCACAGATACTCTATGTACCAAGAGAAGAACACACATTACGTGTCTGCTAACGAAGTCCGAGCTGTGGCGTACGAGCGTTCCTCTGCTGTACACGCTCGAGAAGATGAGTGCGTGCGCGCCTTTGAGAAAACGGACATACGCGTATACACACACACATGTGTGTATATAAATGTGTATGATACATATATATATATGTACATATACATGTATGTATGCATGTATAGGTATGTGGACACGCGGGTGGAATCGGCGCGAGATACGTGCTATATATAATACGCGGACCCGTGCCCGCGGTGGCGCGAGGACGCTTTCTGGAAGGAGGATATGATGGCTCGTGGCGTTATGCTCCGCGAGTCGTTATGCTCCTCGGGCACCACCGGACCATAAGCAAAAAGCTACTTCGCTCTACAGTACACAACGCACGATCTCTTCTCCTCACTTCGTCTTTCGTGCTGTACCTTCATCTCCCGCGTATAAAACACCTCATCTCTTCCTCTCTCGCTCTCTCTCTCTCCGCGCATCTTTGCTCGTCTCTCCTCTCGAAACTCCCGCGTCTCGTCGCTCTCATTTCCCTCAACATCGGCAATCTCGTTATCGACACATCGGCGTCGAGCGTGCGCCCTCCGGAAACGCATACCGAACGACGAAAAATCTTTTCACTCCCTCGCCTCTGTGAACAAAATTTTACACCCGATTCCGATGCTTCTACCGCCGCACCTCCCTCTCTCGATCGCGATCGCGACGATGAATTACACGGATACGCGGGCACGAAACACCTGCGCTTTCGTCTTTGCTCTCGTTGAAGGGCTTTGAACTTGAAGAATGTGAACCCCCGCGTCAAAATTCGAACGATTTTCGAAAAGTCGTTCGACTCCGCTTCGGCTCGCGCGCGCTACCGGACGGAAATTCTTTGTCGCGATTTTTACCGTGGAAAAAGCTCGGGTTTCGGCGCGTGGGTCGCGAGTTTCAGGATTTCGCGAGTTTCTGCTCCTGGGTGCGCTTGGATTTTTTTTCTTTTTGCTTCTCCTCTTTTTGGAGTAACGACGCCAATGGATCTAGGCACGAGCCAAACGCGAGTTTGCATATGTTACGTTGCTCGAGTCTCTCCTCTTCGTGCATCCCGAGAAGAGTTTAAACAGGAGTAGATTGTTATAAACGTACAGCGAGTGAGGCCAGAGACGCGGAGGCACGAAGAGGAATATGCCCGAAGTCTCTGACCCGCAGTTCCTCCCGATGAAAGAGGGGGAGTCTTCCGGGGGAGCGTTCGTAGCGTGCGCAAGAAAACTTTTATGTACATATGTACTATATATACAGTATATATGTACTGTATATAGTACATATGTGCATGTATACATGTATGTATCTCCGAAGCATACTCACAAACTCGTTCGAATGTATTTCACTCGCGCATGTACGGTGTATGGGCCCCTTAAGGATCATACCTCAGACGCGAAAAGAAACGAACGAATGAGAAAGTAGCTGCGCGGAGTTTGCTTCGTGGTTTTATATACATATACGTACGAAAAAAAAAATCGCGAGGGAGGGGGAGTTTTTCCGCCACGCGCTGCCTATCCCATCGCTCGTTTTTGCGGTCCTCACTCCACTCTTTGTACTTTCCTACGATGCCTGCTGCACGTTGAGCAAAATCATCCACACGTATGGGCAATTCCTCGTCGAACGATGCACACTGACGTGTTTTTTTTTTTCGATCAATTTGAACGAGTTCTCGAAAAGTAGAGATTTTGTCGATGAACTTTTTTGGGGGTGAAGATATCGCGGAGGATTCATTTTGAGGAGTCTTGTGTGAGCCTGGAGGATCGTAAGATTGGTATTTCAGTTTTTTTGGTGATTTTTTGGGGTACGTTTGATGGGATCTCTAAGAAACTCCGCGAAGCTCCGTCGTCGATCGCGGATCTTTCGAAAACACTTTAAATCACTGCGGTGTCGAGGAAAGGTTCGTTGCGACCGAAATGGCCCATATGGGTCGTTTGGATCCTTCCGAGAGAATATTATATTCCTCCCCCACAATTTTTATACACACACGTGTAAAGGCAAACGCGCGTCCGATGCCGTAATGTAACTCTCGTCGTCACACTCTGCTTGTCCGCGCACACGATAATTGCACTCATTACAGTTATTTGAAAAAAAAATAAAATGAAAAATCATACAAGGAGAAGAGGAAAAAAAAGCTCGTCTCGTGTATCTTTCGCGCGGCGGGGGTTGTTCCGCTCGCGGGGGATCTTGGAGCGATTATTTTACCGCGAGCTCGAAAAAAACGGATGAAAAAGTAAAAAAAAGGAAGAAATAGGACAAAAAAAACGTCGAGTTCATATTAATATATCTCTCCGTCCAGTTGAGCTTTTTTTCTTCTCTCCTCTTGTCTCTCTCTCTCTCTCTTTTATTTGAATTCGTTGCGATGGAAGAACACGCGCTCCGTTTCTTTCGTAGATTCTTACGCGGATAGGGCATTAGAACGCCGCGCGTGCGCTCGCAAAGTTCCGAGCAATTTTGCCGTATAATTCACTAACGAATATGATGATTACGATGACGATGATGAATCTTCGTAACACGATGGCTGAATATAGCGCAATTGGCGATGCTTTTCCTCGCATAATATACACGTAAAACTGCTGGATGCGTGCGCGAGTGTACGTACGCGGCGCGTTCTTTTTCTCGCGCCGAGAGTGGTTCCGGGACAGCGACTCGCGATATTACATTTCCTCGCGATTTCTCAGCTATTTTTTAATCCTCGTCTACAAACTCGTACATATTTACGCGTATATGCTGTACACGTATATACATTTACAAATGTATGTATGTATACATACGAACTTTTCGCACTCAATATTTATAGCAGCTTCGATAATAAAAGGAGATAAGAAATTGTGAGAGAATTCATTCCGTTTCATTCGAGACCGTTCTCCGGGTCTCGAAATCGTCATTTCAATGAAAAAAAAACGAAAATGTCTCGTTGTTGCGCGGGAAAGACGAGAAAAATCTGCAAAAGACTGGTATTCTCGTGCTCTCGCTTTACTTTCTCTTTTGGTTTTAAAAACTTGATAATTTTATACAAATTTTCAAGACTGCTTTCATGCAAATGCCATATCTCCGCTTGTTACACATTCGAGCGCTGAAAAAATACGAGAAACCAATGTAAAAAATTGCGACGTCGGTCGTCGGTGGTGCACGCTGGACCAAAAGGGCTGCTGGCAAAGTTTATCACCTGCTTATCTGTTTCGCGACGATGCGATCGTCGACCTCCTTCAACCGCGAATATTTGTCTCGGCCCCACGACGAGAGCTGAATTTTTAATGAACTCTGCCTTGCGGTTTTTCATTTTTGTCCGTTATTTCCGCTTTTGTTTTAACAGACCATAAACGGCGTTGTGACATAAAAAAAGATCTCGATGCAAATTTCAGTTTATCACGGCTATGTGCGATGTTTAATGATAACGATAATAACAATAATAAGGACGATAGTCGTGAAACAATAATAATAATTTTTTCAATCCCCGTGCGCAAAGGGTGCGTTGGCTTTTCTTTCCGAGATCTCGAGAAGAAGAACGGCCGCACACACGGCCACGTCGTGACCCGCCGATTTTTCTCCCGTGAATATGAGTCTCCGCTATGGACCGCTTCGGTTACCGCAAGATGGTACATATTATGGCGATGCTGGGTACTTTGTTTCAGGAATGTTGCTCCAGGACACCCTCATTCTCCTCATATCTATCTCGTTCTTTGTGGCGACTCCTCTAATAGACTGTGGCTGTTATTCTTTGGACAAAAAATCGAGTACAAACAACATTTATTAGGGATCGAGATTTATCAAAGATCGCACGATGCCTTCAGCATCGGCGGATCAATTGTTCCTCCGGGGTAAAGCGTTAACGTGAACTTGGAGCGAAATATCCAAATCACGATTATAGAAATCAACCAGCTGCTCCTTCCGGGTTCCCGCGTATAGAGAATCATTATTTTTGAAAATTCCAAGAAATTTTTAAGACTTTATTTACCATGTTCAGATAAGCAACATAAATCGGTCTGACGTTTCGTAAAGAAAAAGTTTTTTTTTCGATCGCCACGTAATTTTTAGCAAAAAATTGAAGGAACTTTGTGAAACGTGTGTATTCCGCCAATCTCACTTTTTTTCGGGATAAATATGTGCAACGCACGATCGCTTATAGCGTTCGTGTAATGTCAATGATTTAGCTTGTACTCTTGAGAGAGGAGAGACCTCGCTGCGAGTCTCTCCTCTGCCTTTTTTTTTATACGCCACTAAATATATCTACAGATATATATATGTGTTTATATATATATATTATAAGAGCGCATCTCAGCTTCAAGTTGTCGGAACAATGCAGCATTGTTTCGTCGTCGCGAGTCTTCTCCGCGGACTTGTGTATTATCTGCAGTCCGCCTACTGTTACAGTAGCCAAGGATAGAGTTTACATAGGTGCAGTCAATCTTTATTGTCGTATATATGTATCTCCCACGTGCGCAAGTCGTAAAAATAAAGGCACAGATACAAGATCCCGAGAGAAATCGAAGGTCCGAACTTTGTCTCTCCATTCCGATCAATTTGGCCATCTTTTTCCTTCAGCGAGATGACATTTTCGCTACCCACACGGAGAAACTTTCGAGCGAGAGATGAAAAAACGCCACTCCAAATTCCTACCGAGCCAAAGGCTTTTTCCGGGTGTTTTACGCTTTCCACTCGATTTCCGACACTCGGGTGTATTCCAGCGGCCATTTCGCGTCAACTTTGACGCCATTTTGATGAAAAAACCGAACGTTTCCGAGCTCTGCCGAATGATCAAAGCGTCGAACGCTCGCGATATCGTTGGAGGAGCAGATGGCGCGCGGGGTTAATTTCCATGAAAATTAAATTCGGCAATTTCAATAACAATGCGTATATTTTAGATTCCTCGTTGTTCGCGGGATGAAATATCTTTTATATACATGGGTGTCCATGTTTAAATGCAAATTTGTATACACATATATACTGTAAAAGAGAAAAACCGTAAGGGCATTATAATTTATATTACTACATGTGGCTGTGCGGCACTTCCGGCGAGAGCATAGGCGGAGTTCCGGTCAGTCCGGGCTGGAGAGATCCTACATCGCCAGATTATGAGCCCACCTCGTACCTACTAGTATAACTACTATTTCTGTATTATGTATATATATATATGTATATACATCATGTATGTGCATATATGTATAAACAAACGTATCACTGTATGTAGAGTGAAGTTTGGACGAGAGTGGACTGCCTCATACCCGGCAAGTACAATGGATCTTCTCTGATTTACTAATATACGTCCAGAGTCATGGAAGTGCTCCTCGTAAACAAGGAAACGCGTACAGAAATCTACACGCAAGCCCAACGACAATGGGACACGTGGGATATTCATTAATTTCTCGTATTAAGTGATGAGAAATGTCATTAAGGTAGTTGTCGGATGACAGACCCTCGCAAAGCTCGGTTTACCATCTGTCGCGCTAAACCTGAGGCGCAACTTGTATACCATATCGTTATTTGTCATGTGCGTGATATAATTTATTATTATTATTATTAATAACATTACATACATCAAATGGAAACTGACGGTCAAAGTTATGGAGATTTTCCGTGCGTCTTCAACTCGCTTTCCAAATTTCATACCCCGCTAGAAGACACTTCCGGTAAGACGAATACCTTAATGCAACTTTCGCCTTTCCTTTATACCTTCGCAAGTCGATGAACTTTTTGTGCAACATTTGTTTTTATTCGTAAATATTTATGGTGGATGAATCAGTAGGTCGTGAACTCGCCATCTTTCGCAAAATCAACGATGCGTTGTATGGTGTCCTGAAATCGGAGCAGAATTTCTTGAGCCTCGTTTGCCGAATTGGCGCGAAATATCGCCTGAGTGTAGGCCGCTGTCACTTCCGTCACGTAAATCTGAGCCTTTTTCGCACCCGCCTCGATCATCGCTGAGGGGTTCGACTTTGCAGCTTCCACGATTCCTCTCCTTATCAGCGATATCAGACGAGTGTCGTCCGGGCGAAATATACGATTCGTTATTTCGATGAGAGCATTGTGAATCGCCAGGTCTGTCGAACGAATTTACGAAATTTACGAGTTTATTATCAAACTTTCTACAATCAATACTTCCTCAAATTCCACCGTGTCAAAATAATTTCTGATCAATTACCCGTTGAATTGGTATCCTGTTTTTTGTGCTCCTGCCGAACCGTTAAATTCGTTTTACCGCTATCGGTCGATTCAGCCGTCATCGACGAGACGGTCCTCCCTCCGAGGAGGACCATCAGACCGAGGATGGTGAGATTTCCGAGCATCCTCGCGTTTTCTCGATTAAAACTTTTGTGCCGCGAAACACGCACCATTCTCCCTTTTTATACGTCAGATGTTTGCCTCTTTGACTCGCCTCCGTATGCTAATACGAGTATGGGGGATCGCGATGAGATGTTACGTAAAAAAAAAAAAAAGAAAAAGAAAATAGTTGACAGTTTGAGGATACGAGAAATCCCCGACAGAGACGACGTTCGTCTACCGTTACAATTGTAATCATTCGACGCAACCATAATGAAAGAAAGTGGGACGAGCCTTTCACTGAACGGGGAAAAAATATATATCGATGTATATATAAATATACATTTATATATATATATATATATATGTGTGTGTCTGTGGGTGTGTGTATTTATTATCGAATACGAACGGCTATTCTTTTACTGAAATGATTAATACTGTGATTTCGTACGTATGCATTTGAAAAAAAAATCCGTAATGATGGAAGAAACAAAACGTCTCGGGGTTCAGGAAGTTACGAGACTGAATCAATTAAAGCACATGCTTTAGACGTATTATTACGTGTATCGCACGTTTTTACGTAAAGACGATAATACTGCGGGGATTTTTTGATATTCCACGCAATTAAGATATAATTAACGTTATTTTGTGTCGTGTATTTTGAAAGACTCTTTGTCGATATTTTAAGGGTGATTGAGCATCCAGGGGTATTTGAGATTGATGGTGAGTGGAAAAACGCATTTGTTATTTTTACGATTCATCTTAAAATCCCCTTTTTCAGAGGGTAACGGACTTTCATCATTTTCGGCTTTTCCGTTGTTTTTTTTTGACTGTATGTAATACGATTTATATAAAAAATTGGTCGAGCAACAGGTCGGCGTTGGTTTACCTTGAATCGCGTTGATTATGGTCGATGAGAGAGACGCGTCCCATAGAGAGGATGGTAAAAGTGCGTGAGTAAAAACGCAACAGGGAGGGAGAGCATCCAGCCATGGTTCCTGTTCACCGATTTTACCCCCTTCCTGTCTCGCTTACATACGTATGTTTCTCCATAACGTACACGTGTTTTAGTGCGTCTCTGTACATTTATACGTACGTGTGTACAAAAAAACAGACATTTTTGAATTTTGTTTTCTCTCGACTGTTTAAAAACAAAAAAGGCAAATATCGATGCTGTAATTTTTTCCTCCATCGAACGATCGGTTCTGAAACTCGATCTTGGCTGGAATATTCAATATTTTTCATACGAGAATACCCACACTTTTGTCGAGATCTTTTGGCGAAAAACAGTGAAACGATTTTTTAGCACCAATTTCGAGGCTCAAAATCTTCGTTACGACAGACCGTTTTATTATATACATCATCGTGGAGACCACGGTCGTTAGTTCAGTGGACACAGCCAGAGTCCGTGCTCGATTATGGTCGACCTGAGAGAGAGAGAGCGAGACGAGAGAAAAAGTGAATTGTGGGAACGCGAAAGAGGCAAAAGAGAAAAAATGGGAAAAAGATGAGGGAATCCATTTTTCCGGACGTCGGACAATCATACACGAATTCAAAAGCGAGTGTCTTTGTCCAGTACGTGATATCACATCGTAGTTACGATTCACGGAGAAAAGTTTCGCGATTAACGTGCCATTCACCGTGTAAGGACTTTTACATACATTTATATATGCTTATATGTGACGAGGATGTCGGAGACGAATGAAAATGTAGGTACTTTGGGCAGTGTCCGAGCCTTCAAATTATATTTCATTCATGCAGGAAAGCAGAGACACACGCGGGAACTTTGAGCGCGTTCTTCCGGCATTCAAAATATACGGGCCCTCTCGAGTCGACTTTCCAAAATGGAATTCACTTTTCCGAGGCCTTTTTCTTCAGTATTAAAGCAAAAAAAAACATGGATCTAAATTAAATTGCGTTAATTAAAAATTAATTTAAAAAATGACGTGACACATTCGTAATTCGCTGTATGAGAGAAACGATTATACTTTCCCATTTTTTCTTACAGATTTGGGCGAACGCACACTCGCCTCGGTTTTAATAATTTTTTTCGTCCAAATAATGATGATATTTTTATTCATGGATATTCGTCGAGGATTTTTTTCTCAAATTTCATTTTATTTCGCCTGAAAATTCCTGTATACAAACGCACACACTCTTGTAAACGTATGTGCGTTGATATTGGATTGTGCGTACAGGAGAAAACTCGGACTGGCTGACTCACAAGAGGGAGAAAAAGTCCGAGAAAAAGAGCGAGATGGACAGATCGCCTTGTCGCAATCGCATCGCCGGCAAGACAAATGTATATTATTTCGACATCCTGTTGCTTTTCTCGTACGCATTTCTCTCTCCTATTCGCCTAGACACTAGATAATATTAGGGATCCTCCCCCTCGCTGTGAAACTCCAACGACCTCCACCCTATTTTTCTTCCACGATTCAAGCGCTTGTTACGCCAACGCTCGTCCATTTCTCTCGTGTTCTTTCAAAAAATAATAATTATCAATTTAAATTATCAATTTAAATTATTTAAATTTAAGTTAATTTAAATTATTTAATTAATTTTGTAAGGTCAATAAATTTGCGAAAATCTCGCTCCTAAATTGTAAATATACGTGCATATTGTATACAAAACCGATACAGAATAGAGAGGCTCTTCCGATGGCTCTTTGCGCGCTCGCGATGGAGACCGTTCAGGCGGAACCTCCTGCCGAATCCGTCCGTGCCGAATCTCCATTTCCTGTCCTCCCCGTCCGAACGTTTTTTCCGATTTATCATTTCTACTCACGAGATCCCTCCTTGCCGCAGAGTCCCGCCACCGCTACCGTAAAATCCTCAAGATTTTACGATTTCATATCACGATTTTTCAACATCTCCAATTAATCGAGATCGAAAACCGTATAAAACTGCTCTTAATGCTCTTAATTCTTAATTCAGTCGCGGATTCGCAATTCCGTAGGAAGAAAAACGACCAATTCGTCGAGTGTGCGACTAATTTATTTAAATGCAAACATTTATTCGTACATGCATGATTTTTCTATTCGAAACGCGTGTACCAGGCTCGATCCGTTACAGAATCGATTTAATGGGAGAAAAATAAATGAAGAAAAATCCCGCGACTTTTTCTTCGGCCAGGAAGCACGAATCGCGAGAGGGTGAAAGATGGAGGAGGCGCACCTGCACGGGTGCAACAGCGATGACGAAGGTGCGCAAGACGGAGCCTCTACTGGGCGTCCTGGGCGACGAGAGAGGAGGCGCGCGTTACAAGAGAGGCATCGTGAGAGATATCATAGACAAAAGCTGCGGCTACCGTTTCTTTTTTCGTCGTGTCAAGAGGAAGCGTGCGCTCGCGGGTTCTATTGTCGAGCATCGCTCGCGAACACTTGTGTCTTCCTCCGGTGTGGTCACAATCCTCGCGAGCAACAATAGAGCGTTTCTCGCTTCTACAATTGTCGTCTGGTATTCTATCCAACATAAGAGAGATATATATGTATATATATAATATACATAGGAAGAAATAAAGAGCACGGAGCGTTCGAGTTACACCAGTTTGACTAGTCTCGCTCGCACGTACCCCCACAGGGGTGAGACAGAAGGGGGAGGGAGTGGACAAGGCTGAAAAATCGCTTGAAATATATAGACGTAATTATCGATTCAATAAAGTCAATATTTATCTTTTCATCTTTCGCGAGAGGAAAAAATCAACGAATCAAACGAGAAATAAAATAGATCGCGTTATTTCGGTGATCGAGCTGGAATACACGATTTGTTGAAAACATTTTGAAAAATCTTTCCGAAAACAAAACATGAAGCAACTTGTTTAGAGATGTTTTCTCTATTCGTCGTTTATTTTTAATGCAGTTGTGAGTTGTTCTTTTCATCTAGCACCACATTAAAGTAAAACTTTTTCCGCGAGATTGTGTGATCGAAGAGTCATTACTTGTAAATTCTATACAAGAAACTGAACAAAAATTTCCGAAAACCGGAAATGAAGCATCTTGTTCAGAGTCGTTTCCTCTATGCGTGGTTAAATTTTGATCGAGTTGTCGATCGTTCTTTCCATCCGCCGCTACCCTTAAGGGGAAAAACTGAAACTAAATTTCCGACAACCGGAAATGAAGCATCTTGTTCAGAGTCGTTTCCTCTATGCGTGGTTAAATTTTGATCGAGTTGTCGATCGTTCTTTCCATCTGCCGCTACCCTTAAGGGGAAAAACTGAAACTAAATTTCCGACAACCGGAAATGAAGCATCTTGTTCAGAGTCGTTTCCTCTATGCGTGGTTAAATTTTGATCGAGTTGTCGATCGTTCTTTCCATCTGCCGCTACCCTTAAGGGGAAAAACTGAAACTAAATTTCCGACAACCGGAAATGAAGCATCTTGTTCAGAGTCGTTTCCTCTATGCGTGGTTAAATTTTGATCGAGTTGTCGATCGTTCTTTCCATCCGCCGCTACCCTTAAGGGGAAAAACTGAAACTAAATTTCCGACAACCGGAAATGAAGCATCTTGTTCAGAGTCGTTTCCTTTATGCGTGGTTAAATTTTGATCGAGTTGTCGATCGTTCTTTCCATCTGCCGCTACCCTTAAGGGGAAAAACTGAAACTAAATTTCCGACAACCGGAAATGAAGCATCTTGTTCAGAGTCGTTTCCTCTATGCGTGGTTAAATTTTGATCGAGTTGTCGATCGTTCTTTCCATCCGCCGCTACCCTTAAGGGGAAAAACTGAAACTAAATTTCCGACAACCGGAAATGAAGCATCTTGTTCAGAGTCGTTTCCTTTATGCGTGGTTAAATTTTGATCGAGTTGTCGATCGTTCTTTCCATCTGCCGCTACCCTTAAGGGGAAAAACTGAAACTAAATTTCCGACAACCGGAAATGAAGCATCTTGTTCAGAGTCGTTTCCTCTATGCGTGGTTAAATTTTGATCGAGTTGTCGATCGTTCTTTCCATCCGCCGCTACCCTTAAGGGGAAAAACTGAAACTAAATTTCCGACAACCGGAAATGAAGCATCTTGTTCAGAGTCGTTTCCTTTATGCGTGGTTAAATTTTGATCGAGTTGTCGATCGTTCTTTCCATCTGCCGCTACCCTTAAGGGGAAAAACTGAAACTAAATTTCCGACAACCGGAAATGAAGCATCTTGTTCAGAGTCGCTTCCTCTGTGCGTGGTTAAATTTTCATGGAGTTGTCGATCGTTCTTTTGATCTGCCACTACGTTGAAGGAAAACGCTTCTCGCGAGATCGTCCGATTGAAGAGTCATTTCTTGTAAATTTTATGTAACCTTAATGTGCAAGGGAGAAAGGGAGAACAATTTTCGCTTGAAAAAATGTGCAAGAAATGCTAGTTTAGGTTATTCACTCTCATTCTCCCGGACTATCTCTCATTTTCACTCAGTATAATATAAATTCAACTGTGAAATACAGTACTCTTGCTCGTTTGATATGGATGATTTCTTTTTCACGGAATGAATTATCGTAGAACTATAACCTTTGCTAACCGCGATTAATGTCACAAGTTGACAACTGTCAAAAACAGCATGAAAAACCGCCCGAATACGGTCTCGCATGAATCATGCCGCGGCTGCGTTCTCACTAACGTTGCGACTAATCACAGAACGAATAAAATGGCAACAATCACGCGATATAATTTCGATAAAGGATCAACTTGGGGACCTCATCAACTTTTTACTGAGGGATATGCTTGTACAGCTTCCGAGGCGATTTAAAGTTGATACATTTTACAGAAATGTCATATTTATTGTTTCTGCGGTGATATTTCATGTTGCGCGTCCAGCTGCGGCTTTGGTTGGATTTTGCGAATTTATTTTTTTCCTTCTGCATAATAGAATTCAGGCCGCACAGTACTTTGCATCCGAGCTCGTTTTTTGACGTTTCTCCGCAACGTTCTCCATCGTTTCCATGTATCTGACTGTAAAGTATATATAGTATATACACTTTATACAGCAACCCGCGTGGTGTATAAGCTGCAGATGACCCAATTCTTCGATTTGTCACGCCTTCTTATTTCATGCCTAGCTTTCACTGCGATAGATCAGAGTAGAGGGCGGATACACTGTTTCAAAACGTCAAGGAGGAAAAGAGAAACCCGCGAAATGACGACTCTCCAGCATCTCAGGTACCCCTGCTTGTACACAAAAGTCAAAGGTTCGGAAGCTGCGCGTTCATCTCTGAATACACTCTCAAATCGTGCAATTCGATCGATTGAAAAGAAAAAAGTCTCACCTACCACCGATTTTCGCAGATAAAACCGGGGATTCGAATAAATTTGACGAAAAACTCCAGTGATTATTCCCAAGAGAGACGAAATCTTTGAGCGCGTGAGGAAAAATTAACATTTTTTTCGTCCTTCCTAATGCGACAGTCAATTTCTCGATAGAAGCAATTTTCCCGTATGAAGATTCACGCTTCATCTCGCGAGTGACGATATCGTTTTAGACGCAATCTTTTTTCCACGTTGCGGCGCGTGCAGTTCGATGCCCGTAGATCTTTTGCAGAAAACGTGTAACACGCGGGCGTGAAAACACGCGAAAAGAGAGAGGATCGATCGATTGCCTCGCGTACATACACGCACACAAACACAAATACACACACACGGAATAAACATACATATATATAAGTAATATGCAGATAGAATCGCGTCGAGCGATAGTCGTCGATGAAGATGGCAATAAATCTGTCAGTGCACGCGGTCTTTAGACAGCGATCTGTATATTTATCACGAGAGTCTTTTTAATCGTCTCTCGCGCGCAACATTCAGCATCCCCTTCTCTCATCACTGCGAAGAATATGCATCTTTATGATCTCGAGCATGGGTGACGAGGGTGCCGAGAATTTACGTCGACGTATATGCGAGATTTGTGACGTATTGGCGCATGTATAACAAGGACGAGGAAGGAGACTCTCAATTTGATCGAAATAAAAGGTAAACGAACGGGGGGATGAAGAAAAGCCGAGTGCCAACTGTAAATCAGCGCTGTCGTCAGCCGATAAGTTAAACGCGTTATCGAGACTCGAGTCTTGTTACGCTGAAAGTCCCTCAACGTGTATAGGCCACTTTAGATGGAATTACAGCAATTTTGACGGAGAATCATGATAATCACGAATGTCAATTTTCTATCAAAGCACTTTGCACTTTGTATCGATCGTGATTTACGATAAGAGAACACCTTAATTCAGCCGTCAGTGGGTATGTACGACGAAGATTGTTTAAGCTGTATTTTAACGTTTGTTATTCGAAAAAGTATTTATAAAAATAAAAGTATTCGTATTATAAAATTATTCAAACTCGATGATTATAATCTCAGGATGTGTCCTTTGTGTGTACATCGAAGCCACTCCGAGGTTTGTTGGCATTGTCGATCTACGGTAATTGTAATAAAGATTCAAGGTAATGAGCGGAATCGAGCTCGGAATTATGACGAAAAATAAAATATATGTATACATGCCGCAGAGACAAACGACTCGAATTAGGAGCGTCGAAAAGTCCAAGTTAGATCTCTTTGTTCGTTAAGAAACGATGCTGCGGCTCCATGTATCTTTTTATCTGTGTCACACCAAAGCACCGCGAGCACCAGCGTCCGATAGTGGCGATAGTTCAGCTCTGATTCACCGTACCAGCAATGTTAAACTCACCTCGCACACCGTTAAGCAATTTCGTACTAGTTCTTACGTATATACACGTTATATATACACTTTTACATATATATGTACAACATACATACGTACATGTACCTGCAAACGAAGCCGGGAGCAGTTGGCGTACCTCGCAGACAATATATAGGTACTTTCTCTTAATTTACTGTTGCACACTCGTGCAATGACCAATAAAGGTTCAATGACCCCGATGAATTCGTACGATTGCTCCACGTTCGATGAAGGAAGCGTTGTCACTGCGATTTTCTAATTGCCAAACGCCTTGCCGACTCGCTTTCGAACGAGAACGATTTCACAATAGCGACCAAAGTGTTTTCCTCGCGAACGTTGCTTTTTTTTATACATTTTTTTTTGTTTTTTTCTTTCGTCTTTAACGAAATTCGCCAAGGCGAGGATGGCGAAGAACATTTCGAGATTCCCTGGCATCGTCTACGAATCATTTGTCGAGGAGATTGAAATACGATCTTTTACCGTAAAATCGAATAAAATAAATCGCGAGATTGGAACGAGTATCGTGCTCCGGCGAATGTGTAATCTCGTGCATTATCACCCCGTGCTATGAATAAATGTCAGATGTTAATGCCCGACGATTGATTTACGCGCGTTACACGCGAAACGCTGGTGTAACAAGTTGAGTTAAACTTGAAAATAATACACTATTTATTACGTTTATTTTCCGTCAAATGATAAATTGCATAACGAGTGCGTTGGAAATGAAGAAAAAGAAAAACGATCTTGCTAAATGGTTTCGAAACATTGATTCGAGAAACGAGAGCTCGTTTCGTACGATCTCGCCCAATTTTTCATTCAAAATCTCGCATCGACAAAAAAACAAGTCGATTCGGAAGGAAAAAATATCGTAAAAAAATTACTAGCGCGAAAATTTCTTTTCGAAGCGTGCGTTCGAACGTTCGTTGAAAAATAGGAAATTGAATAACAGGTATCGAACGTAAAATGATTATCGGGCAAAGAGCGTTTGGGCTCTAAGCCTTAACGAGTTATATGTATATACTCGATTTAAGCGCGTGTACCATACGGGTATGTACAAGAGCGTAAATTTCATTATCTCGATACCACACGGTCTCGATTTATCTCGCTTCGATCTTCGAACAGATCTCGCCGCGGAGTTCGTTGCCACTGTATGGTAAAACGAAATCAGGTTTAACGATAAAGGAGTCTGGCAATAATAACGCGACTTGTAGAACGAGAGGAGTTCGATATACGCCGCAAGAGACACTTTTACAAACGATGTATATACACGTGAGGGTATACGATATATTTTACATATAATATATAACATATATAGATATATATATATATATATGCAGAGAAATTGAGCCCTCAACATTGCACTTTGATGCAAAGAGATGCATCGCCAAGGTGCCCAGCGGGAGAGAGTAAATCCGCGAAAAACATCGGATATTTTGCGCGTGTGTGGGTATATAATTGCGGGGATATATACATTTTTTCTCTTCCCTCTTTTCCTCCCTCGCTTCTTTCTCGATTCTCTTTATCGTTATAACACATTTCCGGTTGTTTGAGAGAGAGGTAGCTCGGAGTCTGCACGTGACTCAAAGCGATATCCTCCTCATTTTACTTCTTCACAGCTACCTATCCCAATTTGAGTTGTACCTGGGAGAACAAAAAGAAGGAAAAAAAAGTGATCGCCGCGGTGAAGCTGGATCGATCGTGATGATTACTGGACCCGCGGGATGGATCAGGGAGCAGGGGAGTTTGAGGCCGATTTTCAACCGCAACTTTTCTCTCTTTTGCTCGAGCCATGTTCTTTCGCTTCTCTTCTGTCCTCCTTCGTCCGAGTTTTGCACGTGTAAATAACGAATAATGGACGATGGCTAATAACGAACGACGTGATCTGTCTCGTTGCAAAAGAGATACAGTTATTGCGTGTATGTGTATATGTGTACGTAAATAATATATGTACACAGACGAGAACGTATTAGGATTGAGAGAATGGCGCTCGCCAGGAGCTGCCAGACTGTAATGCGTCATAATCGGGTAGAAAATTTCATACATAAAATTATGTGCGGCTTCGTGATATCTGCGAGAAACTTTCAACGCGTTCAGCAACCGCTACCGTACACCATACGATATTATTAATCTCGTGCTCCGAAATGGTCGACCGATTTGACCGATTTCGGATCAAGGTGAAATCTCTGCTCTTCATTTTCCAACTGATGAACAAAGAATATATCGAACAAACTATAAAAGTCGATATAAAGTACGACGAAAATTTTCAACGAGATAGAATTGCATCCGCGAGTAAAAAACATTTTTTAATTAACGATATTCACGACCCTGCGGGATGAGGACGCTTGAAAAAAAAACTCGACGAAATAGGATTATCGAAAGGCATGACGAAAATCGTAGGGAAGGAGGAGGGAAGGGAAAATTGCGGTGGATTTCCCGCGTGTGCGAGCGGAATCTATTTTAATTGATAATATCGAAGATTATCATATACGGAAGGAAGTTCGATAAATAATTTATGAGATTCGCGCGTCTGCTCGTGTCTCGTGAATGAACCTTTCCGGATCGAGAAACGCCGGAGTTTAAGGTGAGACTTAACGTATTCGTACACGTATGTGTACATACACGTACACGCGGTAAATAAAATAGGCAACATGCACCGAGATTATGGATATTAGCATATACGTTGGAAAGCCCACAGGGACATTTAGCATCTTATCCCTGTACTGTTCCAACTCGCGTTTGCTCTTCCACATCACGGAGAGTGATGTACCGCTATAAAAGCCGAGTTGCCTTGCCCCTGGCGATGTATTATACCCCTCCTCCCTTCTCCTCAGATGCAAATTGCATAATCCTCGTTAACGGGTTTGCCGCAAAGTCTAGAGATAGACGATGGGAGGGGGGGACGCGATCGGTGCTGGTGGAATTTTCTGTGTTTTTTTTTTCTCGTTTTTTTTCTAGGTTTTACCGTCCAATATGCAATACGCGATGCAGAGGAGCAATCAGCGCGTTCAAGAGAAGAGATCACCCGGCTGTACAGTTCGCTCATTAGAAAATCTCGTGTCACCGCCAATTAACATTTCGATGCTCGATTTTCTTTTGGATTTTTTCAACGCTGGTGTTTTTTTTTCTTAGTTAACATTTTTTACGCAGCAGGAAAATCATGGACAACGATGGTTTTTCATGGTTCATCTTGGCTTCTTTGAAAAGCGAAGATTTTGCACCTCTGGAGAACGCTTTATGCTGTCGTAAAATTGTTTTATCACGAGAGGAAAAAGTTTAGTTTATGTATAATAAAGTCTTTTGGTAATTGGATCGCCATAGTTGGAGCAAAAATGGGAAAGAAGAAGTTTCTACGTGATATTTGGATTTAACGATGACAATCGCTCTGTCTTTTTTTTTTTTTATCGAATGGCCAATTTTTATTAACGATTTATTCGTAATAAAAGATATGGCCTAATAAAATTGATTGAGACCAATTGTGTTTTATTTACGAGTCCAAAGTGATTGGCATCGCGGTTGTTGGCGGAAAAACGCTTGGTTTTTTTTATTATCATTGTGTGCCATTTTGCAAAAAGCTCAATAGGAGCCGCCCCTTAATTAAGATGAAACCGTGGACCACCCACGATCCCCCACTACGAATTTTTCCAGGATTAATCTCCAAGAAGGCGAGAGAGAAAGACGCGAAGGTCACGGGCCACCGATCTTGACGCCTTTTATCTTCGAGGCCTCTGTACGGCTTTTACTACCTGGCAGGTTGAGAGTGAGTTCGCGCGGTCTTTCCATGCTTTATTTTATTATAAAATTATCGAAGCGAGACCCCCACGAGAGACAGGTGCAAAATAAAAACATCCTGATCAATATCATAATTTCTCGCAATTTGCTCTCACCGCAGTAAAATCGTCAATATTCGAACAATAAATATACCGTTGGAAATCATTTTTAATCTCGATCAATTATTCCAAACGAACGTTAACATTCAACTTGGAGCCTTTTTACGTTCTATGAAAAATCATGTATTACGGTATAATAAATTTCTCAATTTTTGTTAAATCTTTAAGGACATTCACGCGAATCTATTGGTAACCAAGAATTCCGACTTTGTGGCATGGAGTTTGAGACCTTGATATAAAAATTAATCGTCAAAGATTTTATTTCTTTTTTCAATCAACCAGCAACGATGACGTACGCGGTAGAAGATTTTTTATTGTCAATTAATTTACGGTATCAATTTTTTTCGCATCAAACTCGCAACGCCATTCGCCTTGATGGAGTGAATAATCGTCCGTGTCGATATCGGAGAATGTCGGTGAGTTTTCAGAAAATAAAGACAGACCAGCGCGAAACGAGGCGATGTAAAATTATCGAACTCGCGGGAACAAAATCATTCGTCTCTCACTCTTTCTCTGCTTTCAGGATGATACCTCGGCGGTATTATTTGCTTGTCCTATGCCCCGCGACCACTTAATGAGCCGCGTCCATTTTTTCTTTTTGTTTTACCTGCAACTCTTCGACTGCAGCATCTTTGGTCCATTTTAATCTCTTCTCTCTCTTCCTTTCTCACTTCAGCCCTGTTTCTACGTTTATTTTGTTTGTTTTTCTTTTTCATTCTTCAAGTGGGACACTTCTCTCCATCTGCTTTTAACCTCATCTTCTCGTACAATCGACATTTACGCGAATACAGATATACGGGTGATGGAATGCGCGCGTATACAGATTGAATGCAGAAAGTTGCTCATCTTCCTTACTTCATCGATTATCGTGGGAGAGTTGTAACAACGCGAGTCTCGCAGTTGTTCCGACATCGCGAGAAAAAAAAACTCCGTTTTTTCTCTGCCCTGAGGCTGCAGCATCCATTGCTCTTTGAAGATTTCGTGATGAATTTTCGCCTCGACCGAGTCTCGCAACCGAACAGCAGCGAGGAATGACGTTTGACGGTTCAGATTTTTTTCTATACGTCTTCATGACTATGCTTGTAATTTTTATAAACAAACGGATGATGTGCATCTCTAAGTCAACGCATAAAAATTATACATTGCAGGGTAGCCATCTTCGGGATAATTATCTTTCTATCGCGTTACTTCCCGACGCGCGCTGATAAATTCGCTGAAACGATTTCCCTGATAATTAACGAATTTCCTCGCGTACTTGTTGTCCTTTGCTCTTCCTCGCGTTCTCCTCTTTTTTCTCAGATCCGCGAGTGTATATACAACCGCCCAGCTTCTTCGCAGTATCTTTTTTCTCAACCGTGACAGTCTGCCTGATCGAGGGCGTAAGTTTATCGGAATAAATTTCGGAGCGAGTCGGCAAAGATCCGGAGGAAGCTGCTGTGGAAAGTGTCAAGATCGTCGTGTTGGGGAAGAGATGACTGCAGGTGCCATAAGACTCTACGAGGAAGAAAAAGATCGATCGAAAGACACTCCAAGAATACAGCTGCAAAACTGTGTTGGTTGTGGAGGAGGTAAAGACTCGAATGCCACCTACAACCACGTTCGAATGAGCTGAACACACGAATAAACACTTGGAGCAGGCACTCTCCAAAACCGAAAGAGCAAACGAGAGAGAGAGAGAGAAAGGAGATAAGAGAGAGCAAGATCGCTTTTAACCGCGATGTTTCCTTAGCTGGAGTCAGCCAATGAGGAACAAGTGGGCGCCGCGGGTAGGAGGAGACAGTTCCGCGCCGACAGGCGACGTAATCACCCGCGGCCGTGCTCTTTGCTCACGCCATACGGTATTACATCGTCGCAGTTTGACGTCGTTTCCCCTTTGGCTTCTCTGGCTGTTTCTTTCCTTCTCTCGCACGTACTTCCTCGGAGATCTCCTCCTCTGATGCTCCACGGTCGGAGAGGAGAGAGAGAGGTCTCCCGAGAGGCCGCGCGACCTTTTCGCCCCTCTTCTTGATGGGCCCAGAGTGTCTCGTGGGGGACTACGCTGAGGGCCTGACCGATCAAAGTAGCGGGAGGACCCACGCGTTTCTCCCCACGGCAATCCGCGCTCCTCGCTCTCGAGTCGTCGTCGTCGTCGTCGCCGTCGTTGAGAGCCTTTGGAGCGCGACCGACGCCGAGCCCAAAATCCCGCGCTCTTCCACCTTTCGCCGTAGGGATCCACGACCGAGACATCGCCGGAGGCAAATTTTTCCACAGCCACGCGACAAACTGGCTCTCGGTGGATGCTGCACGCACACAGGAGCAATTCTGATCGCGTTAATGCCCGGCAGCCGCGTGGAGGTGCTCGCGCAAGCCTGCGCTGCTCTCCGATACGGAAACTTTGTGGTCTTGATCGGACAACGTTGTCCTCATGGCTTTTGATCGATAATTAAGACGATAGCATTGAAAGATTTCGTCAGATGTGGGTTAAGATGTCGAGGATAATCGTATCATGGCTGATGCACGTTCCAACACCGATTTCCGCCGTATATTTTGACCCTCTCCAGTTTCCCGTCAATGTCAAACTCACCTGGACCCGTCAATCGGACAATCATCGTTTGGAAGTGGATTTCGATGTTCCAGTGCCGGCAAATTTTTTTCAAATTTTCTAGAAGCCTTTGCGCGACTCGATATCCTCAAATTCTACTCAATGTGAGATTTCGAGCCGGAAATCCCACAGTATATTTGCTTTCTCATTGGCAGGATCGTTTTATTTATTTTTTTTTCATGAAGATGAAGCGGAAGAAGCCGAGTCATTGTCGAAAAGTTAATTTTCTGAAGCTAGAAACGCGTCTACAGAAATCTCATCGTATCTCTACGAAGCATAGAGCAAAAGCGTGAAAGCTTCGGTCAAGACCGGTCGCTATGCTTTTTTCAACGATATATACGCGACCCGCGTTGATTTTCTACCTCGCGGAGCGTTAAAAATTGACAAAAATGAAGCGCAAAAGGGCGCTCCAGACTGAAACGCGCCACGGTCACTCAGTCTGTGTAATTTCGTATTATTATCTCATTTACTTTTGCCCGAAGTTTGTATACAACGGAATAGGATGGATTCGAAGTATATCGAGAACGTGCTGTTATTTCCCTTTCGATTCTAAAGGGGAAATGTAATATATCAAAGATACGCGTATGCCTCACCGCCCTCTGAGAACCTGTTTTACCAGCGATAAACACTGTCGAATTTGCGACTGCCACTCGTCACGCTCCGCGCGATGATGAAGGCGTTGGTGAATTAACCAGCGTGACAATTTTAGTCACTCGATCGAAAATGTGTGCGGTAACGGTCTCGATGAGCATTGATACGACCGACGACGACGGGTTATATTTCACGCGCGAGTCCACCTTTTTTCACATACGAAATTACGAGTCTTTTCCATCTCCGCGATCCGAGAGAGATCGGGAAAGCGAGAGGAAACAAAAACCAGTTGAGCCGGATCGTCGAGGAAAATAGGTTTGATTCAATTCGATTTTTGATCGAGTTCGATCGATCCCGACAGCTGCGGTAGGTTTTCGATGGACCGCCGTGGCAGGTGTATCGAAGCGGACGACCAGAAAACTAACAGCGGAGAAAAAACGAACGGTTTTCCAACGAAACCGAAGCGGCGCTAGTGATCTATCCATGACGGAGTCTTGGAAGGCAACGGAGGGCAAAAAAAATTGACATTGAACACCTGCTTAGCCCACATCGCAATTGACGCTGGATATTTTCGATTAAACGTACTACTATGCCCATCGTTCTATTGAAAAATCAATATTCGTTTGGAAAAGGCATTAAAAAGTATCAGTTCTCGTTGCTTCCATAAAGTACCGAGTACTTTGCGATCTAGCGAGTCTTTTACCGTGCGACAAAGCGTGTAAGAGGTGAAGGAAGATGCTTCAGCATCGTCGCTTTGTACAGTAAAGAACGGTAGTGAGAGGTCAGATTAGAAGCGCAGATGGATAAATGATGAACGTCGTACCGCATCGCGTTTAACGGCTGCCGTCGCTACGCGGCTGGGATCTTCATTGAAAACGGTAATTACGTTAGTATCTGGCGTGTAACCAAAGCACTCGAGGGCATTTCGTATACGAAGGCTGGAAATTAACCTGACTCTCGGTACCTTCCGGCAGAAGGTACACCCGGTATGCGTTCAATGCTGTCAAACGAAAAGACGTTATTCCGAAGATTCCAAGAGCCGAGAGACGTACAGGTTACGCCCTTCAATCCGTCAGAAGTGAACATGTTCGAGATATTTCTCCGAGCTTGAAGATCCTTGCTTGCTTCATCCGCGTCCACGCGACGCCTTCGCTCTTCGTTCAAAGACCGGCTGGACCACTCGTGCATATTTATGTCCCCTGATGAAGTGACTACCGGAATTTGTCTCTGCGTCGTTCCTTTTTTTTTTTTGCATATTGCGGGATTTCACACGTGCGCGGAATATTCAAGGCGTATTAGAAATTGCGAGATTACTCGACGATAAGTTACCTGTTGCGTTGGTCAATATTTCATGATATCATTTTGAGTAGTTCGGAATTTGTACGTATAGCCATTTTTCTTTTTTGTCGATTGCTTATTTTTTGTAATGAAAAACTGAATTTCGATTTGAACGTTTTTCATTCACTGCAGTATTGTCACTGCCGGTATGATGATAATATTTTGTTGATTGAAAATTCTGAACACGAAGTGATAATCTCAGTTTTTTGCATTTCCCGGTCGAAATTTCGAGTTTTCGGGAAAAAGTCGGTGTGTTTCGTGATCAGCGGAAAATTTCCGATCGGACAAGCTATTGAAAAGTTGAAAATTTGAAAAAAAAAATTTCGGCTCATTTTCCGCTACTTTTCCAGAATCCTCGAAAAGTCGAAATTTCAAATGGTCATAACGACGTTTCTATTTGTGCTACATACATTTTTTGGGAGGGTTTGGAGGCGCTCTTGAGTAGACTTAAACAATGGTGAAAGTTAAATGGCGATAGCTAAATTGCTTCAACCTCAAAATTGATGTTGAAAATTGGCGAAAAAAACGCAAAGGGGTATGTATGGAAAACTTGGTGAAAATCGATGGTCCAGCTTTAAAAATGTGCCAAAAATCGAAAAATAAAGATATCTCGATGAACCAAACGGCATTTTGAAGCCTCAACAATTGCGAAGAGAATAAGCACAAGTTGGAGCATCTACCTTAAAAAGTAAAAAAATGGCAAGTGTTTTACTCGATCGACCCACTATGGCAAAAAATGGCGAAAAATTTTGGATTTCAAAAATGATTTCTAATGGTCTATACCGATGTATTTTCTCCCGCTGATTACGAAACACATCGATATTTTGTCGAAAACTCGATATTTCAGTCCGAAAATGCAAAAAAACGACTTTTGTCAATGAATTATTATTTTCCACTCGAAATTTCGAGTTTTCGGGAAAAAGTCGGTGTGTTTCGTAATCAGCGGAAAATTTCCGATCGGATTAGCTCCTGAAAAATTAAAAATTTGGAAAAAAAAATTTCGACTCACTTTTCACCACTTTTCCAGAAACCTCGAAAAGTTGAAATTTCAAATGGTCATAACTACGTTTCTATTTGTGCTATATACATTTTTTGGGGGGGTTTGGAGACGCTCTCGAGTAGACTTAAAGAACGGTGAAAGTTAAATGTCGATAGCTAAATTGCTTCACCCTCAAAATTGATGTTGAAAATCGGCGAAAAAAACGCAAAGGGGTATGTATGGAAAACTTGGCGAAAATCGATGGTCCAGCTTTAAAAATCTGCCAAAAATCGAAAAATTAAGATATCTCGATGAACCAAACGGCATTTTGAAGCCTCAACAATTGCGAAGAGAATAAGCACAAGTTGGAACATCTACCTTAAAAAGTAAAAAAATGGCAAGTGTTTTACTCGATCGACCCACTATGGCAAAAAATGGCGAAAAATTTTGGATTTCAAAAATGATTTCTAATGGTCTATACCGATGTATTTTCTCCCGCTGATTACGAAACACACCGGTATTTCATCGGAAACCCAATATTTCAGTGCGAAAATCTCAAAAAACCCTCCAAGCTCCGGTCCTCCAAGATAAACGGGTCAATCCTTGATGTAACAGGGATATATGTGGATGTTCGGGCAGAAGGAAAATGAGAGCGAAGGGTGGATATTTGTTTGGCGTCTAGCAGCTCCGTTGGCTCGTTAAAGCGTCAGGTGCCAGTAACCGTTGACGGCCCGGCCGTTACCGCCAGGTTGGGCCACATACAGAGGGCTGGCATCGAGAGAAATTTAAACTCACGAGGTGAGCGTTTGCTACTGTTATAGAGGAGGAACGAACTATACGTGTATTTCCCTCCTTCGAGCCACAGGCAATAATAATGTATGCCATTAATAAGAATACGAAAGTCGCACCGTACGTGCGTGCCGTCCGGTTCTTAAAGGATGAATATATGCACGGTGTATCGTCTTCTCTTTCCTTCTCGCTCGCTTTTTCTTATCGCCTAAGGGCCATGTGCAAGCGTCCCCGAAGGGTGAAGATCTCGATGTACGCCTCTATATCTATATATCCGACTGGCATAAATCGAATATATATATATACATGTATAAATAAACGATTGGGTGGCACGTTTTTGGGGGGCCAAAGACCGGTGGGCGAGCGAATACCAGCTGATTCGAACATGTGTTTCCCGCGCTACGTACTTTTCGTCGTCTTCGTCTCGTCTAGTCTCTCAAACGTACTTGGGACCACCGTTGGTTCTTTTTCTCTCTCTTTTTTTTCGTACGCTTTTGCGACGCCGAGAATTTTTATTTTCTCAACCCCTCGACTTGGGAATACACAGCGAGGGTAGTTATTACCCGGCGGTGACTGCACGTAAGATCGTCGAGTGTCGAAAATTATACCCTTGTACGATTAAACACAAAAATATGTCAGGCAATCTGAACAAATGTGCGAAAGTTAATTCTCAATTTTGAAAATATCGGAAAATTTAAAAACGTTTTTACGGGCGGAAGCGTGTTCCCTGAAAATTCCCTTCGGCGTCAGGAGGAAATTGGGCCCGCGCGTTTATAATCAGCGTTCTTTATTGCGCCGACGAGGAAAACGCCAGAATCTCACGAAGCGGATTATTTTATATGCACCCTCGTGACTGCCCTTCGCGAGACTATCAGTGGCGATTATGCGATTTCGTACACTCGCGCGATGAACGAATTTTTTCGGTGGTAATTAGAAAAGATCGCGAGTTTGATACTGTGAATCTTCGAGGGATCGGAATTGATACGAGCGTCTCGTGACATTACGGTGGAGACGAAATAGAGGGCACCGCGAGGCACAGGTGGAATGAAACTAAGGGTGAATATCATCTTTGCTGAATAAACATGATGATTGATTAAGCTTTCGTTGATGTAGGATCGCACCTGCGGTACTCATCCGCTTGATCAACGCGCCAGACTTCCTCGTGCAAAGATCATCGACCCACGATCGAAATTCCACATTCATTTTTCCCCAAAACCATTTCGAGAGTTCGTTGATCGAATTAACACACGCAGGTCCTCGTCTCGGTACGTGCAATGTCCATTACAATGAGGAATGATCGGCTATTCCAGGCACGCACAATACGCGGAGGGTCGATCGAACGAGAGTGGCAAACATAGAAACGGCAGATGGAAAAGAGATGGCCAGGAGAATACGATGAAAATAGGAAGAAGAAAAGGCGAAACTGTGCAGTTGAGAGTTCGCTGCAGTGTCGTGGAAATGCATACGCGCGTTTTACCTCACAGAGCGATGATCCTTGCGCGCTCTGGTAACAGGTGCTCCGACTGTTTTTTTTCAGCATTTAGCAGCACGAGAGAACGAGGGAACAAGTGCAACGAGACCGGGAGACCGAGAGAACATAACCCCGGTGCGAGGCACGTTTTTCCCTCTGTCTCGCTTCGTCTCCTTCTTTCTCAATTTGTTTCGTCTTCCTTCCGCTCCATACAGCCCGCTGTATTACGGGATATAACCCGGTAAATGCACCCAGAGTGTATTAGAACTCGGTTTTTAGGCCTGCCGCAGAGTCCCACGAGCACAGGGTTGATTCCGAAGCCGTCGAGACGAGAGAAAGAGAGACGGTCGGAGCTCGAAGGGTGCATAACTATTGAAGGTAAAACAGGGCGTAACGTAAAATTCTTTTTTTTTTTCCTCAACAGCACGACCGTTGAACCGTCGGACAACCGTTCCCGGGTTAACAGGAATGCGAATGCGTTCGGCGGTGTGCTTAATTTATTCGTATATCCTTCGTTCCCGAGGATAAAACAATACGTAAAAAAAGAAATGTGTAATGACTCGAACGAGAGAATCGCTGGTGTACTTTGTCTCGTTGGATTCATTAGCATAACAATTAATGCCGAACGTATTCTATTTTGTTATTTAAATTCGAGAGCTTTATCCTATCGGATAATTCAACGTTTTTCTCCGCAATGGTCACGGGAAAAAGGAGCAGTTATGAATTACAGCGAGGGAAATAGCGTGAACGAAAAAAAAGGGGTTGGAGTTGGGGTGTATTTATTTATAATCGTATTGTTTTGCACGAGGGTGCTAAAGGGCGAAACCTATTTCACACGCTTCGGATACGGACACTTGACTCGGAATAATGTATCGACACTTAACGCACCGTGAGCAGCGTGTCCATTCGTGTAACGTGAACGACCGCGTTGATTTTTCGAGTCAATGGCATTAATAATCTTTCGGACACGACGAAACGGAGACGGGAAAAAGTTTCATCGATGTATCCAATTTGAGTTCCGGTGAAAGACGAGAGTGTCAGGAGAGAACGTGGGAGGGAAAGTTTTTCACCCCGTGTGCTTCACGAAGCGAGCTTCCGCTTTGGTATTTTATTTTACTTGATCGAAATAGGCACACAGACACACACACAAACGCACACGCTTCATGCATATTCATGGCTACCTGCTGTATCGTTGCATTTAATTAAAAGCTAACCGGTATTACGAGACGGTTTCTCTTGCTGCCATTTGCTTTTTTTGACAATTTTCCGAAATACCGAAGAAGGCCGATTTTGAAGCAACGAGCAATCTTATCGCAACTATATACCTTTGCCCGTTGTTTCACAGCGGTCTCACACCTTCGCCACTCAAAAAGGATCATCTTCTAAGCCATGAGAATTGATCTCGCGCAAGGGTAAACATGTACGGCTGGATCTTTCTTTCTTTGCCGCGGATGATCAATCGTCTTTCTCGATTGGCAAAACTAATCTTCGCGTTTCGCGCTCGAATTGTTTCGCTCTCGTCTCAATTTGCTACCTACAACTGCGACCCTTCGGGAGTATTGCAATCGCGGTCTACGATGTAACCTCATCGGTCCGTCCGCTCGTCACTGCCTGCTACTGCATGAATCGGAGGGGGCCTAAAGACCGCAACGATTCAGCGGAGAAAATTAGATTGCGAGAGAAAAATAACAGGAGGAACGTTACGAGATCGAGGTGTAAAATGACTAATCTTCGGACGATGAGAGCAAATAAGAAAATGAGAAAAAAAGAAACGTCGTCTCAGGAGGTGGGCCAGGAGATGTTGCATGACCGAAGAAGGGCTTGGAAGATTCGAAGCGACGGTTAAACCACAAAAGCAGAAGCAGGCAAGGATGGGCGAGATGAGTCGAGGGTCCAAAGAAGCACTCGGGGATTCTGGTCGGTGATGAAAAAGTTTTCAACGAGATTCACAATTTCCGATCAAACTTTTGACGTCATGACATTCGGATCTATCGAACGTTGAACCAGAGACAACCCCCGTCGACCTTCTTCCGCGCAGTTTGCCAGCGTTTTGGAAGAAGCTGGAGAGACTCTGAGGATCACCGGACGATGTTGAAGAAACGGAGCAATACCGATTTGATACATTTTGAAGAAGCTCAAGCTCAGACAGGGAGAGAAGAACGAAAAGGGAGAAAAAACAGTCATCAGCGTTGCGCTTGTAGCGTGAGTGGGGGAAAATGGGCACTGCACCAGGAGAGCGGGAGAGCTCGCGGGGCCTTATGCCCCGTCAAACGCAACACGAAGGTAGAGAAGGAGGTGGAGGTGGAGTGGTAATGCTAAACGAAGCGTTATAGCGAGAGAAAGAGAGACAGTACGAGGGAAGGAGGAGGGTTAGGTAAAGCAAGAGCGGAGGTGAAGCGCGACCGGCCCTCTCTGCTCGAGGGGGCCCGTAGCTAGTCCAGTACGGGACAGCACGCCTCCTGCTGCACGCTCCACGAGGTACGGAGGCCTAGATACACCAAGATCTTGTGTCTTGTCTTGCTCGTACTTTTTTCCATTTCTACATACAATAACAAAAAGAAACTCGGTATTGGTCCATTTCCGACAGATCCCGGATGCCCAGTCTGCGTTTAGTCAACTTTTTTCAATCACGACTCCTTTGCTCCACTGTGCGCGACGTACCCTTTGATCCGACCAATCAGTTTCACGCGATAACAAAGTGTGAGTGTGTCTGTGTGTGTCTTTTTTCGACAAGAAAGAAAAACAATCGATGAAAAGATCGTTGCAGCTCGCCCGGTTTGATCGATCAATTGTGTATTCCTGACTACCGAGTTCGCCAAAAGTCTCGAGCTGCGTTTGACGTTTGGAAACGCCGAGAGTGATACCCCTACTTTTTTGCCGCGAGGTACCTCTCATCGGCAGCTTTTTCGACCATTCCGCATTTCTATTCCGCCATTTCTCCCAGCTTCGACAATAACATCATCATCGATGATATCCGACTGTCTACTCGAGTTGTCCAATCCGCCCACTCGGTAACCACCACCACCACCACCACCATCCCCACCTTTATCAAGATTTCATTACCACCACCATATAGACTTTTTCATCTCTTCTTTTTTTCTTTTATTTTCCTTCCACCTCCCTTCGTCGCAGGCCGGGACCACCACTCGCGTTGCTGCGATTCAACAATACGCTTCGCGAACTGTGACCGCGGTGGAGGCGCGCGCGCTTACGAGAGCGATCGAGCGAAATCGCACGCGCCCTGGTGAACATATACATACATACACGCGTACACCCACGATTATTCGATATATCACCTCGGGGAATCCTCGGTGTGCATCGAACGGCGAAGACAACACCCACGAGTGTCACCCATGTGTTTATCTCCTGTTTTTGTTTATATCCATTTCTCTCGTTTCTCTTCTTCGATCGATTTCAACGAAAGTTGATCGAAAATTGGCGAAAAGACAAGCGAAAGTTCTGTGCGACGCATGATCGTAGGCACAAGACGTCGAAACGAGTCTCCGAAGGTGTTTTTCCTTCCTCGCGGATGCGTCTTACGTGCCGGGTTCTCCGTGAGCCGTTTGTTCCTTTTCCAACGAAATTCACCACATAAAAATCCGTCTTCTTCCTCCGTCGCTCAGAGACTCGCAAAGTTCCGAGACAGAGAGAGGGAAAAGATTGATGGAAAGAGGAAAAAGAACAGAGTGTAAAAATAGTGCGAAATTCATGTTTTTTATCGTGTTGTAAAGTCGTGCCTAGTGAGGACGAGAAAGGAACGAGGAGAGAGAATTGTAACGAGGGGATAAGAAACAGTGCCGGAGTGTTACAGTGACTCGGATTCGAGAGACTTCAACGCTGAACCAAGCGAGATCGGAGGAATACGCGCTGCTACTGTCAAAGTAGAGACATTCGGGTGAGCAGACATTTTCCGTTTCTCGGCAAAAAAAACATTTGAAAACTACTTTTTTTAACCTTTACGGAGACAAAAGTGTCAATGCGGATAGTTCCGCAGAATTCTTCGTCCAAGCGCTCGGCGAAGGTGCGATTAGCATTTTGGCGGGAAATGGATCGTTGTCTACCATTCCGATCGCAGAACAGAACCGATAAAATCCACGTGCCGTCTGAAAGTAGTCGAACAGGTGTTGACGTATTGATCCCACCTTTGGTCCCGTTTAGATTTTCCCATTTTTTCGGGAGTGAAGAGCGGTAAAATCGTAAACGTCACAATCGTTTCGTCAACGAGGGTCTTCGATTTCTTCGACCGACGTAATTATTACATTAGTCCTCCTGGGAATTTTTCCAAATACGTTCCAAATACGCGCGTTTTATGTACGAGGCCATGATCGTACGAGAAACTCGAGGGTAAGATCCGAGATCAAGATCAAGAAAGCACCTGTGCTACATTTTCTACCCACGTACAGATGTCTCTCGTATATTTCCTTCCTTCACCGTTTTCTTCACTCTCTCTCTTGGGTCATCGCACCGTTCCTAATCACCCCTTAAAAAATAAAAAAAAACTCATTTCTAATTGTGCACCGGTCGCTCCGAGACATCTGCCCTGCTCGGCGTATACCTTAAGGGCGCGAGCTACCCTCGCTCGCGTTCCGGCGGAAGAAAGTGTCCAACCCTCCGTTTCTTGGCATCGCAAAATTGGAAGGTGTCTCGCTGTCTCTCCCCGTACGCGTTCACCCCCAAAATGAGTAGTAATTTCTCTTGGGAAACTCACGTACGCGTACGTAAGAAAGAGCATGCAGTCGATGGGGTTTTTTTTCGCTTCTCTCAAGACAGAGGGTTACAAAACTCGCCCCCGAAACGACTCGTGGGTCTCACCCCAAGGCAGTTGGCACTCGCGTCAGGTGGTCATCGTCATTTCAACGCAGTCAAGACGCCGGTTGACTTTGCCCCCTTTTCATCAAAATTTTATCGAAGGAGTAGACGTTTTTTTTTCTCATTATATACAGAACGTAATGACTATCTTTTGCGTATCGAAAAAAAAAAAATGGAGGTACTTTTTCGTCGTAACTCGACATTCTTTTTAGGTCGATATCAAAGATCCTCGAAAACTATTTCAACCAACATTTTTTCGTTAATTTTTAAAAGAAAAATGGCGACAATTTGGCAACTCGAATAATGATCCAAAAAGTAAACAATTCATCACCTACACGTCATCGACTCAGCAATAACGCACATTTACCGTCATTAAAAGTGGCGTCAAGCCTCGCATCGTTATTCATTGTTTTTTCCTTATCGTTCTAATTACGTTGACTTTGGTCCAATATCTGCAGACTCTCGCAATATCGTGAATCATACGATCCGGCTCTTCATTCTCGTCTCACTGCTTTTCAATTACTTGCACACTAACGTGTAAGCATAAGCAATGCACATAAGTGTATGTATATACGTGTACAATACGAATACCAGTTAATCTCGTGAAAGTTGTTCCGTTCGATTATTATTAAGCAAGTGGTCCACTGGACGATTATTGTAAATCGCGGGGGAGAGATCGATCGGTCACGACTCGGCCTTCGGGACGTTTATTCTTATGTACACATGTGTATGTACACATACACAAGAATCTCTCTCTCTCTCTCTCTCTCTCTCTCTCTATATATATATATATAAATGGATATACATATGTGTTAACCAATCCACATATATAAATCTATATACCCCGCTTGTGGGGCCCTTAACCGTAACTTTTCCTTATAGACGTCGTGCACTGTGTTCGAGTATGAATATTCGAAATTGCTAATAAATAATGTCTGTCAGCGTCGTGCACGTAATGCCATAACTCTTCCTTTCTCTGATTTTTCCTTTCGAATTTTTTTTCGAAAAATCTTCTCCTCCATGCACACCCGACCGAACCCGTGTATTGCACCAACGTTCATATACATTTTCATCCCCCGATTTTCGTTCGCCGACGCGTCGGAATCAGCAAAAACAAATTAACCAAAACTTTGCCGGATTTGGTAATGGCTCTGCCACGAGAAGAGACTCGCAGACGACTCGCCGTTTTGTCCGAGACCGTTGTCGAGGTAATTCCGGGCGGTCTTTTGCCGGCGGCGCAACGTCGACCGCGGTGACGATCCGTTTGAAGGATCCTCATTTTTTTTTCTCATTTCCGATGTATCTCATCTGACACGACTTCGTATCTCACCTTAGTTCGTTCATTATTTATCGGAGGAAGAAATTTCTCGTTGATCGATGCTTAATTATCGAGTGCTACCGCGTTGAAGTTTCGCGATATTTCACACACCGCGTGTGTACCACATGTACGTCGTCAGCACGCGCGTCTGAAAGATCTATGCACAGTTATAGCCGCGACGAGACACGTTGCTGCAGCACGAAAGAGTCATCCTGACGATGATGATGATAGGCAGGCAGAAACGCGTTTTCTCAAGATGTAACGTGAATTACGCATGCACGTATTAAGCAATTCAGGCATTTTTAACAAGTCGACCATTTTTCTTCCTACTCATCGTATATGCATAGGAACTTTTCCAATTTTTCACACGGATTGATTGATTTTCCTCTCGTGAAAATCAGGGTTTTTTAGTAACCATTTTTTTTGTTCATCTCCGAAGAGTCGATAATTCATCTTCTTCGACAGATTCATCGGTTTTTCAGCTTGCGAAAATCTCGCGTACGTCCTTCGATCGAACGGTAAATAATTTAACGCCGTAATTGAACGGAAAATGCTGCGAATATTTTATCGGTTCGTCCGGCGAGCTGCAATTGCGTGCGAGGCATCATGCAACTGCCGCAGCCGAGGCGAATACCCTTAGGAGTAAAAATACTTGTGAAAAGTCGCTCGATAATTCTCACCCTGCATCTTTCTGCTCCTAGTGTGCGTGTGCGCACATTTACCCCCATAAAAAGTTGAGGACATCGTAGGGTATGCTCACAAGACACCCTGGACCTTCTCCTTCCTCGGTTTTCACTAAGACGACCAACTTATCCCGTGGTGAACCACCAGATGGCGTCGTTCTCGAGCACAATCTTCGTAACAAAGTAAATCAAGGTACAGGGTGGATTCTTCCTTTCCAAAATTAATTTGGAAAGAGAAAAAATACGCAAACATACACTCGAACTTGACTCCTCGGTGGACAAACGATTTAAGGGCGTTTGAACGATTTTTTGTCGACTTTTAACAAGTTTAATCGCTGCAAATCTCGAGTGTCACGAATCGCGTTAGGAGCCAGGCATTGACCGTCATTCACGCTTCTTTTACTCGTTGATACTCCGATGAATGTGTAGTTTCTTCTTTACCACGAGCTCTTTGGCTGTATGACCGATGCAGAACGGAGAATGCACACTCACGTGACAAGCGCGGTATCTGTTGAAAATATATATATAACGCGGGACAAATGCATATAAACGTTGCACCCTGGCACACTCTCTGGATGCAACGTACGATCGTTCGTTTTCACGTACACGAGTCTACGTACCAAGTAGCTCGAATTCTATTTATAGTACTCGACTATGTACGCTAGCGAATGTTCCACACACACACACACACGCGCGTATTTCTCGTGTACATACTCTCGTGTATGTACATAGATCCGAGAGTACTTCGGGCAAATTACAAATACCATCCATGCGTTACACAGACAACCGCATATGCATATGTCTGTACTTGATGGTTAAAGTTTTTTTCTTTTTTTTTTGCTGCTAGTGCGTGTGTGTGTACGAACACACAGTGTACAAACGATGATACTCGAGTACGTGTACATACTTATCGTACAAAGTAGTCTAGGATACACTCGCATTTTGCTATCACGTGAGCCCAACGTCGAATGCACTCCATGTAATGTGTATCTTACGGAGGAAGGAAAAGAGCTACGTCGAAGTTTCAGAGTCGTGCCACACCTGGCCCCGATTGCATGAAGATATCACGGAGCACATAACGCATATTATTCCAAATCGTACAGAGCCGTCATCTTCGTTAATTAAAAAAAAAAAAAAAAATTCTCAACGACGAAGCAACGACGTTTCACCGATTTTAACCCTCAGGGAGAATTTAGACCACGAATCCCGATACCTTCGTTCCGTTCACGGTGCTATAGGAGAACGTTTGTGATAATAGTAATTGATTCAATTAAAAAATGACGGTAATCAATTGATTTGAAAAATCCATAATTAACTTTCCCACTTTTATATTTTCGATATTATCGCTGGGTAAGCTTCGTTCGTTTTGCATGAAAATAACGTTAGTAATACCGTGAAAAGTCGAACCTGGAAGTGACTCGAGCGAGAGAATTCCGCCTCTCGAGTTTATCAAGGCTTAAAGCGCGTTGCAGGATAGATTTAAAGGAATAAAAGATAATCATGATCCTGTTGATGCTGTTATGCCTCCATTTTTCATTTTTATTTTTCACCGCGGACGTTCGTGAACCGGATCACATATATTTCCCGAGAGTATATATATGTACACATGCAAATCCATGTATAAAAAGGAGGCACACATCGGCGCGAGTTATACGCGGGACAAACTTTGATTATCTCTCGCACGAGAGCAGAAGATGCGTATCGATCCATTGCACCTGTTACGAGAGGATAGATCGCGATATCAGTGAAAACGCATACGGTTGTTTTTTGCTCTCTATTTTTTTTTTTCATTTTTTTTTCGACTTTTACTACGATCACGAGAGTAAGATCGAACCTGTTCTCGTAAGTGTTGGAAGATAGCGCGAGAGCACCCTCCTATTTCCACGAGATCCTGAGGAAAATGAGAAAAAAAAAGTGAGATAAAAATGTCAACGTCATCAAGTGAAAAGATGTAGTCATCCGTATCGATGATGGAAATCACGCGGTGTAAGCGTAATTCGATGCTATTACCATACATCGAAACTTTATGTTCATGCTTCATGTTCGAGTGTACTCGCGGAGAACATGGCTCCAAGTGCGGAAAAACAAAAAGTCCCTGCTCACTGTTGTGCTCCTTAATTGTAATTGAAGATTGTAACGCTAACTAGCGTTATCATCACCCCATCATTACATGCATTATATCGAAGATCCGAGAACGACGGAGACACGAGAATGGCACGTAAAACACTTTATTTAATTGCATCGTCGTTGACGAAAATTTTCGCCATTGTGGAAAATATAAAAATTAAGTAGCTCGGTGTCTTTTGAATATAACGTCCATGAATCTTCTCCATTAACAGGGAATTAAATGTAGAGAAAAAAAAACGATCGTGACATTGGAGAGACTCATTTTCCTCCTTGGAATCGTCGGAAATCCTCGTGGGAAAGTTCCATCGAGAATTATTCCAAGAGTTCTTCATCGAATATTTTTATACTCCCGTTGTGCTCTTTGATCGTAATTAAAGAGCCTGATGAAGCGATACAAGCGCCTCGATTAATGGCATTATTATTGGAATGAAATTAAATTAGCGTAAAAAAAATTCGAGAGTCTCCAGTCTCGTGTCTTTCGAACAAAATTTCACTGGATCTTTTTTCTCTGCGCGGAATGAAATGTGGAACAAAAAATGCATCGCAATATCGCGTCGATTTTTTATTCCTTCTTCTCTCGCCGGAGATCCTCGTGGGAATGTTTCATCGTGGATTACGCGACGAGTTCTTTATCGAAGAAATATTTATATATGTACAACGCCACAGGTAAAGTCAAAGTTGGTAGGAGAGCAAAGGTATGCAGCGCAGGTATGGAGAAAAGTGTGCGTGACGAATGTGGTCTCTCGTTGAGATAGAACTCGCGAAACATTTGCGTTCACATATTTGTACATATAAAACGTATATACACGTATGTATATAATAAAAACACTTTTGCTTCACCAGGAGCTTCGGTATCAGGTGCGCGTGAAACTTGTACGAAGGACCTCGACCGCGTATTATAAGTACACAGTCCAGCACTTAGCAGCTTTGTCACTCCTCTTTGCCCGCCTATTATAACGTCCCGAGAGCTCGTTTGTACGCAAACTTCGTTATTCAACAACGAAAGGGGCTTAATTCCGAAAGTCAGAGGACTCGAGAGTATCCCAAAGCGAGTCCCTTTGACTGTCGAGATCATACGGGCCGTGCACGTGTATATTCTTCACTCAGCATGCCCGGCATTAACCTCCTATCTGGTAGCGCTTCTCGTGTGCTTCTGGTCCAGAGATTTTCTTAAGGACCAGGCTGTATGTACATCGACATTGTATTAGTCTTATAGAGATAATTGGAGTCGAGTGTATATTATAATAGACCTTGGGTGTATACACGTGAAATGCACGTCGATCGATTAATCCGAGAAAGGAGTCGGCGAACTGCCTTAATGAACGTAACTCGCGCCTTTTTCGCACGAAGCTCGCGATATATGCGCATAAAACACGTGTCTCTCTCTTCATCTCCATCCTCCTCTCGCTGGGGTGATAGAAAAAGCTAGATACAGCGAACAAGGGCTCTCGCGGAGTAATGGCCGGTCTCGATCGAGCTGATAACGCTCGTGGAATCCATGAATCTTATAAATTTCATTTAATTTCATTTAATTTAATTAATTGGCCGTTCATCGTTACCCCGTTTATCACGAATTCAGCGTTTTTCGTGTATCCTCGTGGCTGCGTTAATTTTCATTCGTATTTGTGTTTCACTGTGGAGAAATGAAAAAAAAGATAATTACAATGATAATGGGGCTCGATACAATGGATAGGTTTTTGTACCTACCGGAAGTAACAAGTGTTCGACCCTCATGGAATTTTCCGTTGGTTTTCGTTCTTTTCCTTTTAATAGTAGGTTTCAACCCTTTTTTCTCCATCGGAACAGGTGTTCGTGACTTCCCCGCTTAAGGGGGACACTTCACGGTTGTTCTAGTCGTCAACGACCGGAATATACATGCTGTTTTCCTCTTTTAACGCGGACCGCGTCACGGTTTTTTTTTTCATTACGATGCAAAGTGCAACGAAGGGGTGGGTACTGTTTGCTCGTTTTATTAACGACACACGCACTTTGGATAGGGTGATTATTTCGAATGGCGGTTACGCGGCAACAAGTGCAAGCCTTGGGGATCAGGTGCACTTTCTTCCGAAGCAACAAGTTCCATTTCCGAGTTTCGATGCTTCAAAGTTCCCGTTTCAAAGTTTTCAAAGTTTCTCGTTGCTTTTTGATTTTTTTTTCAAACGCTAAAAGATCGCGAGACTGACGGATTACGCTGTTTGAAAAGGCGGGAATTTAAAGACTCCGGAATGCAAAATGACCGCATGTAGGACGGTATAATAAACATGAATCATTTTGTGATATTCGAAGAACCGGATGTGCCGCCATTTTGACACTTTGAAGGTGGAATCACGGCGAGTACAAGGGATGTATATATTCTCCGAGGATGAGAACGTTATAAACGTCGTGTGCGCAACGAGGGAATACAGTGAGAGGGAAGACTACGGTCACTTTATGCTCTCCTAGCTGCTGGCTGGTTATTTCTCCGCTCCGGCTTCCGTGGTCGTTTGGTTTTTTTTTTTGCGACGTCGGACCTGGCATCGTTACTCGCGCAGGTCCTTATCCATCTTTTCCCAACATTATAGCAAACATTCTCTTCGTCATAGCACACGCGCATCATTTTTTATCGATTGCCTTGCGAACCTGGCAGGTGTGATAAAACAAAAACGTTCGTCCTTACATAAACTTTGCACCATCTCACACGAGTCAAATGATACTTGAGCAAACATACAGAGTCCTTCAGAGCGTCGGATGCGTGAGATCATTGGACCAATTTGATCGAAAGCAAAAACATCATTTTTTTCGCATTTTACACGAACAATGTTTATTTTTACATGGACCTGAGGATGACGGGTGCATTTTGAATCATTCTGTATATTTGTTTAAAAAAAACCGATAAAACAGTCTCGAGGCTGTTATCGCGAGCCCGATTCGCGATTAATTGCTTAGAATATTCCGATAAACATTGCGTTGCTCATCAAACGTAGCGTTTATTATCGGTATTTATACCGTCGGCTGTATCAGCCGACTGCGTAACGAGATTTCAAAATTGAGCGACGGATATATGGCCGCGCGGAGCCTCGAGGCCTCGAGGCCAAAAAAGCCTCCAGTCGGCGCTCAAAAATGTTCCTGATTTTCCGTAAGCCGTTGAGATTAGTTTTATTTTTAATTCTTTAATGTCGGAAAGGGGAAGTTTTGACAAACCATAAATTACGATTAGGCGAATCGACCTTACAACGTTATCGCAATCGAACATCCGGTCCGTGTGAACCTGAACGTTGAAAAATAATCGTAGTCTCCGTGCATAAATTCCGCGCTCTTTTCGCTCTTTATTCAACACGAGGCGTCTTGCTCCTTTAGCATCGACACGCTGGAACATTCCGTTACGTTTTTTTCGACATTTTGGACGCACCCGGCGGGTAGAGTTGCGGCGAACGTTTTCCAAATCCGGTATGAATCCAATTTTCTTTCAATTACTCGGGTACGCGCGGACAGGAAGTTGCTTGAATGAAAAAAAAAAAAAAAACAGAAGCAGTGGAAGAGGAGAAACATGGCCGAGGACAGGGGAAAGAAATGGCCAGAAAAAAAAGGGATTTTCGACGTCCGCTGATGGCATCCGGTGTGTGGGAGAGGAGGGAATGTCTGTGACGTAATAGCCATGATGAGACACGGTCAGAAGTGGGATGGCAACGTGGAAAAGGATCTCGCGAGGTACAAGTCGAGGAATGAAAAAGTGAAAGGACGAATAGACAAATGTGATGGATCCGAAGGAGAAAAATTTGCAATTCTGTATTTCAGATAACGTTTGTTCGACAAACGCGTGACATCACATTTTTCATGGGAAATCATAATCGTTCTACGTTTTTTTTTCTTTCCACTGCTTCCGGTTCGACGATCACGACGAAGTAATTAGCGTACCATTATTTTGCCATCTTTTTTTTTCGCCGATAAAAACATAATTTCACGTGGAATATAGCGCATAAATTAGAAGAGGAATCTGTTGGATCGTGAAAACTCTTGAATCAGGATTATAAATCCTCCCGGAGAATCTCAGATGTTCAGCACAATGGCGAAGTTTCACTCGACGATCTCCATAGTCGTGCGCGGCTCTCGTCTTTCCCGCCGTGTTTCTCGGTCGGTAGCTGATAAAAACCTTGTCGACTTCCTGTGCCACCCGGCTTACCTCAAGGTCGCCTTCGTTACGTGGCCATCGGAGAACCAACTCACACTCGTACAAAGTTTGAGTGTATGACGCGTACATGGTACTTCATCGGTGAGATACGAGTGTACAGTGAAGATTCGGACATGTACTCGTACAGGGTGGTCCAGAATTCAATGTCAACTTAATGTCAAATTAAAATTTCGTACAAATTTTAATTTGAAATGTATTTTGGTGTTCTTTGACACGACCGAATCCTGACGAATTATCGATGGCCAAAGTTGGAATCAATCATGAAAGTTGGAACATTTCATAGCCGTGAATTTAGACGATTTTCCGGGACACCCTGTATGCATATTCTTCCGATATATCGCTCCAATATCGCACGTCGTCGTTTCAACTCTGTATGTACATACAAAAACTGACTCATACGTAAAATGTGAACCATTTTGCTGCACGACTCTCGTAATACACATTTATCGCTAATCGTTCGTCGCGGGTTCAACAGCGTGAGCCAAGGTTATCAGACGTAACGAGAAAAAGCTCAGCATGGGGTCGAGAGGAAAGAACAAATGGATATGTTATACATTTTTGAAAAAAAACAAGAGTGATTTATAGCCGAGAAACGATCGAATATGCTCTCTGGAATTTTCGTACGAAGGGCGATTTTGAACGTTACGTCGATCGCGGCCCTGCCAACAACGATGGCAAAGGAGGGTTTCGAACGTGAAATCAACGAGAGATTTTGACCGAGAGAATATTTGGGATTTTCGAGAGCACCGGAAACCGGAGTATACGTGCGTGTCAGCTTGATTTAATGACCGGTGTCGAAACTATACCTGGATAATTCCGTAAAAGAACGATGAGAGCACTCTTGTGTACGAATTGCGTACACATGACACATGCCATGGCGTTTAAGGATCTTTTCCATAGGAAAAACGATTTCCTCCTCTTTGGAGCGAAATCGTTTTTTGAATATTAAAAAAAAAAAAAGATTTAAACATTTTTTGATGGCGAACGAATTTAGAATGGACAAAATTGTTGGAAATTTGTTATTTCCCCTCTTGCAGTAATTTTCTCGCAACTGAGAGGGGAGAAGTATATTTTTTGGATAAAATTCCATCGGGATTGCAAAAAGAAACGCCACGACTTATTGGGCGGTTCTGTTTCGATACTTTATTTCAGATATCGATAAAAAAATAGACTGCGCGAGATTCCATTCTGGGTTTTATGAATGAGATGTTTCTCGGGAGGCACGATTCGTCGCGGCTTTAATGGTCGAACGGGAGCTGCGCGCGTGTGGTTTTTCCCCTCCCTCGTGTGCCCGATCGACATCTCCGAGAGATCTCGGCCTTCGAAGATGTACCAAGGCTCGGAGCATGTTCTCTTTCTCCGTCGCTCTACCTCAGTCGTTTTATTTTCAATTTCCGACGGTTCTTCGCTGAGAGTAGATCGCAAAGATCGGTATGCAAGACGTTGAAATCGGTTGGAAAAAATCGAGTGTGAAATATTTACACTTTTTTGTGCGTAAATCTTTGCTACATCGGCGAGCGTGTATCGTACACATCGAAGGATCCTAAAAACGGAGAGATCGACGACGGGAGACGGAGAGCCGTGGACCGACGGATTTTTCATTAAAATCGTGGCTTATGAACCACGTAGAATCTAGGGATGATGAAGTAAAACAGGAACAAAAGAAACAAGGAGTATGACTCTTCTCGGGTCCATGGTGGAACGCGAGATGAAGAAGCAGGCAACGACCGAGTGAGAAAGAGTGGATCGCAAGAAAAATGATGCTGAACGTTCCCAAGATGATTTACGCAGTGGAGGCGACTTTCTCATGAAACAGGGAAGCTGCGATGAGAGAGCGAGAAAGAGGGAGAGAGAGAGAGGAAAAACGCTCAAGAGAGAGAGAGAGAAAGGGACGAAGAAGACAGGATGTGCCAGGACCAATCAATTGTACACGCCGATCTCTTTCTTTTCGATACCTCATCTCATCTGTTTCTTCCTCCCATCGTTTTGTTTCCTTTGACTCACGTTTCGTTGCACTTTTCTTCCGTCATTACACACCGTCTTAGAGCAAGATTGTCTTTTCTTTTTTCTCGAAGAAATAACATCTCTTTTCGTTCCGCCAAAGATGAATTATCAACGAAATGATCCTTTGAAAAATATAGCCAAAAGTTTCAACTAAATTTGTCGAATAAATCGCAGAGTTTCGGTATATTTCCAATTGGGTCGATCGAGATGGCACTCATGGCAAGGTCGCCATGAGGTTTCTGTAGAAACTATCGCGACCGCCCAAGATCGAGTTGAACTTTTCTCTTTCTCGTTTTTCTTCTTCTCGATTAAGCCCCCGACTGTACGTTTTATCTCTATGTCTCTCTCTCTCTCTCTCTCTCTGTGTTACCCTTCGTTTAATACATTATTCCATGCGCGTATACCGTTTGAAGATCGTGAAAGTGTAAGAAATCACGTCTCCTTGGGTTGGCAACGAAAAGAAAACGAAGCAGCAAAATAAAAAAATAAAAAATAAAGGAACGAAGGCGAGGGACACGGATAGGCAAGATCGTCTCCCGGCAGTGGAGCTGCAGTTGGAGAGTGCAAAGACGTCTTATCGTTGCGACGAGATCGATAAAAATGCAAGGTGGCACGCGGCCGAGCGACCGCGAGGATATCCCCGGCGCGTTACCTGACTTGCTTCTTGCAGCGGCATACCGCGGCGGCGGCAGCAGCAGCAGCAGCAGCAGCAGCCAGGGAAAAAGAGGCCGCGATACTCTAGGCGCGTTAAAAAAGGACGAAGCTGTGGAACGATCGAGTCGACGCGGATGAAAGAAGGAAAAGGGTGGGCGGACTAGCAACTAGTGCATGTTACGTATAAACCTCCTCGCGCGTTGCAGTACGGTGCATCGAGAAAAAGAACAAGAGCGAGCCGATGAAGAAGAAGAAGAAGAAGAAGGAGAAGAAGAAGAACTGGATGCCGGTGGACGCCTCTGGACCGCGTGGATGCTGTTCTCCGGGATCATTAGATCGCTTGTAACGTTTACGTATATAGCGTTCTGCGGACCTTGTTTCGATGATTCAACGCCTTTTTCATCACTTTGCATTTGATGAATATACAATGGACCATCGTAATTACCCATCGAGTCTCGATAAACCCTTTATTTTCATCGAAATTTCTTTATTCTCATTATTCATCATTTTTTTACGATAAATCGAGATAAAAGTACGTGGAGATTGATTATTATCCTTTGAAAAAATGATCAAATTTTGACGCTCCAACTCTCTCTCTCTCTCTCTCTGTCTCTCTGAATGCGATGTTTTTCACGTTTTTTTTTCAAATTCCCTGGGAACATTTCCACTCACGTACAGAAGCAACGGAAGTTTTTGCTTCTGGTACAGAGTAAAAACAGCAGCACGCGCGCTCTCGTGTCTCGATGCGTGTTGCGATCTCTCGCAGGCGCCTCTCTCTCTCTTGTTGCCAATCTCGGTAGAAAACCGCTATATACGTATGTGTCCATGTACCCGTTCATCTTCGCGTCAAGCGAACATATACGTATTTCTCTTCTTTTACTCTCGCGCCTCAATGAACGCGGCAAAATGTACCGAGGTGTGTACCGAGCAATTATCAAGTTGAAGAAACTCCTCGAAACGAAACGTTGATTAATTGCCTTCTCCGACATTCGATTTATTCGCAATTTTTCTACAATTTTAATAACATCTAATATATAATAATAAATGAATTTCGTAATCCTTTCTCGTCAGACTCGACCGTCAAATTTCGCGTTGCGACAAATTTTCGCAAAAATCGTCGAAAGTTGGCCGACAATCGCGACGAACGAACGAAATTCGAACGGTGATTTAACGCAGCGAGAGACTTTGACACTCCGTTTAACGTATACGGCCAATGAAAATTGGATCGACGCTTGATATTCCACGAAGAATAAATTATTTACGACACGCGCGTTTGTCAGCTCGATTCATTGATGGAGGCCATGCGATCGTAGCCAACTTTCGTGAGAATCGTTAACCGTAGAGGCGACTTTTATATTCGCTGTTTATTCCGCTCGCGTGTACCAACAACGTGTGTGGTGAGGCATATATTTACGATCCTTCTGTATTTCCCGCGCAAATTTCATACGTGAATACGCAGCGATACGCGATGTATGGAAATGAAATGAAAAAGGCAAGAGGAGAAAAGAAAAAGGAGACGAGCGAATTGTGCGTGTGAGCTTTCTCGGGCACGCGTGATCTCGTGACCGATCGTGCGTGCGCGACATCGATCTTCCAACAGTTCTCCGCGATATCTCTATTGATGTATGAAAATTGGAGAAAAAAAAGAACGCGTCAAGTGCCGCTTTTCTACAGCAAAGCAACAATGTTTATGAGGGAAAAAAAAAAAAAAAAAAAACGACGGAGGCGAGCAGGAAGAGGTATTCTTGATTATCGGTAGCGGACATGATTATTCTCCTTCTTCCTCGAGCGAGGGACTCTATTATAATACAGTTAGATGCTCGCGCGACAGGTTATTCCATACCGTATAATAAATTCGAACCGACGTACATGTATGGATTTGTATACAGGCTGTCCCAAAACCGGATGTTCATAAATTAATTCTACGTTGGGGATGAAATACCAAGTCGAAAAATCCTTTAGCACTTTTTCGTCCGACGAGTCCCTGTCGAGTTATCGAATAGTATAGAGTCGAACCAAAAATATGTGTGCGATGGGGGACGTCCAACGATCCTCGCGATCGATTCCCAATCAAACGCATATATATATATATATATATAGGCAATTTAAGGGGCTGCATATGGCGATAAAAACAAAAATATCGAGCCTGTTTTTTCGAAATCGTGTGTATACGCGTTCGATAGTAGCCGAGAGCCCTCTATAGTTCGAAACACAATGAATTTATACATCGATGCTCTTTTACCGCAGCATCTCGCTTTTACCGTTACGCTCATAGTGGAATTGTAGCGAGGGCGTTACGTGCCTCTATATGATGATTCTTGTTCTTATTTCCGATCTCGAGACCATTGTACGTGTGTATCAAATATCGAGGAAAAAGAGAAAAAATCGGACAGGCAAGTGCGCTCGTATATACATGCTAAAGTATGTCGATGTTTGAGCAATCGTTATATATCGCACCTTTGCTCGATCGACTTTTTATGCATGTATATTGAATCTACACTGTGATACAGTTACGATGATTCATTTCTCTGCGTACGTATGTATATATAAATATATATTTGTTTATCAATTCCATGTGCAGCTGTTTCCTCGTGATTTGTTCGATTTACAAAGTGTAATTTTGCAAAAAAAAATAAAATGCAATAAAGATCAGTCGTGAAATACGTGTAATATCAATCAACAATAGTAAACATTGGTTAATAACTCAAAAATGCTCAGAGACTTTTCGCCTTGGAATATTATCTTAAATGTTAGCTTGAATTATCAGCATCGAGTTTTGGGAGACCCTGTATGAATTAAAGATCAGCCAAGTGTCTCACTCAGCCGTCGAGACGTACACGAGCTGGGTTCTTATCATTTTTGTTATTATTTTCCAACTTTGGCGTTTTATATACGGTGTAATAAGTAATACAGAGACGATACGCAACGAGAGAGACGGAGAGAGAGAGCGAGAGGGATAGAAGACACATGTTTCGCGATGTCGTGATTCGTACTTGAGGTATTCGAAGCGTATCGGTAGGCAGGTCTATAAATTACCGGTTGGCAGGTCCGTACGTTACGAATTTATCGAAGTTGAACATCTTTCCGGCACTATATATACGTATAACCACGAGATTATATACGTGCAACGCGTGTATACATGCACATATTTGTGCATGTATGCACCGCACACTCTGGCGTAAATTCTCTTTTCTGTTACCGTATCTTCGGTATTTTTATCCTTTAAATCCCATACGAGTTTTCGCACTCCGCCTTGAACTCACTGTTTTGCTATGCGCGGACTGGAATTCATTTATGGAGACTCGGTGAACTTGGGCTAAAGGATTTTTCAATCTTTCGCCATTTGTGGCGTTTGAGAAAAAAATTATCCGCGAGGGAACGATTTCGACCATGGAAAATCGACGATTTTCTGACAGCCGTTAAACTTGGTAATTATTAAAGTTGATTCGTCGATAAAATGAGCCGAGGTATGGACCTCTGAGAGCTGACGTGATGGATTGCCCACAACGTGATAATAAGCTTGATCATATCCACCATAATCGCCGAATGAAAAAGTGCCTTTTTCGCAGCGGCGATTTTATTAATTCCGGTTAATGAACTGGAATTATATCCCTGATCGATCGTATCGATATTTAATAAACGAGAGGCAAAAACTTATTCCTTAAGAATCGAAAATCATGATTACGTTATGTATTTTCGATGAATATTATATGGGAAATTTCAGCTCCAGAATTTAATGAAAAATATTAGGCAGCTGAAGAGTTAATTGAATGATCAACATGTTTTAAATATAAACAGCTGTCCGAGGCAATAAATTAACCCTGTTGAATAAAACGCTGATAGGAAAAGAGAGGAAAAAGGGTAGAACAAATAACGTACGAAGGAGATAAGATCGATTCTTTCTTCAGCATCCGTGAGATGTTGTGCGATAGGTCAGTACGTTTTTTCATCTTCGTACGTATCTCGAGGATAAATTATCATCGATTCATCAAGAGGATACGTCTCTCGCGCATTCTGTCTGTCTCGATGATCCCTTCGGAAGCCGGGGCCTTTATGTAGATATAATCGACGGGTTTAGTCGAAAGAGACGGAAAGACGGAGGAAGAAAAAAGCGCGAGAGCGAAAGAGACGGGACGAGAGGGGAACTCGAGGGCACGAGAGATCGGATGGGATACAGCACACGGAGAGGATCGACGAGAAGGACCGTCGTACAGGTGCAACGCTGAGGGTCACTATTACAGCCGCGTGCCACGCTTGTCCATTCGTCAGTTTTCCGTCTCTTTTTCTCTCACAGACCCTTTCGTGAGTGTATAATGTACCGGGTGTCTCAAAACCCAGCATTAATAATTCAAAGTTGGATTCAGAATGAAATTCCAAGACGAAATGTATCAAAGTATTTTTTTATACGACGAAAACCCGACGAGTTATCGACCGTCGAAGCTTGAGCCAACCGCGCGAGCGCGCGCCCTCTACCGGTCCGACTGTATTAATTAATAACTCAACGGGGATTCGTCGGATCGAAAAATGCTTGAGGACTTTTCGTCTTGGAATTTCGTCCCCAATGTAGCGTTAAATCGTCAGCGTGCAGTTTCGAGACACCCGGTGTGTGAGCAGGGGTAGAAATGACGTTCGTTCTACACATACCTGTTTAACGTGGCTGAAAGTCCCTCTCGTGAAGAGGACTCTCGAGTAGGCAACCGCGAGACACGATAGAGTCACGGGACACTGGTCCTTTATGAGTTTTAACGCGCGTGTATATGGTTTCACGTGTATGTATATGTATAGTACAGGAGAGGAAGAGAGAGAGCGAGGCGAGAGATGCAGGGACGAAAAGAAACATCTTGTGGGATTAACCGATGGCGCGTGCCACCGCGTTCTCCTCGGTATATATAACCAACTTGGGCCACAGGTGGCTTTTACTTCAAACAGCACCGACTCTTCGAGCACTTGCCTCGACCCACACGCGCACATACTCCCGCGTTTACATATACATATATAATCTTCCCTCTTTCGAGTTATTAATGAATTCGTCTCCGATCTTTCTTACCTCGTACAATGTACGATCAAGAATTTCGACACCCTATGAAAGATCGTGGAGATTATTGGAACGAAAGAAAACGTATCGTAGCTGTCGTCTATTCGATCGTCTCTATTTCCGTTTGTATACAGGAGGGGTAGGAAGTATCGTTTCGTATCCGAGGTGTTATAGTTTGTAATAAAAAAAACAATTCAATTTCGGTTATTGATTAATTTTTCTTTTTGTATTTTGATTGCATAATCGATTCGAAAAATGTAATTATCGTTTTAAAAAGATGTCAAAGTCCACTTGCATCGCAATTTTCAAAAAGAACACAGGTGCACGATTCGCTGTGTGCCTCGTTCCACAATCGGTAATAAAACTAACAATTGTCATAATTTTCTCCAGCACTGCTCTTCTCCCTCGTATCTGAAAATTTTCAATTCTTCCCTCGGTGGCACTTTATTACTTCGCCATTATTCCTTTTTCCACCTGACCCAGTCTCGAGGCTTTTTGCTCCAGCTGTGAACAAAAGAGAAGAACGCACACGTTTCGTCGGCTCGTTCCCCACAGGTGTATCATAATTTTTGGATTTCTTGATAAATTCGCCGACCAAATTTCGAAAAGACGATCGACTTTTTGCCAATTTCGCAAATATTTGATATTTTGAAAAATTCATCTCCCGCTATTCTTCCACAGGAATTTATCAAAGGGAATTCCGGAATTATCCGACGATTTCTGCGGCGATGGATCGAAAAATTCCATACCTGTGATATTTCTACCGCGAGTGTAAAATCGATCGTAACTTTACGAACCGGAGCAGTTGAATAATGTATCGACGATCACGAGAGCACAAGTGTACGCACTCTTTTTTCCCGCACGCATTTATAGCCCCACCGATCGCGTGAGAGTCTCTCAGTCGCATAAAAACCCACCTCGAAATTCCTTCATGCTTCCTTCATACGTGACCGAGTAATTGTTTAACGACTCTCGTCAAACGTGCGTTTGTCATCCGAACTTTGACGGCCAATTTTGGCGTCTCTGCAAATAGACTCCTGCCAAAAAAAAAAAGAAAAAGTGTGATGAAAATAAATAAACCGAAGAGTTCCCGACGCACAGAGCACGTTTAAATATGCCTGGACAAGTATAGAGGGCGCGGGTGGGATCGGAGTCGAGTTTTTCTTCGCTCGAGCAATTTCCCGATGCACATTGTGTGTCACGCGTTGTTAAGCTCCTCCGAGCACCGTCATTACGCAGCTGAGACTGAGCAAAGGTGGAGATGAGACACCCGCGAGGGCTCATCGTTGCCTGATGGAACTCCGACGGGAGTTGGTTCGGAAGTTGGCCCTTTTGTGGCGGACAGAGTCCTTGGCGATAAAGTGGCAAGGAAAAGGGTGAAAATTGCAAATGGTCGCGTACATATATCCGCACAGCGAGAAAACATCTCTCCCTTGTCCTGCTACCTTACGCTGGATAAATCGTAAATATTTTATGCATGTATTCTATACATCTTCGAACGTATATTTATTTCGCACAGCAACGAACCAGGAGTCGATGTTGCTCAGGACTGGCATTCCCTGTACGATTGGTCCATTTCTATATACTGTTCACGCAAGAGCTATTGCCTCCTGTTCCACGAGAAAATTTCCATCCTGACGGGGATATACGTGCATGGACGCAGGAGTCTTCCTATCGAGAGGAAGAAGGCAAAAAAAATGCAACTCTTCGACGATTTACCACAGAATTACCAAAATTCGATGATGAAGCTTGTACCGAATTTAAAAAATCGTTTATTTTTCAATCGAAAATCCCATTTGGACCGCGTAAATTGGACAATTATGATGAGAGCAAGACGGATGGTTCCGTCGTTTAAAAATTTATTCCTTCGTTGGAATATTCCGCAGCGATTTTATTGCAATACGGAGACGAAGGAAAATACAATATGAAGAAAAGAACGAAAGTAACGATGACATGCACCGACTCTCCGGCTACCCCCGCACTCGAGGTGAGGAGTTCCCGGTAGTTATTCGTTCCTCGGGATAGAGAGAGGACTCGAGAAAATTTCTTCCCTCTCTGGTACTCGTAGAATATAGACAGGGTTCGTGGAGGAAGCTGCAGGGTAGTTAGTGAAGTCCAGAGTCTTCGGATCTCATAAAGAACGGGTTAGCGATGCGTACAGTGGTTTAAACACATACACAGGCAAAATGGCGGTTGTAAATACCGTACAAACATACCTTAACCATTTTGCTCCCTCAACGTCAAACGGTCCTCGCGCAACTCCCACGGTGAAGACTCTTCGCGTTTCGTTCGAGACGCGACTCGCTGCGATCCACGGAAGACGAGAAACAAAAATGAAGACAAAAAAAAGTCGAAAAGAATGGGGGGGAAAAAAGGAGATGAAAAATGAACAAACTCCTCTGTTCATCTTCCTATCGCTTCCTTCGCTTTTGCTCCTCTTCGCAACCTCCTCCGAGTTGTTTTCACTCTCACTTGCTGTGTGTGCATACCGTATACCTCCTCCGGGACTCTATGTACTCTCTCTCGTATATTCACTTATATATACTCGCTTACTCACCCACTTTAACTTATCCGTTCGAGCTTTACTTACGACCCCCCGTTGAAAATCGCGGAGAATCCCACGTGCACACGTTGAAAGAGAAAAGACGAGGGAAAGAGAGGGAGGACTTTACGAATGCACTCTGTGAGCATTTTGCTGCAGTTGGCGCAATCTTACCGACGTTTACACCACTTCTTCTTCGTCTTTTTCTTCTTCGCTTTCTCTCTCTCCCTTTTTTTTTCTATCAATATATGTATATATATATATATATGTATAAATTTGCTACATTCCAGCCTCCATTAGGAGGATCTATGTGCATGGTCCTAAACGTTCGACACTCGCGAGCAAGAGAGACAGAGATCGAGAGTCAGAAAGATGAAAAGTCTGGCAAATAGGTAGTAGCGCAAGGAGTAATATTGTATATAGAGGGATACTTTGCGAGCTATCATACCCTTCCACGAGAAAATATATTTTACTTTGAAAATACGAGAGGAAAGGTATAAAAGTCGAGAGTTCATAGCTGCAAGAGACGAGGAGGAGCGTTCGGCTCGTAGTCGAGGTTTATTATTGTTTTGCAAGAAATCCCAACTGCGATATGAACGTTTTCACTCGTTCCCTAATCAGCCTATAATACCGCCGAGTCGAGATCGTAGAAGCCTCGTCGAAGCGTTTCATCTCGTGCTCGTCTTGCGCATTCGCAGGCTTTTTCTGTAACGGTAGCGGATAATTCCTCGAGGTTTGCTCAAAGAGCGAAGCTCGTCGTAAATTTCATTGGAAATCCGAAATATCGCGGTTGGGAAACTCGATCTTGGCTGAAATTGGAAATACGATGAAATTTTCAAAGATTTGCCGATTATTTTGTAAATCGCTGTAAAAATTATTGACGACAGATTTGAAATGACGATTTTTCACCTGCACGTCGTTTTACGCATCCCACGAACGTCGTTCTCATTTTTGGATCATATTTTTCGCGCGGTGATGAAAATTCGATATATTCGTTGCTGAAACTCTCAGTAGCGATTCTCGGAGATCGTTCAGACTGACGAAGCGTTGAGGAGAACGAAGGAGCTGGAGGAAAAAAAATGGTAGAGGATAGAAAAATACTTAAACAAAAATGGAGCAAAGTAGAACTCTTCTCGCGTAATGCACGACACGACGTCGTGGGTTCTCATAATCTTTTGGCCCTTTGGAGCGTACAGGATTCCTCGCAGACCGTTTCACTGCCATTCCCTGTTCCATTCTACGAGCCTATTTTTCGATGTTTATATCGGTCGAAACGATTCTCGTCGTCTACTCGTACGTCCGAGCGTAACGAGAAGTTTCCCAAGGTATTTCGTTATATATGCTGTATTTATATGCATCCATCTTCCACTGGAAATACGCAAATTGACGATTTCTGCCTGCACGAGCTTACGCTCCATCAATATTTCATCGATCGATAAATCCTTCGATACGTATATGAATAAATTATTTATTAAATTCACCAAGAGTCATAAATAATTTACAAACAAACAGCATCAGCGAGAAGAATGTTCCCACAGTTCGAGACGCGCGATCGGAGAGCATCATCGAGTCCTCTTAAAACGCACATTCAGCCATCGAATCGGGAAATTCGGGGTCGTGGGAAAAATCGACACGACGCTCGAAATTTTTTCTCATCGTTCGAATTCTCACGTAATTTCAATCGAGCTTCCCTACGTTCATGCGTGCAATAACGAAAAAATGTTTTTTTTTACACTGAAATACCTTCGAATTTTTTTTGAGTTTCTCCCCGAGCGGAAAATGTCCGTGAAAAGCGAATCTCCGCTGCGCGCCTCGCGCTCTTTTCCTACTCTTTTTTTTCTCCGATACAACTCCATCTCCATCATTGTTTTTGGAGAATTTCCATCAATGACTCTTCGACTTGCATCTCCTCCCAATGGACCGATTATTCTCACTCGAGGATTTTCATTTCTCAATTCCACGGTAGCTTTTTTTTTCACCGGTGAGCGTTTTTCCACCGATGACTGGATGCTGGTGAGATCAGGCTTGGACTTGCCGAGTGCAAACGAAATTATACATCGTTCGTTCTTTCATTCACAGCGTCGAGATCGCCGCCCCGCGGTATCAAATAGACGTAAGAGAAACGAAAAAACAGACTGGGACTCACCGAGCTCGATTGGCGCGCGAAAAAAACGTGAAAACGAAGCTCATCACCAGTGACTTCGAGAAGAGGCGAAATCAGCATAAAAAAATCTCGGAAGAATCCCATTATAGATAAACACAGAGACAGAGATCGGAAGATGTAGCACGATTGGAATTATCCGACTTTCGGGATAAAAAGCATGTCTTAATCAATTTCCCTCTATTCTCATCTCCCATTCTCAGCTCAGTATACGTGTATATAAATATTGCTCAATGCCTTCGTACTCTTTCAACTCTCTCTTCCTTCATGGACCACCGTGATTTCTCTATTTTTGTGCGCGTATGTATATACGAACTGTAGCTGGAGGCAGCTCGATGACTTACGAAACTTGAAGAGCGAACGCTCTCGATTTGCTCTCAAGATACAAAACGCCAAAGCGAACGTTCAGCGAGAAATGATTTACGACGACGAACACGTTGAAATTAACCGGTCGCGGTAAATCAAACAAATCGGAAACTGTCCTGTCTCAATTTTCATTATTAATACATCATTTTTCCTGCGTTTTCTCTTCCCCTTAAATGAGAAATCCCCGGCTGCAGGGACTTCCCTCTTCTGGTTGCGCAAAATTACGTCGACTGGGCAAAAAAAATGTTCTCGAAAACGTTTCGTTACTCGCGTGCGAAAATTTATTTTTTCCTTCGATGATATATCATTCGCGCGAAACAAACAGTTTCAGAATGTCCCATTTTTCTTGTGTTCTATCGGCACACGCTGTTTTCCCTTTAATCAAACGTCCGATGATAACACGATGATGCTGATTTTCGCAGGAGACGTCGGGCCATTGGAAAAACGCCTCGTCTTCGCGGACGAGGTGGCAATCAAGGTGGAAAAGGAGGTGGCTGTCGATTATAGACGCGGAACGGAAGAAGAAGAGTGGCGTGCTATGATCAGCATGGAGTTACCGGGTCACGCGACGCAGCATGGTGCGCTACATCTCGGGGTTGGTGTAAATCCCGGTGATCCAACGGGCAGCGCGTTAGCGGCGATACACTCTCATCAGCAGGATCCTCTGGCTCTTCATCATCATCATGGTGGTGGCAACAGCGGAGGTATGCATGAGGAGGAGTCCGAGAAAAAACGTACGTTTCTTCTTTCGAATCCGAACCGTCGAAAAAACAACGATAATTATTGAAAAAAAAAAACGTAACTGCACTGATAAAAGTAAAAAAGTCCGCAGCGAAGAGAAATCAAAGCTTTCGCCAAACAAAAAGACTCGATGATTGTCGAATTTCCGTAGACATTTTAATAAAAATCGATTCGAGTCGCTGCAGGCTTCGATTATCAGAGTGCGCTAATGATCGCGATGACGTAACGAAAAAAAAAAAAAGATTGATGACAAACGAGGGAAATGTTGAATTTTCTCGTCTTGACCTTTTGGTTTTTGCACAAGATTGATAAATTTCAACGGTACAAGTGTCGGTTAACGCGCGCAGAGGGAAATAGACGAGAGTTTGTACGGGAATATACAGGCGGTCCAAAAAATGGATGCTGATAATTGAATGCTACAGCAGGCACAAAATTCCGAGTCGAAAAGTCTCCGGGCACTTTTTCGTCCGGCGAATCCCCGTTGGGTTATGTAACACCCCGTTTAACACGGTTGAAATTTCATCCTGAATCTTGCTTTCAATCGTCAGCGGCGAGATTCGCGACAACCTGTATACATACCGATTCTGGTACAGAGGCGAGGAGAGATGAGGCTTTTATCATCGTAATTGGTCTTCTTCTTGTCCGCGTTGCGATGCCGGTTCCGGTTAAAAAAAAAAACAAAAACGTACCCCGTGACCGCGCGGTAAATATCGCCAGGAGGCAGACGTCAGCGAGGGACGAAGAGAGAGAGAGAGAGAGAGAGAGAGAGAGAGAGAGAGAAAAGAGCGAAGCACCTGAGAGTCCAAGTACTTCGTGTTGGTACATGGCGCAAGTAACTTGGCGAGTATTTATAGAGTCTCTTTTACGAAGAGACAGAAGAGAAAAGATCTACAGCCTCGAAAATACTCGCTAATCATCATTGACGTATCGACCACTTAATTCTTCCCACTCACATGCTTTTTTCCCCCGTATCCTCTCGTTTTTGCATTTCCCAAAGAGATTTTCAACCTCAATCGGAAATACTATGTAATAATTATCTTCATTGCGAGAGGCTGGAGGAAAAAAAACCTGGCGAATTATGAATTTGCATCGCTTCCTCGTAATTTTCTCTTTTTCACCAAAGATTCCACCGCGATGGGCAAAGGAGAGTGCCGATGGCTTCTTCGAAGATAAAACTCCCAACGAGGAATAATTACGAGGAAGCACTGTGGAAATTGCTAATTTGCAAAAATCTTAACTGTAATTTCTGTAATTGGAAGTTATCGTTATTACTTTTCCCAAGTGTCTGTGCGTTCGCGTGTGTGTGTGTCTTTTTACCGCAGTGTGGGAAGGTTTAGCTTCATCGAACAACACTCGTCAGACTGGTCACCATCCCGTTCGCCCATCTGTGGCTCATATTCTCACATTTTAGAAACAGAAATTTCAAAATTTTGTCGCGAAAAATATCCAAAGAAAAAAAATATGTATTCCCCTCCTCGAGGACACTCGCGACGCTCCAAAATGAATAATCTCCGGAAAAAAGAATTATCCGGAGCGAAGATACCTCGCAACGCAAAAGTATCGATTGAATCCTCGAAATAATCGATCTTTTGTACACTCTTGAGTCATCCTCTCGTTACACGGAGTGAACTGTAAAATAATTTATCGGCAACGAAGATATATCAGCTCCGCAGGTGTTCCGCAAGCATCTTTCGAGCCGGTGTACTCGGTCGGCGATTCTTCGACTTGGTCAAAGAAAGATCATCAAGTGGCAATGCCGCGAGTTCCACAAACGCATAGTGAGAAAGAGAGGCGCACGGTGAGTTAGACGCGTACAGTCTGATGCTGACGGTGAAACGGAAATAAGACGGAAGAAATAAGAAAGACAGCTTTGTTTCCAGCGATGAACAATTGCGTAAGCGTCACGAGGCTCTCTTCCGCCAGAGAGAGAGAGAGAGAGAGAGAGAGAGTACAGAGTTTGTAGAAATGGAGGCAAAGAAGTCGCGATGTTCGATGTGAAAATGAAGAACAAAAAGGAGGAGAAAAAAGCGTAGAGAATGACAAAACGAAGTATAAAAGTAAAAAGAAAACAGGAGAAACTCGAAGAGGGACAAAACACACTCGAGTTTTCCAGCAGCCTCTCATGTTGGTCCATTGGTGTCTCTTTTTTTCTCCTCTCATTTCGTGCTCCCATCTCTCTCTCTCTTTCTTCGTCTTCTTTGCAGTTCATTGCTGTCGGGCGTGGATGAGAGATACGCCAGGCTCGCTCTCTCGTCTTGTATACTTATTTACACGTATACCACAATATAATCAGCAAGGTGAACAGAGAAAAGAAGAGGGAGAGATGTGCGACGTTGAAAGAGCGAGAAAGAGAGATCGATGGGAGTGATGGAGTGAGAAGATGAAAGAGTGGCGAACGCGCGCGACTTCGTCTGGTTAAGGAAGATGAAAGGCCCATGCCGCCCTTGGGCAGGAGCCAGTGACACGGCATTGGTACACCAGGATCAGGAGGATAGAAGCCGCGATCTCTCGTCAGGAAGAAACTTTGAGATGAGCGCGCTAGCACAGGCGGAAACTGCTGAAGAGAGGAGCGAAAGGATCGTTAAATCTAATGATATCAAGTATTTGACAAAGCGGCTTGGCATACGCGAACTCGGGACCACACACGCGTGTCACGTTTATCTCTGATATTCAACATTTCCATCTCATTCTTGCTCCTTTATTTCCATAACATTTTTCACTAAAACACCCCGCAAATTAGTTCATCAAAATCTCGCATCCTCCAACGTGTCTCGTACTCGTTTCGGTCAATTTTTCGCGAAAGAAACATTCAAACCGCTCCAAAACCCTCGGGCATTATTAGCAAATTTTATTTTCATTTCTCACGATTGATTTTCAAAAACGTTGAGCTTTTTTTTTTATTCCCACGGTGTGTGAAAATTCGCTGATCAAGTGCCGTTGTCGAGACTTTCCTCGGCGAAACAGGAATGAGAAAATCTGCGGATGAAACAATGAAGAAGCGAGGAGGATGAGGGGTGCGAGGGGGATGGTCAGGGGGAAAAAGGAGCAAGAAACGGAGTATAGCGGTAATCGCAAACAAATGAATACCCAAGACACCCGGAGAGGCCGGAGCAAATTCTCGAACGTAATCCTTGGTTATCTCGACGTACGGGCGTCGCCGAGTCTCTGGACGATCCTCTCTCTCTCTCTCCCTCGCTCTCTCCTTCATCCCCCCTCCCTCCTCCCTTTTTCTACTCATCTTTATTCATTTCTCTCTCTTCCATTACGATAGTAATAGCTGCGCGAAATCGCTGTCTCCAATCTCGTTCTCTTTTATTCACGTCCTGTGGCACAGACACGAGTCTGAGAGAGTCTGAGAGAAAAGAAGGGAAAGGAAAAAACAAAACGCGGAAAAAAGACGCGCAAACTGGTAATACCAGAGCGCAAGACGATTACAGGTAGATGGAACGATCCTGCCCGGTCTCGTACGATTTTACAAGTCGCATTGTGTCTTCCCGATCCGACGTCGAGAGAGACCCTTCGATGACTCTGTCAACTTGCGCACACGGATATACATCGGGTCCGCAGGGCAATTTGCTAGCTTCGACAAATTAGTCGTGATTTATCTTGAAAAGAAAAACTGCGGATTGTACTCCTTTTTTCTCCGGAATTTGCAGATGAAAGATTGAATTAGGAATGGAACGATTAATCGAGGAAAAATTAACGATAAAGTAAAGAGATTTTCACGAGCGGAAGTATTTTCGGTATTTTTTAATTTTTTTTTTCATCAGGCGAATACCGAACGAACGCGCTAATTAGGCGCAAGTTGGCATTTAGCGCGAAGAAACACTCGAGCAATTTTACACTCGCGCGGTTGTAATTCTCTGAAGAATGAGCATTCTTATCAGCATTGGCGAGATTAGATCGACGATCATAGCGCTCGTGAACGCTGTGAAATTATCGTAAAGACACTCGTTACGATAATTCGGAATATAACGAGAAAAGTGAGAGCTCCGGCGTTAAATTGTCTCGCCATGTTGCAAGAATTTAAGTGTCGGGCGATTCAACGAGATACTTATCACACAGCATCATCGTCTTTCACACTTTTTTTCGCTCGTCCCAGCGTTCTATCCCCTTTGATACAGACGATGAGATAAAAAACAAGAATTATCAACGTTTGCAAAGTCGTATACAGAGCAACAGTCATCGAAAAATCAACGAGTTTCGATGTGTCACTTTTGGAGCAGGAGCGTTGGATGCTGCGAAAATTAAACGCGTGTATACATATTTATATATGTGTATATATGTATATATAAGAAAAACATGCGATTAAACACATGCATATAGGAGAAGAGGTCGAGGTGCGCCGGAGCGTCGACTTCGATTATCTCTAATGGAGCGTATCCGAGAAGTTGCATTAATTTGTAATTAATGCCTATCCACTGGAGTCAAGACTTTCGTCTCCCAGTCCGCACGCACGAAAATTCAAAACGGCGCTACTGACGGCAATTTTTATCGCGAAATTCGCGGAGTTACGCCGTTTCTCCTTGCCAGACTCGCAAATGCACATTGAGCTTAGAATTCTGACGAGATTTCACGATGTGTGCGCCATTTATCTAGTTCACCGACCCTATATTGCGTCTCCGATAAAATTAAACCATGCCCCGGCCGCCGTACTTTCTTCAGCTTGTAATTTCACCCAACATTCGCGACCGGTATTAAATTCATTTCGTAATAACGCGTGGCTGGAAAAATTAAAAATCTCAAAAAGACATAAGAATTTTTGATAGGGTTGACGAAAAAGGAGACGAGTTTTCGGAATATTTTCGAAAATATTTGATTCTTGAAGCTCGTTGATCGAACGAATTAAGCCTCGGTGCATCGAGCAGCAGGAATAATGAATGATGACGAAAAAAAATGATGAATTGATCAAACGGAAACAATGTTTATTGCTTATTGAGATATCAACGATTTTATAACTATATTGTAGTCCTTCGTTATACGTACGAGTACAAAAGTACGAGTATTGCACGATAAATAGCATTGGGGCATCGCGGTGGAAGATAGGACGAGTTATTTATGGGGTTAAATGAAAGAAAGAGAGAGAGAAAGATGCCGAGATATATCCTAGACCACGTTTCCCTGGTACAAATGGGTTGCAGCGCAGCTTTAACGCGGGGAACCTTTCTCGTGGCTTCTGATACCTCTTTTACCTTCTGCTGTTCCTTCTGGGCATGAATTCCTGTACACCAGTCGTCATAAACCAACACGAGCGATATTTCATCTTTCCAGCAAGAGACGCAAAGTCCCGAGCATTTTATTTTCGCTTTCGTTCGGAAAAAGACGATGCATTCTCCAAAAGTTCGAATTTCAACGGCGAAAAATGTCACCCCCCGCGAATCTCCGCGAAATAAATTTTCAACGTCATTAAACAGCTTGAAATTGATTTTAAAAATCGATATCGAGATATTATCTGTATCTGAGGGTTTTCGAACAATTTACGTGGGTTCGTGACTCGAAAATACTAATCGTATAATTTTTTTTTTGTTTTTTCTTCGTCACAGATGACGGAGGGCACGGAATGAACCAGGATGGTGAGTAAAATTTCGTTCGATACGTATGAATTAAATTGTAACACTTCGAATTCTGCAAAAAGGAAAGGAAAATCGCAAAATTTGGTCGAAACGTATTTTCAATTAATTTATTTCCATAATCGAGCACAGAAAAAAATAAATCATCGTCGTAATACGAACAATATTATAGCAACAAGTAGACATCGAACTCCATATCGCGGACGTTCATTTACGCAACAAATTAACGCGCAAATGCAGCCTACAACCATAAAAATCACAAATTTATATATTTTTTTCATGAACTCTCGCTGATTCGTATTCTCCATATTTAATCATTATAATTCCGACCCTTCATCGTAAAGCGAGAGTATGAGGAACAAATTTGCGGTGGAGAAAAAGGACACGTCTCCTTTATACGCGCACGCGAACAAAATATTTATTGAACGTTTAGTTGCGCGAAGTATCGTAAATATAAACGAGCATACAAAGACCCTCTAATAGTTCGGGTTACGCCTTCGTCTTTCCAATCACAAATCTCCGTTCTCGGGAGTATTAACGAAAAAGGAAAAACTTATCGATGCATGATTTGAAGAAAAGGAGAAAAAAAAAGAGCTCTCTTGACATCGAGTGTGCGCGGTTAATCGCCAGAGACACAATTATTAGTTGCGAGCATTGTGAGTTTAAAAGCGTTTCGAGCCTCGCCCGGGAGAGTAAAACGCGTGCGAGTGTGGCTTTTATCTCGTCTCTTATATTCAACTTATATTCGTGTGCGTGAGAAGCGAGAGACCATACGAGCCGTTATAATGGTAAACTGTGATAATTATAAGCGTTATAACGGAGCAAAGCATGACGATATATACAAACTGTGCACACTGGCAGCGCGGGCATATTGAGATCGGTAGCAAAACGATATTACGAAATTATCGTTTAATGCTGATAACACAGATGGGGATAGTAATAAACATAACATTAGTGCGATCCTACCGGATTATACAGCGAACTACAGGGATCTTTCTTATCGTAAATTCGATCGATTTTCATCTCTTATACATATGAATAACAAAATTATAAAATGCACAAACGAAATAATCGTTCAAAGTAAGATCCACAGAGAATATTGCTTCAACGATAAATCGCAAATTATTCTATTCAATAGCTCTGAAAAAAAGTGTCAAACGAATCCGTAACAGGTGCTTTTTTTTCGTCAGCTCGCGAGAAAAAGCATGGAAAAACGCGTTAAAGTGAAAAACTCGATACCCTCGTTTACGTTTGAAAAAAAGTTGCAGGTTTTTTGTATTTTTTTTTTTCGATTTTGGAGCAAACGTTCGATCGATTCTCCGAACGTTTGCCAGAGTTGGAACGATTATTTTTCTCGCTGAGATACGTCGACATTTCCCTCCGACAATTATCTTACTCAATAACTCACGAGTGTTTTTTACGTATTTGCTTGAATGAGATCGAGGTAATTACATGCATAAGAAAAAAATATATAAAGTCGGGTTTATTCTAATCGCGCGACGATCTTTCGTTAATGCACGTTTTAATCGATGATTCTGAAACAATGGGGAATTCTCGTGTGTCGCGAAAGTGAAAATCGCGGTCACCCTGTTTCATTGTACGATCAAACAAGTACATATAAATATATATATATATTTAACTGTATATAAAAGTGTATATAGACCAGGTATTCTTTCGCCAGCTGAGGTCCTTTGTGAAGAAAATTCCCACGAACTTGCCACGCGTGCGATACGTGCCAAGTGTATTTTTCAACAAACATCCCCCCCCGCTCGCCCTTCTCGCGCAGAATAAATAGCAAAGACCGCATCGGCCTGCGAAAATGCACTCCGAGTTTCCTCAGGGTTCCGCGAGTTGCATAATTCATGCTCGCGAATAAAGCCAAATTTTCCCAGTTTTCCCGACATTTTTTAATATCTACTTTTCCCTCGTTTTCGTTTTTCGACGAAACAAAATGGAAAAAATCGAAAGGAAGATTTCGCAAGGCCAAAGCGGGATGAGAGACGGTCAAAAATGATCTCAGGACGAGGGGGTCGAGACGAATTATAATAATTCTCATCGCTTTTTAAATGCAATTTTCAAAACGTTTTTTTATCGTTTTAATGGAATTGCGAGTGAAAATATCGCCGGAAAATTGATATTTCATGATTTTCGTGGAATTGTACTCGTGGAGCGGCCTGTATACACGTGGATCTTCGATCAAAATTTCGCTTGCTAAGTAGACGCCATTTAACGAGGTGCGAAAGAGCCTCGGGGCTCGTTCGTGTTAATCTCGCACGTACAGGCGTATTCATATTTATATATTTATTTGGGGGGGAAAAAAATGCATGTGTTTGAAACTCCTCTCTTTTCGGAGTCTGGATGCACACCTTGGGACCTCTTTTCTCCCCCCTTAAGCTTCCTACGCCGGTGCTCAATATTCAACAGGTATTTACATTCGCAAATTGTTTACGTCAGCTCGGACGATGAGAATCTGTCAAGAATATCTCGTTTAGTTGACGAGAGCGCCTAACTGGCTTCGCGCGCGTGAAGAGGGTGCTGCGTGTGCAGTCGCGAGCCTCGTGGCTTAAATTCACGTACACGTGGTATTTCCAACGTACACCAAGGAATATAAACGTGTATCACATATAATCATCGCTCTTCTCTCATTTCTCTGGACCCTTTTTCATCTTCGCATCCCGAGGCTCCTCGCGCCCTCCGCGAAGGGTTCGCCACTCCCGGTCTCCCGTATATACACACACAAAATCATAAATATACATGAGGCATTCCAGGTGGGTTTGACGAGCACCGATCCTCTCCGATCTCCTCCCTGCTCGCAGCGAGAAACGTTTCTCTGGCTCTGTCGTTTCAATTTTTTTCAGATTTTTACAAACCTTCCTTTTCCCCTCGAAAAAAAACCCGAACGACGGGTTCGGTACTCTTCAATTTTGGAGTAAATTATGAAAACTTTGCGTTGAAAATAAAAAATGTGGAGAAAAAAAGGGAGAAAGTTTTACTTTACTTTCTTGACGGAAAAACGAAATTTAACTAGTATAATTTTTGTCTAATTTTGAGCTTTTGTGGTCTTCGAACTACCTTTTCTTACGAATTATACATGAAGAAAATTACCGTTCGTTTGAATTCAAAATTAGGTGTCAACAGCTTGTGATAGTATTGCAATTTGCTGTAATTTTGAGTAATTACGAAAATTATAATATCAATCGATCCGGGACACCCCGTGTATGTACATACTCGCGTCGGTATTACTCGGTACACTCGATGCCAGCCGCACACGCGCATCATACACGTAATCTCGTTGCTCGTCTCGGTTTTTTATCGCCAATGGACCTTCGCACCCCAAGAGCTCCTTGATGCTCATTACCGGTTATTAATACCGTTCTGGTGTACATTTACGTCCGAGAGTCATAAGGACGTAAATTCTATCACTCTATACACATTAAATCGTGCGCAAACCGCATGTACCGCTTTATTTGTAATTTTTTTTCATCAGCATTCATTACACACGATGTACTCGAAAGAGGCATCGCTGCTCCTCTTGTTTACTCGCAATGAAATTCGATCGAAATCGAGACCGAATAGAATTAAAAAAAATATATATAGCGCAATGACACTGCTCGAAATTTTTTTTTGTTTTTGAATAAAGGAAATAGGGTGATAAAAAAAAGATATACTTTTGAGTGTAAGGATCAGATGCAGCCTCGCTTGGCTTTGAACTTGTTGCGTCGCTGGGTGCTTTTTTTGTCGTTGCAAAAACGTTTCAAGTCCATGTTTCATGTGCACAAGTACGCAGAAACGTGTGCTCGTACTTAAATATACAATAAATGTCGTATAAATATGATTATTGTACATGCATATTCGTATTCGCAACGACGAGCGTGTACGAACATCCTCGCAACTTCCTAAGCCGGTTCATGGTGCGCGAACCGGGAAACGGTACATATTATATCGTCGAGCGAGAAGCCATCAACGGCAAAACGCAGCTACATGCACAGAGAGAGGAGGACCACGCCTGTTACACACCAGGAAATTGTGTGTGGCTCTCCGTCGCTCGCTCTTTCGCGGATTTTAACCGAGAAAGGATCTAACAGAATTACATTGGAATATTACACTATATAACATGGATTTTCGAAAAAAAAAGAGAAGAAAAAAAAACACGTTACGAAGATATTTCAACCTCTTCAACGCGTATAAAGTTACGCTGGACGTGCGTTATTGCCAATTTTACGAGTTAAAAAGAGTTATTAACGCGATTTTAAGTGTCAGAAATTCCGGGATCATATTGATAACTCGTCGTAAACCATGTAAGATGGAGACTCTCGAGATGTTTCGATCATTAAGGTGGAAAATAAACGTTGAAAATTCGAATAAAATATAATCAATAAAATGTTCATCTCGACGAATCGGTGGGGAAAAAATGAATGCGTTTTGCTTATAATTAATACATCAAATATCGCGGAATGCGGCTTCTCGGGTTTAACGAGTCCACCACCGTCGCGAAGGGATATTTTGCACGATATAATATATATTTATATACATCGAGATGACGTGGGATACGTTCGCTGAATTTTTAATAGCGGAAGAGTGTAAAAAAAAAACGCGCACGTCTGCACACTTGTTTATATTTCGTGTATAATTTAATGAGCACGGTGATTTAGAATAAGGCGTTTTGACTTTTACGCGCCCGACAGAAATAAACCAGAAATATTTCGCGTAATTTAATATTCCAGAATGACACGAGATACGCCCTTTTTGCGATTACGAGAGTCAAATGAATGTGGAAAAAATCGAGCTATATTTTATTTAATTACACGTCTGGAATGATGTAGGATACGTCCTTATGACTTTTAATAGTTAATATATACTTGCACGTATGTATAACGTCCAAGTGCAGCATATATCTTCCTTTTTTTCTTCTCTCTCTCGCTCTCTCTGTACGATTTTTCATCGAGCCTAGTTACGAACTAGCGTTGGGTGATTTGTATTGCTAAATAATCAGCGCGCGGTTCTTTGTCGTCGTTGTCGTGGTCGATGCGAGGCAAATACTGGTTCGGCTACAAGCCAGAATGAGAGTTATAATCCCTCTTGAACGTACGCGCGGAAATACAAATACACATACAGGGTGCCCCAAAACTGGACTATTGAGAATTTACAGTTGGATTCTGTGTGAAATTTCGAATCGAAATGTATTTAAGTATTTTTCCGTACGACCAAAACCTAATGAGTCATTAATAGGCAAAGTTTCAGTCGTTAATTACGATAGTTGCCGCAAGAGGACGCGTAGCTCGCGCGCACGCGCGGTAGAGGAGAGAGGGCGCGCCCGACCGACTCAAACTTTGACGATTAATATCTCATTGGCTTTCGGTCGTACAAAAAAATACTAAAACACATTTCGTCTCGAAATTTCATCTCGAATCTAGCCTAGAACTCTGTTAGCATCGAGTTTTGTGCGACACCCCGTGTATTCATAGAAAACACACGAATGAAAATTTTAGTGCTTTCGTATTTGCATGTACAAGTGCTGTACACACATTTGCAACTCGGCACGTGAATATGGCTGAGGATTTTACTCTCTTTGTACTCGGATTGTACATGTATGTGCAACCTGGTGCACTCTGTGCTTGTCTTATACCGCGAGCATGGACCATAGTCATGGAAGAGACCGAGGAAATTAACGATCCGATGGATATTATGCTCTCTAGAGTACCGAGAGAGAGATAGATCAACTTACATATACTTAATGATAAAGATAATGGGAGAATAAGGAAAAGGAATAATTTCATATTTATATATTTACACACAAGCTTTCGCATACACATACATACCGATTTAGCGAAATATCGAGAGAAAATAATCGATCTGAAATCTCTCTGGACCACATCAGATCTCTCAATGAATCATTAGATCGAATAAAATGATGAGCTCTCGATTCCCTGAAACAACAATTCGCGATTAAAACGTTTCACTCCCGTGCTCGACCAATCGATAAATTAATCGCTCCCCATTTTTTCAACGACACACTCCGTTGTATATTCATTTTAAAATCAATGTTTCTTCATGGCATTGAGTACTTCCGTCGAAGCGTAATTAATCTCTGTACGGAATTTTTTTTTTCGCTTTTCTTTTGCGCCCTTTTTTTCATCGCGTATTTCCTACCCTGTCACGCATAATACAGTTACAGAGGAGCTCGCATGTGCGCCGTTTCACCTGCGAATGTACAAGCGCCCGCCGTGTGGGTACAGCGATGATGAGAGAGGAAAAGGGAGTGAGAAGAGATAGACTCGAATCTTCTCGCGGAGGGTCATCCGCGAGTTCTTATGATCGCGGCAGGGAACTTTGCGATCCCTTAGATATAATCACTAAACATATATTTTATATTACAGAGCATCACTGCGAGTAGATTCTACATCTCTTCTGCGCCCTAACGTTTTATGCCGTGCGCGTCGATGAAACGATCGGATAAGTCTCGCTCGGCAACGGCTGACGATAGCTCAATTTTTTTTTCTCTCTCTCTCTCTCTTTTTCATCTTAACACACCGGTACATACACAGTGTACAAATGGTTCGATGCATCAGGCATCGTATCGATCCAAGGTCTTCTCTGCTACACGAGAAAATTCGATCTCAGATCGATACATTCGATTTATTTGCAATATTTCATTCGCTATCGAGGAAGCTGTCACCGCGAGACGAGACTCTGTTAAATCGCCCGAGAACAGTAACGATACTTTCGTCAGAATCTTTGTCTTTGTCGATATCTTTGAAAATGATCATCTCAAAATTGCAATTACAGTACATAAACCCTCCGAGAATAATTCCGCTCTGAAATCCAGAACCGTCATCCACTTTTCTTCTTTCTTTTCCATTCATTCGACTTTTTATCACGATTTATTCTCTTTTACGTGTCCGGCGAGCCGACGGGACGCCTGAAATGAAGTACGTGTACCGCCACGATGCCATGCAGCTTCGCCTCACGAGGATTGCACATACATGCCTATATACATAAGCGTATGTATATGACGTACTCCACAGTTAACGCGTCGACGATACTACACACTTGTACAAACATATATGTATATAAATATATCACATATATATATATATATATATTTAAATGATATATGCATATTATATATATATATTTATATTTATATATATCGACGAGCAACCTCTTCCGCGTGCATATGCCCCGACGACTCGCAGATACATATAGCATATATGTATCCTATCCGTACGAATCTTGTGCGTATATATATGTATATATATATACATATACATGTATATGTAATATGTACAAATGGTATATCAGAGCACAGCTGTGTTCACGAAGGGTGTGGCTCGTTCTCGTGGCTGCAACGGTATTATCGGAGCCCGTTGCATACCTATCATCGAGACAAAATCGTCAGTGCTCTTTTCCAATTCTGGATCGATATATCCACGTATGTGTGCGTTTTATCGTATTCCATTTTGTCGAGATTCTTTCGCCAAAACGTAGGCGAAAATGACACTCCCCGAGTGTTTTTCGATGAAACGAGGATGCGAGAAAAAATTCGATGAGTTTTTCGATGCCTCTCGCGATTACGCTGATTGAAAAGAAAAAAAAATCATAATTGGAGTTGCCGGTGCCCATCGCTCTTTCCCCAACGATATACACACGCGTATGCCTCTTTGGATAAAATGATCCGTCAATCACCGCCTTCTTCTCGGCCGACGACCAATCCCAATCGTTTACGCTCTCGTTTTATAAGCATTCTCGCGTCGTATTTTATACGAGATTGTGTCACGAGGACTAATCGTCGTTCGACTCGAGAAATATGGTCCCCTCGTGATTTCTCGAGTGTAGCCCATACGTGACGTGCACGCGTATTACACGTGAATGTATACGTGTCAATGAGAAGGCATTATTCGTGCGAATTTGGACCACTAGTCGGAGAGATCAATTACGGCAGAGCAGCTTGAAAAACCGAAAATTGATACAGCGATTATCGAAAGTGGGAGAATTCTAACGGAGATTTTCGCCAGTTTTTTTTTAGTCGGTGTGAAAATCGGTAAAAAGAAACAATAATTCCTCGCAGCATCTCCATCGCACAAATTCAGCGTTGTGGGATGTCTGTGCTGGAAGAAATTTACTACCGACGATACGATCTCTGCTGCTAATTATTTAACTCGTGAAAAAAACGTCGATGTTTCTTACTTCGCGCCCGACTTTACCGTTTTTCCATCTCACTGTTAAAACTAGATTGGAAATGGCGAAAGGATAAAGTATCGCACATTCAAAAATTCAGACCCAAAATTCTCGGTCGAAATAGACACCGATTACGTGTGTATAAAAGTGGCAAAAAAGCTGATATCGTCGATTCCTCGAAGCTTTCAATTTCACAAAACGTAATACACACAGTATGACTGGTATCAGGAAGGCTCTAGATGCAAGGATAATCTCGAACTCGCAGATCGATTCGTTCTATAGATTTTCAGCCTCATGGACCAGTGATCATCCAATGAGTTCTCGTTATACCCGATTATCTCAGCCTCCGTGCACAAACACGTTTATACATTTATGGCTGAGGAGCAAAGAGGCGCAATCGATGGAAAATGGCGCAGAACCTTACGTCATTCGAGATATCTCTCGTTGACGAGCAATCTCGCGGTGTATTCGTTCCATCGTACACTTAGAGACCCTCGGTAATACAAGTGTTCCGATCTTACATCGCCACAAACGTATACAAGCTTCTGCGGGTATATATAGCCGTGCGAAGAGCTCGTGAATGATCGTTTACGAGCTTCTGTAAAACAACGATAAATTCAACAACGTTCGAACGCCCTCGTGGAATATCGAAAAAAAAAGAGAGGAGAAAAAAAAATACGCGAAATGGAAAACCTTTCCGCGCGAAACCGACGAATACAAATATCCACTTGGCTTTATTTCTCCGCGGCGCGATAAAAATCATTTTTCGCGTAGTTAACGTTCTTTCCTTCGTTATAATTAAATGTCGATTGAAATATCGTTTTAACGACGCCTGAAATCGTACCGAGAACCGTCAAAATTGAATTATCCGTGAGAAATGAAAAGTTTAAGTGCGCTCTTTTTTTTAAATTCGATTGAATAATATCGATTGAACGAATAACGGTAATGACGATCGTTTAAAAGTCTGTCGGGGAGAGAAAATCCGTCGATATATTCATCGAGTTGCGAAATGGCGGACGCTGTCGTTCGAGCTTTTATTTTTATGCAAAGTGCAGCAGACAGTTTTATGATAATGATTAATAACTAATCTCCAATGTGAGACATGCAGCGGAGAGAGTAGGCGCCCTCTCGCGTCCTTGCGGACACATTAAAAGCATCGAGCGACATTGCGAAATGGAATCTCGATAACGTTCACCTACACAGACGCACGTACGCGGCACCTCCCATGGGGAAAATCGAGGCTAATCGAGAATTATTGAGGAAAAAATGCGATATTTTTCATAGAAAGAGAAAAGAATAAAAAAGGTATACGGAATGGCCACCGCGCTGCGGCGATGACACGAGAAGTTCTCGGACACGTTGCCCACTCATTGGCATCGCGTTGTACAGCGGAGATAATTAGAGTTGCTCCTCGTCATCGTCATGATAGTTCTCGTCGAATAATTACATGGTTATATTCGAGATCATGTCGAGAATTGCCAATTCTCTCTTTTTTTGCCTTTTTTCCCATCTCTCGCTCTCTCTCTCTCAACGTTAATGATTCTCGGTGCATCAGCAGCCTGTTGTCTCTGGCGCCCGATGTATTATAAAATTTAATCTCGTTATACGATTCATTATTATCATTCAATAATAACAGACGATGATGATCGTTATATTCGTTCTTAAAAATGACGAAAATGTATTCATCGTTGTGATACACGGTGGATACCGCGTTTTACGCCCTTTTGACTCTCGAAAAATGATTTCAATACAGAGGAATTTCGCGGAGGTTTGTCGCTGCGTGTCAACGTCGAGCTGTACGACCATGTACGAGTCTAATTATGAATAATCACTTACATACCGCGCATAACGCGATCTATTCAATTAATGCACGTGCGCGATTCATCGTACATCGAACTCAACTCCGGAGACTTTTATAGATCGAAATCTCGTTTATTTCCGTCTGCCGTCCTCCTTCTGCGCCATTTACGAAAAAGGAAGTCGATTCGGATTATAAAAACACTTAGAGAATCGATCAATCGTAGATTACATCGGAGAAATTGATTTTGACGTCGGGAAAACAGTTTACCATCGTGTTTGCTTCGTCGAGCTTTAAACAAATCGACGATTCAACGAAAATTCGATTTTTAACCAAAATGTGAATTTAAAAATTCGATAACGATGCTATAAACGCACGATCATTGATGAATATCGATCGATTGATAATTTAACGTTTTTTCGTAATGAAAAATAAAAAGTTTGAGGATTTTTCATTCGAAAAGCAACTTTTAAGCGTAATTGATGTTATTGACCGTGAAAATTGCAATATTTACCAAAACAACCGACTGTGACACACGTGGCATCGCGAGACAGCACGTGAGTCGAACAAACACGTCACGGGGCATTCCCTCTGTCCCAGTTTTACGCTTGAACTGATTACGAACTGGTTCGTGATCATCCATGCGTTCGATTAATGGTCGTGCGAGCAAGAGAGATAACCGTTTGCGTCTGTGTAAAACGCATTGAAAATGTTGCGCGAATACTGATTTTAAAATGCCCAAACTTTTCTCAAAAGCTCGATCTTTTTTTTCACAACGCGAATAATCGATCTTCACCATCTCCCTACTCTTTATCCCAAACTTTTCTCCCTCGTGAGTGTCGGAGAATATTTTTTTCGTCCTTGTTCCAAAATCATTCGCGTTTGCAAGTCCCAGACAGGACGAGAAATATTTTGCCAGATTTTCCAACGCGAATTTCGACGATCTCTGACCTCGCTCGAGCGTCGGACGATCATCGATTGAAACGTCTCAATGAGAAGGGAAGAATGCTCGGAATGATGCTCTCAAAAATGCTCACGCAACGATACACGAGTCCTCCAAGCGCAGGACCTCAAACTGTGAGAGATCGTGTGTGACGGGCGTGAAATCAGATAAAGTTAACATTTTTTTTTACACCTCTGTATGTAGGTACGTCAAAAATGTATTAACAGTTAAAGCCTTCTCAAAATGCTTGCATACGACGTCTTGACTCGTTCTCGATCTCGTTCTATCCCAGTGTAGCTGGAACGTAGCCTGCCGCACGTCGTAAAAGTGCAGAACTCTGAAAAAAAAGCGATGAAAGTTAATTTTTTTTCAAGATTCTTTGAGATCTTTCACGCAGCCTCCAACACCACCGATTCTCGTGTTATCGACGCGCAATACCAACAGAGATGCATGCGGATATACATCCGTGGGGTGGATGGTGTTCTCCCACTGTTCCCATCGACGCAAACAGTCGGTAAAGTCGAATTACGGTAAATTAGCGAGAGTAAAGAGGCTGCGCGGGATCCGCGAGGTCCAGTGTGTACCTACAGCATCGCGAAGAGGAGTCGCTGAGATGCACAGCGAGAGGAATAAAAGGAACGCGTTTTGCTAAAACCTTCCGAGATCTGTATACATACATAGTACATAGTCATATATACTAGTATATATACTAGTAGTACCTAGTGTTACAATATATACACGAAGGGAGAATGAAGAAACGAATGGATGGACGTACGAAGAGCAATGAACGGGCGCAGGGGCAGACATAAATTAAGATGGGGGACTGATTATGAAGCTGAGAGCAGGCTATCATTACTCGAGCCATCGTGACCGGTCGACCCTGCCTGTTATATACCAAAGGAGAAGAAGACGCGCGCGCGCCCGAGATATCCCTCTCTCTCTCTCTCTCTCTCATTCATCTCCCGTAAAGATCGAGGAAGAGTCCAACACTCTGCTTTATGCTGATACTAAAAAGCTCCGACTGGTGCACGAGATACTTCTGTATACTCTGCTCTCGAGTGCATGTATATAATACACATCGATTTGCCGGACAACAAAATGGCTCAAACCGCATCAGTTTAACCAGGTTAAATCCTACCGGTTGAGGCTTTTTGCTCGCAAGAAATCGATGTTTAACAGACACACACAGACGCGCACACTATAACGTTTTTGTACATACAGCAGCATAGAGAGCTTTCGAGCTTTCCTCTTGTCTTTTCTCGTCTCTTGGGACCGCGCGTCTCTACATCGAGGATGCTGCACCGTGCTGTTGCGAGCTCAATGCCCAGCCGACGTAATATTGGGGTTGGAAAACTGCAAATTATTAATCTCCGTTCGGCTCTCTCCATTTTTTTTCTTTATAGTCATCTCTTTCTCTCATTCTCTCTTTTTGTTTCGATCTCGTGTTACATAGATCAGAAGAATATGAAAACTAGTATATCCGTCGGACGGCATGAACGATCGTACAACCGCGAGTAACTCTCGTACATTTATACCCCCCGGGAAGCCGGCGAACGCGAATATTTCGCGTTTTCTCCATTCGAGCCTCCAGATGTATTTACTCTTACTTCTTTACACACACACATACACACATGAGTAAATATGTTTGTGTACGTGTACAGAAAGACGTGTGCAGAGCTCAGTCGTGGTTATTAATTATGATCGAACGGTCGCAGGTGCAACAGTGACAGATTCTCCGAGAATGTACGAGTGTGTGTGTGGGTATGTTCTTTTTTTTTCTTTCAATTTATCTAATTCAGCAAACTCGTATATGCATATCTGTGTCAATTTGTTTGTCTGTTTGTTTTTTAATATTTGGAGCGCTAATGCACGTGATAAGTATGAATTTTAACGCTGTGGTATTACTTTAGACCGGGCAAAACGCGGTGAAATCTAGTTGACATTTAAATCAAACGTATTAGATTATAACTAGGAACTACCAATAACATTTATAAATTCTCGAATGTTTATACGTCTATGCGCACGTGTGGGTCCGCCCCTGCGCGTTATCACGGAAATTCTTTCGTGACGAGACCAGATCCAGTTTCGAAACGACATTCACTTTTCAGGTACGATGCTCTCTCTCTCTTTTACTCTTTCTGCTTTTCTTTCTGCTACTTATTTGCGAGATTGTGCGAGCGCGGTTGTGGATTTTCGATTGCGTTATCGAAAATCAAGAGATTCGAGGTGCGAAACTGAAGAGAGAGAGGAGAGAGAGAGAGAGAGAAAAAGAAATGTCTAATCGGGAGAAAGTGGCACAAAACGCGTTTCTCCTTTTTATTTTTTATTCATCGTTAAACACTTTTACTGCGATCTCCGTACGCGCACGTTGCGCAGGAAATCGCGATAAGAAGAGTTTTTTATTCATCGTTGCGAATAAGCGTTTCGTTCTGTTTCTCGACTCTTGTGATTTTTCCGATTATATGTTTGAAGAATGTTTTTTTGCTAAATTCAGTTGTTTCGCTAAAACGCTTGCCGTTTTTTTTCTGAATGAGATGGACCCTCCACCGCGTGCTCATTCTCTTTGCAATTGTTGAGGCTTCAAAATGCCGTTGGGTTTATGAGGATATCTGCGTTTTTCGATTTTTGGCAGAATTTTAAAGACGGACCTTCGATTTTTGCTAATTTTCCCATGCATACCCCTTTGCGTTTTTTTCGCCGATTTTCGACATCGATTTTGGGGGTGAAGCAATACAGCTATCGCCATTTAACTTCCACCATTTTCTAAGTCTACTCGAGAGCGTCTCCAAACCCTCCCAAAAAAAGTATATAGCACAAATAGAAACGTAGTTATGACCATTTGAAATTTCGACTTTTCGAGGATTCTGGAAAAGTGGCGGAAAATGAGCCGAAATTTTTTTTTTCAAATTTTCAATTTTTCAATAGCTTATCCGATCGGAAATTTTCCGCTGATCACGAAACACTCCGACTTTTTCCCGAAAACTCGATATTTCAATGAGAAAATAGTAATTAACTGATAAAATTTGTATTATTGCATTTTCGAACCGAAATATTAGGTTTTCGATGAAATATCGATGTGTTTCGTAATCAGCGGGAAAAAATACATCGGTATAGATCATTAGAAATCATTTTTGAAAACCAAAATTTTTCCCCATTTTTTGCCATAGTGAGTCGATCTAGTAAAACACTTGGCATTTTTTTCCTTTTTGAGGTAGATGCTCCAACTTGTGCTTACTCTCTTCGCAATTGTTTAGGCTTCAAAATGCCGTTTGGTTCATCGAGATATCTTGATTTTTCGATTTTTGGCAGATTTTTAAAGACTGACCATCGATTTTCGCCAATTTTCCCATACATACCCCTTTGCGTTTTTTTCGCCGATTTTCGACATCGATTTTAAGGGTGAAGCAATTGAGCTATCGACATTTAACTTTCACCGTTCTTTAAGTCTACTCGAGAGCGTCTCCAAACCCCCCCCAAAAATGTATATAGCACAAATAGAAACGTAGTTATGACCATTTGAAATTTCGACTTTTCGAGGATTCTGGAAAAGTGGCGGAAAATGAGCCGAAATTTTTTTTTTCAAATTTTCAATTTTTCAATAGCTTATCCGATCGGAAATTTTCCGCAGATTACGAAACACACCGACTTTTTCCCGAAAACTCAAAATGAAAAAAAAGAGACGCAAAAAAGTGAGGTAGAAAGTTTTCAAAAACCCAAATTCCCAAAGGAATTATATCGAAGCTCGTTGCGACAGTGACAAAGTATAATTAGCAAAGAAAATACACGAAAACAAAAGATTGATCATTATTTAATTGACGATTAATTAATTATCCTCGGGCTAACGCGATATTGCGAAAGCTTTGATTCAGATTGTCCGTGATAGATAACGTCGTGTTCTTTATCAGCTATCGCGTGTACGATACACATACCTGTGTCTATAAGTGCGTGCACTTTTATATCTAAATATATCGTTAATATATATTTGCAAGCATCGTACATAAAAATATATATGTACAGAGTCCTGATGGTGTCGGGAGTGCGGGTGCGAGCGCACTTGCTTTCGCCTCGAATTTGCGAAATGTGCATGCGTGTCTGTTTAAATCATACGCGCGTCATGCAGGCTCGAGTTAATACACACAGTTGACTGAAATTTATTATTATTTATAATGCATTGAGCGCTGACAGTAGAGATAATGAGAAACGGAATATTTTCGTAACAAACAGCGAACAAACTTTAAACAGACGAACATTCGCCAAAAAGAATATTACTATTTTTCACATTCAAAATTTCACTCAACTTTTTTATTTCAACTATCCAATTCCGAGGGTTAATTATATATTTATATTCAATATTTCTATCCATGCATCTTACGCATTCTAATTTACGATTTATCAACAATTACGATACAACTTTTATACGATTGCAGAAACTTCCATTTTACAGTCTGATGGACAATTTAAGGTCCCGATTTTCCGAATTTCGTGTTAAAATAAAAAAAGAAAGAGAAGAAATTTAGCCACAATAATTATCGATTAATCGCGACGAAACACTCCATACGCAAAATGCTCGAGAGACAGAAATTGCGCAAATGAGTTAATCGCATGGTCAGTATCTCTCGTACATTCGGCACATCCTTAAGGGACCCTCTCCGGACGACTCTTGCACGAGAGCACGAACGAATCGCGCTGAAACTGTACTCGCGAGCGCGGTTTCGCTCGCTCGCGATTGCGAAACGAAAGTCCTATCCGCTTTTTCGCAGCGCGCCCGCGAGATACGTCAGGCTGACCTTTCGCCTATTTCGTCTCGCCCAACGAGAATAACATTGCAATTCTCCATTTAATAAACTATACACGAGTGCTCAAACGCACTTTGCTGGAAAGGTAAATAAAAACGCCATTGATCGAACAACCCATATATTTCGCAACAATAAAAGAAACGCGTGGAAAATAAATCGTCACGAGAATTCAAGACGAAAAATCGCGATTTCCACCTCGAATACTCCAAAGTGTTTTTTATTAAAAAAAAAAAACATGTTTATTCTCACAACAATATTCCCTGCGAAACGACACATTTTTCTCAAATTCCAAAAGCAATGACCCAAAAAACAGTCTCAAAAACAATAATTAAATACAAAAATGCCGAGTGTTTTGCAATTTATTGCAAACTGTGCGAGGATTTCGGTATTATCACATCGCGTCGATTCACCGTATTTACTTTTACTCTCCCGCGTAAAGAATTAACTGTGCCAGTAGGCGCACTGCTACATGGAAAAATCTTTGTAAAAATGAGTAAATACATGTATGAGTAAATGTATGTGTATTTGCAAGGATTATATATATATATATATGTACTGGGAGCACCGGAACAATCAAAGATCTTATCGCGTCATCCGCGGGAGAATTGCACCGTGTGTTGCGCGGGCTGGTGCAACACGTCTGCGGAGCGCGCGATCAGAAAATCCCAAGAACGCGTTTCGTTCCACATTGCAACGAGAGAGTCACCATGTCGACCATGTGTACTTGTGTATTACAACGAGAGAGTAGTTCGCGACACAACCTTTTAGAGGAGTGGAGGATCGAGTCTGACGCCCACGCGGATTTTCACCATTTATCTCGCAGCGCGCTCTTTTTCTCTCTCTCTCTCGAAAGATTTGAATATACGCAGCGTTGTACCTCGATGACGTTCGATTCGCGTTATTTATCGTCTCCACACGGATTGTCAGAAAATTATCAAGCGTTTACGTCAAGGCGGTAAAGCGTTTTGCGCGTTTTCTGCCCGCGCGAGGGCGACAAAGTGGGGCGGCTTGAATATCACTAAATTTTCATTTTGATAACACGCCTTTATCCCGATTACAGTTATTAACGCTCGCTTTTCTCGATGGACTCGTAAAAGTTTTATGATTCCCCGGTTTTATATTCGTTTTCTCCTTCTCCCTCCCTCCCTCCCGAGACGCGTGCGCTGCTGGCGCGCGGCGAATATGGCGTTATTTTTTTATAAACAAACGAGCGCATCTTGGACCTGGGAATATTCGATCGAGCTTGAAGAATTTAAATGTCAACTGCAAATCGACGAGAAATCGCGAGAGAATCGATTTCTTCGGTTATAAACGATGGAGAAACGAAGAAGAAAAAGAGCGTAAGCGCGTATGATTTAAGAGCGAGAGAGCAGAGAGATCGCTTACGCGCAGCCTCCCGGTATCGTAATCTCGTCCGAGAGGAGCGTGGATGCGATAATTCCGATGATTTAATCCGAGCGATAAAGGGCGCGAGGACGCAACGAGGAGAGAAGAGTAGGATCGTATGATGATCTCGCGGGAAATCTCCTCTGCATCGCAGCCCGGCGGATTTATATCTCGCGGAGAGCACCGTGATTTCCCTCAGTTTCCCTTCGACGATCGCTTTTTTTTGCATAAAACGCGACTAGACTACATTCGCGCGTACTTTTTCATGACCCTTCAGCATTTTTCTTCTCTTTTCACATCGCTTCGCGCAAGAGGAGATAATCCGTGCTCTCTTCATCTCGCGCGACCAAAGTTTTTCCTACTTGAATCTCAGCTGATTTACCATCCAAAGCGAGACTGATATTGAGTCGATATAAAAATCGATAAAGTTTCTTCGAGTTATCCACAGAGCCTCGGGATTGATTGTTTGATTTTTGAAAAATTAATCGTATCATCATCCCGTGCGGTCCATATTCTCGTCAGTCTGTTCGAGGACAATGTTCATCGTGAAGAAAATGACAATAACGATGTTAAAAAAAGAAAAAAAAATGAATGCTCCATTTGCATAACTGTCCTCACTTTCGAAGCGTTTGATAAGTGATCCTGATAGAGACAGGGGGCGCCCCTCTGTCTTGTAATCTCCGGCTTCCGCACTAGACTTTTCTTGGCTCTCGGCGTCTCTTTCTCTCCTGTTATTTAATTTTCTCATTTTTTCTTTTTTCACCTTTTTTTTTCTCGAGCGAGCGACCGGGAGATGAGAGAGAGAGAAGGCTCCTCGTTGCTCGCTCGACGTTCACATACGCGGATATGATGAATAACTCGGCTTGCGCCTCAGGTAGTAGTGCATTACGAGCTCCTGAGAGAGGGCATCCATTTTACTTTTACCTCTGCTGCACTCTTCTTATCGCGGCCTACCGAACGGTTAAACATACGCGCGGAGATCTTGGAGACTATCAACCCGACCTCTCGCATTTCTTCAACCCTCCGCGAGATGGAAATAGTTTTCGCAAATTCCTGTCGGAGAGTATGCAGGATTTCATTTTTTTTTTGTTAAAAGAACCATCGTTGCAACTTTGTGGCAATGCCTAAGAAAAAAGATAAAGAGAGGGAGATTGAAGAAAAATGATCCCAAAAGCCCTCATTGGGAACATGTACGAGTTTAATACCGATTTCTCGTTCGTTTCTCGCAAAGTGAAGTCAGCAGCGTATCTCGAGCTACATGGAAGCAGCATCGTACGCGCGCGTGTCTTTCGGTTGCATCTCGCGTTGCATAGCGTGCAACGGAAGGCAAGTTTTTCTCCTACCCTCTGCTGGGAAGCTGGAAAAAAGAAAAGGAAGAATTTTCTTATTCGCGCCTCGGCGAGAGGCTCTCCTATATATATGTGCATATGCGTTAAAGTTTGTTAGTCTCGAAAGCTTCCTCGCCTCGACGCGTCGATTAATCCATGGAACGAAGATTCACGAGTACCAGCGATTTATCGCGACAATTAATAGCGACCGAGGTTCGATGATAAACAAACAGGAAGTGGAACACGTATGCAACTATTGCGAGAGAGAAAAAGGCAGAAATAGAAGGAGAGAGCCGAGAGACAACACCCATGTCCCTCGTACGTATCTAGCTCGTCGTTGTTGTCTGTCTCGTACCTTAAAATAAATTACTCTGCTCTCGTTCCAATAACACGAGGGGGTTGCACGTAACTATATGTATATATCGTGTACACGTGGAAGCAGCTCGTTGCAAGGCACATGCTGGAAATATAGGTGGCCATCGACGCGAGTTCTCGCACGAGGACAATTTTTTCCTCCGATCGGAAAAGGGCTCGCGGCAATATCGGATGAAGAAAGAGGTTGAGAAAACCGAGGAGGAAAAAAAAGGCGAGGATCGTGTAAAATCGAAAGGGAATTTGTCGCACCGGAGACTCGCAATTAATTAGCTCGTCACTCTGCCGGATCGTACGTGTTTGTTTAATTCACCTCGATGGATAATCATCCATCAAAACCTTTCACATTTTTTGACTTTGGAACATCACTCGATTTCCAAAATTATAATCAACAGAAATGTTAATTAATTAATTCATTGAAAGATTATTTTATTATAAATCATTCGTCATGGGTAAAGAGAATAATTAAAAAAGCTTGATTATCGATTGTACTTTCTCTTTGAGTGGTTTTTGCACGATAGAGCGAGGGAGAAATAAGGCGGAAGAGCATACGTGAAGAGCTTGACGAAAAGAGACACGTTCGATCGTCGGTAGGAGAGAACAGACACTCGGGGAGTTCATCCCCGGACTCCAGGAGTTGCAAGGAGCACTTTTGTCTTCCCTTTTACTCATCCTTTATTTTCTCTCGTTTATATACGCTTATATACGTGTATGTCGTTGTGCAGCATCCATATATCTCTGCGGCCATATAGCAGCCTCTCGATGCACGTGTATTGCCCCTAGCTGATGCACAGACTCGTCTTTTCCCTCGTGTGTTACATATCCGCGTCATGCTCTCCACATATGGTTAAAAAATCTTTTTCCCTCACGCATGCCACGACAAAGATGCACGTATAACGCTAGTACGTGATCATTTGCTCCGACAAGTTTCGAGAGGAAAAAAACGAGAGAGAGAGGGAGATAAAGATGATTTTCTATCGTGAAATATCGGTAGAAACGACCGGAGAAGAAAAAAGATCAAAGTTCGTCGACTCGTCTGTATAAAAAACATTGAATTTTTGAAAAAAAAACATTGCCATAAATTTCCATCGGATATTATCATTTTTCTGCGCAACTTGATTTATAATAACGTACAAAAAGCGGTGATGAAAAAAGTGTCGCTTTTTTTTGTAATTTTATTTACTGCCTTTTTTAACTTGACGATCGCGCGATCGGTAAATCTCGAACACGTTTGTATAAATCTGTTTCACATTGTGATTTTATTGCCGGGAGTAGAGGGAATATTATCGGGATCATTTCGATCATCCGCGATGATTTATTTCGCTGGAAATGATTTATGCTGTTATTCGTTGAGTTATGCACTTGCATATTATTCTTGCTGATAAATTCGATAGGAAAAAAATGTTCTCGATCGCATCGTCCACCCACTGGGCGAATTTATCGAAAATCTGTTTATTATTCAGCGAAGTGTTGTTGAAAAGTGAAGCTTCAAGATAAAGAAGAAAAATTATCTCCAAGATGAGAGATGATTACCATGGATAATGATCGATCTCTTTCGTCTATTGATTCGAAGCCTAATTATTCATCAATCTTTCTATCGCGTCTAGGTCTCGCGTCCGATTGATTTATCGGAAAAACCGACAGCCGAAGAATAATTCCAAGGACGATTTCGTAATTCACATTTCAGTCGTTAATTTCATGTGATTTACAAAGATTCTTCATTTTATAAATTACCCAGTCTGGGCGATGCTTTTCCTTCTTCTCTTCTTCCTTTTTTTGCTTCTTCTTCTTCTTTTTTTTACATATGCTTTTATAAATGCACGAGTTTGTCGTGGCGCACTTTGCCTCTCGCGTTTATGGCGCGGTGAACGGCCCATAAGGTGCGAGAATCGTCCGTGGCGTGCGAGTGCCGTTTATCACGAGAGCACAAACGAGATTGTCACCTGTGCGAGTTTCCCTCTCGTGTCCTCTCATCCTCGCTCCTCACTCCTCTTTACCACCTATTTATCCCGGGACCCCCTTTTGCACGGGCAATCTTTCGTGCGTGGATTGCGTGCTCGCTCCTCCGCTCCATCGTGCGTCCCGAGGCGCGTTACTTTTCCATCCTTTTTATTTTTTGCCCACACACAAACCGCAATGATATACACAGTCTTGACTCTCCGGACTAGGAATTCTCGCACGTCTACGAGAATACACGAAAATACACGGCAAAACTGCCGCAGCTGTTGCGGTTGATCCTCTGAATCACAATTCCCTGTCATTTGTCACGATCGTTCGTGATTACATGCGGGGACGACGGAAAAACGCGAAAATTCCGTTGAAAATTAACGTTAAATCGTTTTAGCTCGAAAGTTTGCGCTTGGCGATGCTACGGGAATCCAAAAAACAAAAAAAATCCTCGATACGAACGCCGCGCGTTCTCAATAACCATGTGCAATTTTCGTGCCACACGCGGTACAGACCTGCCGCGTACAGAGCTCATTTTACAGCGACGCGTTTCGTCAATTATAGCTTTCACGACGAAACAGTGCTTCGTATTGTTTTACGAATCGTTGGTGAAAAAAAGAGTCAACGAGACACGCTTTGTTAGTTTTTCGACCGCAACTATATTTATTTTCAATATTTATGCTTGTTTAAAGAAAGAAGAAAACCGACTGGAGCGATGGATGGACCTAACTCTGTGAACCTCGTACAGCCCTCGTCAATTTCTTGTAAATTATATCATCGTGAAACCCTTCGATGTATCGCTCGCAAAAATTAATATCCTTTCCGTATTTGCCCTCCCATATACGCACATGAACGCGCACACAGCATCCGCGAGATGATCCTGGCAGCAGAGAGGGCTTAAAAGCCAGCCTCTAATAAATCAGGGGTATTATCGACCGGGTATAACATCTGGATTACTGAATCAAGCTCTCGTAAAGATTGCTCTCCTAAGCCCTCCGCCTCTCCCTCTCTCTCTCTCGCGAACTTTCATCTCAAGTCCATAGATCGAAAATGGCTCGTTATAAAATGATGAAATACACTACGGCTCTCGCGCGTGTGTGTGTGTGTGTGTGTGTGTGAAAGAATCGGACGGTATGCGATACGGCAAACGAGTAAAATAAAGGAGAAAGAGGGATGATGGCTCTTCGTTCGCTCGTAGAGAGCCCGTTAACGAACCAGAGCGCGTCGTATTGTCGCAAATTGTCCCCCTAATGCAATCCGCGAGGTAGAAAGCATAGCGGAGCGCGTCGGCTATTCCACACCGACGCGATAGATGTCCCGAGATAGGAGGGTCTATAACGTGTATAGAAATTGACGCTTCGAATACAAAAGAGCTCGACGGCGGACGAATCGTCGAGCGATGTTTCGGGAGTTGCGCCTTTTAGTTCGCTCAACGAGAGACACGGTTGTTTGTGCATTTTGCAAATATACAGAGGACATTGTGGAACAGCCGACGCGGTACTTGGCACTGCCGTACAAACGTGAGTAGTTGGATTTCCCAACTATTTAGCGTGCGCCATTGTCGTTAACCATGGCGGTGGTCAGTCCATGATGGCGGGGTCCTTCTCCCGCCTCGGGTTTTCTCTCTCTCTCTCTCTCTCCACCTGTTTTTTTCCCCCGTACCGTCGACGAGGATGACTTCCGGTTGCGACAGTCGGCGCGTATATACATCGCGTTCAATCCCCGTCAAAACTCGCGTCGCTTTTGCCGCACGAGACGAGACGGAAAAAAGAAAAGAGAGGCTCGAGATAAGATCGTCCGATGGTAGATATCCTCGATTCTCGCGCCGACTTTCGAACGGCGGTTTTGGTTGCCGTTTGCAAATAGCCGCGATCATTTGCACATGGCGAGTTTGCAAAAAACGGTGAAGAAAAAACCAAGATGGCGCCGATGTGGTTTCGTCATCGTACGCGGGATGACCGACGATCGGTTTTTCTCCATCGATCGATCGATCGATCGGCGATAATCGAAGGATCCAATTGCAACGAAACCGAGAAATATGTGTGTGCTCTGTATGCACGCTGTGTATACAAGTCATTTGTCGAAGAGACTCTTTTCTCTCGCTCTTTCGAGAAATCGCAGTGAGACCGGACGTCGATAATGGGGCCGTGGTGTGGAGAGAACTCCCCGTCCTCTCATCCGTCTATGGGACTTTTCAGGCTTGAAACAAACGCAGATTTTCACGTGCCCCTTGAACAAACGAGATTTTTCGTTATTCTTTCGAGCGAGAGAGCCTCGATTCTTCTTCATAGATTATTTGGCAAATTGGGGCGTGACATTGTCAACGAAAAGACTCATCTTCAGGAAAAATGGACGTCGAGGAGTGGCAAAATGACTCGTTCGAGGATAAATCAGTTAAACGTGGTGTTACTCGTCGCTCTGCGAGGATTAGACAAATTTCATTGAGATTTGATGAATTGACCTTGGGGATAACGACGGGAAACCTCGAGCAGCATTTTTAATATCTAAGGAAAAGAAACTTTCGGACGATTCAGACCGAAAGGGCCTATATATTCCCTTTTATAGCACCGCGCAATATACAGCGATAGTATCGTCATGTTGAAGAGCACCGACACTGCAACTGTGGCATGCAATAACCCATGATTGCGGTTTCACGATGACAGGTCGCGTAACGCCGCGTTGCAAATGATTTTCGGGAAGTTCTCTCGTCTCTCCCTCTCTCTTTTTCTTTCTCACTTTTTGCCCCAGGATGGTGAAAAACTCGACTCTAGCATCTCAAGGTCTCCACGAAGAGAGCTCATGAATATCGCAGCTTTTATCGCAATGTGCAGGCCGCAACATTGTCATCCACTCGATCATTGAAATGTTCTCCACGTCGTCATCTCCCTGACGGTCATAAAACGTCCAAAAACTATAATACCATCGTAAAAAACGCCGTAAAAGAATCGAGAGAAGCTCTCAACCATATTCGCCAAAAGTCCTTTCGAATAAATGTCAAAAGTCAACGCAATGCCGACAAGCAAATCGGTATGTTTTCCGATTCACTTCGATATCCGCAACGCGAAAGAACGGACAATGTATAAAGTGGTTTCTCGGAATTAAATTTTAAATGTACCGACAGCTATTTCTCATTCCTCAGCTTCTCCAAGTCCGGATCTCGCGGTGACAACGGTCCGCGCCGATTTTTATAGCTGCACACCCGACGTTACATTTGTCGCGCAAGCCACACCGCGGCCTCTCGTAAACGTAATTACAGGAGTTTCATTTCGTTCCCTCTCTCGTTTTTCTTTATCTTTTTCTTATTTTTATACATTTTCAACGTCCGGCCAAGAAGCAACCGCTGGATCCTTGGACGTGTCGTAACGCGAACTTTAGTTTGCCGTTTCTCCTACCGTTTCTCTTTTACCGATCTGCCCTACCTTCGTATATACACATTTACCTTTTACGATCTTGGCCTCTCTCTGTCAAGGTATGTGAGGTTTATTGGGGAACTGGACAAACTGCCGGTATGTCGTACTTGTCCCAAGGTTTATAAATGGCGGGGCCGGAAGGTGATGGGGTGAAGGGAACTTGTATTCTCCTAGAGGAAAGGCGAGAAGCGAATCTTTACCGTGAACGAACCTTCATCCTGATGCCATACGCGTGTATATACATATATTTATAAATAGCCACATTGCTTTAGGGAACACGTGGAAAACACGGTAAACCTGTAACTTGTTTATAAGAGGGCGTGAGCTGTTTGTTACTTGAATTTACGAGATACTCTCTTCTCACAGGAGTGATAAAACGCACTCGCCGTGTGCCTCATCTCAAATAACCTCGTTAATGGATCGAGATGAAGGTATATAAATGCTTCTCTCTCTCTGTCTCTCTGAACCAGCAACGCACTAGACTTATTTTCTCTCCCGATCTCGTAAAAAGCGATTTTCCTCGAAGCATATATCCCACGAGGCATTATTTTTCCTCATTCGATTAAAAGTGCGTTATAATTATAGGCAAGATGAACAACAAAAAAAAAGCCATGAAATTGCAATGACCGACTGTGTACCGTAAACGCTGAGAGAGTATACGAGCTCGTCTGTTCAACTCGATTTTAAGATCCATCCCAGCACTTTTCATCGATCCTCACGGTTAACCCGATTACTCCGGAGATCGCCTCGCCTAGATTTATCCCAGATTCAAATCGCTTCGATGAAAATCTTCAAGTAGGAGCGCGTACGTCGAAAAAATGAAAAACGAACGAAATATCGGGTTTTATCGGTATCGAAATGGAGTATCTCGTACGCAAAATGATATATAATTCTGCGAAGCTACCAGATGGTAGAGGAAGATGCGAGCGAGGTGGAGCGAGGAGGATCGAGGGTTACGGTACGTCAGCCTTGGAAATATTGATGTAACAAACGTTTCATCATCATTTTCCGAGAGAAATAACGAGAGAGAAAAGGAGGGAAACGTAAATAATCGATATTAGATATCGTATATACACTCGCTCTCGCGCAGCCTCCTCACGTTTCTATCGAAAATTCATATCAGCTCAAAGAGTTTTATTCCACCTTTTACATCGTATAAAGTTCGTTTCGAGATCGTTCGCGGTGCTTTATAAGTGTATACAATGCCCACGTATCGTTGTAAGATACTTATCTATCTTCCTCCCCTCATCGCGAGGCAAGTTCAACCCTTTGCGTCGGCTTTCGCGGTCTCCGAGCAGCGCTCCTTTATTGAGAAGAATCCTCGTGACACTGCGAGAGAATGAGAAAGATTCGCGAGAGGCAAGATAAAAGATGGACCGTTTTGCGAGATTGAGAAGGGCGTAAATCGATGGGATTCGGTGGTTGAAGATCCTACTCCACCAGCCTCTCTGCCTGCCAGCGGTTTGCATAAAAGATGGAAGAATCTCGTGTGTACGGGCTATCTTTACGCGGGGGTAATCATTTTACAACCTCCCGTATAATCTCCCTTCGAACGCTGCTATATAATAACGATAAACAAGCGTTATATCGCTTATATCGTACTCGTATTACAATACAGTAAATAAGTCGGGGTACATACACATATAGAGATGTATACACCAAAACGAGTCAAAGTACAATGTTAAATATGTTTTTATATACATAAATACATGTGTATATGCTCGTTTTATACGGCGCGTTATACGCGTATCTCCGTACGCAGATATATGCTCATGGGAATATCATTGATATTTTATTGACGCGGTGCTTTACTCTCTCTCCCTCTATCCGGCGGAAAATTCTGCAGAGTAAATACGCGCGCTTACCAATATCAGAGAAAAGAGAGGCGGTGCGAAATCGCGGATAATGGACCAGACGCGCGGCGAGATGAAATGTTCCTTCGCGCGCACGTATACAGAAATATGACTCTTCTCGTATCGTGTACCACGCGAGAGGATCGAGAGTAGATCCGCTCGAAGGAAGATGCTGCGACACGGAACGCTCGACCGCCACGCGACGGAAGGATAGCGGCAAGTTTCGATCTTCGGTTCGACGTTCTTTTTTTCCAGATTTCACATACTTTTGCTTTTCGACAAAAATAATCGATCGTGGAGCATCCAAATGGCCGTCGAGCGTCAAAGACTTTTTCTCGGGCGATCGTAACCGCGCGGATCGCGTTTGAAAAATTGCTCGAATCGATCGGTGCTCAAAGCGAGAGACGAATCTGCCGCGCAATGATAGTTGGTGGAAGGATCATGATCTCACGGTCAAACGAAATCTTTCGCCTCAATTTAATCGCTCTAAACGTTGCGAGAACGGTATTGGAGTGCACCAGAAAAGAATAAATATGTCTCGAGGCCCCCCTGGCCTTCGCGTTATTTCTCTTGTACCGTACGGTACGCGCGAGACCGACGCCGCTGCGATCTCTCTCTCTCTTTCATCATTGATCGTTCATGGCCTCGAGACTTCTCTCCGGTAATATCGGTTATTGGTTATTGCTCGAGAAACGAATTATTGGAGGCTTTGCCTCGTTGTCCAATGAAGAAACGCCGTTTTCTCATATTTCTCATTCGATGAGAAACTCTCATCTCCGACGTTACCTCCGCGCTCTCATGCCATTACGTTTAGGACAGCGAGCACTTCCGCCGTGCTTGTGTATGCGGAAACTCTTTTCCCGGTGCATCCTCGCGTTCCCGTTGTCCCGTGATCTCGCGTTACGGATAATTTGTCGCGAGGCGTTCGTGGACCAGCGAGATGCGATTAATTCCAGGGAGAATAAGGAAAGGATTCTTTCGACGACGATGAAACTTGGCCCTCCGGCAAAAGGCAAGTTCGAACGAAAACGACGAATGGAACTCTAGATTTTTCGTTATTTTTTCCAAGAAAACATTGAACATCGATAGCTCGATTTAATTCGATCGAGGTGTCTGATCGATTGATCGAATTAAACCGGAGAAAAAAATCGGCAAAGGTGGCGTGAGAACACACGGACAGTTCGATTCATCGGGCCAGCAGGATCGTCGGATCCGTTTGCTGGATTTGTTTTATATTTAGTTTACATCGGAGAGTCCGAGAGTCTCTGCGGTTTCGCTTTGTACCTCGGGCGGCTCCCAAGCCTCGCCATTTTGCCTCGTTTTCCTTCAAACGATGAAACGGTATAAGTTTGAGGAGAAAAAAGCGACGACGTACAGCGGAGACGATAAAAAAGTGAGACAATCTCCAGCGATGTTCAAGGATTTCCTCGAAACCGCAATCGTCGCGAGAGATGAAATGAAGAAAAAAAAAAAAGACAAACGATCGAACGTACAATATCGAAGAAATCGCGCGGTCTCGAAATTCCTCTACGTTCGAGACACATCGATTTAGACATTAACATCCGATCGGAATTGTCCGACAAAGCATTTTATTACGATCCATAAATTTTATGAATCCTTTTGTTTGTGCTATACACATCCGCGATGTACGTATATATGTATGTAATTGCACTCACACTTGGAGCTCGGACAGCTCGAATATTCCAACGATCATTCAGGCAGAAATCGGCGAAACGAATCTCTGCGTATAAATCCACTTATCTGTGGCTTTTCTGCACCGTGTACTTTGCTATCATTACTATTATATCTTTACGCGACTGTCTGCTCATTGCTCTTTAAATCAATTCCGCGACTAAAGTCAATAGAAAAGTACCACCTTCGGTCTCTCCCGTCTCTTTCCCTCGTTTTCTCCGCTCGTGGACGATAAATTGTTCAACATTTAGCGTAACGACGCTGAGAAATGATATTGTATACGCGACGGAGAGGAGAGATCATTTTGAAGCTCGTTCGCGGTTCGTAAACTCGGTGGCTGTGGACATTGTACTAATGCGCCGAGTGCCTAATCGACGTTTAGCGTCTGAACGCTCGCAGGAGCGATTTTTCCGCGAGTTTGCGAGTCAGAGTGCGTATTGGCATAAAATGGTCCATTTAGAGCGTGAAAAAGAGGGCTGGAGGCGCAACTCGCGTGTTTAGAGCCTGGAAACAGTGAAACCCGGTCCATCGAAGGGTTTGGATCTTTGAATCGACGTTATCTCATCGCGAAGAGATCGATTTTCCACCTCGCTTTGCTAGGAATCTTCCACCCCGATCGAACGATCCCGCATATGGTCCAGAGAATAAACATCGATAAAAGAGATGTTAAAATTCCAATCTCACGACGCGAGATCCTCGGCGATCTTGTTTTTGCGTACACGCAAGTGGAAAACTGAAATATCGAGAATGGAGGCTGAATCGCGGAACGTTAAATTCCGTGCGGCTCGAGCCGCATCAAGGGTTAAATGGCGATTTGAGCAACGGTTCCCAAGAAGGGTGTATTAACGAGAGCCTAATCGGTCGAGTCATAACTAAATATCGTGATGAGATCATGCAGATGTACACACTTTTCCGCTCCTGAGGAAAGAAAAACATAGTCCCGCAGTTAAAATAAAAAGCAATAACTCGTTGGAGCACCGACGACAGGTGGGCAATGAAATAATTAACATCGAGACGCGCGCTCGAGAAATCATGCTCTCCGTTATGCTCGTCCATAAGTCCGTAAGCATCCTATTTCCGTTTGCAAAAGGTTTTACAATCTTTTACGAAGGTCGATATAAGCGATGACCCCCAAGGGGGGGATCTCTATCGCGAGTAAATGAGCATCTCCGCGGAGTTATTTCGCCACTTTTTATCGCTCCACGACGCTTTTTCGCATCTCAACGTAGCCGGCACAACTGCATATATTCGCGGTGTATATACATATACCTACACACACGTGTATATATCTTTTGCGTTTATACATCATTTATACGTCGGGATATCGCGTTACTCGCAATTTTCCGGGAGTACTCGTCGGTGGCCTATGTGGCCACTTAAATACATGCATGTACATGCTTGTATGTGCATATGTACACTCATTGGCGTGGAGAACAAGTGTGCTCCTGTGGGTAGACATCGGGCGGGGTCTCACCGGGGACGCACCTAGGTAGCATTAGTGATGGCGACTCTCGAGCATCTCGTCATGATGCTCTTATTGGCGAGACGTTAATGCAGAGACGAGGATATAATCCATGTAGCGGAATGCCGAGGATTCTGCGGAATAAGCCAGGGCACACGGGGATACAGTTGATGCGGACGCGTTTTATATAGCCGCCAGGCGCCTTATTTTCCTCGCATGACCATAGAGAAAGAATGAGAAAGAGGAGATAATGCATCCAGCATCACATAACACGGGAGAGAAGCTGGAGAGAGAGGATGAGGCGCTCGCGTGTGCGTGTGATCCCAATGCCGCTGGAGGCCAGGCCAGCAGATGTTGATGCGCCTTGCTTGATCAGGCGCTTCTTCCATTCGTGTGTGTTGCATCCTTACGTACAGTCGTACACTCGTGAGCACTCCACCAGGAAAGATTTGCTCTCTTCCTCCTTCCCTCTCTGATGCATGCGTGTATATCATACATACATACACGTACATGTATATGTTATGTTCTTGGTCGCGTGAAGAAGTAAACGAGGTGAGGGAACTGTGGGCGTCCTTGCCCCGGGGGATAAGGGAGCGGAGAGCCTCGCGGGGTGTATTACGAGACTGACCTCTTCAACAAGACCGGCCCGCAACGATGATGCACTACAGCCAACATCGACTTAACGATATTCCCTCCAGCGTGTACTGTACTTTGACGTCGTCCGCGTACCTATGTACATGCGTGTACAGTCGGATCCCGGAAATTACGGGAACCAAGAGTTCCTCGATCTCTCCGATACACACTCTCTCCCTTCCACTGATTTATGGCTGACGTTCTTGTTGTACTCAATTGGGTCCAGTCTCGGCCGCAGCCTCTTTTCGTTTCGTTATCTCGTCCGCAACACGAACCACCCCTTTTTTCCCTTGTATCCATTAAAATGCCACACACGGAAGTGTCCTATGGAAGGAATTATGTCCGCGAGAGGAATAGGAAAAGAGATTTTTTTTCGATTCGATTCGATTTTTTTTAAATTTATTCTCCCAAAGATTTATCAATCAACGTCCCGGGGAAGGATGGATTTTCGTCATCTTTGATCTCTGGTGACTCATCGGAGGAGAAAAGTTTCCTTCGGACGAGGCGAGTCCTCGACTTTGGGAAATCTCGTTGGATAAGTTTGCAGATTCCACTGGATGCTGCGGGAACGAATGCCAATGATTATCTCGTTCCACATTGCACACGTCATAATTTGCTTCACAGTTATCGCCCTGAGGTTCGGCAACCTCCGAATGCTTCAATCTCTCCTTTTGATGACAGACGTTTCAACGCTGGACCATCATGCGGGCAATCATTTATCCTCTCACTTCCCACACCCACTTATTGACGAATCCTTTGAGATAAGATGGATATTTCGCTGCTCCATGCAAATTGCGACCAACCGCCACCGAGATATCGTTTCGCGAAAGGAAGGTCAATGACTCTCGAATTCTCAGCATCCCTCGCTCAAGTCGAGGCAGCAGGTGTTTGCAGCTGGGACTCGAAGGGATCCTTTTTGGGAGGCGTCGATCCTCCTTGCGGAGGATCATCGTCCACCGGTTAGGCCTGGTCAGGGTTGCTACCTGAAGGGGTTCCACGCAATTTCGTCCTTCCTCGCTGGCAAACTGTATAGCTCCAATATTACATATATATTTATCTATATATATATATGTATATCGATCCTCCTTTCTCATTCTTCTTCGTTTGCGGCTCTGATGTTCGAGCCCGAGCGAGTTAACGGCCTCTCCGAGACACGATCTCTGTTTCGAAGCGGAGGGAGCGCAAAAGCCGCTCGCAGCTGGAATCGTCCGGTGGCTGGACAAACGAGGAAGGAAAAATAGCCCGAGTTTGAGAAGGAAAGACAGAGAGAGAGTGAGAGAGGGGGGGGAGAGAGAGAAATGATAAGACACGCGATGGTGAAAGCGGATAATTGCATAATCAAATTCAATTAGCACGCACGAAGGTCCGATCCCGGTTGATCTCGAAACGTTGGTACATATGAGCTACCGCGTGTACGTATATTCCGCAACATGGCCGTAACGTTATATATCGTTATTCAACATGTTAAACAGTTGGCAAGCAAAGTACCATAGCCCACATGGTTTTGCTCGTTGAATCGACGGAATTACGACTTTTTGCTTGTTAACGATCGGTATCTACATACATACGAGACTCTCGGTCACATACGTGTGTGTATAAAAGTCGGCATACGCGAGACGTGGGCAGGATAAATTATATTAAATCGTAATACACACAGCGTCTACGAGACTCTATGGTACAGACGTTGATCCAGTTTCCTCCGGTCCTAATGAGATCCAACGTTCCAGAGGATTATTAAAATCACGAATACGCCATTTTACCATTCCACGGACGATTATCGTGAATCCACGTACATGTGTAATTAGATTTCACGAGGGAAGCATTAAAAACGATAACTCTCATTCGGATATACACGTAGAGGAGATCTCTTGTGTTTACTCACTTCAGCCTCCAGCGTGAGGAGTTTCGCGTTTATAATATCCCATGTTGTATGTCGACTCGTAAGAGTTATTGCGTTTGTATATTAAGCACAGCGGAATATATAATTAAAGCGATCATTGAAATCGAGTTCATCGTTCTCATCTCGTCGTTTATCGTCTTTATAAAGATCGGGGCATCATCCGCAAACGAAACTACCATTTTCAATTATTTCCAACGTAATTATTACGAATTATACGAATAAATACAGCGATATATTCATTATATCAAACGCAACTTCCCCCCTGCCCCTACCCCGCCTCAAGAATCATTGTTCTCGTTTCTAATTTCATTGCAATTACGAGTGATTGTTTCCCCGATCACCGTCGATTATTTTTCATTCTCATAAAGATGCTAAGCTGTTGTAAAAACATTTTCCGTGGCGTTCAATTTTAAATGTTCATTAATATACTAATTAGAAAAGAAAAACACGAGTGCCTCGTAATTATTTGCACAGCGGATTTTATTCTTTCATCCCCAATTGGCTTCTCTCTCATTATCATATTTTCTGGCTCGAAATTGCTTGAAAAATAGGCATATGGTCGTTTTTTTTTCAGTCACAAGCGTCGAAGGGCGAGCGGTCTTGTAGAAATTTGAGGGGAAGTTAAACGCGAGAGATACGAGACGTTATTCAATCCTCTCGTTCATTCGCGTGTCAACCATGGCAGTTTCTCGGCATATTCGCTGGTTCTACCCATTTTTACGGCTTCGAGATTCCCGTAAATCTCGCTCGGACAGTGTTACGATGACTCGTTACGATTTTATTATATCGTGGAAATTTAATGCACCCGATTCTCCGATAGACTCCATTCCCGCTCTTCCTCGTTTTCTCTCCTCGAGCCTCGCTCGTACTTGCTACACATTTGCACGGATAGGTAATTTTATACATAGGTGTGCGTAAATATATACATATATATGCATGATAAATACGCGAGGAGATGAGAAGAAGCCTCTCTTTCCGGGCTGGCCTCCGGAGAGCAGACTCCCGTCGAGATAGGCTCCTGCAGCTCGCCGGTACCACGCCGCACCTAAGACAAGGCGGATGTGGCTCCTCTATCCGTTCCCGTTCGAGAATCCAGTTGTGGTCTGGTTTATTTCGTCTCTGCTCTTCCTCTCGCTCCTCTCGATCGAGTCTAGACTCATCTCGGAGAGAGACGCGACTCTATTTTTCCAAAATTTATACAGCATCTCTTCGCGAACGACGATTAATCCGAGAGATCTTCATTGGGATGCTGGGGACTCGAAAACATTATCCCGTGTAGAACGCGGATGGGAAACGCTTTCGTCCACTCGAAATCGACGTCTGCCGGCGGATTCAGTCGACTCGGAAGCGAACAATCGATAATGATGTTGAGAATAATTGGGGATGTCTGGAATGTAGGCTGATGTATTCTCGTGCGCGTTCTCTCGTCGTCGTGGAGAGACGAAAGAGTCGTCCAAAGCGCAAAAAGCGAGTGCAAAATGCATCTTGCGTATGTAAATTAGTTGGCTGGGGTACCATGGGACCGCCTCGTTTGTGTTATTAGTGGCGTTTCGCGAGGTTGAAAAATAAGGAGGAAAAATAAACGTCCGACTGACAGAAATGAAATCGCGTGTTCCGCTTGCGGGACGTCGCGCTTTCGGTGGGGCAGAAATTGCATTCGGATCCCGCGAGACTCTCCGGGGTACCGTACGAGTTGACATTCCTACACATGTACGTTCATGCGAGTGCATTACACGTGCAAAGTTTTGCAGTTGTGTTCGCGAGAGGCAGAGCAAAGAGAACTCGCGTATTCTCGTTGTGGCACAGAGACACAGTGCCCTGACTACTCCGGTGAACACACCGGCTTAACGAGCTGTCTGTTCCGTCGTTGTCGTCGTCGCGTAACTCGCCACTCTCACTTCGATAAAACGCAAAACCGTCCACGCAAACGCGAGAATCCGCCTTTCATGCGCATACGAATTTACAAAAATATTTCCATGCACCAAAAAATTACAATTCAGCGAATAAAATTTCGAAGAAAAGATCTTCCTGCTTCACAGCTTCCGACCGCGAGCAAAGTTCACTCGAATGTATCTTTCGTTATACACGTTCGGAGAGCTTCGAACGTTTTCTCGTAGCACTGCTGTAAAAATTCGAAAAGAAACTAATCAATAATTAAAAATTAATCAATTAATCAATAGTAATAACGATATCTAGTGTAAAATTGATGGACCTTTTTTTTTTAATTTCCTCGAATATTTTGAAAACGCTGTCGGTATCGTCAAGCTCGTCGTCGAAACCGTTTTTCGAAACCAGGGGAGACGAAGGAGCTCTCCAGTCGAGACTCGATCGTTCGATCATTCCGATCCGGGCAAATCCTCGTGTACAAAGATCCTGCGTTACATATATATACGTATATCTTAAAGCCCCCTATAGCTGTTGAATAAACGCGTAGAACGCGCGTTGCGAAAATTTATATCGAAGGAGAGATTGGGAATGTACGTTGACGCGAATTATTACCCAGCGAGATTAAGAGCTCTCCGCTTCGCGCGAGCTGTACATACACTCGCGGTATTTGACGACGATGTGCGCCGCGACTAAAGCGCGAATACATTATTTATCTCGATCGAAGGCCTCCTCTCGCGCCTATTCGCGGAGGCGTTTTGCGAGAAAATTGCGCATAAATGATTTACGCTTCAAATACTCCGTGTATAAAGTATACCGAAGGATTTCAGGATCTTCGAGATCCAAAGATCCTAAAATCGGCGCGCCTCGTTCGGCACTCGCGGTCCATTTTTTTTTTCGTCAAATTTTCCTCTCCACGTTTTTTTGCGAAACTATCGATTGGATTATGGCGTCGCATATCCCTCGATGTCCCCGCGATCGCCGGATAAGTATGTCGCATCGTTTCGCACCGCGAATTTATCAATCTCGGCTCTCTTATTAATGACGTTTGCACATACTCGGATGCTGGAATTATCGAGCTTGTCCTTAACACAGGTGCAAACTGCGAGTACATTCGCGTCGTCGAAGAACGTGTCCGCTTTTTTTTTTCTTCTCTTCGACATCGACACGAACGTCAAGATAAAGTTAACGGAGGACTCGGCGATTCTAGCATGCTAATCAGGGCGAGGTTCACACGCTCCCGCGTGAACATGCCTCGTCCACTTGAGAAATGATCGGAAAATATGTTGCGCGTTGAATATCATTAATTTTTCATTCAGCTTTTTTATTATCGGCAAATTGGAGAACGTCGGCGCGATTATCTCCGAGGAAACGAGGGTGAATGCGCGCAGAAGCCGATGTTGGCTGAGACGGAAGTGTCGCAGGCTCGCACGACGCCGTAAAAGATGGGGATGATACAGGGGATGAAACCTTGCCATTTTCGAACAACTGCATTATCCAAAACGAGCATTTTTTTCTGAAAAATAGAAACCGACCTGAAAATACGAAGCTTTGCGGTTCGGAGTCGAATTCTGGATGAAATTTTGAAAATTAACCTTGAAGAGGTCATAGGACTTTCTGCTCAGGGTTGAAAAAACCTTGGCGGCGCTTCGAGCGTCACAGCACGCGTATGTACCCCCGGCAAACATACCCCCGATTCACCCTACGTCCCCGTACGTTCAGCGGAACAAAACTGTGGAATTAGCACGTCAGCGAAGAAATATATCGTTGCGCACATACCGATTTATCGTCAGATCTGAGTGTACTTGGCGGCAAATTGGCGGAATAAATAGGAACGTGACGAGAATTTAACGCGTCTACGGCTCACACTGGCATTTTGTCTGTACTTTATATCGGTAATAACCCACATATATATTTACATAAGTTCGATACATATATACCAGCTTATTTCTCTACGAGACAATCTCGGACTGTGCGCGGAATGGTCTTTCGCGCGTTTTACAATCGTTTCGCGAGCGAGCGTCGAGATGAAAAAGAAAAAATCCATCTACCCGCAAATGTCTCGAACGTGTGTATATAAAGATCTCGTTCTCGCGATCGAAACGAAGCAATATACGGAAAATATATACTTCTCGGGGACTGCGCGAAATAATCGATGGTTTGATCGCTATCACTCGGCTACTTATCGAACCCAATTTTCTCGCCGATGCTTAATGTGACTTTTTTTTTCAGACAATCGTAGTTATTTGGTGCTTTTTTTCCAATTTTTTTTCTCCTTCAATATCAACGTGCAAAAGTAACGCCAACGATTAAGCGCGAGTTTCGTTGTATCTGGTAGCGACGGGACAAATTAAAGAAAAAAAAATTGCATAGCACTGTTAATCCCGCAAGTGTATATCTACTTTTTCGTCCGATGGTAAATATTCGCGAATAACCAATCGTAGAACGATAATCTTTGGGGAGAATTAATTGCGCGCGACTGTTGTAATTAAATTTGTCGAAAAAAAAATTCGTTTCCCGTCTGAACGTACGCGATACAAAACAAACATGACGGTAATTCCCGCGGTAAAATGAAAGCAAATCACTCTCCATTGCGATAATTATTTTCGTCAAAAATTCGCGTTTTTAGTCGTCGCCGGGTGTACACAATAATTGAATCATCATTATGTTTCTTTGCCCCCGCGTAATATTTTTCTCTCGAGCAGCTCGTGTGTGTGCGCGAGATAATACAGTTGCGCTCGTAATAAATTTACTGCCGGGTTGTAAAAAAAAGAGATACACGTAAGTTAGGAAAATGTTTCATTATTTTAATGCCCCTCGACCGTTGTTTCTCCACAAAATTTCCCACATTTTATATCCGCGCAATCACCTCTCGTCGTTTACTTTTGACGATTTTTACAGCGACGTCTTTAAATCATTTATTTATTTACTTTTCTCTTATTCGTCTTTATCGATAAGAAGATTATATTCCCGAGTTCCCGTGCATAGATACAGCGCCCATATCCCGTATTTTCCACTTTTAGCCCCAAGCTTTTCTCTTATCTCGTGAAAATGACCCGAGGACAAGATTTTCTCAGAAGCAAAGGAGCTTAGCTCGCTCCTGCAAAATGTAATGGTTGCTCTCTGCCGGCTGTTCCACAGTACTGTTGTGGCAAACTGTATTAACTTTTATACATGTAAATATATATATATATATATATATATGTATATGTATATAGAAGGGAGTAAGGAGGGGTGTATTACACGAGACAGAATCACTGTCGGTCGGCAGAAGGCTCGAGAGGTCCGCGAGCCATAGTCCGCAATTTCCGTAAATACACACTGAAAACGCGAACCGCGATCTTTCCTCCCCGAGCTGAAGGATCGTGTACTTCTCTCGTCCGCGTAGACCATATTATCGTAAAAACGTCGAGGCGTTTCCAGCTCCTACGAGCGCGGAGTCTTACGTCCTTTTGGCTCTTCGGGCCATCGATTTAGATAGGGAAACGGAGGAAAGAATAAAAAGAAGAAACGAGATGGAGAAAGAGGGAAAAAAGAGAGGAGAAAAGGGGACTTTAATAGTCTCACCTCTGGGCGCAATATAGCGGCGCGGAGAAATCAAAAACGAGCAACGACCGAGCTCTCCCGAGTCCATCGTCAAACTTGTATATCTTTCAGTATCGCGAGGATCGTTGTTTCAGTATCGGCACAATTTGCGATGTATATTGCCTCGTGCCTTTACTCCGAGGTATATAAAACGGGACAAAGTGTCCCGGAGCTATATATTTGTGAAGCTTTTTGCAAAAGAGCCGCCGCCGCCGCCGCTCGCGCTTATATATCCTTCCTTCCGTGTATATATATACATGCATGTAAAATGGAAAAATCCCTCGGTCACCCATAAAATCGATTCACCACCGAGCATGATTGCCTCTGCACCGATTTCTGAAAATCATTCGGCGTTGTCCATACACCCAACGAGGCCCCTGCATGTTCCTCGAATCGAGTCGCTTCATGTTTTTTTTTCTCATTTTTTCGCACCCATCTTCCGCGACGATTTCCTTCGAGCTCAAGTAGAACCAGTCGTTAATGAACGGTCCCGAAGAAAATCGACGAAATTCGACCAACGACGATTAAAAAATGTTGATTTTTCGGTTTAACCTACTTTTTGAATGAAAAAAAGAAAAAATCGTTCGTGAAATTACAAACACGCGTCTATTGATCTTTAATTTCATCGACGATCAACATTCACTCGTTAATCTTGTAGAATCCATCATTTCATGTCCGTGATTAATTATGAAATTTTATCGGAATTTCAAGTCACCGGATACTTTGTCGCTTTGACGAAGGAACGCGGGCCCATCAGCCATATTTCCGAGGAGCTTGCGAGCGAAATCGAGAGCGTCGTAAAACGGAGAATAAAAGTTCGCCAGCGCGGCAAAAGTAAGAGCAGCATCCGCGCGGAGTCGCGTTCCAACGTTGGACCTCCCTTCGTTTTTTTGATGTAAAGCGTGTGTTGTTCGAGCGTTAAAGCTTATAGTCGCGGCACCTCGTTAGTCGGGGCACCTCTTTTTCCCCGGTTGTACGCCGTGTACTTACAGAAGCGCTGGTTAAAATACGTTCTGCCTGGTTGGAAATCCACCGGAGAGCACAGAGAGAGGAGTATATACACTCGAAAGAGAGCCCCGCTGTTATAACATCGCCGCGCAACTCGCGGTCACGCTGCTCCTGGTGTATTCACCTGTGCAGTCAATCTGTCTCCGCTGTAACACGTACATACACATTTTCAGCTGCCGGGAAGTCGATAAACAGTACCCCGAAAGAATTCGATAAATTTTAATGAAATTTTATAAATTTTTCGAAAAAGCACGGAGCTTTTGCAATCGCACAAAGATAGGCCCGTGACTCATCTCAAAATCTGCAATTCCATCTCTCCTGGGGAAATTTCTCAACCCCCGACAGTCGGCTTTGACGTACCGAGTTGAAATTCACACGAGATTAATTTTTCAAAACGATGATTCGTTAAGAGTTCTAATGAGATTATAAGAGAGGCTAACGAGACGACGAAATATCCCGAGATTGATGAAACGTCGTGACACCGTAGGATTATTTTATACAGGCCGGTGAAAAATATCACGCGGGAAATTAACGATACACACAGGAGCGAGCCGTGGGATCGTCCTTGTCTTTACTCCCGCGGCCCCTATTGTTCGCGTTGAAGAATCCTCGCGATGTAATGCATTACACGATCTTCATTTTCACATGTTCCCTCGTGTATATCACATGCTCGTGTGTATTATACGAAGCATCGAAAGTGTTTTACTCCGCCAGACCGTCGAGATTCATCTGCGAAAGATTCAGGAATTATCATGTACCCTCTTTCGACGCGATGCCCTCGCTGACCCAGAGAACGAGACTAAAATCCGCCATTATTCGTCACGGGGAACGAAAACGTTATTAAATCGGATATAAATGTGGAAAACATTGCCATATTCGAGTAGAACGATTTAAACGAACATTGATTGAGTATCGAATTTTGTTAATCGAATTATTCGATGCATTTAAATTCAATATCAATCGAGTATTCGTTAATCGGTCGAATCCCAATTTAACATCCATCGCCGCGCCATCTGAACGTTCGAACGAAACATTTTCGAGACTCTATTTTTTCGCTCAGCTTCGAGATAGAACGATTAAATTTTTCAGCAGGCAGATAAACGAACGTAACACGCAGAACGAAACTTTCTCTCGACGATCGGGCGACGGAGAGCCTTTGCAAAAATTTATTCACGGGTATTCTGGTTTCGTTAGTTTCTCGCGAATCTCGTGTCGTTCAAGGGGAAACTCAAGTGCGGTTTCGGTTCGATAGATCGATCGTTGAATCATTGTGGAGAAAAAAAACAGGAGAGCGAGAGAGAGAGAGAAAAAACCGAGACGATTGAAACGCTGAAAAGGGAAATCCTGGGCGATTATCGTTTTTCCTGTAAATCGCGATCTCCCTCCTCATCTCAGTTTCACTCGCGACTGTCGCTTTCGTTGGCTTTACAATTTATTTTTTTGTCACTCGATGACAAGATTATTAGCGCGCCGTTGCTGGCCGATCGATTGTCAGCCGATCGCTCCTTTTTTTCGCACGAACGTTCCTTCTGCAAAGTTTCGATTCTCGAATATTTTCCTGCGAAATGCGTCCATCATCGATCAAACTCTCATACTCTCTCGGTAAAACATCGTCTCTGACGTTGTTGAATAATGAAAAAAAAAAAATTTGTAACGCGAGAGGGACGTGGACGAAAAATAAGATAACGAGAAGAACAAACGTACGTCTTACTGGAAAACAATTATAAAAAAAAACAGACGGACAGATGACTCGAAGAATAGCAAAGTGAGAAAGGATTATCTCGGTTCCAATCGATTTCGCAAGTATTCCCAAGGCGAAGCTGCCTCTACAGAGATGAAAATACGAGCGCAACTGGCGCTGTTTCGCCGCACGTGTACTGTAAAAAAACCCACACCCACACAGATTAAAAAAAAGAACACGCAGACGTTTCGTAATTGTGATATTATTCTTTGTAAAATACACGAAGAATCCTCGGGTTTGTACAATCGAGGATAAAACTAGAAATGTCAGAGCGTTTGTTCTTCTCGGCTATGAAAATTTATCAGATTTTTCCTTTGTTTTACTTCGTCGAATTTCATGCAGCATGACATTTTTATTAATAATGCAGAATAAATTCATTTTTTCCAAGCTCGAAGAGAATAAAGCGAATCTTTTTTTAAAAATGCTCTCGTTGCCGGGGCGTCGATGATGGGAACCCGCGCGGTTCCCCTTTTGCATTGATTTTCAAGAGCGCCAAATTACCGGAAGTGAGAGGTCGAGGATCAGGAGGATCCCGCGTTGTGTCTGCTCCGTTTTTGACGCCGCTGCTGCTTCTCCCGTACGCATACGTATCTCCTCGGTAACTTTTACTCCAAAAATTCTCCGGCACCTGTTACCTTCGGGATCTCTTTTTCTCTCCGCGTCTCTCACAAATACCGCGCGTTTCCGCTAGCTCGAATAAGCCTGAGAATCGAGCGAGACTCCGTTTCGAAAATTTCCCCGGAATATTTTTTTTCAAGCCCCCCCCACGTGATCCGACCGTCGTCCTCGAAACTTTGCAAATCAGGCGTGTTTTCGTTTCGAATTTTTCATTTAAAAAATATATATTTTCGCAATTGCGTATATACGTGTATACTTGAGAATCAGAGCTTCTAAACATCGTAATAAGCATGCGAAATACGCGAAGAGAGTGGCGTAGCAGGTCGATCTTCAGACCGGAATTAATGCGGAGGCAAATGGCAGGTCGACCCGGTGATTGCGAGGGCGTCGGGAGTCGTGCGCGGGAAGCCGACGAAGAGGTCAGACGAGGTTGCACCGCCTCGTGCAGTCTGCTGCACATATTTATGTGTGTACATACACGCAAACGGAAAACTGCGATACATATATGCATATACATAAATGTACATGCAAATGTACACACGAAGGAAGATAAAGTTGGAGCACGTTTATAACGCCGTCCTTTCTTTTCATCTTTCTCTTCCGTTCTATTTTTCCCGTCTTTACGTACATGTACACACACTCCTCTATGCAAATATATATGCATTTATATACATGGTATATATGTAATAAGCTCGAGAGTGAAGTATCGCTGCGCACACGGTATATTAAAGGCGCGCGCGACCGTGCGCCAGTCCTGCAAAACTGCGGAGAACATAGACTCTCGACGGAGCGCGTGCTCTTGCCACCTCCATGCACCGATGCATCTAATTGCGGTCTCCCGCCTGGAGCACTGCAATTCGCGCTCAAAGCAACCTGCTCACCAATTGGCAATGATAAAAGTACATTCCAGCAAATTTGTACAGACATTGCATACCGTGTTATTTCCTTTCTTTCCTTTTTTTTCTGTAATTAAAATATATACGTCAAAACGAGGGTAACGCGATTTAGGATTGACGAAACGAGATCTTGCGCAAGATTCATTCGCCGGGTTGCATCATTGGAATTCCGACGAATCTCGATTTATTTAACGAGATGGTTAGATTTTAAAGAATTTTGCAAAATTTACAATAAACTTTCAGACCGACGGGAAAGTGGCGAAGAAATTCGCGTGTTTGGAAAATTGTATTAATGAAAATATCCGATTAATGTTTTAAATTGAATGGGAAATTTGAGTTTGATGGAAATTCCGATGGGAATTTAACGGAATACATTGGAGATATATCTCGGGGTATAAACACGATTTCCTGATGTTTGAGGCAATTTTCAACGTCGATTTATTTAACGAGATGGTTAATTTTTGAAGAATTTTGCAAAATTTACAATAAACTTTCAGACCGACGGGAAAGTGGCGAAGAAATTCGCGTGTTTGGAAAATTGTATTAATGAAAATATCCGATTAATGTTTTAAATTGAATGGGAAATTTGAGTTTGATGGAAATTCCAATGGGAATTTAACGGAATAAATTGGAGATATATCTCGGGGTATAAACACGATTTCCTGATGTTTGAGGCAATTTTCAACGTCGATTTATTTAACGAGATGGTTAATTTTTGAAGAATTTTGCAAAATTTACAATAAACTTTCAGACCGACGGGAAAGTGGCGAAGAAATTCGCGGGTTTGGAAAATTGTATTAATGAAAATATCCGATTAATGTTTTAAATTGAATGGGAAATTTGAGTTTGATGGAAATTCCAATGGGAATTTAACGGAATAAATTGGAGATATATCTCGGGGTATAAACACGATTTCCTGATGTTTGAGGCAATTTTCAACGTCGGGAAAAATTTAATGAATATATCGAGTGGCTTTTTATCTTTGATAAAAGGAGAAAAACAAAAGGAAACGTCGCGGTGGAAAATACGTATGATCTCGCTCGGTTAATTCGTGTTATTTCGTTGTATATGACACGTGATTTATATGTATTTATCGTGTCCAGTGCGCGCATATGCATAAGCGCATATTCAGCTGCAATGCTGCATATCGACGGTGTCACCGATCTATCGACGTCACGACGTATCGATCACGCCTCTGCGAGGCCAGAAACGCTCTTACGAAAGCAATCTCCTTCATTTTCCATCGATAAATTATACATGTATATATATATACGTCACTAATACGACGAGAGTAATATTTATATACAAATATATCACGTATTACGTGTGCCACGATCTATAGTTAGCCACACGTACGTGAGTAACGAGATTTATACATCGTCTCGTGATTATGTTTGCACCATATTCCTGTAAAGTATCGATAATTTCGATTATATTTCGATGATGAATTTTTTTTTTTTCGAGTTTCATTCTCAGATTTCTCGGTCCACCGCAGTTTTCTTCTTTCCAATCTTTTGGTTCCGATCTAAAATGGCAAGAAATTCGAAAAATCGTAAGGGGGGATATGCTGCACCGATGTATTCATCCGTCGCTACTTTGCCAGCTTTTAGCACTTTTTTCTTTTTTTTTACTACTGCTCTCGGAGGCGCTCGCTGGGAACTCGACTCCCCCGAGTCTCGGCCTTGACCGGGTCTATCGTGTGACCGATCTTCGCGCATCACAATACCCTGCGCTTCGTATCTTTTTTTATCATTTTCCGTCCCTCCCTCCCTCGCCCCTTCTCAACTTTGCCTTCTCCGACACCTTTTAAACTAACGTACGCGATTTTTACACCCGAGCCTTCTTGTTTCCGTTTCGTCATGCGAGATGTGTGCGCAACCCTTTTTTCCAGACGCACGGACTTGGCGTATAAACGGTGCAATAAATCGTTCGACGATTTTTCTTCGCACGTTGCGAAAAAAGAATAATCACAGTCCGAAATTTATTCATCATTTCAATCCAAATAACTCCAAATGTTTATCAATTTTTTTCCTCTAAAAAAACGATGATTTTCATACTTTTTCTTTCTGCCGATCTACGAATGTCACTAACGAAATTCTTCTCTTTGTGTTGCAGGTGAGTTGTGGACGTTTTTTTTTCGAGACGCGCTGTAATTTTGAGTAAATCAACGGAAAAAAGGTACAAGTCGAATGAATATCCGGAAGAATTCGTCGGCGTCCCTGAAAATTATGACATTCGACCGTTTGAAGGTGATAAAGCGTCCCAAGAGCAATCTAGACGTAACAGAGAAATTATTATCGTTGCAATCGTTAGAGAAACAATTTGCAACGCGTAACACCTCACTCGAAATGCATTCTCGTTCCTGGAAGCTCGAGAAGCACTCGCCATTTTTTCTTTTTTTTTTCAATCTTTTTTTTCCACCACATTTTTCTTGCATTATCGATGTATACACCGGAAAATCGTTTACAGTTGTTTTTTTTTCAAGCCAAGATAGTATCGTCTCGAAAAAGAATAAGGCAATGAGAGCCACTGTTCATATTCGTGGTTTAAATAGTGGGAGTACACTCCTAGAAGCACAGTACATATACACGGTGCCCCAAAACAGGAAGCTGACAATTTAACGTTACATCGGAGATAAAATTTCAAGTCGAAAAGTCTTCAAGCACTTTTTCGTCCGACGCATCCCCTCCGAGTTATTAATTGATATAGTCGGACCATCGAGATCTGCGCGCGCTTCCGCGACGCTCGCGGGAGAAGGGAGGCCGCGCGTCCCATTGGCTCAAACTTTGACGGCTGATAACTCGTTAGGTTTTGGTCGTACAAAAAAGTCCTAAAATGCATTTCGACTCGGAATTTCATCCCGAATCCACCTGAATCGTTAAAATCGAGTTTCGGGACACCCGGTATGTGCGAGATCGTATATACGTATAACACATACACATTTGTATATTATAAGTAGCGAAGCAGAGGGAGCGCTCTGAGACAATGGAGCATTAAAGCAACGGCGCGGTGTTCTAGACAGGAAATTACAGGGATCACGCGGAGATTGACAGAAAAACGGCTTGGCAATCGTGTCTTGTCCTCTACACCTCTTTTGCGGGTCGAATATCTCGATATACCACTCGTAAATCATACAAAGTACATCATTCCGGTACTAACAAAAATTCGTGATGATTCAACCCACAGTCGAGCGACTATCAATTTTTTAGAGCTCCTGAATAAATATAAATAAATATATTTATAAACATAAGGCTCTTTGCTGAAAAATATCGGACGTCTGCGAGTAAGATCATTTCTAAAACAGACGATTCGCCCAGATATTTCAACTCTGAAGTATATACGAGAAAAAAAAGTTGGAAAGTCCTCGTGCTGGACTGCCCTCCAAGGATACACATGCAAGGTTCGTGTGGATTCAGGATATGCCTCTGGCAAAGCATCCATCTACGTTAAAGCAACGACGAGAGGGCAAAGAACAATACGCTCTAAATTTCGCCATTTTTTTTTCCCCCTGTCTTACTTTTCGTGAGAATCTACCGTGGAAAATGAAAATCCTTGGTCCATTGATCCAATATTCGGTCGCAGGGCGACAAAATCACGATTTTTGTACCGTTTGCGCTCTTTTTCCTTCCTGCTCGACAAATGTCCGAGGGAACATATCGATGATCCCGGAATGTAGTTCCTTGGCGGATTCAGGACACACCTGACGCACTTATCGATCTTTTCTCATGATCAAGAGTCGTGCGAGACAAATTCTTCACGAGTATAGCGTGTATAGATTTGCGCCAGGAATGAAAATGAGACGTAAAAGAGAGTCGCTACACGGTGATTCCGCGACGCGACTCTTCCTGGACCACGGGGATGGATATATAAATATACACGAGTGTAAACACCGCGTGACCATAATAAATTCACGAGCGTGGACACTGGGATGCAACGTTGTCGAAGGTGCCTATTTTATATACGAAGGTGTGCGATCAAGCGTCGATTCTCTCTCTCCCTCCCTTATCTCTCTGTACTACTTGTTCTCTCCTCTCAATCACAATTTTTATCATCTCGCGGGGACTCGGAAAAACGTGGGACAGCATAGATATCTTTATACGTAAGGTGTATATATAATGTTTCCACTCATAGGGAACTAATAAAGCCGGAAAGGAGAATCCTCTCCTCTCTCCTCTCTCCTCTCTCTCTCTTGGTGAGTATCAAACAGGATATTGGCAACATCAAGTACAAACGCGGCTCGCGACCTAGAGATTTATGTCCGTCGTGCTGCAAAGATCGAAAGGGAAGGACAGAGAAAGATATACATGGTTCAATGATAGAGAGAGAGAGAGAGAGAGGGAGAGAGAGAATGAGAAGGAGGAGGAATAAGATCGCACGAGCAGGGGACTGGACCAGAGAGCTGAGATCCCGCGAGATGAAGCGAAAGGTGGAATAGGGCAGAAAGGGAACGTGTAGTGAGACACAAAAATTTGGTAGCAAGGAAAGGGATATAATAAAGAGAGCGAGATGGAGCTAGAGACAAACGGAGAAGATCGACTGCGATATCGCAACCGCGGTGCATTTAAGAAGGGATGCCGCGAGGCTTCTCGGTCTTTCATCTTTTTCCACCGAATGGACCACACCGAGAGCACAAACTCCCCTCCCCGTGTATAATCTCTCTCTCCTTTTCTCACGTTTGACTCGTGGGGGGTCTCTTCTCGTCCAACTTCCGATCTCTTCTACGTTTCTCATCCCTCGAATTTCTCGTTCTACAGCACAATTTGCGAAAAAGTCGCATTCGTCGATCAGCTCTCGTCATCGAACGGTGAAAATTCGTTTCTTCAAGGTCTCCAAGGAAACGCGAAAGAATTTTCAATTCGGAGCGCAATTCCGCTCCACGCGCAAAACGAGACGTTCGAGCCGACTTCGCGAACGAGTCTTGCGTTGAAAAAAAGCACGAGAGACTCGTTTTACCAACTTTTAAACGAGTGAAGACCCTCCCTCGTGAGTGTCGGTTCACCAAAGAACGTGGGAACATCCCGCTCTTGACTCGCACAAGTAGGCAAGGTGTATTGTGTCTCTTTCTCTTCTTTTCTTTTTCTTTTTCTCTCCATGTAGTATTCTCGTGGAATAAACGAGTGAACATACCAGCAAACGTATACAACGAGAGAAATGAACTCCACGTCGGGTTCGGCGAGATCCTATCGGTTTTAATGACCGTGCGCCCAAATGAATCTTCACAAAAAACTGGCTCATTGTCTCCCCTTTCCCAAAAAAAGTAAAAAGGGATCCTACACGAAAATAACACGACAAAACGATGAATAACAAAATGATCATTCGCGATGGAAGAATCTTTCACCATACGACAAGATTACGTGAGAATTTTTCTTCGTTCTCCATCTTTGCCACTCCAAAAGCAGCGAGACTCAAAGTTTCTTACCCACCGAAAATTCTCACTCCCCGAACAAATCAAGATTAATTCACCAAGATCGAAAACATCGCTCTGAAAAATCGAGCATTGCCTTTTTTTTTTGAAAATTCCGTCGATGATCATTTCGCACTCTACCTCGGAGTCGCAAAGCCGAGATGGAAAAACAAAAGTGAAACCGAGAAATGTGAATTGCAGAAAACGGTGGCTGGGTAAAGAGAACGCCATAAACGTTATCAATTTTTCTCGAGTCGACGCAAAAGCCATGGTCAGCACGACGGTTAGTTATCCAGACGTGGCTACTTAACAACGCGAGCTCTCTTGCATCGTTTTCGTATATATTTACACATAAGCATGTATACATATACGTACATGGGTTTTATTAGCAGTCTGCGTGTGTGTGCGACTCCTGCGGTTCACCAACGCTGGGTATTCCTGCGTCCATACGTGCGTTTCTACCGAGGATCATGCACTTGTGGATACATTACCACGACGATGGTGAATACCGGAGCATATCAATTAGAGTGGAGGATTTATTCGCGTTATCAACGCGCGCGAGTGCGCTCGCGGTTCACAAACTCGCGTATCGTCCGTGCCCCTTATATTCCGCTAATGCGTACAGTCTTGGATTACACGTATTTTTCATGTATTTATATACATACATGTGTGCAAGTGTACGTATCGTACGTAATGCATTATTAGAGTGCTACAGCCACCGCGAGTTTACTAGTTCAATTCGTGATACGTCGTGACTCTGTTTCTACTATTTTTTCTCCGCCATAGAGCGCCAACCCGCGATACGCCAACAAACATTTTTCCTCGCGGGCTACGCGAGAGCCTCTATTTATTATTTTAATGGCCATTATTTCAATTCCATGCTCCATCTTGTTGCACTTTCATCTTTACTCCCTCGAAGATTGATAAGAAACCTCCGGGGAAAAGATATCAATGGAGATACGCGCGATAATAATTTTTGCCATTTTTTTTCGACATTGATTATACCTTCAGTCGATCATTCATTACGTTTGCTCTGAGAATCACAATACATTTTCCGTCGATCGTTACACGAGGATTACGTTACATATCCGGCTTTTATTTCGTGATAAATTTTACTGCGATGTACAGCGGTGACGATTATTATCAAGATTTTTTCTCCAAAAACTTGCCGTCCGCAGGAATATCAATGGACTTTTCTTGTCGCGAAAAATTGATGGAAAATCGAAAAAAAAACAAGGTGCCATCGCGTTTTGAAAAATCGACGAAAAAATTGGTATAATTACGCAATATCTTCCGCATTGTGCAAAACGCATTGAAAATGCTCGTTGATCGAAAAGATTGGTCCATGGATGCTGGGGATTTATCGATTTGGCGTACAATATCGCTTTTATGTTGCTCTGCGACGGTGCACCTTCGAGGAACGGAACTCGGACGACAACGACGCGACTTTACGGCAGAACGAACGCGGTACATATCCAAAGCGAAACACGACGAGGATAGTTGGATCTTTTCTCTCTCTCTCTCTCTCACTCTCCCTCGTTGGGATTCAAGCGTGTGCGAAAGGTATGCAATCATGTAATTTGCCGGGGCATGTCCGTAGGTAGATCGTAGTGTGGAGCAGGAATATATACATACGCAAATCGAGCGCTGCAGGTAGAAACATTCGCGACGGTCATTTGTTGTCCTGCTGGAGAGCGCACATCGACCGACGATGGCACACTTGAAAAAAATAATTTACACTATATACGAGCGTATTATATACACATATAGAAACGTCAAATTTGACGTCAAACTCGAAAGTACACGCGGCAGGAAACGTCGATCGATAGGATCGTCCGAAAACATTTTTTTTTTTCATCTTCGATCGCGAATCTCGGTATCGCTCGGCGTATAAAAATCGCGATGAACCGGTGGGATTTGTCTATCACGCGGCGCGGTTCGGAAGCGTCGATTGGTTCTCGATTAATTCGCGTTTGCGTGCGTACACCGAGGATTTTTCTTTCTCTCCGTTTTTACACAACGCGAGAACGCGTTTGTTGGAAATGCATAAATGTTTATCAAGCGCGAGTGCACACTGAGAAAGATAATGTACCGTCGCGGATGCTGAAGCGCGCTGAGTCATAGATGCTTTATTTTCTCGATATTTTTTTTAAAAGACGCAAAAAATGTATGCGCGATAATGGAGATAATATCGAACGCTTGTAATTAAATACTTGAATATATGCCAAGTTTAATTGTTGCACATACTTTTGTGCTATTGTTGTTATTATTGTTGTTATCATTATTTACGTACAAACAGCACATATATCGCGGTGTATGCAGCTATTTGAATGTGCAATAATAATTATCGCGAGATTCTTGGTGCAGGTTGCTGCTCCTCGTGGCTGCATTCATTATCGAGAGATCAGAGCACATGTGCAGAAGCTTTTTCCTTTTCTGAAAGACCGGAGGCGACTGGCGTCCTGTCGCTTCATGTCCTTGCTGCAGATTTATTTTATTTCATTTTTTTTTTCATCAAATTCTTTACTCTCACTGACAGTGATGCAGGATGCAGACTTCGCTGCTGACACTCGTGTCTGTTTCAACACCGACACCGAGGATAATAATAATAATAATAGTAACGCATCGACGCTCATAAATATAATAATATTAATCCCACGCGCCTTCGGAAAATTCGGCAAATTGCCATAATTTTTCTTTGACTTTTTTTTATATAAAAAAAAATATATAATACGTGTCAGCGGTGGGAAATTTCCAAGTTTAGGCGGGGCTAAAAATTCACCGGCATGAGAGTCAATTTTACAATGTAAATAAATCATCCTCGTGTTCTGGAAGTCGCGACGCGGACACGCGGTCGAGCGTGAGATGCGCTCCGGGAGACAAAAAAGCACATTACGAGAGCACACACGCGTATCGCGGGCTGATTAATAAAAGGGCGAATCAGCCGGAGGATTTGGAGAAGCGCCGACTCGCGGCTGGGTCTTTTCGTTTGCCAGCGATCGATGCACGCGCTATCGCAAAGTTCACGAATGGCTCACACGGATCGTATACTTGTATGCTGATTTTCCATCCGAGTGTGAGGATGCTGAAACATCTGTATATACGCTTGTCCGAGTGTATAAATGCAAAAGCGGATAGAGAGACAGTTTTATAGAGGAGGCAGGAAGCGATTTGCGTTCTATACATCTACTCTCGTTCTCTCTTTGAACAGGGAATGCTAATCGTGAGTCATCGCGTCTCCGCTCGTCGCGCACGGTGTTCAATGCGATTAATTCCAACCGTACGAAATATTCCAACCGAAAAAAGACGAGATTTCCAGAGAAAAGTAGCCTCAATCTTCCATTTTTTCAATGTTCCCAAAAACAGAAAACTCGTCGGTCCATAGAGCATCTTTTCATCTCTGATCGTCGATCGAGCGGTCACCGAACCAAGTACCTCGATGCAGGCTTTGTTGCAACACGAGAAATAACCCTTTCAGGCTGCATGTGAACCACATACGTATTATATACCGTGTATATAGTTATATAAATATCGACGGGAAGACCCCCCCGTAAAATGATCGATATACCCGTGCTATCGCTGAGTAATTACGGGCCCAGCGAGTAAAACGAGTAAACGACGGTGGGTCAGAGTTGCAAGTGGGCGCGAGAGGATCTATCGTCCAGAAAATATTGTATATATATGTATATATAAATACAAATGTGTATATATATGTGTGTATATAAAGGTATATGTCTATATATATATATGTAAAGGGATCGTTGAGGGAAGGGATATCTGCGGTTACAGGCGCGTTGTTGCGGTTAAAGCCCATAACACGTTAGATCCGAAAGGTGCACGACTCACCGCCGCGTCTTAACTACCCACAGGTAGCCAAAGGCAGAAGCCGAAACCGACAACATCGCAAGCACAAAACTTATCGATGCATATATGTAATATATAGATCGCTATATATATGTGAGTATTTATAATCGCGATGATTATTATCATGTCACGATTGTTCCTAAACATCGTGTAGGAAATAAAAGAGGGCGCAACTGCCGAAATCCGACTGGATGAATCCCCATCGAGAAGAAACGCGAGTCACGAGTCATTCCATGTGAAATTGCCACTTTTTCTCTTGACCCTGTGGGGAAAAACGTGTCACTGTTTTTGGCGACGAAAGAGCCCTTTGAAATTAATCGCTGCTCTTTTTACGACTTTATTTTGCTAAATTGCGGCAGGAAAGTGTCTGTAATCAGCGGGTGAGAATTTCGTGAATTATTCATCGGCGATTCCTCGCGATGTCAATCAGGGCGGTTCGTCAGACGTGGAACGACTTTTGTGTATGTAAGGAGTGATTTTTGGTGGTAAAGGATAGCTGATATTGCTCTCGTTTTCTCGTACGTGTACACGTGGTGTACGTATATTTATAATATCGATCCTGGGACGACGGTCAATTATTATAGGGCCGAGACACGACCGCAAAACTTGGATCGAAGCCTCTCATACTCGGGTACATACATACACGAGCTTTATTTTGTTGCAACTCGCCGAGTGAGCCGAAACTGCTCCGAGTTTGCGATCTGTTTCCTTCCTTCTCAAAGATCGCGTGCTCTCGAATTTCGCCGAGTCCGAATAATCGATCGAAGATGAAAAACTTTGCTCCCGAATCCAAACTCAAGCTGCCAACGTCGAGTTTTCAGACACCCTGTGTATGTACGTGTACATACTCGTACAGATATTCGTAAAAAGTTTAATACAGATATATCGCCGAGACAGAAATCGTTAAATTTTTTCGTTCAAACTTATTTCCATTTAATCGCCGTTTTGCACGGTAACTCTCTCGCGTTCACGTCCTTGGTTGATCCAGTGACGGAGACACTCGACAGACTGTAAATTATAACGCAAAACGAGCAAATAAAAGAATCGTTTTGCTGTGAGAATCGCTTTTATATAGTGTATTTATCAGTATATAGATGCCGCATAAACCTTCGTAACAATCGATTAGTCGCGCTCTCGCGTTGCAACGCCGAACGCAACGCAAAATTTCCTGGTCTCTCCTTATACTCGCATCGCGACCGATAACGCTGTGTCGAGGCGAACACAAAAAAAGACGAGATAAAAAGTAACTCCGACAAATTTATAACCGCCGTTTGGTTCGTAAGTACGAATAATGAATACACATTCAAAGCGAGATATAATACACTCGATCATTTCTAGCTCCGATCGACAATTACGAAATAATTGTTTCGCGAAAATTAATCATGCCGATTGGACTTGCATATCGATCGGTGAATATGATTGCAGTCTCCTGGTGAAGCCAATGCGTTTGGAGTTTATAATAAAAATGACATTCGAATGTACGAAGAGTCGGTGAGAAGGAAAACGTGCGATTAAATCGTTTTTTTTAATCTCTCGTTATGTTTATTCGAATAATATTCACTCCTGCGATTCAACCGTCAATAATCGCGCAATCTGTCGAGATAAGACGCCCAACTTTATGGCTAAGGGGTAAAATATGACTCTCTCGGGCTCTCGTAGTCACTATCGATAATCCCGCGATTTCCTCTCATCATCCGAGAGTCGCCTCTGTATCGACTCTCTCGACTCATGGCCCCTAACGCCATCTGTGCTCTCTCTGGATCAACAAACTCTCCGCGCCGTACGTACGGTGCACCTTTATGCACTCGTGTGCATCGCGATTCACTCAAATTTGCAACGACCATGTAAGGCATCATATTTTTATGAAATTCAAAGTTGCCAACCCTTCGTTCTGCGTTCATTTTTCTTACCCTGGATTTAGCATCTTTGCCATTTCGAAAATTCATCTAGAATAAATCTAGGTATATTTTTCGATACGAATTTTTGAGATTCGCGTGCAAAAACTTTATTATTTTGGCCGGAAGTCCGAGGAATATTGTTTTTCGTATAAAACAGCGTCAATTTATCGTGAACCCGACTGGGATGTTGACGGTATTCATTGCTTCGTACTGGAGCACCGCGTGTACGTCTCTGAAGCACCATATCGTCGTGTTCAGATCGAGATATACACGATTTTTCGCGCAAGATTGCGTACAGCCGGAGGGCTTCGTTAATATGTCAAAAAATGAATAAAAATCGGGTCGGAAGAAACAAACATTGGAGAAAAATGTAACGAGATTGCTCACAGCCAATCGAGGACCGTACGTGTGTATATGTATCCCATGAATCGATTAATAATCGCAATTAAAACATGTTGTTAACGATCGACGGTAAAGTCCAGTTGTCTATTAGCACGGAATAACTTCCTGTTCTCTCTTTGGCTTTTCTTTTTCTTCATTTTCACTATCTACGTTTTTCGCGTTTTGTTATTAATAGCGGAGCGTTAAATTGCATAAATGCATACATGCACCCCCGAGCAAGAGCTGTATACACGTCTGCACGTTGGATAGAGTCGCCCAGATTTATTAATTCAATTTGCCATCGTACGCAGCTCGCGGATAGTCCCGATCGTTTTATTAATAGTTGCGCAAACACCACTCGGAGGATGGAAAAAGAAGAAACGAGAATTAAGAACATCTGCTTTTCTCGCTGCGGTATTATTATTATTTTTTATTTTTCTCACCCATCGCCATTTTGTTTCTAGGCTCCAGGCTGTTTCCAGCTCAATTGCCCTCTAAATACCGCGTCATTATTTTCTCTCGTCGATTGTTTAACAAGTGAATTAACAACGAGACTTTTCGTAAAATCTTTTCGTAAAAAAAAAAAACGATATCTATAATTGTGCCAAATTTTGTTCTCGACTTCTTTTTTTAAAATAATTATTTCCAAGGTTCTTTCTTACCCGAATATAATCGACGATTATGCGGTATATCACGTAGGTGCGTAATCGATGTGACGATTTTTTAAGTTAATTTCATGGATAATTGTGCGAAAGCCCAAGGCTCCACGCGACTTTCGAGAACATGACAATGCTGAAAATATCTTCCAACCCTTGTCCCATTTCGGTTCTCGTAACCCGCAAGATTAATTACCCGCACCCTAGAAATATAACTCGTGCTTTTCAGAGTCTCTCCCCCGAAAAATCATCGAACAACCGTGACCGCGCGAATGAAATTCGCGCGAGAGATCATCCGCGAGCTTCGACGAGGATTCGTCCTCGGGCATTTCGAAGATTGGACCCTCCTCCCTTGTTCCTTCTCTCCCGGCTCGTTGCTTAAATAACCGCTCGGTGGATTAAGATGAACTTTTTGAAAACGATGTCTCTCTCTCTCTCTTGTCTTTCTCTCTTCTCGCAAGCCCGCCTCGATCCTTCCTCCTTTCTCTCGTCGCGTTTTTCACGCGTGTTGCAGAACCTATGACGAATTGCCCAATTTCGCACGCGGTATCGGCACTCGGATTTTCGATTTTTGGCGCGTGGAAAGCTCTCTTCGAAGAGGGTAAAAATCAGTATACAGAGATATGTATGTAAGCGGAGAGAAGAAGAGAGAGAGAGAGAGAGAGAAGGAGAGAGAAGTGCGACCAAGGGTGCTCGACTCCGGGTGAACGAAGGGGGTGGCAGATTGATCCGTCACGGACCTCGAGCACAATCACCCCCATTAGACATTATGTGCCTCTCTCCCTCTCTCGACAACCAACCGAACGTGCACATGTATATACACACTTGTGTACATAAATATATACATAACATCACACGCGTGCACGTATAACTCACGAGGATACGCAAATACACCTACGCATTATACGATTCGGGAGGGTTAACATTGCTGCGCTGTTGCTTCTCCCGCAAATTTGATGCTGGTGCCACTAATAGGGTGAGCCAATCGGATGGTTGCCTGAGTGTTCAGTTATTGGCGAGAAAAACATTAGATTAATCGATCGAAATAAATATCAATCGATAATCACTCAATTTTGCATAAAATAAAAGGATTCAATGTTCAAGCAAAGCAATAAGCTCGTGGAAATCGTATGGATATCCGGCTGAAATTCTTTTACGAATCACAAAAATGTATAACGAATATAAGAACTTCTCCCCTTCTTGACATCACGAATGACAAAATCTCTCTTTATTTGTTGAGCTTTGCGGCCACACTCTGAGCTTTGCGTGCATCCCACACGCTCGTAGCTTCCTCGCTAACAGCAACCCCCCTGTGACAAGGGGTTGGTTGTTCGTAGAAAGAGGGAGAGAGAGAGAGAGAGAGAGGGAGAGCAAGAGAGAGATGAGAATCGCAGGCATTTTCAGTCATCCTGACAAACTTACTGTATGCATTCGCACTGCCTGAGCTACGATTCTCTCGCTCTGATCTACCGCTGCTGTGGTCCCGGTGTTGGTGCACCAGGTGCATAATATACTCACCCCACATAGCAAAGCTTCGTCCTTTACCAAATCAACCATCTACACACGTTTAAATCTGCCGTTATACACTGTGACGATATTTATCTGCAAAACTACGGTCACGAATTCGTCACCCGAGAATCTCTCGAATTTCATTGATTTTTTTCCGCTCCACGATTCCCATAAATTTGCAAATATTTTACGATACGACAGATCGTCAAAGAGACACTTGCGTCGCGGATTCTAGACGTCACGGAAGGCAGGAGGGGAGGAAAAATTTCGGAAAACCCGCGTGACAAGAGGAGAGCACCGAGTGAAACAAAGCGGAGAGTGCCGGAACGCACTTTCGTTTTTCGTACATTTGTCTATGCATGGCACGCGGATGTACGCACGTTTTACACGGAAAACGAAACTTTGAGCGAGCCTCGCGAATCTTGAACGTGAATACGGAGATGTGGAGAATTCGCGTGGATGAGAATGAGAGAAGAAATACCGAAAGAGAGAGAGAGGAGCGAGCTGGCGACACGGAGCGTTGCTCACCATTTCCCGCGAGCTCACCGAAGCCACCCACGTAGCCCGACGCTCGTTTGTCATCCGACAAATAGCCTTCTCCGAGTGTCAGAGCAAAGCACATATAACCGCCAGCACCGACGTCCCAACATAAGCTACAGAAAAGGAAAAACGAAAAAAAAAAAACAGCAAAAATCGTACACTCGAATATGGTTCTTTTTTTTTCTCACTTCGATACTTCAAGAGGAATCTCGAATAATAAGGAGTCTCTCCGGGGCCTGTAAAGCACTCTGGTGAAACACGGACCGGCGTTTCGGGGTCTCGAAACTTTTGAATTATCGTGAGTTTCGCGATGAGCTCCGCGAGAGCTTGCGGTATATGCCTTTTTGTCACTTTGCGCGGATCTCTTCGTCGTCCGATGAAGTTACGTCGTGCCTCCGTCGCGCTCTCGCGAGAGTCACGCACGTGTGAACTGCTCACTGTCTCAGGAATTTGTGTGTGTTTGTTTGCATTGCCGAAGATTCGAGGGTGGGATATATTCGATTGTTTTTCAACCAAAGATTAACCGCGGGTGATGGTTGAATATTTTATCCATAATTTTATCGAAAATGTTCATCTTTCATCATTTTCGCAATCGTCTATTCTTTTTGTTCATAAAAAAGGAAAAGTAGACGTTGGAATCAGAACATACACGTATATGTACACATTATGTACAGCAAGGAGAAAGATGGAGGTCGAAACGCGAGCAAAGAGTAAAACGTGCGAACGCGAGACGGAAAGGGATGAAAAAGAGCGAGAAGTCGAATGACGTGGGTGGGTTGGAAAATTCAAGAGTCATGAGAAGAGGGAAAAACAAAGAGAGATTCCAGTCTTCGTCGTTGTCGTCATCATCGTCGAGGTGAGATGAATAAATAAGAGGTTTTTGAGGAGAGAAGAGCTTTTCTCTCGTGGTTGCCCAGCATCCGAACCTCTCTGACCAAAAGCATATTTCCACCGTCTTTTTCCGCACGTCCCTTGCTTTTCTCTCTTTATTTTCCTCCCACGTAATACTTCTCATCCTCTCAACCAAATTCTCTCCGTCCCTTCCTTCAAGGGGTGGTTATTACGCGGCGTCACGCGATGATGTATCCGCGCTGGTTCAGATTGTCTCCACGAGATGGGACCACCGAGCGTGAAATATGCACCACCCCCACGGTTAAACCCTCCATGAGAGGAAGATGGCAGAGTCCCTCGCGAATCAACCCCCCACACTCCCTCCACCTTTCTTTCTCCTCATATTCTTACCCTCGTATATTCGCGACATCGCCACCTTGAGACGCCATACCGATTCTCCTCCGATCCTCGTGTGCTTCTCTCGCACACTCTTTGAGCAACCTTCTGCTAAATACGTGAGCGACGATTCGACATTTTTTACAATAGACAGAGTAAAAAAAGCATCCAACGATGGACCATTCGAAAGAACGACTTTTTTCGATACAAATCAATTTTTTTTAAATGAAAGCAAAAATACAGTCCATGAAAAAACGGTCCATCGAGTGTAGGAAACTGAAGCTGCGCCTGGTATCTCTTTTTTACGTGATCAAGCAACGAAGGGACGATTTTAAAATATCGCTCTGTCGAATATAAAGACCGCGAGGAATTTTCTCTTCTTTTTTGCTTAGCGAGTCATTTTGCGCGGGATGCTGCGGACGTTACCATGGAGCATTAAGGGGTCCATTTTTCGACGATGTAGCAATAATTTCCATATATATAATGTACACTCCTTGCACATACGAATACACGAGTATGTAGGCACGTATGTATATGAAAACGATGAAGCATAGATCATGCAAGGGCCCGGACGCCACCGGCACGAGGCAGCACGTGCCTGTCCTAGATCCGGTGTACCCTTCTCTCGAATTGTTCTTCACGTATATAGATCCATACGTATATACTTTGCTCTCCCTTTCTCTCTCACTTGTTCATACTCAAAGTTCCTATAAACCCTCTTCACGTATTGTTACATTAGCTTTTCTCCTCCAGATACACCACAACGACAAACCACTCAAGTGCATCCCTCCTCCCTCTCATCCACCCTCGAAATTCGTGGCTCGATTATATCCCTTCGCGCGTGCCACTTAACCATAACCCTTCCTCGTTCCATTAACAAAGCTCTATTCACATGGAATAAGTACGGTCAACTTTTCACCTCCCTCTGCGATACAAATCATAAATAATCGTCGCGACAACTTTCCAAAAGCAGATTTTCCCTCCGCGTTCCCGTTCAACCACGATCGTTTATTTCGTAAAGAAAACCACAACCAAACGACAGCGGATATGTGTTTAGGAAACACGTCAGAAAATTGAGAACAACCGTGTACCGTTCGAATTATTACGACGACGATGACGAAGGGAAAAACAAATATTTCAATGTTGTGTTATCGATTCGAAATTCAAGGTCGACCGATCGCTATTTTCCCCCATCGGCTCGTGCGGTATGTACGAGCGATTGGTATGGAAAATTTTCGGAAAGTTTGAAAATCAGTTCGCTGGCGAAAACGCACGGAGAATGTGCCGTCTGTGAAATTGATCGACGAACTGCTCGATCGAAAAAAAAGGAAATCAAATTCGCGTGTGAAATACAAATCGAGCAGGGATATAATGGACGTTGCAGCAAGCTCGAAGAATCTTTGGGTGAATAGAGTCGAAAAGATCGAGCCACACGTCTGCTTGATCAGTGAGTACCACGAATGATTCGATTGAATTTTTTCCTCCCAGGATGAGAAATGAAAATAAAAATAAAAATAAAAAAATCATGCAAATGCGCCGTGTTGCTCGGGGAATAAGTTTCAAGCCGATCGATGGTACTGTTGAGATTGATACTGCCGTGAGAAAAGAGAGAAATCGTACGAAAAAAAAATATATATATATATAGGTAGATGGACCAGTGTTGTATACTGAAATATATTGTCGATAAAAAGCTCGAGTCATTTGTCACGTTGCTGTTCGTGGCGAGACTGAAAGCCACGAGGTTCGCGAAAAAAAACCTCCTCCTTATATTATACATAAACGCACTTTGGTTTCTCCCGAGTGAAAATATCGCGATACCCACGGACGTGTGTGCGCATGGCATATATGTGCGACGTGAGTAAAACGAAAAGAGGGATGAAACTTAATAATATTATGATCTTGCGGCCTTTGGATACCCCGGGGATGTAGGAGGGTTGAGTGTTTGACATTTAACATTTCCCCAAGGGGTGCAAACCCCGTCGGTGAATTCTAACAAACATATACATCTCCCTGTACATATCTACGTAAAAAAAAACGCGATACGATAATTATTCATGCGCCTTTCGTCGTCTTTTGTGCACAATTTCACCCCTTAAACTTGCGGCTTTTCCCTTTCGGAAATTTCGTTTGAAACAACTCCCTTAATCAGGCACAGATTCATATCTGCTCCGGGTTGAGACTTCCAGACAAATATTGTGGAAAATGATGATGCGGTAATCTGATTTTTTATGAATTATCGATAATTACCGCGAGAAAGTGATTTTGTCAATTATTCGAAATAATGGACGAGCCAATTATTTTTTTTGGTTGGGGGATGATCGTTCCACCGGTCGGAGCTTGTTTTCTCATCTCTTTGGAGTCTCGGGGACACTAATTTTCGGGCTGAAACGCATTGCCTCGGCAGTGAAGCCCGAAGAGATCTATCGTCGCTCAAGTTGCAATATATTTTTGTATCAAGTGTTGGTGTCTAACTAGTTTGCGTCGTAACGTCCGTGCTCACCCCCACTGACGTTATCCTCGCGAGAAAGTATATATAAAGAGGGAAGGTCTCTCCTTTCGGCCAAGATTAACGGTACTTTAGTACTGTTTTAAAGAGGCCAAGACCCACCGACCGTTTCTTCGGCTATCTTTCGGCTTTTTCGTCCTCCCTATCGCTCTTTCGCTCCTTTCGGAAGGATGAACCTCGACTAAACCGTGATTCCTTGCACAGTGGCAAAGAAGCACATAGTGTATGGAGGTAGCGTCTTGGAAGCAACCCCCGGAGAGTCGGAACGAACCAGCATCCCCTCGCCATTACCTCGATACACGAAACTTTGTATATGTATATACAGTTTAGAGATACCCCCTGGCATCCTCTCCTCCCCTTGCTTTCTCCGCTCCTTGCGGCTCGAAACTAGCCACTTCCCGATTTTACAATCCTCGCATTCGAAAAATTTCTATATTAATTCCACCGTATTCCACTCGCGTTACATTTTCACGAAAGGAAAATCTCACATCTTTCGCGTCGATAAATGTAAAAAATGTCAAGCCAAAAAAACTCGGAAAACAACGTGTTCGGAAACTCCAAGAGCGTCCTGACGGTGTTAAAAAAGGAAGAAGATGCAGTTTGTTGGTTCTCATTTTTTCTCAATGCCTCTGGTGTCGATAGAGTCGCGTATGAATGTATAAATTCAGAAGGGGCCACAGTTTCTCGCTGCTCTTATTTTGTATCAACGTTCCTTGGCCCTGTGAGGGCGTACACGTTGGCACACGGTTTCCCTATTCCTCTCGTCGTCGTCGTCGTCGGGGGTTGCCGCAAGGGCGCAGGGACTTGAATTGATTGCTTTCATTACGCAAAAAAAAAAAAAACGAAAAAACGAAAACGTCTTTGGCGCATTCCCTCTCCGGATTTTCCCTCCAGAGTGAAGAGTAGGAGGGGGCTAAGGGATATTTTTAACTTGTGCCACGGTGGCGAATAAGTAAGTGCTCTATTTACATCAAATCTCGTAAGTTATCGCTACCGCAAGTTCTCGGCTGCTGCTGCTCTCTCCAGTTTTTTCACTTTTTTTCATTTCCCTCCTTTTCCCTCAGCGATTTCTTCTCTCATATTTTGCCTCAATTCCATGGCGTATCGTGTCCTTTTCAGCGGATGTTCTCTCGCACCATTTATACATTTCTCTCTCCATCCCTCTCTCATTTTTTTCTCCCATCTCTCGTTAGCTGTTTGTAACGACGAATATATAATGTCGTCGACTAAATCTTCCGTCGGGCAAACGTAGCTTCACTCGAGAGAGGCCACTCGGAGACATTAGCGAGGCTGCTATAATTGCATCTGTCTGCATATACACGTATATGCAATTTCCAATGCCGGAGCCAGCATAATAACGGATCTCTACGGTCGTTTTTCAGATCCCCGTGCAGCAAAAGCAAAAAGAAAAAGAAACCAAAAGTCCCCGACGTTGTCATCCATTATTTTATTCGTTTTTCTCGTCCCGTCGTACTTCTTCATCCAAAAAACGTTGTTTTCGTCAAAAATCCCTTCGATATTCCCAGTGTTTCGAATCTCCTCTCCTCTCCCGAAAGATCACTCGCGGTCCTTGAACGCTCGATTTTCCTCCGAGTAATCATCGCGCGCGTATTCCCGCGAGATGCGGAAGAAAATCTCTTCCATCATGACGATTCGCTCGCTGATCGAGAAACGCGTCATTTTTTTCCCAATCGTACGATACAACAGGTTGAAAAAAAAAAAAAAAAAAATTGTGCACCCCGAAACCTCGGCAAGATCACCCTATTATCCGCGATATATACATCATTCGCCTCATCCGTCATCCCCCGCAAACAAATTATCGTATACATCAGTCGAGTCTGTTTCTCCATCAAGAACTCAAGCTTCGACGAGTCTCCTCTCGTCGACCTGCAATACGTTCTAAATCCTCTGTACATAATAAAGCTACATACATATACATATATATACACATACACACAAGGCCAACGTAATACACACCAGCTGTATGCACACGCCAGGGCAGAGGGTGGTCGTTCAATTTAGCATACGTCCTCTTCGACTCCGGGACTCTTCGATCTTCCGTTCCCCGTATGACAAATGAGATTAATACGTTGTGCGAGCCAAAGGACATAGGTAGAAGTAGGATGGGCTGAGAGGGGGGTGGAAATAGTTCACAAAGGGGATGAGTGACGAAGGGATGGCTGAAGAGGACCGCGGTGGATCAGGCGGGATATCTATATGCGCAGAGAGATTTCCATCTCTCTGTCTGGACCACGATAATTTAGGTTACCGCGATAGAGAGAATCCTCGCTCTCTCTATTCCTGTGATCGATGTTCATCCACTCTCCGCTATGCCCACAACTTCACCTCAGCTGTATCTGCATCCTCGTCTCATCCATATTGCCCCTCGCAGAGCCATCGCGTTTCTCGACCTCATCTAAATCCGCGCGATACAATGTGCGCTTCTACACGGACCATCCTGACACATCCTGACGCGCCAGGTCCCCATAATTCGCTCGCTCGCGTCAAAGCACTCGCAAGGTGTATATAATACATACACACTCGACTCTGGTCGATCTCTCCGCAGGTACAAAGGTACTTCTGACATTAGGAGGATCGCACAATGGATTAAAAAAAATTGCCACACCTTTTGCAAACTCCTCGAGGAAGGGTGTTTTCTCGCGATTTTTCGAAGACACCACTGTCGTCCGGAGGATGTGTTTGACGTCAGGAGAGGACGGACGACTGGTGTTTGACTTTCTGTAGGAGAAAATGACGATTTTTGCGAATCGGAGTAGGTACGATCGAATCGATGGAATTGCCCTTAAAACGAGAGGTTCAATCGTCACGGAATACTCCATAAATGATGCCGCACACTGTGAATGTGTATGCCACCATGGCGAGCCAGCGGTGCAATCATGTCGAGACGTATTGCCCGTCAACGCGTACCAAGCTCCTCGTTCGTTTACGCAAATGATATGCCAAAGCGGTAATCTCACGAGAGATCCTCGATAGATCCTCCAGAGATTAGACCTCTCAGACTCTCTGCGATTATGCTCAATTCTGTGTTCATATACAAAATATATGTAGACACACGTATGTACTGAGTCTACACATATATACACTCTGATACATCGTCTTTGTGAATATTGCACGTTCGCGAAGGTACATACATCCTACGCAGCTCGATGTGAGCCTCGAGAGAATCGGAGAGATAGTTTTGCCAATGAGATCGAACGGAAATTCATTTTATCAAGATTTACTGCCTCGTTGTATCATTTCTATCTATATACACTCTTATATATACACGGTTAATGCAATATTCATGCATCTATGTACAGTATTTTATACAAAGATATGTATATATACTTGCATATCCGTGCTTATATATTATACAATCGTTTTGGGCATTTGCATAAACGCTAAACGATATATTTGCAATCAACCCACAAGAGTTCGCTCGCCTCGTATGAAACGTCAAAATCACCTGTTCGCTTTTACGGACTCTTGTACACTCGAACGTTCATTTCGGTTTCCATTCAACACACTGTGTTTTTATTCCCTTAATCGAATATCGACGGAAGCACATTGCGAAAGGAGTAACGTATGGCGAAAAAAAGAAGCAAACGCGAGGAAAAAGTCGATCTTTAACGAGATCGATCGTTGCAATCTGGAGGATGAAATAATTTACAATTATCGCTGATTAATCCGCCGCTCCTCCGTACTCCGATGATCTCCGGGTTCGATGAACTCTTCTCTGCCATTGGTCACGCTCGTCACACGTCCTCTCTCTCTCTCTCTCTCGCTCTCTCATAATACACGTCTGTGTGAGAAAACATTAAACATGAAAAAAATACGCATCCAAAGCTTTCTGCGCTGTTGGTGCTTTGTACCGCGATATCCTTTCCCGCCATATTTTTTTTCTCCCATCGCACCCCTCGTGCAAATAATACAGCGACTGTTATACGCGTAGAAATATATATACGTACGTGTCTCACGTTGAGAATTCTCGCTCAGTGTATCGGATAGACAACACCGGTTGGGTAAGTCAATCTCTCAACATTCGAGTGTCGCCAAGACACAGGTGGTTCGCGTTGTATATCGGTATGGAGAACGGGAGAAAAAAAAGGGTAAAAAATAAATAAAGAAAACGAGAGAGGATATCCCGCACGTATCTCGTGTCTCCGCGCGATAGGGAGCATTTGCGGGGTAGCGGAGCGAGACGGGACAGTCGTGAACGAGGAGGAAATGAAAGATTCGCGAGCTCCGTGCGCGCTCTACGTACGTCTGCGACTCCTGTCCGGTACTTGCGCGTACGTTCGAGTCTTTTGACGAGAAAAGTCGCGCCGACGGTCGATTTGACACCTCCGATCGTTTCGTCTTGCGCCCTTGTCGCTCTCAGCCGGCGATCTACGCGGGGATATTTCGCGAGTTTGGTCGCAAAGTGCGACAAAGAAATCTGCGTCGAGATTGGAACTGCCAGGTAAGAAGGTAGAGAAACGAGACCGACTTGTACTTATGTTGTTTATATACATATATATTCGTATATCTATGCCGTATATATACTCCGATGCAGTCGAATGTAAACCGGCCCTTGTGAGATTCGCGGCCCGTCGGCGGTCCCACCGACGCGATCTCCGATGGCTGACCGCACCTTCCGGGCGTGATCCGGACCCTCCTTGTGCCATATACCTTCAGTTTCGTACATGGGCATGTATATACACTTATTTGCGTGTATATTGCTGTGAAACTGCGTGGAATAAGACGGGAGAAAACGGAGCGATGCTTATGGCTGAATCTGCGGAGAGTTCGATCGAGATCGAAGGCTTTGAAACCGAAGACGAAGGTCGCACCGATCGAAGGTGCGACGGTGGAAAAATCGCCGCTCGGCGGATTCGCGGTGGGAAATGGGAAAGGGCGCGGAATCCACGCGAGATGACGATCTTGGAAGCAGAGCCACCTGTGAGATCGATCGTGAATCGACGATCAATCGTATCATAATTACGAAATCGAATAATGGTAGCAAATTTCAAAAAAAATTAAAGAACCCTGCTAGGAGCAATCAGAGCTTGTCAACCGTGAGAAATCGGAGCAAATATCGCCCTCGATGTAAGCCGCACTTGGCTGTACGGACTTTCCGAGGAAAATCCTCTTGAATCCCTGACCGGAATGAATAAAGGGAGAAAAAAACTTTTTCACGAAGAAATCGGGAGAAAGGAAACGAAAGAAGGTAGAGTCAAACGTGCCGGGGGTTTTTTGTGCTTTTTTCTCCCTACTTTGTCCACATTCGCGAGTATCGGTGTGTATATATTCGAGAGCCGAGTAACGAAAAGCCGTGAAGATAAATCCGTGTATGTGCGGAATTCAAAAGAAAAACGCAGAGAGATCCCAGCATCACCGAGAGGGCTCTCACTTTTTTTCGGTTTACCCCGACGCTTCGTGAATACAACCACCGGCGAGGAGGCAGGAGAGCAGGGAAAATTCTCCCTCTCGCGATTTTGTTTCCTTTTTTCCCCCCTTATTGCAGAGATCCGCGTGATTTCGCGTGGGACTCTTGGCGGTAGACCAGCTGGCGAGCGTTTATTTCGCAACCTTTGCTGCTCTTATCGTCGTCGTCGTCGTCGTCGTCGTCGACGTCGCGCTACACCACCACGGAAAATCATCGACATCGCTTCTCGTGACACCGGGAAAACCGTGAATTCGAACTTGTGTGCGGATTCGTATATGCCGGGGATGCCGACATAACGAAGTTATCCCGCGCTCAGTCGCCCAGGCAACGCGCGGTTTGAGTCGCGCGCCGACTATTATCTCCGTCGGTTTTTCCCTCTCCCCCCCCCCCCAGCTCTCGACGTTACCGCCCCTAAATTCCATCCCCTTCTCTCGCAAGCGGTCACGTGATCAGAGTTATTTCGACCAAACGGAAGGCAGAATCGAGGGATGCTGGATACCGTACCGAGGGTTGGAAGGCGTGGCCTTCCCTCGTTGGGGGATGAAAGCTTTGGCTCTCTTGTTTTCCCCTCCTCCTCCTCCTCCTCGTCCTCAGCCTCCTTCTCTTTTCCCTTTGTCGCTCTTCTTTCTCCCTTTGCCCTTCTCCCCTCTCCCCTTCTCTACCTTGAGGAAATGTCGAATAACGTCGCGCGCGAGCCGGCCCTCGAGCGGCGAGAACTTGGCCCGAAAAGTCACGTGTCCCGAGCTAGAAACGCGCAAAACTTGTGTCGCTCCATGCTTTCGCTGGTTAGTCGAGTTTACAGCGGGGGAGCGAGAGATTCGCGTGGTCTCACACGTCATAAAAAATACGACACTTTTTTCAATAACGCGACACCTGTTTATTCCATCGCAATGTCTCGGTTCCTCTCGTTTTGAGTTCTCCCTCTCTCGCTCTGCCTCTCTCGATCTCGCAAACTCACAACGAAGACATCTCGCTGTGTCCATCGATACGGCGGTTCTGTATCGAATTTCTCGCGTGTTCCCGCGCTCTCTCTCTCTCTCCTCTTCCAACGCGACACGGATCCTGTCGTCAACGTCAATCTCGGAATTGATCCTGAGACCAGTTGACGCCGAGTCCTCGATCGGATCGGCGAAGAAACGCCTCGTTTTGTCGTTGATACGAATGGAAAACGTTGAATCACCCTTAAAGTGTACGTGTTGCAATCTCGCGTGGATTTATCGGCGAAACATTCGCGCGAAGGATTACATCGGAATGTTTCGCGAGGCGTGACGTCACGAGTGCTCGCGAGACTGAATGAAATCGACGGATTTGTCACCCTCCGCGAAACCCGGCGAATTGTGCAAAAGTGTAGGACGGAATTATCGTGTTTGTTCGACGAATGAACTCGAGGACTTTGACATCGCGCGTTTCGATCGTTGACCGACGGATTAGCCCCATGCCCGTCGATATCTGATTTTTTTTCCGATTACTAAAATCCGCGAAAAAAAAACCAATCGTTCGAGCCCTTATCTGTGCTATCCGCGTATGGACGCGCAAGGAAAACAAGGCGATAAAGGAATAACGCTTTTATTTCGATAAGAAATGAATAAAAAAGCTATGAAATTTATCTCGCCATCGTCGTGTTATCGCTGGAATTATCGGTAGTGATTTTAATCTCCGCTGTCATGAAGAGCGCTCGTCCGACTTTGCTCGACAATTACGGGAGTCGGGAGTTGATATAAGTACAAAAGTATTTCGGAAAAAAATCACCTCCAGCACCAGCACACGTGAGTGCATAGTGAGAGAATGACAGGACTGGATGATTCCGGGCTCGATGGCCGGCCAAAAGGTCCGCCACCCGTCGTCCCGCACAAAGACCCTCTTGATGACAGTCATTGTAAGATCGTACGGCCATAGAGTCGCGCGTCTGTACGGCGTGAAATATATATATATAAATCGATATATATTTATACATACATCTTCTATATATACATGAAAAACCATCACTAGTGAAAAGAATAAAGAGAAAAATCTCCTTAGAAGGTGTTTTTTGTTGTGTGCCGATTGTGCGATGTGTATACGTGTGTTTCCCGGTCGTGTGTCTGTGCGTGTGTGCGGCGAATCGAAAAGTACTTGAAAAGCTCGTAAGAGGTATTTATCGGAGGATCCAGAGTCAATAGGTGATGCTCAAAGGCTGTCTTCTCTTCATCGTTGTCCGATGAATCTCCGCGGGTTCATATAGGTGGTGTTTAAGGGGGAAAGAAACGGAGGTGAGAGGAGAGGAAGAAAAAAGCAAAAGACAGCTGGATTTCAACAGCGATAAAAGGAGCAGCCCGACGGCCGAAGAGCCGGAAGGCGCTCTGCCGCCGTCGCCATGGATCTCAGCACGGCTTACCGATACAATCAAAATATGATGGAGTATTACACGTGTAAGATCGCTGCATTTTCGCAAACGCATGTAAAAAAAAACATCGAAACGCGATGAAAACCGACGGAAAGCAACGAGCGAACGTTCCTCGAGGTTTTTTTGTTCTCTCTACATTTCGAAAAAAAACGAAAGACAGTCAAAAAACAGAAGAATATCCGCGCGAAATTCCGTCAATTTTACCGGTTATCTCGTTTGAGGAATTTTATTTATTCCCTTCTTTCTTTAAACGATTTACTTTCGTCGTACAAAACTCGCTCGAGCTTCCATTCGCCGGAAAGCACCATTATATTTTCTCCGATGAAATACGCCTCTGTTTTTCCGGCGGGTGATACATACGCCATCGGAAACGCACGTTCGCGTGCATTCTGTCGCGAATAAAATCGGCATTGTTGAGGGAGTTGGGGCAGATACTCGCATGGAGGGCGCAGAGGGGGGGGGGGGGGGAGAAAAAGGCAAAAGTGACATCGCGATTGGATTTACGTTTGCCTATAACCGATTGTGGTTTCGGGAGTCTCTCGTGTCCCGCAAACGTAACGGCAATATGATACTCGCATAGAAACGTCGACGACGACGTCACACGGACGATTTTTTTTTCCACGTGTGTATATGCATCCTCGCGCATTTATATTTATGTTCCTGCCCAATCGTAGATAAAACCGACAAATCATTCGGCAATAATGTACGAAATAATGTTGATGGAAAAGACGACGTCGTGATGAATCATTGGTCAGGTTTTTCATGGAAAAAAAAGCAAAATTCTACAAAAGAACTGGAAGAATTTAAGGGGGGAAAAAAATTGAACAGAACGGAAGGACGAGAGGATGGAGGAAAATAAAAGAGATAAAATATAACGCCTGACGATTGATCTACGTGACGTGTACGAGGGAAAAAAACGTGTATCTTTCGCGCGTTAAATACGTATATACCGCGTGTACATGTAGACGATTGATTTGTACCGCGGCACGTTTATACATGAGACAACTTCGGGGGACAGCCGTGATTGTTGCGAAACGAGAAATTCATGGTCATTACTGACGGTATGCAACGTAGCGGTAAATTTTGTCGTTGGAAAAACTGTGCGAAGCCGCAAGAAGCAGAAAACAAAAAATAATGAGAGGAGAAGGATAGTTCAGACTCGATCGGTGTCCGGAGAAGGACACGCGGCTTCGAGAGGCTACCGATAGGCGAAAAATCGCTCATTTTGCCGCAGCTTCTCGATCCACGATCACCGACACCGGCCAAAGTGCGAGCACTCTCGAGCGATCTTTTTCTTCTCGTACGATCCTCGCAAAAATTCGATTCCCGCTTTTTTCGCTGTCCCAACATCGATCGACCTTACGCAATCGTAATTGCAGAAGAGTCTGACCGATTTTCTAAAAATCCGGATGACGATCGAATCTCGAGAGACCCGAAACGTCACGAGCTGTTTTTTGCTGAGCAAAATGGTCATGGTACCTTTCGATTCGAACACTCGACTGGTTTTGTGGAAAACAGTGATGTCGAAAGTTATCTCAGCGATCGGCGAGTCTGGTGAAACGCGCCGTTATGAAAATTCTAATGAGATCAGGATCGATGAACCGACAAAAAATTTTCGGCTTGATTACCGGAAGTAGCGTTCACAGATCGACGGATAGTCAGGTCACATTTCTTTCGCTTCGCGGCTGTCTTTATTCTTCTTCTCTTCGCATCACGGTACATCCCAATGTTTTTGTCGTCACGTGAATCGAGAGCCTCTGTCGGAGTCGATTCTTCAGCGTACGATCTATTCAGAGACAATCGAGTTTCCGCACGTTTTCCCATCAAATGTAATATCGCGACTGGAGAAATCTTCGTGCTCGAAGAAATTCGTCGCGCGGCACATCCTCCGTGGTCCATTTTCATCGAGGCTGTTTGCGAGATCTAAACCAGGTCGATCGGTCAAATCGATCGCGATCAAAGTTCCACCAACGATCTAGTTTCGAAGATTCGCCTGTTCGTGGAACTTTTGTTTGAAAAAAACGAGGTCGAAAATCGTGGGTCACCCAGTCGTCGATTATTTTATCATCGCGAAAAGATTTACTCTCGCGATACTCGATCGTTCGTCGTTCGGCTCCTCTCTCGCGCGATTTTCCCGAAAATCATGAACGCCCATCTGTCCACTTTCAATGAGAACAAATCCTCACCGCGTGAGGCAAAACAATCCCCTCGGGAATTTCTTTTAACGTAGCCTCTGCCATTTAGTTAAAATCACGAGTTTTCCGCGCGATCCTCGTTTGTTCCCAAAGAACGACGACGTTCCGACCTTTCGTCGTGGTCGAAATTTCGTTAAAGGGTTTTTGCGACCAAACGGGGTTCGCTGAGGAATTCAAAGGGTTTGTTTCTGTGCGGAGTGCACGAAAAGGCGATTGCAATAATAAGGGTCGTAATGTAGTCGGTGTGCGGTGGTTTCGTTCCTTCTACTTTTGCTCTCTTCTCTCTCTCTGTCCTCAACGTTGTTCCGGATCCTGGTATAAACTATATACACCTACATATACATACTGGAAAATCCGGCCATTTCGTTCGTATACAGCCAACGAAGCGATGGGGCAGATGAAGAGAGAGAGAGAGAGAGAGAGGAAATCTGAAGGGGTAGCTCATAGAACGAGGGAGTGAAACGGCGGGGGTGGCTCTCTGACCGAGGTGGACCCTCGTATATAGTTGTGGTCAGCAGGCGTAACGGGGAAACGTTGCTTCGCAGGGTTGAGAGTTCTCTGTTTGCCTCGTGTGTGTAGCATTCCTCTCATCTACTCTCAGCCTCTCTCTTTCTCTCTCTCTCGCTCTCGATCTCTCTCGCAATCCTCCTGTATAAGTACCGAGTACTATGGAATACCACATCTACGCGTACATCCCGCTCTCTGCCGTGTACAAAAGGTACCCCCGGTCTCACTCGTTCTTCCCTGCTATGCTCTCGTCTGCATGTATCCAACTGACTCCATCCAACCCCCCTCTCTCTCTCTCTCTCTGATCCTCTCCGAGTTCTCCGTTCATCCGATGGCGAAGCATGTTCCATGCGAATCAGCGGTATAACCGACATAGAGGAAAACGAGAATTGCGCTAGAGTCAGACCGAGCTTCTACCCCTTGATGTTTCATGATGCTTCGTCTCCATAACCAAAGGGCTCTATACTACATCGACAACCGCACGACGGGGTTCCAACCGTAAATGGCGAACGAATGAAACAGAGAGCGAGAGAAAACGAAAGATATCGGAGAAGCGAATTGATTTGCGACCGGAAGTGCGTATCGTTTCTGGTAATGATCGCGAACTACCCCCTCGTGTCCCTCTTTTCCATCCGGATCATCGTCATTGTCTTGTTCTCGCACGCCAACCGCGAGAACGAGCGAAACGAGAGACGGATGGACGCTCCGCTGTGCTCTCGTTAGTTTCCTGGCGACTACGCTTCGCATGTACAACGCGCACTCTGTCACTGATACCAGCGAGCGGAAAACAAGAGATGAACAAAATCGCGACGGAGGGAAACAGCAGCTACGCGTATCTCGTTACTTTTCTCTTTGACGCTCGATGAAGAATGAATCTCGCCTGCGTTTCTTGTGACACGTAGCGAAACGAGTCTAAGATGTCATTGCCGACGGAATTAAAATCACTCGTCCGTACCCTGGGGGTTGCCACAACGCGACAGGTTTTGCAATAATCTTTGACATCCATTTGATACACAGGAAAATAAACCCCAACTTCCTCCTCGGTTCGGTCTTTTCGCGATCTCTTTTAATCGATCGATTTCGCGATGTTCTGTGCACGCCGACGATTCCGCGATTTTCCGAAATCGTTTCGAGCGATGTGTCCGTACGAGAACAATCGTGTATATCGAGCACGTATAGGGTAATTCGATTGAGACGTCGAGGGTAGAGAATAAAGGGATATAGACAGTGCGTCAAGGAGAGAGGAGAGATTTGATGAATCGTCGTGAATTGGCCCGCAGGCTGCTTGTCGCGTTATTGTCAATAGGGTCGCGTCCAGTTAAGTCACCATGTACATTCGTGCGTGTACATCCCGCGATGTTCTATACGAGCATAGATCATCGAATCGTCGGTGCACTGGCACGAAAGAGGGGACATATGTCGAGATGGTTCAGACCAGAACCCTCCATTACGATATTAGGTCTCGTGTTATCGCGTTAGGCGGATTTTAATACACCCATTATCCCGCGATCGAGAAATAAGACGAGGGTTTGTCGGGGAAAAAAGAGAAGCGAGCGAGAGCAAAGTGCGCGCAATATGCCTCGTTCGCAAAACCAGACGACCCGCTGGATCACACTCGACTGCTGATTTGATAAAAACCGATCGCCCGACTTTACGCACTTTTCTCCTACGAAAACATTTCAATTCTCACTCTCTTCCTCTCTCTGCCCCTGCTGTCTCGCGTATTTCCCACTGTATATATGCACTCGATATTGTTTCTACAGCGATCTTCGCTAATGACGATTTCGAGCGGGGAAAAATGTCCCTCGTAGTCACAGAAGGATTCTCTCAATCGGAAGAGCACTCCCATCTGTTTCGAACCACCGCGCGAACTCGTTGTCACTCCAAACGTCATTATTTTCGTAGAGGGTCCAGCATCATTCGGTTAAGCATATAATCATCATTTTTCTCGTGTCACGAAGATCGAGCACCTTTCGTATTACCGGAATGATACAAATATTTTAATAAATTGTACGTTTTTCATTGAAGATTGATCGATACGAAAAATAATTGGAATAATCGATTTTAGAACCAATATTGACGTTGTATGAAGCCTGTAAAGGTACATTGGAGAGAAAAAAATCAGAATCGAAACATTCCGATCGTTTTCCAGCGCCGGGGACGAGAACTTATCGCCGCCGCTTCGCTCTCTCGTAAAGACTCGCTTGCAACTTTCTTTATTCGCGAGATCGTGGCTGCGCGAAACGTTCTCTTCTGTGGATGAAAAAAAAAAGTGTATACGTGTGTGTATAAATGTGCATGTATTCGTAGAGAGAGATTGGCTTAATGTTCTATCGATTTCCATTTCCAGGCCATGGGGGAGTGAACCAGCTAGGCGGCGTCTTCGTGAACGGAAGGCCCCTACCGGATGTAGTGAGGCAGAGGATCGTCGAGCTGGCGCACAGCGGCGTCCGACCGTGTGACATTTCCAGACAGCTAAGGGTATCTCACGGTTGTGTATCCAAGATACTGTCGAGGTGAGTTGGTTTCTTACGTTCAAATACCTCATCCTCGAAAAACGTGATGCAGCAGCCGTGTATCCAAAACCGAAATGAATTCAACGCGGTAAAAGCTAAACCAAGAAAAAATGTCAGACTTTTGGAGTTTCGTGTCTCGTTTGCTCGTTTTCTCCCTCGTATCCCGACACGTACTCCGGGTTTTCTCGCTTTTCCTTCGGTTTCCAAATATTCCCATCACGCTCTCGGCTGTAACGTGCACTTTGGGCGGATTGTTTTTTTCTTTTCGAAAAAAATAAAAAGAGGACGATGAAGACTATTTCCTTCGAGATTTCTCTTCACTTCCGTTGCAAAACGAGTTTGGGAAAAACCCTTTTCCCTGTGTGTCGCACGATAAGTGCGAGAAGAAAATATGAAAAAATCCTGCGGAGTAAACACGCTGTAAATAATCGATCGGTGAGATTTTCGTTAAATGAGAATTATGGAGATTTGCGTAATTATCTGCGATGGAGGAGGACAAAAACGGACGACTCTGAAGGGAGAAAGTGTCATGACTGAGAACTGCTGTTTTCTTCGTGGGATTTAATTAGAGACGTCGTCGCCGCGATCGCAGAGTCCGAAGCTTAAGGGGGAAACGGAGAGAAAAAGAACGTTCCGCGGGGTTACGTATAGCGTGCGTTTCTCCCGGTTGGAGACCGGAAGGAAGGTCCTGTGGTGGCTCGGGCGACGCGATGCGGTTTCCATGTTTTTTTTCCCTTCAACCCCGCTCCAGGCTGCTCTGCTGTCTATATCCTTGCGGGATTCTTTACCCTCGACGAGGACTTCATAAACGATCATGACGTATGGGCCTCGTGCCGTTTTGATGGCCTTTGCTGGTTTTATCATTTATGCGACGTCACTGGCGGGGCTCACAAATATCATTGTTCGAGTCATAACCGGGTTCCGGTATGCGAATATTTCTCTCCATTTCAGCAGAAAAAATAGCTCATGTCCGGCGTGATTTAATGAAACGGCCATGAAAAAAAGCATTCGATTCCGAAGAATATCCCAGCTCTCTTGCGAAGTAGAATTTAAATGACTTTTATCGTCGCCGGACATATTTTCCATCCAAGCGATGTTCGATCCTGGAAGATCAATCGCATCGGCGTCTTTAGCGATCTTTGCACAGCCATCTTGCTGTTCTTTTACGACCCGCGGACGTTTCACCGGCGTGTAACGCTCTCGCTTTGATGAACGCAGAAACAGCGAGTTCGCTGGCGCTTCCGTCGAAGATGTTGCTCGGTTTGCCGATACAAATCCGAAACATGTGTCGGGCGTTGCATTCTGAGAGACAAAGAGCGCCGTTAATGCGCAGTTTACGCAGTCACGCGCCGTTGAAAGCGCGAGCATGCAAAACACCGTGCGTACAATTGCGTGCACGGACACTTGAACGTGTATACTCGCGGGGAAATAAAAATGGCGAGGGATTCTGAGAAAGGCGTAAATTTGTGCTACAACATACGCCATTGCGTCCTAAAAATAGTGAGGGAGGTGGGAAAAAAATGTAACACCAGTGGCAGACTTTAGCCGGGGGCTTGTCACGATCTCATGGATACGTGTACATCTCGGTGTATTCCTCTGGTTTTTTTTCTTTAATATTTTTCTTGCAAACAGCCACGTGAGACTGTACGTGAGGTCCTCAACGTTTCTCGCTTCGAGCACTCCCATAGCGTTGAAATCTTTACTCCTCTCGTTTTTTGCTCTTTTCGTCACATCTCGATGGCGCTTTTTTTTTGTTTCATTTTTCCTCTCCGTCTCTCTTTCCGTTTTCTCTCCGTTGTTCACGGCCCTCCTGAGAAATCTCGTACTCGCCCATGACGCCCTTTCTCCACAAAGTAACAGACGTACACCACCGTTAAAACTTTGGCCGAGACAAAAACGCCTTCGACTAACCGCGGTGCAAAATTTTCGCAACACTCGTCTTTTACGAGGCTCATTGGAAATCGTGACATTTCATCTCGGAGCGGAGCCAAAATAAATTCGTCTTAATATTGCTGAAATGTGAACCGATCGCGCTGTCTGTCGGATTTTCATCTTGTTAGACATTTTGACTCTGCGGAAAAGTGGCGAAAAATAAGTCGAAATTGTTTTTTTTCAAATTTTCAATTTTTCAATGGCTTATCCGATCGGAAATTTTTCGCTGATTACGAAACACACCGAATTTTTTCCGAAAACTCGAAATTTTGAGGGGAAAATAGTAATTAATTAGCAAAAGTCGTTTTTTTGCATTTTCGGACTGAAATATCGAGTTTTCGACAAAATATCGATGTGTTTCGTAATCAGCGGGAAAAAATACATCGGTATGGACCATTGGAAATCATTTTTGAAATCCAAAATTTTTCGCCATTTTTTGCCATAGTTGGTCGATCCAGTAAAACACATGCCATTTTTTTCCATTTTGAGATAGATGCTCCAACTTGTGCTTATTCTCTTGTCAATCGTTGAGGCTTCAAAATGCCGTTTGGTTCATCGAGATATCTTGATTCCTCGATTTTTGGCAGATTTTTAAAGTAGGACCATGGATTTTCGCCAATTTTCCCATACACACCCCTTTCCGTTTTTTTCGCCGATTTTTAACATCGATTTTGAGAGTGAAGCAATTTAGCTATCGACATTTAACTTTCACCATTTTCTAAGTCTACTCAAGAGCGTCTCCAAACCCCCCCAAAAAAAGTATATAGCACAAATAGAAACGTAGTTATGACCATTTGAAATTTCGACTTTTCGAGGTTTATAGAAAAGTGGCGAAAAATGATTCGAAATTTTTTTTTTCAAATTTTCAATTTTTCAACATCCTATCCGATCGAAAATTTTCCGCTGATCACGAAACCCACCGACTTTTTCCCGAAAACTCAAAATTTCGAGCAGAAAATGATCATTTCGATGGATCTACGAAGAAAAGCCAATTTTTACTGTACAAAAATTATCGAAATAATCAATACAACGAGGATCACAATTTCATTCATAATCCATACAAGACTCTCATCGCGAGAGTCGATTTGAAAAATTATCTATCCCTTTGAGCGCCCATTACACCGCATTGTTAGCGAATGATATGCGAGCGGAGTGTGAAGCTTGTGGAGCTGCAGGAACCGTGCTGAACTTTACCAGCGGTTCTCGCGGCGTCGTACACTATACACACGCCGAATGGCCATTTCACGGTTTAAGGTAGGGTGCAACAAAAAGGGGCGAAAATGTCACAGCAGCGTGCAATCGAGTGAACTCGAAAAAAAGTCCGAGGGATAGAGAGTGAAAGTCAGACAGAGGCATAAAACAGTTGCACATGTTCACCATAGACGATCGTACGGCAAATCCAGATGGAAAAGAAAGAGAGAAAAAAAAGGAAAAAAAACGAGAAAGGGGAAGCTCCCAGATCTAATCGTAATAATTTCGTACGCGCGGGCGTTATACGCGTATACTCTGAATCAGAATTTTGTTAACCCCGTAATGTGTGGAATCAGCGAGCAGTTTGTACCAACCGAGGGGATAACGATCGTCGTGCGTCGATCAACCACAAGCACCACCGGTAGGTTATAACCTCGGGAAGATGACAGGTTCATCGAAAATCCCAACGAAAAACATACAGAAAATTTCCAACCTTCTTCTTTCGTTTCATCAGCATGAGATGAAGATCTGTACGACCACTCGGCAGCAACGTCCCATCGGGAATTATAAACAAGATTGCATTGTCGATAGTCCAATTTTTCCAAAAAAGAAACCACAATGTGGCGAGTGAAAAATAATCGCGGTGTTCTTAAAAAGAGTTCTCCCGAGTTTTCATGCATCTTACGAATGTTTTTTTGAATTACGTCGTTTCCAAATATACCTACGGTTTGCGATGAATGAAAATAGAAGCGGGTTTAAATTTTCTTGTCAAAATAAACGACTGTGAAGTTTCCAAACGACCTGCCGCAAATTCCACGCTGGTTTAAAATGTTGCGCATGCGTGTATCGGGATGCTGTGTACCGAAACTCTGGACCCACATCCATCAGAGGGCGTGGAAAGAGATAGCATAGTCCCAAAGCCAGAGCCATTATCGGCGTGGCGCGGGGTTCAGGCTGTGAATCGCTTTGTGCGATTGAATTTAAGCACGGTCGAAGATATTATTTAAGTAATTAGGTACAAAGGGCTCGTTCACGTTTGTGCTTGAGCGATAAGGATCGTCGGCGAGTCGCTCGAAACGGCTCTTACGCTGCACGGCATGTATAACTACATGCTCGATGATCCTGGGTGGCTTTTCCTTTCCCCCTGCTCATCGAGACAACCGCGAGCTTTGATAAATGCCTGCGGAAAGGAGGCGACAGCGAAAGATCAATTCGCGCAGATAATAAATAATAACGACACTTTGCCGAGTACGAAAAAGACTCAAAAATGAATCTTCTCTTCGTGGAGAACACAAGGAAAAGGCTCGGTTTTAAGTTCTCCTTATCATTTCGAAATAATTTTCGTTGAAATCATTTCTAAATAATGCCAAATAAGGTTGAGCTGATTTTGTCAATAATCTTTCTGTTTTTCTTTGCGTCATCAGGTATTACGAGACGGGGAGTTTCAAAGCCGGTGTTATCGGTGGCTCAAAGCCGAAAGTCGCAACACCACCGGTCGTGGACGCAATTGCTAATTACAAGAGGGACAATCCCACGATGTTCGCGTGGGAGATTCGTGACAGGTTGCTCGCAGAGGGTATCTGCTCTCAGGACAACGTGCCATCGGTATCTTCGATAAATCGGTGAGTAAAAAACGGAGAGTCTATCGAAATACTGATTAAATTTTCAATGATGGAAAAAATAATCTCGCCTAATACAATTTCGATGGCTGAGCAATCGTCGATGTTCCCCGACCGAGTCCTGCGAGATATCGCAGCATCCGGAGGACACTAATTTGCGTGAATTTCCATTAACGCGCTGTCCTTTCTCGTCGAATGCCGAAATTGAGTTAGTGGATTTCACTTGTACGCGCCTCGAAATCCGATACGCGTTACACTCAATTTGATTATCCGGCCCCGTGTATATCATCGAAAGGGCGTGAACCAGACTAGGGTACTCGATGTTTGACGCAACTAGAAAGGGACAAGAAACAAGGGAAAGAGAGACGGAGAGGGAAAAGCGCCGAGAGTACATGGCGGTAATGTCGTCGAGGGTGTCGGAAAGTATCGATGAGCAGCGCAGATAAGTGCCGAAGAGCGACAGATAAAACCCTTAAGTAGCGACTGATTAAATCTCGGAACATATGGGAGCCGAATCAATGGGCCTCGTTCACCCGTTTCTCCTTCAGCCCCCGTATAATCCATGTACCCACATATCTCTCTTTCCTCCCCTTTTCGCTCTTTCCACCCCTAAACTTGTCCAATCCTCGTGTATCCATTTTATCTCGCTTCCTCTCGTCACCTCTTTGCCTGTCAAACCTCGATCCATCCGTCTCCGTCCTTTGCTAAAATTGTATGTTGAAGAAACAACCATGCGCTTTTCACGTGGCCATCAAAAGGCCCACTTCCCCCTTGGTAATCTCATGGGGAGTGAGAGTTGTTCAGTTCGTGCGGTGCTGATACCCTGTAATGTAGTCCCTTGAGACGGGTACTTTCCACCCTCCACCCTATCATGATTGCCGCTGATTCAGGGTACAAGTATACAGCCAAGGTACAAGCACAGTGTCACTGCGGACTTTACGGCGCACCGAGCAAGGCGTGTAGTGGCAAGTCCATTGTATCTCCGCCCGGCGTCGAACTTTTCCTCCTGCGTGGGCTCCCGGCGGTGATGCTTCGACCACCCTAGCTACGACACCGACGTAAAAACACTTGAATTAATCGGGGCAATCCCAAAGGAACCCGCGAAAGGTCAATGGGATCGGGGTGATGCAGAAAAAAAAATGACATGTTGCTAGAGAGAAAGAGCGAGTGATTTGCGATGGATAAACACTCGGGGTGAATTCGTAAACGACATTCGTGGGGTGTACGATCATCGCGATGCAGAAGGTCTTTAAAAATTCTAGAAAATTATCATTTCGCTTCTTTTGGATTTATTTCGATTGGTAAAAAAACTTGACTCAATTATTCCACCATGACAGACTCGAAATCTCGTCCGGCGAGTTGTCTCTTCGCGAATCTCTCGAGAAGTACAAATGACACAGTTGTCATGTCATATCGCGTAACGCATTGTCTCACTCGCTTTATAGCCAAAAGCAGAAGCATTTGGAAGCTGCGGCAGAGACGAGGTCGCGACGAGAGCGACGAGATTTCGCAAGGAGATGAGACAAAAACGTCCGACGGGCAAAATGATGAACGCGAACGCAACGAAACGCGAGAGACTTTGTATAAATGGAGTGTAAGACGTGGAAGAGCAAAGGGCGAAAAATAGCGGTCGGATTATTGGACAGATATGTGTATATACGCGTTGTATGAATTTAGGATGCTTCGGTGTGTATGAGAATGGAAGTTGAGAAGCGAGAAACGGGGAAAAACAAGCCGAGCGAGGAAAGATTGGACGTTAACAGTTCCGAGCTTTTTCCCGTCCCGGTTCAATGCCGTTCGCGTTCCAACCTCGACGACGAAGTCGAGTTTTGCGGTTTTTCTCTTCAACCCGCGTTTTTTCTTTTTCTCCATCTCTTTTCTCCTCTCTCTCTCTTCCTCTCTCTCGATTCGTCCTTTTTCTCACTTTTCAGCTTACAGCGTGGTGTACCGGTTGCGTGAAAGCTCCCATTGTTTCCCGATTTCGCTTAGCTTCCATCTACCGTTGGTACACAGCTTCGCGAGTGCGCTGGACCGTCGTCGTTGTCGTTTCGTTGCTCCCTGCTTTCGCGAGTCTTTTGGAAACAGAGCGCGAAAAGTCCACGAAAAAAGGCAACTGTTTTTGTACACTGATCCTTTTTGACTTCCGATCTTGACGGAATAATCGGATCTTGTTCCAAAGTCCGAGACGGAAAGAACGATTTAGAAATTGGCAAAAGATGAGAGCGAAGGAAACAAGCCGAGTGGAGTCGAAAAATGATCCCCACCTGGTATCACCGAGACACCAACAAAGTGTCGCGATATTTTCGATCTTCCTGCGATCTTACCTCGAGGGCAATTCGAAACACTCCGCATATGGAACGTCTCCAGCATCCCCTGGGGATCTTGTGTAGCAGTTGGAATTGAGAGAATCTTTTTGCGGCAAGAACCCTGGAAAATGATGAAATAAAAAAAAGATGAGAGGGAAAGATCGAGGCGAAAGATGAAGAAGAAAGAAAGACGATTGGAGGCACCGGGAGGAGACGCGGTTGGGATTTTGGTAGAGAAAATATTGATAGGCTCGGCTTGGGCTGCGGAGTCACGCTCAAGTAGGCGCCTCTCTTCACCGCACTCTGATCCTCTTTCTCTCTCGTACTCCCTTGCCTCATCTCCTTTTTCTCCTTATCCGACACACACGTTATACGCACTATATACAACAGAGGCTCTTACGCTACCGTAACCCCGCGGGGCTATGGTGTAAGCTCAATCGAGCTTCGGAGTTTCGCGTACTCCAGCAGTGAATATGGGTATAGTCGGAGGAAAGAGAAAGAGGGAGATGAGAGTGGAAGGTCTGAAAGCCAAGAGCACAGAGAAGAGAACCAGAGACGGAGAATGAGAGTCTCTTAGGGGTAGGATCGATAAGGAGCTAGATTCACCCGAGGGCTTTACGCCGGGTCCAGCCTCTTTCGTTTTCCTCGACCCAGCAACGTACATACACAAACTGATGTTATACACCTTATGCACACCGAGGAAAAAAAGAGAACGAGTACAGTTTCTAGGCGACGGTACAGCACGACGAAGACGCACGTTTATTCCGCCAACGCAGAGTCCATTCGCAAAATTCGACATTTTTCTTCTTCCATCGCCAAAATTTGAAAACGACACGCGCTGGCCGACGAGTCGCTTCAACCTTCATTTTGTAAACAAAATGGCGCCGGCGGGGTTTTTATAATCGAGACCGAAGATCGACGATTAACTGGACCCAGAGAAATTGATTCCGAGGCTGAGAAAGAAGCCTTCCACCTGTTGGCAGGTTGACGAAATACCCTTTGGAGAAACGTATTACATTGACCATTCCCAGGGTGAAAAAGAGAACATGCGCACACCCTCCTTTAGGCTTCTTATCATATTCTATCGCTGCATGTTGCTCGTGTGAGTCGCCTCCCTTCGTTCAAAGTCGATTTAATTCGACATAATCGAGAACGATCGAGCTCTCCTCCTCGACAAAAGTCCGGACAACCCTTGGCGAGCGAGAGAAGCGCGACAGTTGGTGGAAAATCTGTCGTGCGGAATCGCGCTCGCGGGAATTGTATCAATCTGTCATCGGTTCTCGGCCCGAGAACGATCAAATGGAGAAATGTAGTGGAATATACTGTACGGCATATATAAGTAACCTCCTAGTATATTATATTCGCAAGTACACTTATATATATATATATACAGTTAAAGTTTTATTCTACTCGAATCGCCGCACTCTATCGGACGGGTCAATCTCCCGGATGCACAATAAAACCAGACTCACTGTTTCTTTTTTTTTCGCCCGTTTCCTTCTCCTTCTCTCTCTCCATTACTTCCATATCATTTCGCACCCCAAGAAATGCACGAAGCTGTGCTGCTCCGGTTGTCCTTGCGGCCATATGGCTCTATCACCGCTTCTTTTCCTCCCTGTTCCTCTGCCGCTGTTTTCCTCACACTCCATCCCCCCGTAGCCCTTAGCCTCGTCGGTTGGACCGACTGGAAGCTCGGTAACTCAAAGAGAAAACGCGAAATGGAGAAAGACGGAGCAACCCCAACGAAAAGAAAGCATGAAACAGCCAATGGGGAAGCAAGCTTCCTACTGGCTGCTACATTTATGCCGCTATCTCCCCGTTCATCTTTTTTTTTCTCCCGCGTACCATTGGATATCCTTCACTCTATATTTCGCGTTCTCACCCATACCATACTTCTCTTCACCGGTTATTAAATTACATCGTCATAAATAACGCCCTGACCCACCAGTGGCTTATTTGCCACTCGGATCTTGGAGTCGGTCCCCCCCGCGGCGATATGCATCGCCATTTCACGTATCGCCAATGAATATTTCGTGCTTGGCTTTCGCAACATCGCACATTAACGAAATTCATCCTTTGTACCTTGATCGAGCTTGTACTTTAATTACAAGAAAAATGTCGGCTGAAAAGGAGCACCGCGAGCTTCAGACTTCCTACGCGGCAGTCACATTTGTTTTTCCATTTGCCACGAGGGAAGCTTTTGAAATCCTCAAAATGGGTGTCAACTCAGTACCGTTGAAAAGGTAATTTCACGTTTCTTTATATTTCTCCCGACGCCATATACGCGCAGAGATGCAATATGGTGCCGAGACCCATCGTATATATATATATATATATATGACCATGTACGTACAGACAAGCAGAGCTTCGTTAAAGCAGCAGCCATATTTGCACGGAAGCTTTGTGCCTCCTCCCTTCTTGCTACCCGCGTAGCGAGCAATCCTCGAGGGTTGGTTGGTGCCTCGTTGGTGAGAGAGTAAGAGAGAGAGAGACGAACAAGGGGGTTGGTGGCTTTTCGAGAACACCCAACGAGGTAGAATCGCCACCACTACCACCATCGTGACGCGTTATTCCTCACCCCGTAGGCATACATAACAGCGTCGTCGTTGTCGTTCCCGTCATCCTCGTCTTCGTCGTAGTTATGTACTCGGAGAGTTTGAGAGAGAAAGAGAAAGTCTACCAACAGCGGGAAGTACTCGGCGCGTATCCATAACCGTCCTTTGTCTAGATAACGCAATTATTACCGCGTTTCATCATACCCTCCGGCCAAAATTAGCCTCAAATGAAGTTACAATTACGGTCCTCCGTTTCCCTCGTCTCTCGTTCGTATTGCTCCATAATCCGCTTCGCTCTCTCCCATACTCGGCGGCAGTCCTCCCCCGCAGCGATGCGCTTGGGAATAACCGAGCAGGAGCTTTTTCGCTTTCCAGCTTTCAAAGCCGCTTTCGATGTACACGTCGGTGTGTAAACGGGTGGGTAGAAGATACAACCCCGCGTCCATGCCGGAGCTTCAGGGTGAGACATGGAAAAGTCGGTGTAAATTTGGACCAGAATGACACATCAGTGGCTCCTTCGAAGATTTTCCCCTTAAAGCCTTTGTCGGCGGTCGGAAAAAAAAACAAACAGCATGTTGAATTTTTTAAGTCAACATTGTCGACAATTGATCGACGAACCCGGCCAAGTAGGTTTTTAAAATGGGCGCTTTTAAATGCTCCGCTCGTACGTCAAAGTCCGTATCGAAAGTTGACCAGCGAGAGGGACAAGCACGGGAGAATTTGCCAAATACACCTAAAGTAAAATGGTGGTCCAATTTAGCACCAATTCCTTCGTGCTCGTGGTATATAGCGCACTCGCTGCGAAACTCGAAATCCTGGTTGCCGTGGAAACGTCAGAGGACAGACGGAACCGCGATGAAACCGGATGGTCGTGTCTCTGCTACTGTCGCTGCTGTAAAGCTCTATACCAACCGAGCCCGCCCTGGCAAAGCTGTAGGAGTACGCGGGGACTCTATATAGACTGCACTGGTCGTGGAAAAGCGGTAGCAGTCTCGGTAATGCCGGTTCGTCCCTTTGTCCCTGCGTTCTTCCGGAAACGTACGGTCCACCACGAGACACCCCAAGCTGGACGCTTTTTGAAACAACGTGTCCATTTCTTCTTGGCTGGGTTATTTTATTTTATTATTCTCTTTTCTTTTTGCAAACCCCGTCCATCGTGCAAACGAAATCGCACCGAAACTCTTACGGACCAGGTTCCGCAAATGTCTGGACATTCGTAATTAGTTCAGCGAGGAAAAAAGGCGCCCAGGGGGAGCTACCACCTAAATTAGTTCGGGTCCTTTGATCTCTTAATTAGAGAGGTCGATATTGAGATTGCAAAATGCGCGTAACGCATCGCTGATGATTGATATTATATTTAACGTTGCGAATCAACGACGGGATCAGTCTTTCCAATTAATCACAAATGACGCGTGCAGAAACACGTAAACAGACGTATGCACGTTCGCGTAACATTTCCGATGGACCGCGGGGAGAATTGCGTTAAATAGTTTCACGGAATCATCGAATTGTTCGCTGGATGCTGTCCAAAATCTGCCGAATATCTTTTCATCTTCCAGCAGCAGCTCTCTTCCCTCCTCTCTCGGTAGGGTTTATCTCGTATCGATTTCAAATTGCCACGGCAACGTGTATACACGGAAAAACATAACGATCCCAGTGTCTGGTGGATCAGAAGAGTGTTAAAGGTTGTCGGACGGTCCAGGCAGAGGGGAGCGAGAACGATTTACGAGGGACGATAATTCGATGGTACTTTGAGCCAATCGACACAATGCTGCTGCGACATGATGATTCGGTCGTACATAATGGCAGAAAGATAGAGTCGCGACGCTCGCTCGTGAAACTCGTCGTACATAGACGTCTCAATATGATATTGTCCCTGTTTCATCTTTTATTTTCCCATGCTTCATCGAACGGCAAAACGAAACATCATACACTCCATATTCCACCGTGCCGTCCCAACTTTTGGGCCTCCGGAGTTTCATAGGGTGCGAGAGAACGATCGAGTAACTGTATATACCAAGTATACAAACATCCTTGTGTGTGTGTGTGTGTGTGTATAGGTGTGCATATAATACACCATAAATCGTGCGTTACATTGTCCTTTGAAAGTGGAATACAGTCAGTGACTGTTGACTCCGGAGTCGACGGTGGGTATTGTTGGTTGGAGAGCATACCTTTTGTAGCCCGGACGCGCGTTTATAATCTCGTCACAAACACAACCGTATAATAGGGATGGAAAAAGGAAGGGAGGCTGGCGAGGGTGCGAAAACCGTATGTGTCCTATTCGTACGTAGGAAAATTTCGTCGGCGCGCAAACGCTTTGCCATCGCGCATATATCAAGGGCTGAAAGTCAAAAGGGCATGTTCCAATGATTTCGCAGACACCGGAGATGGGGGATACACCCTTAAAACCTTTCGAAGGCAAATGAGGCCTCGAGTGTAAAAAAGGACGCAAGGTTAACTTGTTTTACTCGCTGAATCCACTGGGTTGAGGCCCTTTTTTGCCTTGGAACTCGTACAGTGCCGCGGGGAATCATACGATTCCAATGTCTGCGTCTGCCCGTATGTCCCTGATGTGTATATTACAGTTCGCCATTCCAGTGGCCTAATACATGTACGTTTATCTTACATGAGAATGAAGAGAGACGGAAAACACATCCGGAAGATTCCCAACCCATGAACCTCGCTGGAGCAGCTGCCGTTTTGTACAAAGCCCCACCAGGAACTATTCCCTAGCCATGATACATACCCTAGCCCTGGTCCAGGTTTTCATGGCTCTGCGACACGTTTCTATAGGTGTACATCAACGCACCGGGAGACACTTCATCAAACCGAAGGATCCCGAGCATATATTCGACGTCCCGTCGACCGTCAAAGGCGCATTGACAGTCGCAGGGACACGTTTGCTGTCGCTGGAAAAAAAATTGATGCATTCGCATTCAATGGCACCCATATGATTTTCGTATTAAACGAAATCATTGAAAATCGAACGATTTTGCATTTTTTCGTTGAAATTTCGAAAGGGTTGCCTTATTCGCAAGCAGGAAGTCCAGCGATCTTTGAGTGTTTCAGGCGACGGTGAGATTAAAAAAGAATTTCACGTGCTCAATTGACGTGCGATTTTTCCCGCGTTGCCGAGAGCTCAAAATGATGGTTCTGCTTTTCCAGTGCTGAAATAATTTCTGCCACAAGTGACTCGTGACTTTGACAAGCGGAGGAAAACCGAGAGATCTCTGTTATGTCGGTAAACCAAAAGATCCTGTACTTGTATACGTGTACCGAAGGAAAGTCTCGGTTTCGAGTGGCGCCTTTGTCCTCTCAAGTTATACGCGGAGTTTGCTACCTCCGGTGAAGGAGAATGCAATGAAGGCAACAGTGAGAACGAGAAAAGATACATAGAGAGCTCGCAATGGTGTCGGAGGGTCCATTACCGGGTCGCATCCTCCTCCGACATCGTTTCCTTCTCTTCCTAGTGTTTTGTTTCTTTCTCTTCTGAGGTGGTGGAATATCAGACTACATCTTTTCCAACCATTGTACCAAGACATGTATATACCATATTAACCCACAGACACACACACACACACACATATATATGTACACGCGGACGATTTCTCAGTACTTTGCTGGAGGAACAGGGTGAAGGGGACGCCACAATGGACGAGAAGAGCTGGTCCCGTATTGTGTGTCCTCTCGCATGGGGTTGTAGTAAGCTCGAGTGTTACACGGTTTAAGGAGAGCTCGGAGATATCTTCGTTGCCGGAACAGGAGAGCAAAAACGAAAGGGAGACGGAATTTCTCCAGGACTCGACTTGCTCGTCGTTCTCGCCCGAACAGACTTTACCATCGTAACCCTCGGAGTGTCAACCGCTCTCTCGCACAAACGCCCGCACTTCCCAAGTTGTACACCGAGGCAAACGTAAAAGCATCTGTCCTTGTGGGACTCGCTAAATCCTCCGAATCCACCTTTAAATCCCCCACAATCCTCTTGCATTTTCATCCCTTTCCTCTCCGCGTACAACCATCTTATCTTCTCTCTTCCTCGTGCTCCATTATTCGCTCGAACGGTACACTCGAAATGCACTTGAAAATCATCTTTCGGAATTCCATTCACGATGTATTTTCCTCAAAATCATGATGGACTCAGTGACTTTTTTCGTAACGTTTCCGCCCCTACGCAGATTTGAGACAAAAGTATCGATACATTTGTATACAATGAATCGTCTCGGAAATCTTTTATTCGACATTTTTATTACTGGCGAAGGAATTCGGTGTATCAAAAACCAATTTATTGCCAAGACGTACGGGGATACGGATTGATACCACGAGGAAAATTGATGGCCCGTTTTAACGTCTTCGAGGAATGCAACTGTTACATCCGAGAGATGAAAAGACGCTCGATCTTGAGTATATACCCAAAAACAGCGGGCATTCCCTTTACTTCGTCTCTGTCAAGTCGATTTTTATTCCATTCCACGGCCAACCGTCATTCTCGTCTTCAAACCGGTGGAGTTACACCCGGGCACCCGAGAGCGGGCTTCACCGTACGATATGCGATAAAGTTAGCGCAGAGGTAATTTGGATATAAAGTTTTATTCGCAATAATTTAGCCCGGGATAGAACTCACTCTTCCTCCCTTTCTTTCTCTCATCCGAGAGGGAGAGAAAGAGTCAAGACACGGGATGTACGCTTATGGTATATACCTATCCAAGTCATATATTTGATGGGTATACTTGGCATAAAGTCGAGCATAAAAGTAATGCCAACATTAAAGTTTGTGGTTCCAGACCAGAGCATCGAGAGTATGGAGAAGAAACTGTATCCCAGCCTCTCTCTCTCTCTGTATCTTTCCTCCTCATTTAGCGTATTCCCCAGCACTCCATCCTCTTCTTCCATGGACAGATCATCCCCTTCGTATTCAAAGTTTCTTTTTCCTCCTCTTCACCGGCGTTTCTCGACATTTTACAGTACCAACCTTTCACCGGATGCTGCGTTAACTCTTTCGCGCATACACCCTCGCGGAAAATTTCACCCGCGCGTTTCACCCTGCAATTCGACAATCGCACATACGCGCGAATATACGCCAGAGATCACTCGTGTCTGTTTCGGCTGAAATGTTTTTACGCCAAGTGCGCTGCAAGTTCGATGTACTATCTCGGATTATGGAAAATTCCCGTGCCAACGTTCGATTATGCTCCCCCGGGCATCGCCGCACACCGACGTTAACGCTGCATCGTAACTCTGCGTGGTTTTTGTTCAATACTAATTTGCGTGACGCTTTTCCAACGGGGAAAACCCTCGTGGGAAATTATATTTCGCGATATCTACAGCGGTACATCGGGCTTTGAAAAAAAGGCTTGGATGACTGCAGAACTGCGTGAATGAAGAGAAAGAGTGAGGGAAAAATCGATGACTGAAAATTTCGTATAAAAATAACGGGTATGTTATTTTTATGGAATTACCATTGTTATTATCGTTGTCGTTGATGAATAAGATGCTCGACGGTCAATCGAAACGTTTTCCCTTTAATTTTTATCTCTCTCGCGTGAGAGATGATTGAAGAAGCTTTGCCGGCGTGGAGTTATAATTTGCGCAAGCGATATCGGAGGCTTGTGCCAAAGTATAATAATGGAAGCGCAGTAGAAATCGCGGAGAGTTCGGAGATAGTCTCGGATACAGTCGAGCGGTAGTTTAGTTCGAGAGTGGTCGTTGGGGAACGATATTGGTGCGCCATGGGAGGCATAGCTTTCTTCCCACGTGGTGCCTCTTGCCTCGCGCCGCTACCCCCATAACTTTCGTTCTGACTTCCACCCGCGACCCTACACTGCCTGACGAGACTTCCGACTGCGTACGCCATCGCACTTTCCTTCTTTTCTTACGTCTTTCTCTGTACTTCGATATCACCTCGTGGATCAAAAAATGTCTTTTTAGCAAACAAAAAAAGTAACATTTCAATAAAATGCAAACTCGAATATTCTCGTTTGAGAAAAATTGAAGAACATCCTTAAGGGCATTCGACCGACTGTCGATGTAAACTCACGCCATCTGCGTAAAGTTTCCATCGCCGAGCTACCGGCAAACAAACTCGAGTCTTTTTTCAAAGATTAGCGGATGATTAGGATCGGCGATAAAGCGATAGGGTTGTGAATCGGCAGAATGATAATAAAACGATCGATAGAGGAACGTTAATTGATTTACAAATTCAGGACACGCGTGGGACGAACCTTCAAAGTTTCGATGAAATTCCCGAGTGATTTTGATTGGCTGATGATCGTAAATTGATTGACAATCGAACCATCAGTGTCGAATCGTCATCACGAGCAATTTATCGTTCGATGAAAAAAAAAAAAACACTTGTTGCTGGAGCGCGATCTTTGATCATATTTGTACACTCAGAAATACATATCCGAGTGCCAAGTCATCCATTATTGGTCCGATATCACGAGGAAAAATGCGTAAGGGCGTGTGTTTGATTCTTTCGCATGATTCCATTTTCACCCCTCGATGTGTTTGCTCGTCTCGCTCCAAGGGTGAATTCTCCTCGGGCTTCTCCGCGGCGTACGATTATATCCTTGATTCTCAATGCCCTCTCTCACGAGACACACGATAAGGATCGCCGCTAATTGTTGCGAATTGGCGAAGGTGCCGAGAGAACGGAAAACACGCGAGTAACGGGGGAGAGAAAGAGGAAGATGGGGAATTTACGCGCGAGAGAGACAGGGAGGTTTCGGGGCAACAGGTGTCATCTGATTGATCGCCGTGTCGCTCACGGAAACACACTAAACCATCAGAAATACAGTTATACACGGGGAAAGAGCGAGAGAAAGAGAGAATTCTCCCCCACCCTTAGCACGATTACCTTGGCCGCAAACACATCCGCGCGAACCTGCCGAACGAACGCCCTTAATGTCAGAACATTACGAACTGGCCCAAAGATCATTTGTCCTATTTTATCGAACTGAAAAACGGTCCAGGGACACACAATCACGGAAATTCTCGACGTATTTTGCCTCCCCCGTCTTTGAAAAGTCTTCAAAAAAATTGGAGCACGCAAAAACAGTCACCGCCGTTATGAAAATTTCGCTGACTATGGACAAATTGTTACGAATGTTAAATAATTGATCGTATCATCGATTTTGCATTTTTTCAATACCAAAATGTTGACGAATGAAAAAAAGACGGAAAATCTCTTTTTTTCCATTAACCACGAGGGTGGACGAGTCACCCGTGTAATCTCAATTAATGATCCTCGTCGTTCCGGTCGTTTTGCTTCAATTTTGTTTTTCGATACTGGACGAATTGTTTCGGATGGGATTGGTACTCAAAGTCGCGAATACTTTTGCGAAATTTGTGATCGATGGGAATGGGTTTCGTTTTTTTTTTCTAGAATCGTGAGAAACAAAGCTGCTGAAAAAGCGAAACACGCGCATCAGCAGCAACAGGCTCAACAACAGGGCCAGCAGCAGGGCCAACCAGGCTCTGGTGGTTCGGTATCTGTGATAGCTCATGCACCTGCGACGGCCGGTGGTCATCCCGCTGCAGTTTCCGCTGCACCGAATGCGTACAGCATCAGTGGAATCCTTGGTATTCCGGCTCATCATCAAGATCCCAATGGGAATAGCATCAAGAGAAAACGTGCGGATGACGGTAAGTTCGAGAGAATACGATTTTTATTCGAATTTTTCTGCGGAGAAAATAAGCTCGAATGAAGAATTTATCGACTGTCAAAATAATGATTAAAAATTCCGGTAATGATATAAAAAAAAAAAATACTCGGAATCAAATAAACAGCGACAACAACGTTGGAATTTCGAATAAAAATTTATAGAAAAATTCGTGGCACTTCATCCCAACTGTATTATCAGTTGAGAAAATTTCTGCGATGATTTTCGAAGGAATTGCAATGACGTTTCAAGAATAATGGTGCAAATGTTTTTTTTTTCACAATCACGACATCCGTGTATGATAATTACGATGAATCTCCGTACCACGAGTGTATTTTTCTCCCCCCTCTTTTGTCGCGAAATTTAATGACTCCGGACGTGAGAAATCCTGTTTGAAGAAGAGAGGAAAAAAATGGAGGCTCAAAGTATATTCTTCGTTATTCCGCGTCTTTTTCACGCGCCTCGTGAGAATTCAGCGAGGAACTTTGACGTCCTCTCGACGATAAACGACGCATATAAATGTTGAATTAACGGCAGGGAACGAACAAATTCATTTTTGAAAAATTGTTTTTGCGTGATAACATTTATCGATACAAAAATGTATGCTCCTTTTTTTGCCCGTCCGTCGAACGTCGTTGTTAGAACACGTGGCGCAATTTCACCACACGCTGGAGAAGGGTAGGGCGGAAGGGGATGAAAAAAAACCACGAGAGAGAAAAGAGATCATTCATTCTTCTGTCATTGCGTGAATAAAGCTCTCGCGGTCCAGAAATATTCTCGCCACGTGACCGTTCACGCGACCGAGCAAGCAAAACTCATCGAAATACATAAATACATTCATGTACCATATATATTTCACGTTACACATATTTATACACGTATAAACACACACATACATTTCCAAGATTCATCTACGATTCTATGCACGTAAGCTCGCTGAGAAACCGCCACGCTCCCGTTAAAAAGTATCGTCGCGAGACCACGTCGAATCACGGTTGCCTCGGGAGGAGAAAAAAAACTATGAAAAATCATTTCCACCCCTTTTATCACCGCGCGACACTCGTTCGCCATTTAAATTCGTTCGTTCCGCTTTTGTGGTACATCGAAACACGAGCGGAGCAATTTTTCACAAAATCTAACATTTTTATTCGTCTTTCTGCGTATATATTTATCGTTTATTGCTAATATGAATTGCTATAATGAATGAAAAAAAATATATATATATACTACAGCGTCGGATATATCGATCTGTCGTTTCCGTCGTTCGAAAAATCATCCAAGCTATACGTAATGACATTTTGTTTCGCGCTTAATGTTCAATTTTGAAAAGGCGAGCTCACGAGTGCTGTAGACCCTGTACGATGCAGCAGGTCGTCGATTTCGCGCGAGGAAAAGGGGGGGCAAAGAAGGATGAAGGGAGAGCAACGATGAAGTAATTCGATATAATTCGATTATGAGCGGTATGTGTGATACGCGGTTGCGAAGTGGCCGGGATCGTGGTGAAAGCACTCAATGCTCTGTGGCCGCGATGTGGTGGTCGAGGGTGTAGGCACGCATTAGATTATAAACTTCACAGGCCGCAAGCATATGTACATATATATAATATATACTACATAAATGATATATATATATGTATTTATATATAAATATGTACGCGGAGAATCCTCTACCGCCCTCGCTGCAAATATATGCACATATATCCATGCAGATATATAATTCCTCGTCGAGAACCGACATGACGCATTATCCAGTCAAAAGAGAGACAGGGAGATCGCGGTTATTCCGCGCTAGGGAGATCGCAAATTCCCTTTTCACTTTGCCCACCCCCTGTTTCGTCCTCCCTTCTTCCCTCGCGATCTCTCCGGCTTTCCCAAGTATCGCACCTCGATCTAATTACGTTTTCGCGTATAGATACCGATCGCGAAAATCTGCATCGTCCTTCGATCGGAAAAATTCAAGGGTCGTTTTTTTCAATCGCCTTTTATTTCAACCCAGCACAAATGCCCAAAATCTTCGATAATCTTCTCGTTACTCAATAGCGATTCGAGTAAAACGATCGATTCGAAAGATTTAACGTATTCGATCTCGTGTCCGTGCCCGGCGATGTTTGTCGTCGCGTTGCATCTGTCCGAGGCTGCGATTTTACACGTCAGCCTCGTTTCCACGAAGGGAAAAACCGAATCGTCGAATATCGCTCGTGTATCGGCCCTTCTGGTGTTTCCAGACGGGGGAAAGGGAGAAGAAACATTCCGCACGCATCACGAGTTGGAAAATAAAGGGAGGGAGAAAAATGTAGGGTCCACGTTCACCCCAAAGTCCATTATTACCCCTGTATTGTATTGCTCAACATTGACTCAATTGCTTTCGAATAACCAGAGGCTTATATACAACATGTACATATATATGTATGCTCACATGTATCGTGCAGTAGATCGAGTGAGAAAAAGGGACTCTCTCCCTTTTGCTTTTTTCTCCTCCACGTTTGGAGCAACCGAATTATTCGACATGCTGCTCTTTTCGAGTCACACACACACTCGTATATCGATGATACATTGGTCACGTATGTATACGTGCATGTCCATGTTTCGGAATGACCTTCAATTTCGCGCAGCATCCATAACTCCGGAGCTGTCAAATCTGTCAAGCATCAGTGAACTTGAGACCGGTAGCCAGCGATTTTACACCGACGCTCCTCTGCGGAGATTATTTTGAAACACGCGTAAAACAACATCGGAGATTCTCCCTCGTTTCTCGCGTCCTCTCGCTCGATTATGCCCGAATCTTCGATGATAAAATACTCATATTTTTCATCTGCCAATCAACGCCGAAAATCTTTTGAAAAAAGTCCACCTTTTTCGTTGTACTGAGTTTGTAAAAGTGTATAAACGTTGTGTTTCCACAACGTTTATACACTTTTACTTTTACACGTGGTGTTTTTAGCTGTAGAATTGTTTATGTATAAACAAAAATATATAGCTTTTAAACATCAGCTTCGACGGAGGGACCACGCACGTTGAGCAGTTTTGGCAAACGTTCAGAGCATTTTCCCGGTGAAAAAGGATCGGCATACCCGACAATTTTGCAAGCGCGTTTCCACTCCGGTCTCGATAAATACAACCGATTTAATCGTAAAATTCAAACGCTCTCGTACATATACTCTTTCCCCTCTCTCTCTCTCGCTGCTCTCGTTCTCTCTTTCCCTCTCGTGGCCAGGATGCTGTGTCGGTGGCTGCGTAACAATCCACGGGAATATAGCGCATACGGAGGCGGAGGGCGTTCGGGTTTTATAGCTCGCGGCTTTTCGAAACAGCCTGGAAAGCTCGCGCGCGGTATCAACAGCGAGCGATTCGCGCCGCATACTGCCAAAACCCTCCCACGCGTTTTCTATACCCGGACACCGAATGGCTCTGCCTGCCGATGTATATGCGTGCGAAACGACATAGGTGAGAATGAAAAGGTCGTATTTCTCGAAATCCTACGGGTTTCGTCCTTCGGAACACGTCCTTGAGTAAGATGGACGCAAATTGACCTATGTATATGTATTTTTACGTACGTATATAAATATACGTATACGCGGGACGTAAAAGCATCGGTGGACCAGCCGGACAATGACAACTTGACAGGGAGCTTTAACGAGCCCTATGCCGGGCTTACCACACGAGCAAACACGCACCGAAGCAACTTTATCGCCCTTAGCATCCCTCATCCACCCCCTCGGATGGTCATTTAATTATTCGAGATACTCCGTACCACTCGGACGATCCACTGCCGATGTTTCTTCAATGGCTCTCTTTGAATCGATCTACACGTGTCACGGAGGACGTCCCAGAATCGAATGTCAATAATTTACAGGAGATTCCGAGTCGAAAAGTCCGCAGGCACTTTTCGATCCGGCGAATCTCCGCCGAGTTATCGATTCGTCTCTTGGCTCAAACTTGACTTTTTCAAAATTCGTGCATCTTTTGCGAAAAAGAGTAATTCGGAAATTGCGTAATATTTCACACTGATGAAACAATCGAGAGGTTTTTTTTTCGTCGATATTCAATAGCGCTGTTATTGATCCTCTTATCGATGAATCACATCAAGCTGCTTCTCGATGTTCCACGGGAGGCTGGAAATAAAAGAATGAATAAATTGGATTGAAACATCCCTTGTATATTTCCTCGATAGTTTATACTCCGCCTCGTCCCTCTAAAAACATCCCCTTTGCGTCCACTGATCGAAAGCGAGCACGAATGGGATGAGGAGATGTACGCTGGACCAGTTTGAGAGAACATCTAGCTACCTTTCCATCTCTTTTCATCCTTCCCTTAATAAATGTGGTTTTCACCGTCTCTCTCCCTCTCTCTCTCTCTCTCTCTCTTGTTCTCTTTTACTTGATTCGTCCCACGTGCGCCGTCGATGTACTTCTATATTAAACCGTTGGGTTGCCCGAGAGATAATAAAGACGTGTATAATGGAATCGAAATTGTTTCTCTATCTATCAATGCCCATACATTGCCCACCAGCGTACCCATGTGAATATGGCACATGTGTGTGGAGCTTGTGGGCAAATAGAGCCGACATTTGTGAGCCCCGGGGGTTCGTCGGAGAACTAGAAGTCAACGTGGAATTTATAGCGCCCAGTGCGGAGCTGAGTGTGGATGAACGAATTCAATTTCAATTTGAGACCGAAAGGTTTAATTCCTCCTGATTCTCATCGTTCTAATAACGCGTCGACCCCATGTTTCCATTATTCCTCTATTCTATTGTCCACAACAGTCGCACATGTGCATAAATACGCGAATACATCGTGTTGAACGTCACGAGGAATAATTAAACCTCACTTCAATCGTATGTTCCAGATGACAATCGTGATCTCAGCGACCATCCCGAGGACGATCTCAAGAGACAGAGGAGTAATTACAACGGGGATCAATTGTACTCGAACGTGAGTCCAATTTTTTTTATCAATCCTTCAATCTTTCTATCATCGAAGTAGCAATGAAAAAAAAAAATCAATTGTTTCTCACCGATCTTGACAAAAAATGGTCTCCGGTTGGAACTCCGATCGATTTGGGAAAACAATTTGCAATTCCCGCCGTTTTCACGCACCTCTTGATCCGCGAAGAGGATCGACGAGCGAAAAAAGGGAGAGGGACGAAAATGTAAAAGAAAAAAAAAGTCATTTCATTCGTTACAGCTGTGGTCGAACAAATGGAGCATCAAGGACGAGCACAAGCTTCTGAGCGAGCTTGGCGGTGCAGGTGGAGGCGGAGGTAACGGAAATACCGGTGGCAATGGTCCCAGCACGGGCGGCGGAGGTGGACCTGGTGGTGGAGGTGGCGGTAACCCGACCGGAGGTTACTACGAGCACAGTGGATTCCCCGGGAACGCTATTGCCACCTCCGCCGAGCTCTACGACTCCCTGGGCACCATCAGTACAATGACGCAAGCGCAGACTCCTCATCTGTATACTCCGCCCATAGGGGGCACCATAGGTGAACAAATCTTTTCTTTTTCTCTTCTCCATCACTTTTTCTCTCTCTCTCTCTCTCTGCCTCTCATCCTTGTCTTTCATTTTCAAAGATATCCTGCGCAAGACTCCTGTCCTTTCCATTTCATCCCTCTTTCCACCCTGTTATTACAGCCCTCATAGTTTTTCCCCTCCGATCTGCTCTCCGGCTCGCTCTTATCCTCTGATTCAACATCTCGTTCTCTTTCGAGATTCTTCCTTCGTGGCTTTTCTCACTCTTGCATCTCCCATCTGTTCTTTTAGCTCCTTTCTTGTCTCTCGCGTGTACACTTATTCGTACAAGATTCGCATTTAAAATTAAGCTTCCAAAACTCTTTTCTCTCGCACCTTTTCCCCTTTATTCCATCCGACTTCCGAACCTACCCGTACACCCGCTCTCGTCCGTTCTTATTCCGTCATTGAACGTCTTACCCTCTTTCGGGATGCTTCATACGCCATCTTTTTCACTTTTCACCTCTTCGTCTCTTTTTTTCCTCTCCCTCTCTCTCTCTCTTATTTTCTTTCCCATTTAACACTGTTGATGGTGCACACGTACGTGTGTATTCCGTCCACCTACATTAAACCTGCATAAACATACTCTTCCACCCGTGCTCTCTCTTTCTCTCTCCATCTGGTCTTCCCCTTAATCCGTATACGCTTATTATCGGGGCTTACATCCCGATTTGCATACCCATATCGGTTAAATACGAGGCTTTAATAATGCATGAGGATCGCGTTACTCCGGCGTGTTCCTGGCCGAGAATTTCCATGGATGAAAGAGGTGGCGCTGAGAATCTCACTCGGTGGTTACCTTCGAAGCTCATATCCCCTGAGCATTAACCATCCACTATCCTATACCCTCCCTGCTTTTTTTCTCCCACTTGCTCGCTTTACTCCTGTCGAATAAACGTCAGGCGAGCTTGTTAAACGGAATTTCTGATTTTTAAAGCCGAAACTTTGTTCATTATATATTTTTTTTCATCAATATTTCATTTTTATCAATATTAAATACAGAATTTCGAAGAATTTCAAAAAATGTTATGTTTTTTTGGCAGGTGGCACATTGACGCCTCTGGCGCCACTGACGATGCAGGAATTAAAACTGAGCCAAACACTGGACGGAGCCAACATGTCACCTTATCACACAACCGGTAAGTTTTTTCTTTTTTTTTCTTCGATAAATTCGCAAACGACGTTTATTCGATAATCTTCCTCTGCCTTACACTCAATGTTTGTTCGCATCTCATCCGTGATGTTCTCACGCTCGTGCTGTTATTGCCGATGAATCGTCAATTTCGTGCTTTTGCCGATGTGTTTTTTTTTCTCTCAAATTTTACGTCAAAGCTTCGATGAGTGATAATTTGCGTGCGTTGAACGTTGTTGATTATTTATGCGCAAAATGCTTGATAAGAATGTTGCGTTTTACCGTGCATGGCGATTAATGAATATGAACGAAAAAAAAAAACAAAAAAAACGAACAAACCAGAAGGCAGCACCGTGGCCGTTTCGTACGTCGGGGTGGGAACCGGAGGCGGCGAACAAAGTCCACCGGTGACGTTGCAGAACGAAGGTAACGCGACCCCGTCGTCGAATACTCCCGTCGGGGACCCAGGATTGACGGTGTTGCAATCGCCGGTGTCGCAGAGTCAGGTAGCTTCCTCGATACCACCTTATTCAACGATGCTGCCTAGTTTCGGACATTACGCGACGGGTATGTACTCAAAAACGAAAAAAAAACAAATAAATAGCGTATCGCACGACGAGGGATGAAAAAAAACAAGAAAAATCGTCGCGCCGATGGAAAATTTCACGATCTCGCGAAATTCGAACGAAAAACGATCATTCCTTTGCCAAACTTTCCGATGAAAATATTTTTCCCCTCGACGAAACGAGTTGCGATTGTTCCGTCGTATTTTCGTAGACAAAAATCCCTCGATTTTGCTGTGAATGCGTCTGCTGATGCTGTTTTCTTGTTCGTATTTTCATGTTGCATTTTTCTTTTTTTCTTTTCTCACTTGCACGATTTTTGTTCAATATTTATTTGCGATTGAAATTGACTTGATTCTCGACAATCGCCTTAATACGCTTTTCCCTCGTTGTTGTTTGTTGCAGGTGGTAGCGATTACGCGTACAGTGCGGCGTACTCGCAGTACTCGAGTGCCCCGTACAGCGGATACGGTTATGGGGCAGCGACAAGCGGGTTGCTCAGTAAGTAAACAGTGAGTATGAGTACCGATTAGAATAGGGACAAAAAAACGTAAGGAAGAAGGTGTAACAAAGAAGAAGATGATTTCGGCAAATTACCAATCCGCTGGGCCTTAAGGGGGTCCCCTGACATTATTTGTGGGAACGGAAATGCACTCGAGCTTCAACGCGGGAAAAAAAATCACCCTGCGAATAAATGCGAGCTATAAATTTGGCCGAAAGCAAAAAGTACATGTAAAAAAACTGTAGTTGCGTTTGTTTGTGTTTTGTTCGCAAAGACATGAAAATCGAGAAAGATTTTTGCACTCCAAAATTCCTGGTCCAGTGAACTTTTTTTTCCATCTTGTTTCAAAGTCAAATTCGAGTAAAATGAAAATATCGTTTATTTCGTCTCACCGATCGGAGCAGGTGAGAATAATAATAGAGCAGAAAGAAGAGGAGAAAGATGAACGAAAAAAAAAACGCGAAAAATCGTCTTTGTTTCATCGAGTTTTCAATTTTTTTCATCCTTGTTTCTCACAGACTCGGCGTACTATTACTGCAACGGGGACACGCTGGCGTCTTCCCACAATAATACGCAGCAGCACCAGCAGCATCCGCAGCATCATCATCATCAGCAGCAGCAGCAGCAGCAGCAGCAGCAGCAGCAGCAGCATCAACAGCAACAACAGGGGAGTTGCACAAACGTTGGCTCGGAAAACAGCGCCGACGTCGCGAGTCGTTCGCCATTAGCGGCGACGAGAGCGAGCAGCGGAGCGAGCGCGGCATCGCCAACCGGAAGTGCCTGCACGAAGCCCGATCACGCTTCGACACCGACCGATCTTTATCTCGCTTGATTCGCGAACGAATTACCCTGGAATTTCTCCGAAAAAGGCACGAAATCGGCGTAGCTGTTTTTCAACAATGAAAAAAACAAAAAAAATAAATAAAAAGAACGAGATTCCTCCGGACGAGAGTCCGAGGATCAGCTGACGAAGGACGATCGGCCGGAAGGAAGCCATATCATGAAGAAACCAATTGAAATTATAAATACTAATTTACCGATGATCTCTTCGAAGAAGAACGACAAATGACAAATGAAAGATGAAAAAATAATAATCAATAGTGCACGAAAAAAGGACGAAAATTGAGAAGAAAAAAAAAGAGGAATACGACGATCGTAGCGCTCGTCGTATTTTTCCCTGGAAGCTCCCGCAGTGTCCCATCGAGCGAACGAGACGTCAGCGAATCGGAAAATTGATCGTCGAGGATCATCTTTGGAGATGAAACGATGGAAAAAGAAAGAAACGTCTCTGTCCACAGTCTCCGGGGTATTTGGTAGTTTAGGTAGCTTAATTTATAATTCCTCCGATAGTGTAAAATTCACAAGACGCGCCCTCGAGCATCCTGAATCCTGCCCACCTTTTGTCCGGTTTTACCACTCTCAACGATTACGTTAGTTGGATAATATCGATGATACATACATGCATATATATATATATGTAAACAAAAATGAAAAAACATTATTGAGATTTTTTAATCACCAGTCGATTTACGATCCCCTAACGATTAAGGATACTATATATATTTTTTGTAGAGACCAAAGACCACGCGCAGAATTATAACGCGTTTATAGAAAAAGAGAGAAAGAAACGTTGAAACGTGACGGAATTATCGATTTTTCTTTATTATTATTTTTTTTTATTAAGATTTTACAGTCGACGATTTAATCGGTTAGGATTTTAATTCATCGGAGTGACGTTCGGTTCACGATGACTGTAAATAATTACACGGTACGTTGCAACGAGAATGACGCATGGAATGAAAAATCGATGAGTTCGCGGACGGTATGACCGATCATTTCCGTTTCACAGTTCCGGTGAAAATGACACTTCCGGCTGGACGATGACTCTGTTTTTTGTCTCTTTATTCTTGCAAATCTCTCCTCGCGGTTATTTCAGTCTCATCAAGCAAATTCGATCTTGAATATCTCGAAGCAAAATATTCCTAGTGGGAAAACATCTCGATCGGTAAAAAACCACAAGTTCGCGGTATTTCCGTTCTGAAATATCCACCACGACGAGGTGGTTGATTCTTCAAAACGTGAACGTTGCTCTCATTTTTTTTCCTAATTTTATTCGAGTCGAAACGGAGGTATTCAAGCTCGAACTTTGTTGAGATTGAGATAATTGAGAGGAGAGATTTTTGGGAACGAAAAAATGGAGGAGAGGGTCCTGACGAATGGTCCAAGCCCGAGAGCGCGACGAGCATCGCGCGAGCAATCGTTCGCCGCGTTTTATTGTAAAAAGTATATTTAACGAGAGAAAAAAGAAGGAAAAAGTTTGACTAGTTGACGATTTTGAGGAACATTCCGTCATACTGTGGCCAACACCAACGATTCGATGTTATTCTTGATAAAAAAGAAAAAAAAAAAATTCGCAATAATCATCGACGATGTTCGCCGCAGAACCGTCGGATACCTCGTCTCTTCGAATCTTACGATATTTATATCGAAAATCTTTTGCGCCAGACTATCCCAAAGTGCAGACGAGACTCGCTCGGGACGCACGCAACGAATTCTCCATTTTTCTCTTCATCCGTCAGTCGATCCGGCATCGACGACTGAAAATCGTCGAAAAGAACGAAAATCGATGACTCGAAGAAGATGAAAAAAAAAAAGAAAAAGATTCCGCGCCTGTTTTCCACAATCGGTCCTTTTGTTTTTCGAAAATCATCGTCTCCGCTGTCGCGATCGCGAAGGTTCTTGGTTTTTTTACTCCAAAAGGGATTTTTCAAATTTTCCCAGTGACAAAAAAGGACTCTGTGAAAAATCGATTAGAATTTCGTCGGAAATGTGACGTCCGCGATTCTCCGGGAGATTTTTTGTGAAATTGCGAGTTTATTCGCTTTTTTTTTAAATTTCATTCGAAACAATATCGCACAAGTGTCCATGTCGGCTTCCGATGCTCGTCGAGAGAGACTGAAAATAAATCAGCGTTGATGAATTTATCGTTATTTTGACGATTTCGCTTCGATCCTTGGGACTAAATGTCACGGGAGGACAAAATCGTTATTCGGAGGAGCGGACGAATTATTGTTGATCAATAGGCGGAATAAAACCGGTACTCGAATTGATTGAGGCGAAAAACCGAAAACGAGCTGGAAAAATTGAGCAAAAAAAAAAGAAACGTGGAAAAAAATGAAGACGAATCAAATTCGATGAACGCTTTCGTCCTCTCTAAAGTCCGAGCCCCTTCACGCGTTTTCTAGATTAAATATTGTATAATAACGAAATACGGATTATTTTATTCCACTTATCGGATAAGATTGTAACGTTAGACGAATCTCTCCAGTTAATTCTAAATGATATTTAAAATTTAATATATTGTAGTGGACACGTGGTGTGAAATTAAAAAAGGAAGAAAACGAAGAGAGAAAAAAAAACGATAGAGACGAAGAAGGATCGACCGCCGACGTGAAAATCATTTGAAAAATGATCCGAGACGCGTGAACATTATTACGTACGGAGATGATGTAAAATATTTCGGGGCTCACAAGGCTAAAATACTTCTCGTACGAGAACGCTCTTTCCGCGAGTGATAATGACGAAGAAATAAAAATGAAGGAAAATAAGAAAAACCTCGAGATAACGACCTTTGACGATACGCAGATGAGAATGAAAAATGGCCGTTGAAAATCTCACGAATCGTCGTACGGACGAACCAGGCACTATTTTTTTAAATTAATTTCTTTCTTTTTTTATCAACTAGACGTATGTTTTTAATTTTTGTTTTTGTAAACAATCTTACCGATGAAAACCTTCCAAACGTTTTAGATAGTTCTGTCCCAAAGTTCAATTTATCCGGTTCCCAATATATTGTAAATGAATTATTGTGCATTTTTATATTGTTAATTAATTAGCGATTATCATAGACAGTGTGCGGTTGGTGATAACGAGTATAGAGGGCGCGAATCGTCGCTGTTATCGTTTACTCTATTATTGCTATTATCATTATTATCATTATTAATATAATTATTATTATTATTATTATTATTATTATTATCATTATTATTCATGGATCAATATTATTTGTCGCTACGATCATTATTTAATGCTCTTTATTATTTATTAATGGTAACGATAACATATGTGTAATAAGTTTTGCCAAAGAAATCTTTAAAGGAGAAAAAAAAACAAGCAAAAAAACACAAAATATACACTCGCAAAAAGCAATATGTCGCAGGAAATAATTCAGCCTCCGCGCGATGATGGACGAATCTCATGAGATGTAATAACATCGACGGACGCGGAGGAGCGCGATAGTTTTATTGGAAATGATGTGAAAGAAAATAAAATGAAAATAGAGAGATGAACACGCGCAGTCCAGACTGAAAAAACGCGAACGAACGGCATTTACGTTGCCTTCGTGTGAATTTGACAATTTGTTAATTAATTGACAGCGGTATGTGATTCGTTCGTAAGACCACGGCGTATCGCGCATCCCGTGAAGAAATAAAAGATTATTCTTATTTAGTTTATTTTATTATTTTTTTTTTCTTCAATACTTTTCGAATATTCGTCCGTGTGATATTTCTTGTTCCGTGCGCCGCTCTTGCCGAGTCTCGCTGTTGATCCTTGCAAAAAACACAAAACTCTGTAAATCCTTTTTAAATAAATACGAGGTTTATATATGATCGTTTTTCATTCCTTGGGAAATAATGCTCGTTGATAGCCTCTGGTGATCAATTTTTTTTTTTCGAAAGTACGTGAGAATAATCGTTTTTGAGAAAGGAAAATCAGACTAGATTTATTTTTAATCGATTTTCGGAAATGCAGGTTTCCTCCGTATCGTCAAATGATAAGCTGCGACGATACGAGGGGTAGCGTTTTTTTCTGTCGACGGTGCTCCCCTGGTTCTCTGCCACACCGAGGGTGGTGAGCTCTTCAGAGAACGGGAAAAGAGCGAGATCTGTTCAATCTCGTACGAAATGTTGTAATTACATGGCTCGATAAGATAGCGTGTCGGATCGATAAATCGATCGAATCGGATTATCCCTAAATGCGTAAAACCGCAAATTCAACGGAGAGACAGTGACATACGATGAAAATTGGATTTAAAAAACTTTCGAAACTCACAGCATCCGATTGATACATTCATTTTCGCCTTAACGACGCTATTTTTGGAGTTTTTTCGCAAAACGATATTGAAAGGAAAAATCGCCGCGAAATAAACTTTGTAATATATTCCCCTTTTTCTTTTTCAATTTAAATCGACAAAAGCTAAAGAACAAGAAAAGAAAATAGAAAAAACATGTACGAAGCCAGTGGATTAGGTGGGTACAGTTTCGTTTTATCGCGTGGCTTTGGCAGAGCCGAGAAAACGAAAAAAAGAGCCGAGGGAGGCTGAAGGCCATCCGTAATGTTTATTCGGCAGAGGGTGAACTGGGGGTTGAGGAGGGATGAAGCGGAGGGGAGCATGCGCTTTGGGGATCGCCCCGGCGCGCCGGACCCACACCCTCGCTTTTTTTTTCTCTCTCTCTCCTTCTTATCATCTGGATCATCCCTCGCGAGAGTCACACGCACCAACCCCGTACCCTTTCACCCTCTAGGGGAAATATGCTCGCCAGCCTGGTACTATAGAATTTCACAGCCGGCAGTACGAGGGTGTACGCGTGAGGATACGGCCGCGCGCTCATTTTCGACAAAGGTAAACCCAGGGGGTTGTCAATACACCCCAACGTGTTGTGCCTCTCCGTGTGTTATGATACACAAAAAAACAAAAACGCAAACGGAAAAACACGAAAAAAAAAACGTCACTAAAGTTCCAAGGGAACTCTTAATTACATGATTCAAAAGAAAATCGACGAGAGTCGATGATTTTAACGAAAATTTCCAACCCTCGAGCATTTCCTTCCGAAAACACGTCCTTGAAAGCTACAAGAAGGAAAAAACGTTCGAACCACGTGATGACTCGTACTCGAAACGATATAATTTCTCGATTACCGTGATAACTCTGTTTGTTTAATTTCCGCAATTTCCACCCCGAAGCTATACTCCTCCCGGATACGTTGATTATGGAAAATTCGATTATGGCGTCATTAATTTCCATATTTCGCGTTCACGGTGGCGCCAGTGGTGAAATTTTCGCCAAATCCCGGTGTATCCCGTGAGCCCGTTTGATTAGTGTCAATGCAGGTGCGGAAGGACATGGAAGTCGAGAAGAGAGTCCCTTGGAAGCTCTCGGCGGCGTCTTAATTTCTTCAATTTTCCGGTGAAATTATTTATTTGCAAAGTTCTTCGCTCGTTTCATGAAAATCAGCTTCGACTTGTTTCCGTTGTGTTTGCGCCTGCACTGCGGTATTAAGCGCGATAAAACCGGGATCTTGAAGGAAGTATGTGTACAGGGGATGGGAAAAAGCCAGGGGGAGTGTGGCAAATACTTTAGTATGACGTCAGAGCTGGAAACTATTTTATGAACTTGTCGCAACCCCCCGTGGAACGTTTTATCGTATTATTGAATAGCAAGAATGTTGATATTGCATTTCGCATTCAACGCTTTTTTTTCCTTCAACTTTATGAATGTAACACGACTATATCTCGCATCCAACGTCAGAGCAGGGATGTATTTATGGAATTCGTGCTTTTCTTTTTTTTTTCAATTTTTTTTCCGTGTGTTTGCAAGTTCATACAGCGAAGATGACATGTATGTGTATATATATTTTTTTTTCGCGCCTTCGAAGCGATCGATTGATTTTTATCGCAAACTTTGTCCCACCATATGTTCGCCGTTTCGCGTTGAACGTCGATTCCCTCTCGTCTCGCAGAATCGAATAATTAACTCGTCAATTATCGACGATACGCAATGACACTTACGCCCGATGGAAACTTTGCTGCAATTGCTCTCGAACGGACTCTTTGATCGATTAATTACGATTGACACGAGGAGGACAAACGTGAGATAACGATGTGACTTTCTATACAAGGAAATGCGCTGATTATCATTTCTGTCACGTTTCGCGTAACGTTCGAGGATTATACGAGGAATAATCATTGAAAAATATCTCTCGGTAAAATAAAATTTTGAAAAATTATTCCCAACGACAAGACGTGTTTGATTTAATTACGACAAGTTTTACGAGTATGTTTTTGAATACCATGTCAAGATTTTGTTGAGAAAAATAGACAATTTCATTGTGTAATTCCGAGTGATTATCCGTTGTCAAAGCAAGGGACGTAAAAATTGTCTCGTAATTCACGGTTTCCCCTTTATGGTGTCCATACAAGCCGAAAAATCATTAGAGATCCTCGGATAAGCCGTTATGAAAGGCAAGGGGTGACGGAGGGTTTCTTTTGAAAGTCGAAAGGTGGAGGAGGAGGAGGGTGGAAAGAAAATAAGTTTTCGGCACGATAAAGATTAATCGAGTGTCGCTGATGGCCTCCGGAATAAATATAGATGCGCGGCAAAGTAAATTCGAGGGGGTGAAAAAAAGAAACGTTGCCTATTGCCCCTGAGATATCGAGCGGTTCAGAGGGTCGTGGCAATGTCATCACGATCTCCTTTATATATATATATATACACGTCTTTTTTTTTAGCCCGAAAACTCTCCGATCCCCAGGGAGGGCCTAAATACGAAAAGGGACGTTGTAGGCGTACACACACCGCGCAATTTCTCATGTAAAGATAGAAAACAAAGCCCGTTGTTCATTAATCGGAGTATCGAGAACCGAAATTTCCCATACGATTCCAAAAATGCACGAATTTCGCTACACTATCGATTTTTCAAAATTAATTCTTTAAAATCGACGATTTTCACTGCAATGATTCAACGTCCAATATAGCTGAAAAATTATATACTTAAATCCATAAAATTATCATTCATAATTATTGTGTACGTTTATTGATTTTTCCACGTACGATTCGCGAAAATTTTAACTCGTATTTTAACTCGTTTCAAAGTCTTTTTGCAGAAAGCAGGAAATGATATAAAAATTAATAATATTATTATACAGCAATACAATCTATACACATATTTGACAAAGTCTACGTTCACGAGGGTAACGTGCGACGGGATATTTCGTCGCAGAGTTCAAGGGCGATAGTCGAGAGATATACGTGTAATACGCGAGTGTAAGAGAGATTCTGCGAGGCGAAATCGTCGAGGATCAACTGGTCCACACACCCTCTATATACTTTCATCCCCGTTTTATTCCTGCACCACCAGAAGCATCCTCCCTTGCCGTACATCGCCATGAGTATTCATCCCTACTTGCATCGTACAGTTGCAAAAAAAAACCCTCCGAAAAACAAAACGTCGAGCGATGTTAAACGCGTGAAATAGACGAAAAAAAAAAGAAAATAAATAAATAAAAAGACGACGTCTATACAGGCGTAGTCTGCCCCGAGAATCTGTGGGTCGACGCTTGCGTGAAAGACAACTTTGTGCCTTGCAGGATCTCCGTCGATTCACTCCCCTCTCTGATCTTCAGAGGGTCGAGAAGGGCGACCGAGCAGGGTGCAAAACAATATGTAATGCCAGGTGAAAAATTTGTCACCGAAGCGGTGAGTCTGCCCTCTCTTTTCTCTCTGATCTCCCAGTTCATGTTTTTTTCTTCTTTTTTTGGCAAAATTTTCTAAATAAAGAGAAAAATAATTAAATTTCCTCTTTTGTGCTTTTTTTTTTGCAAAATCCGGAGCAATATTTGTCAGATTATTGCGAGATAAGTTGAACGTTTTTTGGTGCTGTTTTTCCGTAAATTCAGATCCAAAAGCGAGATGGACGGGCACAGCGCCGGTGCGGTCGCTGTACTCGGAACTGTCGGAGCCGCGACGGGGGCGATATCAGCGATGTTGGTTTACGCCATGTGCGTTCGCCGACGGCGATTTCCGTCGTTCGTAACCGGTGGTGGACCACTCAATTGGTCAGTAATCTTGAGTTCGGTGTTCCTTCCATCCCCCCTCCTCCGAAAATTCGATAAACCTCGCGACGAGTGAATTTTCATTCGCGAAATTGTCGACGTTCGTTCGACGGACTTTTTACGCATTTCGCGATTATCTTCAAGGTTCGAAAGAGACCTGCTGGATAGAGCGAAGGAAGCCGCTAAAACTCCAAAGGAGGAATTCATCGAGTTGGGAAACGTGGCGAGCGGTGCTCTCAGCTTTGACAGCAAAAGTCTCACCGACAACAACGACAGTGTTTTGGAAGAGATCGAGTGGCCACGAAGAGACCCACCTTACGACACGAGCATTCTTGATTCTCGAGAAGGTTCTCACATTTTTGTAGTTTTTCTGTTTTCCCCGACGCTTCGTAAGAATTTGCGAAAAAAAAAATACTTTCGCGAACTCGACGTTTCGTCGTGATGACATTTTTACGACTCTTTATTTTATTTTTTTCAACGTTGAAAAAATGTTGTCAGGATTTCTTTTTTCTAGCCAAAATAATGGGGGAAAATTCTTTTAGTGATTCAACGTTTGTCCGAGGGCGGTGACGAGGATCCGCCGAGGACGCCGATAAGCCCAATCGCACCGCCGCTTCCCGGTGGGACTGTCGTGGCCTCGGACGATCGCATGGTCATCGTGAAACCTCGGCCGAGAACGTCAACCGGCTCGCGATTGAGCAGCGTCGAGAGCGAGGTCGCAGCTTTTCAAAAGGTCAATGAAATTCACGAAAAAAAAAACACCAGTGGTCTCTCAATTTTCTGATAATTCAAAATAATTATTCATTCAGTTTCGTACAGAGATTATTAATCTCTCAAATGTTTGAGGGTAATCCGGACGTTTTCTTTTTTATTTTGATAAAATGTGCGATCGAATTTATCGAATTTCCTTCAGCAATCCTCGTGGTCCTCCTCGTCGTCGCTGGACGAGGTCGGAGGCGAATTGCAGCTGAGCATAGCGTACGATTCTTCGGCCGGAATTCTGACGGTTCGATTGATGGAGGTAAAGTTTGATTTCGCGACAAATTCAATTCTTTCATCTCCATAAATCAAATTGAGACCCGAGAATATGAATCTTTCGATCGAAGTGTGAAAAAGTTTGAGTGATATTTTTCTTCGGCGTCAAATTTTCATTTCAAGGCTCGCGACCTTCGCGCGAGGGAGTCGAGCGGCACCGCTGATCCCTACGCCAAGATACGCCTGTTGCCGGATCGAAGCAACACCTGGCAAACTCGAGTGCACAGTCGCACCTTGAACCCCGGTAGGACAACCACATTACGTACACGCAAACGTCCTTGAAATAAAATTATGCACGAAAAATCTATGCAAAATCGATTACGAGCCCAAGGGCACGTTTTCCTCAAGTGTCACGTGAAATTTGATGAAAACCAAAAATTTTTTTTTTTCAAAAAAATTTTTGATTTTTTCAAAATTTTTGTTTTTTCAGTTTTTGACGAAGATTTCGTTTTCGAAACGACGACGCTCGCCGGCACGATCCTGGAGGTGCTTCTTTACGATTTCGATCCCGTATCGAGACACCGCGGCATCGGTTACGTGCGCGTGAAGCTTCCCCTTGGACCGGAACTCCTCGACACGAAGCCGATCGTCCTGACGAAACCGATTTTCCGTTACGCTGGCGACGGTAGCGTCAGTCGACCGGACTCGCTCGGCGAACTCATGGTGTCGCTGTTTTACGACACTTCCGCTGCGAGACTCACGGTAATCCTCGTCAGGGCGATCAACTTGTCGAATACCGACGAGACCGGAACGTCCTCGGACACGTACGCCAGGGTGAGATTCGTTTTTGAGTATCAAAATCTCTTTTACCTCTCGAAGAAAGAATTTATAGCTAGATTTCTTCGTTCGTCTTTCGACGATCGTCAACGAGCACCTTTGAGTAACGAAAAACGTACGGAGCGCGACCACGTGATCGATAACCTTAAAAAATCAAACAATAATACCGAAAAAGACTTTTTTTCAAGAAACCATCGAGTATTTCGAAAATATTTGCAGTTTCAAATTCACGACCATCTTCGTACGGATTGAACAGACATGTAGCACGTGATTCGAGTGATACAAATACTAGATTGACGATTAGCTTTTTTGAGGTTAGAAAGGAGGAAAAACATTGACGAGCGTACGATTTTTTTACGTAACATCGTCGTGCAGGTCGCGATATTGAAGGCGGGTCAAGTTTTGAAGAAAAAACGAACAAAGGTCTGTCGAGAAGCGAGCAGCCCCGTGTGGAACGAGGTGTTCACGTTCGATCTCAGCGACGACCTACTGGCGTCTTGCACGCTGGAATTCGCCGTTGCAAAAATGGACAGCGAGCCGATAGCGCGCTGCGAAGTTTCGTCGAAATGTCGAAAGGATCTTTTCCAGCGTGTACTCGCTGGTAAAGGAGCCTCCGTTCAGTGGATTCCGTTGGTCCGACCTGACAAACGGGGCGGATAACTTTCGTCATTTCCTCCAGTTTCAAGGAAAAATTTCCCAAAAACGCGAATCGATGTATGAAAAACAAAAAACAGATAAAACTGCACGAGACTTTTTCCAAAATCTAACGTCTCGTCTCGACGAACGCGACCGAGACGAATGGAAATTTCGTCTCGTCGGAAAACGCCTGAAACGCGCGTTTTCAGCCTCTTCCTATTCCTTACCTCAAAGAAAAACACAGAACAGAAGATTATATATATATATATATACGCGTATGTATAGTCTGAAAATTTTGTTTTATTCGTAAAAAAAAGCAAGGAAAAAAGTGTTTCTTACGTCAAAAATGTGTGAGTCTTGAATTATTGTCAGGCATGTGTTATACGAGTGATGCTTTTTTTCAAATTAATTGTCGCTTTATTTTTAAATTTGTACAATTTCAACCGAATTATAAACGATGATGAAACAAGCCGGATGAAATTTTGAAAAAATTCGCGCAAACCGTACGTCGGATTCGTCTGAATTGTAAGTTCCTTTTTTTGCGACGAGATGGCGCGGCGGGAATCGTTTAAAAATGAAAACTACTCGTTCGGTGATAGAGACGAAAAGGAAAAATTCGTACTTGCTCGTAGGGCTCGTAGGGAACAACAATTATCGCGAAAAATGTTTTTTGTAAAAATCCCGAATGTGTCGCTCGTACGAGGTTTAGTTAATCATTGCAGCTTTGCGTTGAATCAATGTGTTAGTTTGTGAGAATGGATCGAAGTAGCACGTGTATTAGATTAATATCGTCGACGAAACCTTTTGAAAGTCTGTACTGAAAGAATTTAACTTTAAACAGAGAGATCTATTATATATACATATATATATACACACACATGGAAACAGATATTGAAAAAAAGACGAGAGAGAATTATAATTAGCGATATATGTAAAAGGAATAATTATGTGTCGATAAACTTGTGAAAGATGAAAATCATTAACTGGAATTGAGACGCAAAGAGTCCGACGGGCGTTGGAAAAGACTGGGAGAAACTTCCGCTTGCGAATCACGAATGATTCGACGGGTTAATCGATCAAACAAGGGGACCAGAGAGTCAGGGATGCACGCTCGCGAAAATGATTTATCCTCGAATACTTTTGCGCTAATTTTTCACTTTTTTTTTTCGATTTTTCAATTTTTTTATTTCTCATTTCGTCATTTTACAGTGTAAAAAACGAAGTCCATCGCTACGTATGAGTTTAGTTGAAGAGACCTGAAAAAGAACGAAAAAGTGACGTTGAACGTTTGTCGTAGAGGGAACAATCGGCACTAATGCGATCGAACCGAGCGGGGATTTTCTCATTCAAGAATTGCGTCTTCACGCTGTTTCTCAGTAGCTAATACATGCTTGAATAATCATTGAATTTCATGGCAATAAACGAATGTAGATATTCGTTCAATGTGATTATTGGAAAATCGATGTTTTTTTTTCTGTCTCTCTTTTCTGGGTCTTTTACGATTTTCTTTTCTCACCGAAACCCATGTCGTCGTCGGACTCCTCTTCGGGCTCCTCCTTCTTCTCCTCCTTCTTGGCCGGCGCGGCTTCCGAGGAAGCTGCGGCGGCTGCTGCTGGTGCTGAAAAATTGTTTTGTTCGAATTTTGGACGTTTTTTTCAACGTTCGATGTTCCTTTATAGGTTTGCGTTATTCGATGAAAAAAAAACTTTGTCGGCAGTGAAAATCTAGGTCCGATCGGTAAGACGATCGGCCCCGGCAAACTTTCTCCTTCTTTCGATATCCTCGCTATCGCTGACCCGACTGGCCGAAAAATATCACCAGCCTGGTGGATGAAAGGAGGTGGTTTATGACCGAATGTCATTGTTACCGATCTATCGATTACCCGGTTGATGAAACTTTGAATAAAATTTGGAGCGGAAATTTGGGAAGCAAATCTTCGATTATGAAAGTTTAAGGGAATGGGAAAAGTGTGGTTTTTTACATGAAATTTTGCGCGTATTACTCATCTTTATTAGACGATATTTAGGCAGCGCTGATGATTCCGAGATCATGTGAATATTGGAAATAGTAAATAATGAATTAAAAAATAGGAAATGTCGAAAAGTGACTTACCACCACCGGCTGGTGCGGCGCCTACTCCGGAACCGATGTTGGTGATCAGATCTTTCACGCTGACTCCCTCGAGAGCTTTTGCGAAGAGGCCGGGCCAGTAAGGCTCGACATCGACGTTGGCGGCTTTCAAGATCGTTTGAATTTTCTCGCCCTGCGAAAAATCAACGGCGACTCATCAAATACATTTTTACTCACGTGGGTAAAGAAAAAAAAATGTCGACACATTGATCATGTGACTGAAACCTCGCGCGTTCGCATTTTCGTCGGCGAAAGGTCAAAGATTCGAAACATGCGTAATATGTATCTTGAAAAAATATTCATTCGCTGATAAAGTGTCGACTCGCGGAAATGAATAACCGTAAAAACAAACACGTGTGCACGAAAGGCACGGCGGTCAAGAATACGATAATGTACTCACGGTAACTGCGACATCGTCGTCAGTGAGAATAAGTGCGGAATAAACGCAAGCGAGCTCGGCCTTGGTCGACATGTTTCCTTTTGTTTGTACGACACGAAATTTATCGATGGATATTCACGGGGGTGCAAGTCGCCGATTATGGCCTTAGCTCCTAAAGAGAGAACAAGCACACGCGAGGTTAGCTCGAGCGCAAAGAAAAGCGGAAGAGAAACTGAGCGGAAAGTACGGTGGCGCCCTCGTGCTGCGTGTCGTCATACCTCCCACTCCTCGCGGCACGTTTCGCACGCGGCGCGCGGCGCATGCGCGCTCCCCACTCAGCGCGCGGGAATGAGCAACAATCGCCGCCGTCGCCGCGCCGCTACATTGCTCCCGCAGTTCTCAACAGCGCGACTGGCGTCTAAAAGCACTGTTCTTCTTCAATCACATTTGCGTGACAAATTTCATTGTTTTCGTTCTATTATTAAGCTGCGATTTCTCATCGATCTCAACTTACTATGGGACGTAAATTCTTCGCTTCATTGTGAATATACGCAACATTGTATATCACGACAAAAATAAATTTGATTGAAAAAAAAAAATGCCGGCCACGTAACGCGAGCGCACAATGGTGTGAACGGGTCTTTAGGTATACGCCTATTGGACAGTGGGCAAGGTCATTGCATAACCTGGAAATTTCAACGATTAATACCGTCGCGAATGCGCATCAACCGCGCAAGTATTTCTACGTTCAGGCTATTTTGTCCTTTCTTTCGTCAGAATCGACAATATTTTCTGCCACGATGAAGATTTGTTGTTCATCACGAACTCTGTAATAAATGGTGTTTCGTCGTTTCGCGTTGAATTTTCCGCGTAAAAGCCGGGTCGAAGAACTGTGCAGAAATTATCGTCACATACTCTGCCCTCCCCCCCTCTCGTGTCACACACACTACGGCAGACTGGAAATATATATACGTCGTGTTTTTTTTTCCAAGCCGTAAGCGTCGGCGCGCATCAGAGCGACGAACAAGGTGATGTTTCATGAGAGCGACAGAGACGGCAATCGAGCAGTGAGAACAAGCGAGACAGCAGCCATGTATCTTTTGTCTCTCAGTCGGCTTTTAATGAAAATTGTGCTTTAGCTGATTGTCGAGGTCGTGTGTGTTTCACAGTGAGCGCGAGACATTCTTTTAGAGCGAATAATACAGTTTTTTGGTTTGCGAAGAGAACGCAGCGACAGCAGCGACGACGCAGTATAAAAAAAAGCAAAGAAAGAAAAAAGAACTTCGGCGAGACGCACAGCGTGCGCGAAGGATCGATTCAGTCTTCTCATTGTGTTCAACAGTGGCGCACGGCTTTTTGCCTGCTTGGATTTTATTTCAACGTGTGTGCGTGCGCGCGTGTGTATTTGTGCCCGCCTTGTATTCCGGTTTCGACGATTTTTCTAATTTCCCACGAGGATACCGTGTCACAGAGCCAATAACAAGTGTGAACAGGAGAATCGTTGAAAATTCGCGAGCTAATTAAAAAACAAAAGAAAAAACATAACAAACACAAGGATAGAACGAGAGTGTATAATGCCGGATTGGTGACGCTATAAAAAACGAATGTACACTGCGATGAAGACTCGTGTTTGCTGAAATCATTGCCATGTAGTTTTTAAAACGATATATAATGTGAAGTGCCGACGCTCGTGTAAATGCGGCGTACGCGTGTGTGCGCGCCTATAAGCGTGAACCAAGTGTTTTTCTCTATACCTGCTCCTTTGCTCTCTCTCTCTCGCCCCCCTCTCCCCCGCCGCGCGGGGGCTTTCGGGAATGGCGCGCAAATGTTGCGTGAGAAATTGCGAGAGCGATGGCAAGGAAGTACGTTACAAGGGTTTGCCGTTGCACAAATTTCCAAAGGATCCTTTATTGCGAAGCAGGTGGCTCGCTAATGGATCTTTCGAAGCTAATTTCAAACCGACGACCGGCCAATTTGTCTGTCACAGACATTTCAAAAGAGCCGACTACGAGACCATCAAGGGACAAAAATTTATTCTTCGCAAAGGCTCGGTGCCGACGATATTCGCCGATTACGACAATCATCCAGGTATGTTTATCATCATACTTTATAACCTACATCTTTCCTTTCCATAGGATTCCAGCCGTTTTTTTTATTTTCAGCAATATTTGCTGTATAAATGCTCATCATTGTTGTTGGGGCATGATAAAATCGAATTTTCAAATGCGTACTCTTTGCGGACAATATTCCGAACGTTTTGATTGTCGTAATATCCTATTTCTTTTTTATCGCGATAGTCTGTCGTTTTTCTTCACACACCGGATATTTTTAACATTACGAGGGTAACAAAGATTGCAAGAAATTACGCGATACCTTTTGTTTGTTCTGTCGCACGATCGCAGCGTTTTTGGGTTTCTCTCGCTTCTGTTTCTCACTCACTCTCTCTATCTTATTCACCTACCCACTCGACCGGCATTTCTCCCACTTTGTATCTCCGTCCTACCCGCATGTTTCGAGAAACATCGAATGTGAGTGGAATTTTACATTTATTTACACACCTTTCTCGCGGGTTTCTTTTTTCATAAAAAGAAACGTGATCACCGTTACTTCTTTTCCTCTAAAAATAGATCGCCGTCATTTGTTTTCGGCACGAAATTTATTAATTCAATCGACAGGTCTTTGATTTCTCAACGAGTTTCGATTATAATTTCACGATCTTAAATGCTTGTATTAATTACCTCCTTTTTAGCTCCGTCGGTAGTAAAGAAGTGTTTCACGTGATTGTTGAGCTCGAATTTTTATGATCTTTAGATCAAAAAACAACAGTTTGAAAATAAAAACGCGAAAAATGTAACGACTCATCTCTAAATTGGAAATTCCCATGTTTTCATTCGTTTGTCGTTCAGACCCGCTAACGATGCCCGTAAGAACCAACGCGTCGTACGCTCAGGAGGATCTTGACTTGATCAATTCAGAAATACTGAACATGGACAATACCGCGACGGGCGAACTGTCCTTGTTCTCGGAAGCGAGAACGCCAAAGTCGGACAGTTGCGGCGAAGCTTGCAATTCGCGACCAGGCTCGTCCGCCGATTCCTTGAATCCGTCGGAATTGACGGACGCGACGGACGCGGAATTCAAGTCCGCCGGCGAGAGCGAGGATACTCCCAGAGCGACGGAAGTTCCGCTAGAAAGGGTGGACCGCAATCCGGAAGCCAGAGAAAATGGCATTTCCTCGGACAAAAATCAGGCCGGAACGGACACGGCGGAGAAGGAATCGAAAATCTCGAAGGAAGAATCGCCGGCTGTGAACGCGACGAACAAAGGAATTTGCCTTAAAAGCGACGACTGCAAAACAAAGCCCGTCGTCAATCGGGGATCGTTGAAATTTTATCCAGGCGCCAGAATCGAAGCCAAAGACTTCAACGACAAATGGCAAGTTTTGATACTTTGATATAATTCATCAAATATATAGTAAAGAACTCTTTTGTTCATAACGTTTGGGAGAAAAGCGAAAAGAAGAGAAAGCGGTGCAGGAAAAAAAATGTTGAAAAAATTGGGTGGAGGAAGCTTGTTTGAGTTACGCGGGAAGTGTAACACGTGGATTTGTAGGTATTCCGCTCGAGTGGTCGAAACCGACTGGGCTGAGAGAGAAGTTTTGATACATTTTGACAAATCCAGCTCGAGATTCGACGAATGGATACCTATGGATAGCTCGAGACTCAGAGTACTGCAAATCCAGCCGAGGTACGATTCGTTTTGTTCCTAAATAATTAAGAGAATATCGCGATTTCAACGATCGATCGTTTCGTACGCAATTTAATAATTATACTCGACAAAACGACTTTAATCACACATTTTCGTTGTTGAATCCAACGTTCGAATTTCACGCGAATGGAAAATTGCACGCTGAGGCTTGTTTAAAAAATAGAGTTTCGAGAGAAACTCCAAGATTCTCTTTCTCATTACGAAATTCAAGATACGGGATTTATGTTGTTTTTGATACACCATGCATTTTTCCGATAATTACTTTACCGATGTGACTTCTTATTTAAACTTTCAACTTTCTAAGAACGTTGCTGAAAAAGTACGTATTCTTTTTTTTTTATGTTCCGACACTCAAGTGAGCAAGTTTGGGTGTTGCCAACTCCGTAAGTGTTTATTATTGTCAATGATTTTATAACTATTTTCGATCATTGCTGCAATTCTCTTTGTGCTTTGTTGCCTGTTTGTATTTTTTTATAATAATCATTTTATGCAGTGAAATCATGACTTTCCTGAAAAATTCGCAAATTTTTTCACAGTGGTATATGTAATTACGGCTGTTATTAATTCCACGTTTACGAATAGAAAAATTCGTCAAATTAATTGACGATTGGATTAACCAAAATGAAAAAATGCCGTAATTCCGAAGATAGATCGAAGATAGAGTCAGTTTTAACAAATTTCCCGTTCCACGTCTATCGTCCCTGCTAATGATCGTTCGAAAACGCCCGCTGTTCGTTGTCACCGCGTGTTACCGTTAGAGGGGTAAATAGATAGGAAAAAAAAACGATCGTTTGTTTCCCTAGTAATCGCGAGTTTCTCGGCAGATTTTATCGCGATGCGATGAGCATCGAATGAACAAAAAAGCTGCGAGGACCGAGATTGTTTCTCGATCTTTTTTTTTGTCGATTCGTTCGCTTTGTTTGTTTTTTTTTCTAATCTCGTTAACGAGTTACCGTAAAAGCGGGATTCAATTGATAACAACATCGTCGAATAATGAATGGATCTCGCAACTCCAGGGACACGAAAGTCAGACCGCGAGATGACTTCGATGTCGGTGAGAGAATTTTAGCTACTTGGGCAGACGGCAGAAAATATCCAGCAAAAGTGAATGCCGTATTGGGAAATGGTAAGCTTTTTTTCTCTCGTCAACCTAACCTAAACTCGTGTTTTAACTCGATTTCTATGTAGTCTCGTCTCTCTCGCTCTCTCCGTCGTGCTCTTTCCGTCTCGTACATGCGCGCGCGTCCTCGCGTTCGAGAGGTCTCTCTGTCCAGTTGGAGGAAGCGAGAGAGAGAGCGAGCGAGACAAACTCGTACATTCTGATCATACTGATCGCTTGACGTTTTATCCCTCCCGTACGGACGATTTAATCGACCAGTCAAATCGACTTTACACGCACGAAGGAAAAAAAACACACGCAATTTTTGTTTGAAACATTTTAGACAGATACGACGTACTGTTCGACGACGGTTATGCGAAAATCGTGAGGTCCTCAAAAATGACGAAGATCGCCTCGACTGCGGAAAAGGTAACCCTCCCGATTCTCTGCTCCTTCATTTTTCTTTTCGTTCGTTTTGAGGTTATGTTGTTGTTCGTTTCCGCGTATTTCCTCGTACACGAAACTCTCCACCTCGCGAATCACGCGACGGAAAGGAAAAGTGAAGAACGCGTCGTTGAAAATTTGCCGAAATTCGGATTTTCTTGAGGAAATCTTTGGTTTTTTTTTTTTCTGTTGACAACGACAGAAAGTCATGGAAGCGAATTCGTACATCGGCAGCAAGCAGGAGAGGAGAGACAAGAAGCGAAAACACACCGTTATGGAATTATTCCAGACGCATCCCAGAAAACGTAGCAAGAGCGAGATAACTCCCGCGAAGAAGGACGAAGTCGCGACCGTCGAAGATACGAATAATTGCAGCTTGGAAAACGGCGCCGACGTTGATGTTTCGGCGGTCGCTCCCTTCTACGACTCGGGTGCCGAAATGTTGAAAGGCTTTGAGAATCCAAAGTCGAAGGTCAAATCTTTCACGAAGAAGATCAAGCGGGATGGAATTAAGAACGACGCCGACACGGAGGACGACGTAGGCCCCGAGTGGATCGACGGAGAACCACAGGGCGTCGAGGGTTTCATCGTCGACAGTAACGAGAGTAAGTTTTTTTTTTCACAGGAAAAAGTTCAAATTAAATTTCAAGGTTCAAATTCAATTTATCGAGAAAAACGTTTGTGGATTAATGAAAATTTTGCGTTCAGTCACGGGCACTCGTAGATCGATCATCGTAGCCGACAAGAGATTACCTTCGATATGGCAGAAACATTTTACGCAGCGTAGGGCGGGAACTTCGGCTGGAAAATGGGACGTTCTTTTTGTCCAGTGAGTTTTGAAACTTTGCGAATCGGGGTGTTAATTTGTTCTCCTCGATTGACATGATTAATTGTTTTTTTTTTTTGCATCGACAGCAAGCCGAGTGGGAAAAAGTTTCGCTCGAGAAGCGACATAAAAACTTTCACCGAGAGTCAGGGTTTCGAATTTGATTCGGACATGTTTGACTTTTGTATTCATCGCCGAAGGAGCAAATCTTCGATCGCCAGAGCGAAGCACGAGACTCCGAACGATAGTCAGAAGAAAATAAAAACTTTGCTGCCAAAGGCAAAAGCCGCGACCCCGGCGACGGATAATTCGCCGACATTGACCTTGACGCCGAGCGAAGTCCCCGTTTCGATAACACCCGCGACGACGCCCGTCGAAGATGGAGGTAAAATACGAATTTCCTTTTTTTTCTCATTCTCATCTCATTCAATACCGGAAGTCATTAAAAAAATCACATTGAACGGATCAGCGAAAAGATTGCGCCAATTTCTTGTAATGTTTTATTACCACGCCAATAAATTATTCATGCGATGACGATTTTTTCAAACTTACGACAGGAACGATATATTGTGAGTACGAAAAACAAAAAAAACATGTTTCAACCATCGGCAATATTGTAGCCAAGTTATGCGAACGTTTAAATGATAGTTTTCACGAAAAATTCAATTATTTTCCGGAAATAGCGAAAAACTGGTCGATATTCGTAACTTTTTCGTCAATATTATCGAGTCTAATCTCTTCGTCATCATTAACAAGCGCATTTTCGTTTTTTTTTTGTTTTTTTTTTCATTCCTGAACATCGAAAACGACTGAACTTTGCAGCCGTATTCATCGGCAGTCTGCGAGTAGAGATGGAAGACAGTCTCTTCAAGTGTCCGAAGGAGGGATGCTGTAAGAATTTTCGCAAGGAGAATCTCCTGCAGATGCACATAAAGCATTACCATCCGGAGTATTCAAAGTTTTTGGGCTCGACGCCGAACGTGGCCGATCTCGCGTACGCGAGGACGATAGGTGAATCGATAATCGACGTAACGCCGAAAAAACCGACGAACAATTTTCTCGACAAGATCAACAAGTTCGAGAAGAGAAAAGCGTGTCTGGAGAAGCAAGTTTTGCCGGGAAATCAGACGATATCGTCGCCGGCGCAAATCACGCAATTGAACTCGATATCGCCGATTCCGACGATCGGGTCCATCACCGATAACGTCCCGACGACGGAAAAAATCACGGGATTCTCGAATCGCGATGATTTGAAATTCGAATTAATGTCACCCGTATCGAACGCCAGTATGGACGTCGATGATGATTTTAACAATAAAAAGATGGAGGGAAATTGCGCGATGTCGCCCGGTGCGCTCTTCGATCTGAAGATACGCGAGGAAAAGAATCAAGTTGGTATAAAAACGTTATTGCCGGTGAGACCACCGTTGCCGACGGCGGATACGTCGAGGCTCGATCGATCGCAATCGCTCGACGAGGTGACGCACGCGGACAGGAGCAAGGGATCGAGAAAACGACAACTCTCCGAGTACAGCTCCGAAACACCGAGACCCAAAGGCAGGCAGGGTAAATATTCGATTTTTTTCTACGCTTTTTCGAATTATTTAGAAGAAAAAACAGAACTTTCGTGTTTAGAAGAATGCCGACTCGCGGAAATTCATTTTTCGCTATAGTTTGTCGAGTAAATGTAGCGTTTCTTGTGTTTGAAAACTCTTCGAAATATTTAGCGTCGGTATCGTTTGAATGGCAAAACTCGGTGCTTTTTGAATTATTTATTTCCGCCACGATGTGCGGCAAATATCCATTACGATGTTCGCCGTCAAAAGCTGCGTATTTCGAAGAGTTTGTCGCCAAAGTCGCGCGAGAAAAGCTTGAAAAATCACCGACTCGAATGTCCCACCGTTTCTGCGCAAATTTGATTTTTTTTCCTTCCCCCCCAACGTTGTTTTGGTTTTCTCACTTCGTCTCGTGCGAAGAAACACGATTTTCTTTCTTTCGATTTTTCCCTCGTTATTCCCGTTTTCGTTGTCGCGGATGAGATTGTTAGGCAGAAAAAAATGCTTTTTCTTGCTATCAGGCATGCAGGAGCTTACGGATGATTATGGGGATTTAGATGACAGTGCATTGGATGCGGAAGGGCCAGCTGGTTACGTTTATAGATTCAGTCGTAGGAAATCAGACGCAAAGAGCGACGAGAACAGCCAAAGCAGTAAGTCCATCAATCAGCGACGTCTCGAACGTTCGACACAGATTATTTTTCTCGTTACGAATGTTGAGAAATTTGCCAACTTCCTCCTGATTTTCGTCGACACGATCCGAGTGCACGAATCCTCGTTTTTTTTTTTCGTTTTAAATCAACGCAATTCGCGCCTCTGGCGTTTTGTACTTTATCGACTCGTGTTCCTCAGGTCAGCTAAACGATTTGCGTCTTGAAAAAGCCGATAATCCTAAAGGCGATGCGTCTAAAACCGATATCAGTATCGACACTGAAGGTATATTATCGTTTTATTATTTCCTTCCTTTATTTTCCATGAAATCGTTCAGCATGAATATTCTTGGCGGCCATTTTGTTCACGCAAACGAATAACGCATTTCTCCGCGCCGTGTCAAAGTTCCGACAGTTCGAACGCGACGGCGCCATCATAACGTGGCGAAATTCTCACGCATCTCGCGATTTCCGGTTACTCTCGCGTCGTCCATCGAAATTTCGACGTGTTTCCGCTTGTTTATCGATGTTTTCTTTCGCTCTCTTCCCTTCGACCTTGTCAGACGGCGATGGCGTTATGATGATGATCAACGGAGAAATGGTCAAGGTCGAACAGCTGCGACGAGAGGAAATAATCAATTGCACTTGCGGATTTATGGAGGAAGACGGCTTGATGATTCAGTGCGATCTTTGTCTCTGCTGGCAACACGGCCACTGCAACGCCATCGAGCGAGAAAAAGATGTACCGGAAAAGTACGTTTGCTACATCTGCCGGCATCCTTATCGCCAGCGTCGGTCCATAAAGTACATGCACGATCAGGAGTGGCTGAAAGACGGGAAATTGCCGAGGTGACATTTGCTACGCGATTATTTTCACGATTTGAGACTTTGAAACGTCATTTTTCGAAATTTGAATTCGCTTCAATTCGTCGATATTTTTATCGGAAAAAAAAGAATGTACTCTCGAGTGTTTATCCGATCGCGAATTAATGAAACTCGACGTTGTCAACAGCTTGTCGAAACGCACGAAGGATCAAGCGATCATAAATCGAAGAACCGCCATGTTGAAAAGATCGTTCGATCTCGTAGCCGCGTTGTTGCAAATTCAACAGATTCTTCACAGTTTGCGTGTGAAAATTAGCGTAGCGCAGTAAGTAACGAAAAAAAAAAACAAAGAAAAGACAAAAATGGAACGAGTATCGATCGAAAATCGGGTTTGATACGGAAATTCGTGAAATTTCGTAGAAAAAAAGATCATCCAAAGTTGTACCTGTGGGCTAAAAATTGGGACAAATCGGAAATAATCGAGCCGACGATCGAGCCCGTTCCGGTAATGCGGATAGTCAAAGCCAAGATCGAGACTCCCGTCGTGGCGACGGAAAGCTTCGTCGAGCCGAAGACGAAGGTCAGGAACGTCGCCAAGGAGGATTTCGACGAAAAGTCGATCGCCTCCGACACCGAACTCATGAAGATTCTCGAGGAAGACAGCACGCATTCGGAGGAGACCAAAGCCGAATGCAAGAAGGACGAAGCCAAAAATTCTACCGGAGAAATCGATGTTTTACTCGGCGCTTTGTCGAAAAACGACTTGATCTGCGATAACAACAACATTACACCGATTGCGGAAATAAAAAAAGAGAATAACGGTAAAATGCAGTTTTTCTCCCGCAGTTTTGTCATTTATCGTTACCATTTTCATTGAAATTCGTGTTATTTTTTTTTTAATTTATCCAATCGTCGGAATTTTCGATTTTCGATCGCAGATTCGAAAAACGATTCGTCAGAGACGACAGCGACTTTGACAAATTCGGAAAATCTTGGGGAAAAGACCGCGCCAAATTCCACAGCGTCCGCGACTAAACAGGAAGTTCCGGTGCCTCCTCCACCTTTCATACCGGAACCGGAAGCTCCGATCGATCCGGACGAATGTCGACAGCGTCTCTTGGAGCACATCGAACATTTTCAGAATCACGTCGATTCGCAGTTGACGACGATCGAGGCTCAAGTTACCGGTGAGTTATGAAAAATTGAAAAAAGCATCAAATTTTCGATTTCGACCATCTTTGCGTTTGATAAAATTGAGTAATGAGAATTATAATCGATATGATATTCGTGCAATTGTTTTTTTTCGATAATATCGATTTATTATCGACGATTCGTTAATTTACAAAAATCATTTTTCAGCAACATTTCGACGAATATTTAGCTAGTTTGTGTATACTTCCGTTTGCTCTGACGTTGAAGATATTTTCTATTTTTATTCGCCGAGTATCGTTCGAACGTTCGTGAATATTTAGTGTGACTGAATAGTGAGCAGATTTGACGGCCGAAATTGTCACGGTGTGCGTTACAGTTCTAGAGACGATGGATCCTAACGATGGGGCACCAAACACAGACGTGCAACGTCGAACGAAACAGACAGTGCAGATGCTTCTTCGTGATTTGCGTACAGTACGAAAATTGGCTGCTCTCTGCTGAAAATCGAGACTTTCCTCGTCCTTTTTTCCCTCGTTTCTTCTCGATTATTCCGGAAAACTTTATGCCTTTGTTTCAAGCATCCGCCCGGAACTGACTTGTATCCCACGGCGTTTCGACGCTGTCGCATCGCATATTCGATATCGCGATGGGAGAAAGATTGAAAAAACTCAATTTCTTTACACACAGATGGCTGTTTATATATTTTTCTCAGTTATTCGTTAACGGGATGTTCGTTTGTAGATTTTTGTTCATAAGAGTTGAAGCTGCTTAATAATAGTCGAGGAGAGACATTCGTTGTAGTTACTGGAGTGTACATATAGAAAAAAATATCGTAGGAATGTAGTAATTGCAATCGACAAGCTCCTCGCACCTATTTTACATTGTATTGTCCATATCGAGAAAATGAAATAAGAAGGAAAAAACAACAATTTCGCCGCATTGATTTATTGGGACGAAAAACCGAAGGTAAAGATGTATTTAAAAAAAAATGAATATGAAAATTGACGGAGGCTGCGGCAATTGTATCGATGAAGTTGTGAAAAAAGAAACATTTCTCGACGATTATATTTATTCGTGAAGCTAGTTGTACGCAACGGAGAGGGAAAGACGATTGTTGTACTTATTAGGAAGCCTTTGAGGGTCATTCATCTTTGGTGTCGGGTCGAGAAGTCGAGAACAATGAGAATAAGGGAGAGAGGGAAGCCGTGACCCGTCCCGTGCTCCGCGGCTATTGTCCCCATTCGCAGATCGTCATTTTTTTTTGTTCCGAATCCGCTACCACCGGAAACATCGAAATTCGTCGCCAATGTTCGCCGAATTGCATCTTATCCGTAAACTGCTGAAAAAATTAGATTCCATTACGAAAAGACGGTCGAAAGCTTCGAGAAACGGACGTAAAAGTTAGATGCGCGGCAGGAGGGAAGGGCAAGGCGACGAGGAACCTCGCCGCCATCTTGGTTCAATCCACTCTGACGTCAGCTGCACGGAGCGCGCTCTGGTCGATGCGAGACGCACTCGCCACCCTCCCCCCCACGCGAGATCGCGTGTCGCTCGATGAGACGAGGGAGATTTAATCAGACGACAATGAAATAATTTTTAGGAATATTTCGTACGAATTTTTAGTAGAAAATCGTCTAGCAAGGGGGCTGTATTTTCAAAAAACTTTGAAATTTGAAATTTACGTAAACGCCAGGGAAAAAATTGTGACATAACCTCCAATAGTTTTTCGCGAGCAGTCTGTCGCGCAATGTAGCCATGAATTTGTCGCGCGAATTTTCATGAAAATTACATTTATTCCGATTTTTATTACGCCACGTATTAACGAAGAGGAGAAAGTTTTTTTTTTCGTTTAATCGTGGTTCAATTGCTCGCGAAGGCTCGATCAACTTGACACGAGTATCTATTTCGTCTTTCTCCCGCTGGAGGCGCAGGACGTCACGAACTCCCATCCGCCATTTTGTTATCGACTGCAGCGCGGTCCATCGGCGAAATGTTTAACCGATGGAGTAGGAGAATTAAAAAAAAATATTGTTCCCTCATGTATGGAGTGTGGGCTCTCTCGGGGAGCTCTGCATCGTTCGCTCGAATCTCTGTTCGCCAGTTATGACGGTACAGTGATATAGACACAGTGCGCCTCCGTCGAGCGCTTAGAGGACGGAAAGAACGAGTAAAAAAGAACAGTCTTTCCTACATTTCGCATTTTTCGTTTTCTCGTCGTATACATCGCGAAATTAGTAATCAAACAAACAAGTACTCGCGAAACTGACGCGAGAGATATCAGAAGCAAGAGAGGCTGAGAGAAAGATTGACAACGTCGGAGCAGTCCTTGGTAACGGAGACCGAATCGAGAAGCCGCGGAGGGTCGCACCGATCGCGAGAACATCTATATATCGTACACACGTACGAATAAACGGTGATAATAGTTATATGGAAAAAGAAGCAAAGAAAACATCCATATTAAAATCAAGATAAAGTGCGCGCGTTGTACAAACAAGAGAAGCGCGAGTGTGGGAGGAGGGACACGAGTGAATCTTGATGATAGGTGAAGCTTGAGACGGGAAAAAACATTAATCTGGCTAAAACACAGGGCAAGTCAAAGAAAAAATCGCATGATGAGGAAGGCGCGTAGCGCCCCGGCTTGTTGACTGCAGCAGAGGCGACGAGCAAAAGTCGTCTCTTTATCGACGAAACGAACAATTGACGAATCAGTGCAACACCTCTTATCAGTGGTAAAAGTGAACGACGGTGAGCAAAAGATCGAACAAACGATAAAGTGAGTCGTTGATTTGAGAAATTCGTGCGGGGGGTTCGTCCGTTTCATTACTTGGGTCTTTTCCTCTCTCTTTTTTTTTTAATCTAAAATCTCCCCGCCCCCCCACCCCGGTTCCTTCGAGCGTCGGCCATGTGCCGCTCCGCTCCGCGTGCTTCTCGTTGCGGTTGTTCATTCAGTTGCGGCTGAGCAACATTGGTACACCCATCACTCACGTTCGATATCAACGTATACATATCGTTTTATTTTAGTGCAACGAAGTGAATACTGTGTTGGCTTTTTTTTTCTCCGTGTTCCATAGAGGGAGAGAGAGAGAGAGAGTAAGAGTAAGAGAGAGAAAAAACGAGCTTATAGATAGCAACCGTGCTGCAATATACATATGTATTTAAATATATTCACATAGGATGTATACAAATATATACATATATAGATATAAGGGAACTTGACGCCCGTACGAAGTGCAGGGCCGCAAGGCGGGGTGCGTGTATCTATATGTATGTATATATTTCTAGATATCTATATATCTGTACACTTATGTATATATACATGTGTATATGTATAAATGCGTGAAGCCAGCATCGAAGTCTACTACCACCATTACACCGCGAGACCTCGACCTTCCGGGTGTAACCGGGTGTGTCCGTGAAAAGAAAACGGTCCTCTCGCGGAGTGTTTCGCAATAAAATAACCAACGGATTAATCATTGCAGTACAGTTACAGTGTTTTTTTTTCGTGCTGTTGTCGTTTTTTTTTCTTTTCAATTCTTTCTTCGTTGGCGACGAAGCGAAAAAGTTTTGCTTTTTTTTTTCCATTTTTTCGTACTTTCGATAAATCGCGAGGAGCAACACATCTCGTACGGAGCTATCGAGGGCGATAGCGCGTACGAGGAGGCACGACGACCACAACGAAGACGACCAAGACGCCGGGGAGAGACACGGTCGTGTGCCAGCGCAAAACAGGCTCCGCGCGGCGGGCTTTAGTGCAGTCGTGAGTTGCGTGCGCGAGTGAGAGAGGGAGCGCTAGTGGCGTATCAAGATGGCGCATAATTTGGCACCGAGCGTCAACTGCTCGCTCGACGATATCGACTTGAATGCCCTCAAGGTATGTTACATTTGTCCAACATTTTTTCATTTTCTCACTGTTTCACGGACATTGCTGAGGTTTTTGGGGGAAAAAATTGCTTTTCGCGTTAGTTCGAAATTCGGGCTTTATACATGGAATCGGTGTTGGGAGTTTTTCACGGGGCGGGGGGGGGGGGGGGGCGCAATGACAACGCGCGTGTGTGTACATGTCTGTGTCTCCCGGCTTCATAGACGATTCTTGATAGCGAATTATTGTTTTCGCTTTTTTTCGGATCTTTTCTTTACCTCTCAAACACTCGATATCAAAATTTGTTCACTTCATCGTTTGTTTCTTTTCGCTAATCTCCGAGTCACGAAGTTTCCTGCTTTATTCAACGTTGAGAGTGAATGTACGATATCGCGGTGGGGGGAATTAAATTTTCGACGTTTGAAAAATAATGAAAACTCTCATCGTCATCAAAGAAATAAAAAAGAAAGTCGATGTCGCCGTCGGCGATTATACGAATAAATAATTCTTTCCATCCTCGAATTTTCGCGTATCAATTTGATGGCCCGTAAAAACGTGAATGAATTTCAAACAAACGAGACAAAAGTTCGCTTGGCAGGAAAAGTGGAGAAACGATGATTCCCTCTCGTGTTGGTCGTCGCTGCTATCTCAAAATATATATAAATACCGGATACATATATTATCACGGCGCGTGGTGTCTGCGACCTAATCGTTTGGCGAAAATCCTTTTCAGCGTTAAAAACCCAATACAAATACTGCGTAGAAGCTCGTCTTTCTGCCGTTTGTTCGTAAATACCGAAAGTCCGCGACGCGCGTAATCTCGCGTGGATTTACCTGTTACGCGTTTCCAAAGTTCGTGCGATCGCGAAACTCTGTTTATTCCCGACTCGCCTGTAAACTTTGCCTTTTCGACATTTCGCGCGTGATTGAGCGTAAATTTAGCTCGTTATTTATCGTTAGTCCGAGAGTGAAAAACGTTTAATGTATACGATGAACGACGTACGAGTAGGAGTGTGATGAAAAGTGACGATCTAATAATTGTTGTTGAAACACCCGAGTAGTCCGTGCGAGCTTTGCGGCGTTTACAACGCGGTCGATCCACCCGGCTTTCGTGTCAACGCTCCGAACTCCTTCGTTCTTTACACACACACACACACACACACACACTCGTACCTAAACACGTATCTCTTACATATGTACGAGTATATACACATATAATAACGGACACCCTAATATATATATATATTGGGGTGTCCGTTATTTCCCAAGCAGACGTTTTGCCCTTGTGTATGCGCTAAAAATCATTAGTTCTAAAAATCATCAGAATAACGATACTTTTCCCATTAAATTTTTTTTCTCGCTTATTATATTCCTGAAAAATGCCAAAATGTCCGATTCTCCCTCAACCATGATCCTCTCGGACGGATAAATTTTGACATTGCCGACAAAATCAACAAACACCCTAATATACACGAATATCAGGCTGTCCGTTATTCGCCGAGTTTGCGATTTCTATCGATCTCGCGTCAATTTTCTTGTTATTCAACGAATTTTTCGTGTACTGGCTTTAGGGAGGAGAACAAAATCGGTGCACCCACGAGAGGAATAATAATCATTTGAAAAAATGAATATTTACGAATAATAATAATAATAACACAGCAAGGATGAATATTAATCCATAATTCTGTATTTTACTGTCGCAGGATCCTGCTGGAATATTCGAGCTCATCGAGGTTGTTGGCAATGGCACCTACGGTCAAGTTTACAAGGTGAGTTATCATTCCATGACCAATCTCAATGAATATTTTCGTCAACTTTTCAAGACTCGTAAAAATATATATATTCGCATCATGTGCTCATCTTTATATATATATATATACACACATATATACATATATACATATATATGTACATGTATATACATATATATATGTACATGTATATACATATATATATGTACATGTATATACATATATATATATATGTACATGTATATACATATATATATATGTATCTATGTATACATATGTACATATATATGTATATATGTATATCCGCAAGTACGTGTAAATATGCATACGTTCGTCCAACACACGCCACAAAATCGTACGAACGTACCGTAACGTGTATAAACTCGATGACTGAAGGATTTGTGAAATTATCGTCGTACGTCATGCAGCACAGCTGTTTAAACATTCGCACATGAATGTAGTATATACACTGTATAAAACGATTGATTTTCGAGTTTCGATAAGAGCGATTCGAATGAAAAAGACGAACGAGAGTGAAAAAATGCGTTTGAAAATTTTGGCATCATCGAATCGGCCTTATCCGACATTGTCGAATTTTTGTCACATTAATTAATGATCGATGATTAAACTTTCTCGGTAATTAAATATTCATTCAACTCCGGAGATATCGATAAAAGCATCGTAGCGGTTGTTGCCTCGCGCATTTTTGATAATCGCTGGAATAACACTAATCGATGAGCAAAACAAATTTCTGGAGGAAATATCGACGCAATGGAGATAAAGTTGGAGGGAAAAACCTTGGCATGTGGCGGACTCCCACGCGAGTATTGCATACCCGTATGCGCGCGCACACACACACACACACACACACACACACACACACACACACACACACACACACACACACACACACACACACACACACACACACACACACACACACACACACACACACACACACACATGTTAGAGGCATCCTGATCTCTCTCTCCTTCTCGCTCCGTCTCCGAGAGAGGATGGAAAAAACCGCGTCTTTGATGTAAAATGGAGAGCGAAAAAACTTTCCTCGTCGCATTGAAACGCGTGTATTTCCTCTTGCGCACTTTTTTTTTCGCCGAGAAACAACGGCGTGTTTTCCCAGCATCCCTCGATATTCAATCCATCTCTCTCTCTCTCTCTCTCTCTCTCGCGTTTTTATTTCTCACGCCGCTTTTTCTCCCTCGTTGTACGACCCCCCCTCTTCCGATCCGCTCGGTATTTACAACCCGAGGGCTTTCGTCAGTTGCAACTCACCCGCAGCCAGTTGTCTCACCTCTCGTGATTCGTACACGATGTACAGCGAATTAAATACTGATGGAGAAGAGAAAACTTCCATGAGAAGATGCTTACGATCGGTCGCTCTTAAATTCTCGAGGCGAAGAATAAATCTTGTTACTCTTGTTCGACACGCGAATGCTCAAGGTCAGGCTTGTTTTCATCACCCGTACATCTCGAATCTGAGATCAAACGGTTCGAGCTTATCGCGCCTGGTCCATACGATATTCACGGAGAGGGATTTGTTTGCGCAGTTGAAAATCTGCGAGACGCGAAATAATCGATTAGGTTATTTATTTTGATGAAAAAAACGACGATCGGAAGAGGACCCTTTTACGATGATATTTTCAGAGATTCAGGACGTTCAGAGACGTCGCTGTGGAGATTTTTATTTTTAACGCGTGGATAAATGTACAAGTATGCAGAGGAAAGGAAAAGGAAAGCAATAACTCGTAAAACCCTCGGCTGCGGAGCTATTATACATCCTCGAGTTGCGCTTTCGTAACAGGTCGTAAAACACGTTCGTATTTACCCACTTCCGGTACAGAGATTAAAATTTCACATTTCGCACTGGTCAATTTGCCATTTTCATTTATCCTTGGAATGATAATTGTTCTCTCGAATTTGTTGCGACTGATTTTTGGTATACTTGGCAAATTTGATCGATGAATAATATTTTAATGACGGAAATTTTGTTTGATTGTTTTTTTTTGCGTTTGTAGGATGAATATCGTAAATTTTTGAGACAAAAATTTGGATCCTCGGAGGGAAAAAAGAGCCGTTAGCCAATTTGTAATCCTAATGAAATTCTTGGAAGGCCCGTGGCCCGACCCCGAGAGTAGGAGGAACTTCCGGTTCTTAAATTTGAAGCTGTACATTGTAATAGATATTATACGATGGAACGAAAAGTGTTTCGTCCGTTGCTAGACTAGCGGGTACTCGCATTTTTCGTGTTGGAAATTTCGATACATTTTTACTCCATTTTTTTGCGTTTCCCTGTCGAAATTCAGAGTTTTCGGGGAAAAATCGATGAGTTTCGTAATCAGCGGAAAATTTCCGATCGGATAAGCTATTGAAACATTTTAAAATGGAAAAAAAAAATTTGACTCATTTTGGGCCACTTTTCCGGAATCGTCGAAAAGTCGGAATTTCAAATGGTCATAACTACGTTTCTATTTGTGCTATATACATTTCTTGGGGGGGTTTGGAGACGCTCTCGAGTAGACTTAAAGAACGGTGAAAGTTAAATGTCGATAGCTAAATTGCTTCACCCTCAAAATCGATGTTGAAAATCGGCGAAAAAAACGCAAAGGGGTATGTATGGGAAAATTGGCGAAAATCGATGGTCAGTCTTTAAAAATCTGCCAAAAATCGAAAAATTAAGATATCTACGTGAACCAAACGGCATTTTGAAGCCTCGACAATTGCGAAGAGAATAAGCACAAGTTGGATCGTCTACCTCAAGGGGGGAAAAAATGGCAAACGTTTTACTGGATCAACTCAATCCGGCAAAAAATGGCAAAAGATTTTGGATTTCAAAAATGATTGTTAATGGTCTATATCGATGTATTTTTTCTCGCTGATTACAAAACACACCGGTATTTCGTCGAAAACTCGATATTTCAATCCGAAAATGCAATAAAACGATCTTTATCAGTTAATTACTATTTTCTGATTGAAATATCGAGTTTTCGGAAAAAAGTCGGTGATTTTCGTAATCAGCGGAAAATTTCCTATCGGATAAGATCTTCAAATATTGAAAATTTCGAAAAAAAAATTTCGACTCATTTTTCGCCACTTTTCCAGAAACCGCGAAAAGTCGAAATTTCAAATGGTCGTAACTACGTTCCTAATAATGCTACATACATTTCTTGGGGGGGTTTTGAAACGCCCTCGAGTAGACTTGAAAGATGGTGAAAGTAAAATGCTGATAGCTAAATTGCTTCACCCTCAAAATCGATGTTGAAAATCGACGAAAAAAACGCAAAGGGGTATGTATGGGAAAATTGGCGAAAATCAATGGTCAGTCTTTAAAAATCTGCCAAAAATCGAAAAATCAAGATATCTCGATAAACCAAACGGCATTTTGAAGCCTCAACAATTCACAAGAGAACAAGCACAAGTTGGAGCGTCTACCTCAAAGGGGAAAGAAACGGCAAACGTTTTAGTGAACCAACTCAATCCGGCAAAAAAAGGCGAAAAATTTTGGATTTCAAAAATGATGTTTAATGGTCTAAATCGATGTATTTTATCCCGCTGATTACGAAACACACCGATATTTCATCGAAAAGTCAATAATTTAGCGTAGAAACAAAAAAAAACGGGCATTTTCCGGCCCACGAATTTGTTAAATTTATTTCTCGCACGTATTTCGTCACGATAAATCGATAGGAAGAATTTAAAAAATCGACAATCCTTTTGGTCTCTTTTTCAAATTTTTCAAATCTTCCTCAAGAGTACCTCGAACTCTTAGAAATTTTCTCAATTTCATTTGCCATTTTCATCCATCAGTATAAAAAATGAATGTCTTTTTCGTGGCTCTTTGACGATATAAACTTCAGACTCGTTGAGAATATGGGGCGTTAACAGATTGACGCGACTTAGAGCATCAACGAGAGATAAGATAAAGGATTAGCGAAAATATCAGATAATAATAGCTTTTGTCTCGATTTACGAAAAGCAGCCTATATTCCTCAATGCGACGCTATTTTTTTTCTCCTTCGAACCATCCTTCCCTCTCTCTCTCTCTCCTCGTGTTCCATTCTTCGTGCGAGACCAGCACACAATGCTAGCCGACGATTCATAATCTGTGGTAGTAAAAATATACTAAAAGTTACGATAAAAGTGAGAAAAGAGAGGCAAATAAATAAGTACCAGGATGTGGACAGCTGTATGGTTTCCTGCTGGAATAAACGAGGAAAAAGAGAGAGACAGAGAGAGAGAGAGAGAGACGGAGCATAGATAGCGTATATAATATTGGAATTATCGGCATAAATATATCAACCCTCTGTGGCTTTACGTGGACATTCTTATGAATCATCCCGATTAGAAAAATGAGACTGAAAAAAGAGCTTCGAGCGCTGTCTCTCTGAGGGGGAACAAAAAATAAAATCGGACAATTAACTCGAGCATATTTCGACTCTCCTAAAATGAAAAAACGTCGTTCGACATTTGTCAAGCTTAAGGAGGTTCGCGCGTAACTTATGCCTCGATGAAATAACGCAATTTTTTCGCTCTTTCGATCGTCAAAACCACATGCCGAATTACCTATCTTTGAGAAACATAAAAAATTCCTCATCGCATCGTTATTCCTGGCAAATTTGAGAAAGTAAAAATTCCCAACGTCCAACTCGCTGGAATTTCCGGTCACGATCCTCCTTTCCTCCTCAACGTCATTAAAATCCATCGATGCGTAAAAGTAGGCCTGGAAAATTCATGAAATATCAGCCTGCGGGTCGGAATCGATGTAAAACCCAGGAATAAATAAAATCACGTTAAAAACGTGGGATCCGAAAATGTGCCAATTAACGTTCTCCCGCGTTGAAGATTATCGTCAAAGGGGACGGGAAATCTTCTCGCGGTTGAGGCTGAATCGCGGACGTGAAGAAGAAAAGAGCTCGGGCGAGTGACCCTCGTGGTGTGCGGGGCGGCCTCACCTGCAACATTTCCTATTTGTATACACACATGTGTGTGTACTTTTAGGTACACAATGCATGTATATACCGCTAAATACAAGGTATAGAAAACGAACGACTCCGACGACGGTGATTCACCTTGAAAAAATTCTTCCTCCCGAGGTCGTCCTTGACGAGAGCCGGTGAAGGCGATTCGACAAAGTGTATGAGGAATATATACGCACCTACGTTACTCGCGATACGTTCTCTCGCTTTTTACATGTGTATATAGGACACACACGTACATACTCGATATTTCCAAGCGGAGAGAGTGTGAGAACTCGGGGAGCTCCTTCGCGGCATTAAGAAATAAGAAATGACGACCTGGAAGACTATATAAGCGAAACCCATCGCACATGCGTGTGCAGCTTTGCGGTAAATGTCGTATGGGGCGTTCCACGCGGAATCCGAAAAAATGAGGCATCCAACGATTTTTTTTTCTTTTTTTTTCGAAATTTCCTCCAAAATTTCGACAATTCGTTACGATCGCGAATTACGCGGCGTTTTATCATTCGTTTTATTTGAAATATTTCATTATTATCCTCGTCAAATTTTTCGTCGGAATTATTTTATTCTAATTATGAAAAAATTGAGAAAAACTCGACCTGTTCGTCTGTCTCTCTCTCTCTGAGTTTTGAAAAAGAAAAGCACGTTCTTGAGAAAAATTGAGACGCTCGGACGAAAAAACAAATAAAGTTGTAGGTTTTTTTTTTCGGAGAAATAGTCTTCGGTGTTTTGGGCGATTTTAAATAGCTCGAAATGGCCGTTGTGGCGCGTTGAGGGACGCTGAATTTGTCGCGGCAGATGGGAAAAGCACCGGAAAAGAGTGAGGAAGAGAATGTCGGAAAGAGTTGAAAGAGGAAAAAATAAATGTATACGTGTATGAAAAAAAAAGGGGAAAAAGAAAACGCGCTTCTGCGCTCGTACGGTAAAATATATGGCCGGGATTATGGCCTCGAGGACAGCGCGTGTGCAGACGCCGAGTCTCCTCTCGAAGGGTCCACGGAATTATCGAAGAGTGTAAGGTCGACGCGTGACTAATATGCGTATAAATATGTCTAATAACCCGGCCGAATGCGCTAAAATATTCTCACTTGAGACGAAAATGTCGTTGACACCTGATGAGAAAATGTCCATTCAAAACCGCAGTCGCGTGATCTTTTTCTCGATAACGAAGTGAAACTCTGATCTCGCGTTAATTTGAAATGTTCTTTTCAATCAAAAAACTAACGAAAATTTTGAAAAACAGTATTTATTCGAATGTCCACGTGGACGGAAGTGCTTTTTTTTGTATTTTAAGCTCGAAAAACGCCGGTATTTTGAATTCTCGATGATTATCAACGAATCCGTGTATAATCCACGCAATTTTAATGATAAAAATAATTTACATCCCCAATTCATTTATTTCCATTTTGCCGCGTCGTGAGACACTCGCGAACCCCCTTAAAGCAAACTTTTTTCGGCGAAGAAACACGAGGAAGTTTTTTTTCGCCGTGGATTCGATGAGAAACTCAAATTTGAGTATTTTAGGCAGCTACGAAACTTTTGAATGGTCCTTCGCGGCAGGGATTATATCGATTTATATCGAAAATCGGTCTATCGTCGTTTCCTCTCGTTGTTATTTTTTTTTCTACTTTAATTAGCTGCATTCCTCGGTCAACATTTTCCGACTCCTCTCCGGCTAGATTCGCGTTGTTTTCCTTTGCCGGTACTTTGAATTCTCGATGATTACCAACGAATCCGCGTATAATCCACGCAATTTTAATGATAAAAATAATTTACATCCCCAATTCATTTATTTCCATTTTGCCGCGTCGTGAGACACTCGCGAACCCCCTTAAAGCAAACTTTTTTCGGCGAAGAAACACGAGGAAGTTTTTTTCGCCGTGGATTCGATGAGAAACTCAAATTTGAGTATTTTAGGCAGCTACGAAACTTTTGAATGGTCCTTCGCGGCAGGGATTATATCGATTTATATCGAAAATCGGTCTATCGTCGTTTCCTCTCGTTGTTATTTTTTTTTCTACTTTAATTAGCTGCATTCCTCGGTCAACATTTTCCGACTCCTTTCCGGCTAGATTCGCGTTGTTTTACTTTGCCGGTACTTTGAATTCTCGATGATTACCAACGAATCCGCGTATAATCCACGCAATTTTAATGATAAAAATAATTTACATCCCCAATTCATTTATTTCCATTTTGCCGCGTCGTGAGACACTCGCGAACCCCCTTAAAGCAAACTTTTTTCGGCGAAGAAACACGAGGAAGTTTTTTTTCGCCGTGGATTCGATGAGAAACTCAAATTTGAGTATTTTAGGCAGCTGCGAAACTTTTGAATGGTCCTTCGCGGCAGGGATTATATCGATTTATATCGAAAATCGGTCTATCGCCGTTTCCTCCCGTTGTTATTTTTTTTTCTACTTTAATTAGCTGCATTCCTCGGTCAACATTTTCCGACTCCTCTCCGGCTAGATTCGCGTTGTTTTGCTTTCCTTCGAGCGCGAAAGTGGATCAAAAACCGCAAATTGGCAAAGTTTTGCGATTCAGACTAGTGGGCCAAATTGTGTTAATTTTTTTCCCCCTTTGTTGGTCACAAAACTTTCTCGCTTTTTCCCTCTCGTTCGCTCTCGATCTCACGGTCACGAGAGCCCGGGAAAATCGCCGATTTCGATTTGCAACTTTGTTGGCGAGCTTACACCGAGGTTAAAAGCTCGTCAAAGTCACACGCGCGAATTCGACACGAATCAACGTTTATCAGACATCTTTTATTCGTCCATGATTGTTCGAGCAGGGTTTCCACATTTTCGAATTTTTCCAATCGGTCCAGAGCGATTCTGCGTGTTTTTCGAAGCTTTTCGAAAATCAGATTCGTATTTTCGCCGAAACCGCGATTTAAATCGAGTCTAATCGAACGAAAATTAGCCACACGAGTCTTGAAGGAATAGAAATAGAATTTATTTCCCACGTGCAGGGCCGATGGAAAAAAAAATCGATTTATTTGTCTTTGGAACGAACAATACGGATTAACGAACCGCGCGAAAAAAGATCGATATACAGACGCGAATACGCGCAAGTATTAAAAAAAAGATAACGAGCCGGAGGAGAACGTCTGAGAGTCGAAAGAGACTCCTCGTCGTCGTGGGATCGCGCGAATCTCGAGAGTTTATACGCACGAAAGGGGAAAAGAATGAGAGGCCGATGACACGACTTTTCGATGCGCAAAAGACCGAGAGAAAAACGTCGCGGAACACGAGTCCCACATCCTCCAGCAAACTCTGCGTTCTAGCCATTCTTTTCCCTCCCACTTTTCCAAAAAAAAAAAACAAAAAACAAACCCCCGCGATATTTTCGAAATTAATCATTAAATCCTTGAACACCGCTTCGTTCACTTTTTATCGCCATACTCCAAAGAGTCTCGCAATCGCAGAAACGGTCGTACGATGGGGGAAAAAAAATGCCTCCTCCTTCGACGGAGATTTTATCGTCGAAAAATAATCCTGATTTCGTATCGACTGCACCGTGTTCATTTTTTTTTCTCGATGAGTTTTGCAATTATCGTTGAAAAAAATGGGAAAAGAACCAGGGATAAGTGACAGAACGTGGGTAGAGAAAATCTCGCTTACATTTATTATTAACCACACGTTTTATTATCGGTTGCGCGTACGGACGCGTCTCTCTCGCTGTGCAAACTGCGTGAATTGGTACTCACCCGCAAGACCGTGAGAGCTCGAGGATTTGATAAAAAAAAAAAAATGGAAAAAAAGCCCATTTCCGCCAATGTCACGTTCGTTTCGCGTTTCTCCCGCTGCCTTCCTGCGTGTACGCCTCATGAGCATGTACATCGATTGTACACCATACTTTTTAGATATGCTTATAGGCGAGTACAACATCTCCACGTAGGACGAGCTCCGCGTGTGTCCCAGTCGGCGTTCCTATGAATGGAAACCGATATCACACGTCCGCCATTACGTTCTCTCTCCTCTTTTTTTCTCCACACTTCCGCGACAGCGGAGGCTTCTGTGATTTTCGCGCAGTTTTTTTTCTCTCTCTCCAAAGCTTCTTCATACGCCGTATGCATCTTTTTTTTCATTTCCCTCGTTTCCTCTCGCCATCATTCGCTTCCCGAGGGAAGAACGCGAGTTTTCTCGTAATTCACTCGTAAGATCGCGCGGGGAAAAATATTAACTCGGAAAACGAGAGGCAAAGATCGAAATTCGAGCTTTTTCTTCCCACTTTTTTTTTTTCTCGCCGTGCTTCGGAGCACGCTTTTTCCCCGCGACTTTTCTCTCCTCGACGCTCGAACGCTGATTCCGCGGATTGAAGAATAATTTCGAAAAATCGTAGATTTTTACGGTAACTACGGTATGATTCTTCATCATCGCGGTTATCGGTGGAAATTGGCGTTTGAAAATGCGAGGGGAAATTGCCATTTTGCTTTCCAACTGGGTAAAAAAAAAGAAAAAAAAATCGAGTTTTTCCGGACAAGAAAATCGTCTCGAAATATTTTCTTCCGCTGTCAAAGAAGCTCGAAAATACGAGAGAATTTTGAAAATTCGTGTTTTCGCCTTATTTCCTTGAGAATCATTTCCTTATCGCCTTGGAATAAAAGAGGGAACTTTTCGACGAGCATTAGCATTTTTCGTCAGAGACGTTTTACTCGGTGATGTTAAGGAGGAATAAAAATTAAACGTCTCTACATTGGGAGCTTGTCATTAATTCTCAGCGCAACGCCTATTCTATTCGAATTCATAGATATAATATAATGCCATCGCAGAGCTACTATTTGAGAGTAGGCCGCGAGTCGCAGACTGCGCGAGTCGCTGGTGTCACGCTGGTGACTGTCTCCCCGTTCATTTACGTCCGCACTTTTAGCTCCAACACACTCACAGAGTCTACGATCGTTCGTACACTCTGAATACACCGCTCAGGAGCAGGGAATTACTCGTTGAACGTGTATGTGATTCTATTGAGACGATGACGAGGCTCAAATGAATTCAAACACGTTATATCGACAATTGACACAAAGGAAAACGTAACTCACTGTATTTAAGGCGGTTGTCTTTTCGAGAGTGAAAAATAAACGAGAGAAGCAGCATGGAAATGACGTTTCATTCACAAAACGCGACTGCGGAGATGATTGTTGTTTTTTTCGTCCCCTACGCGAGCATCGAACAAACGCGAGACGACTTTTCCCCCGTTTTTCGCGATACGCCAAAGTTTCCTCCGTCGTTGTATAATGAAAAAATAAGAATAAAACGGAGTGGTCATTGAGCGCGATCGTCGATGTTTTTTGGCTTTTTTTTTCGTCAATTTTTCGCGAGACATTCCATCGATTTCGCGTTTTCGATCAATTTTGCGGAATTCTCGAGTTTATTCTCGCCGCTCTCTCGATTTTTGCGCAATCGTTGCGCAGGGTTTGACGGTCGTCCAACGATATCGGCGAGAGAGGAAAAATCGTTAACCCATTTATTTACGAGCTGCGGCGAATAGTTAAGCAAATGCCTCCTCGTAAAAAGCACGAGCGAATTCCGAACGATGTATACACAAAGATCCGAAAGAAAGATACTTTTGGAGTGACCGTATGATCGTCGAAAAAGAGAAGAAAAAACAATGCTTTTACGACCGCTGCTCCGGATGATGCGATCCTTCGGAATGCAGAGATGAACGATCAATTGACTTTTTGCTCCTTATTTCGAGCATCACCTCGACGGTAAAATTCTTTTTTTCTCTCTGGACCAAAAGGTTTCAACGAAAAAACTCTCCGAAATAACATTCCGGGAGCATTTCAAATCGAACCAAAATCAAAGAAAACATTTTACAAACGTTCTTTGAAAACGACACATTCTTAACGAAAATAAAAAAAGCAAAAATTCCGAATACCTTCGGAAAACTTCCATTCGCGTCGAATTAATTCTTCGATTTTTTTTTTCGGCGCCCATATCTCGAAAAGTTTATGGCGAACAAAATCATATTCTTGTCTCTTTTTATGCAATATCGTTTAAAAAAATACGCGGCAAAAATGAATGATATTTTTGAAAAATCTTGATTTCGTAATGAGACGAACCACATGGGGGATGAGATTTGCATCCGCGTTGGGAACGCACAAATGTGTAAAACGCGATCCACAGTTTCATTATACATTTTGCTTTTAAAATGAGAATAAAAAGAGACGTATTTTGTCGTTGCGTTAATATTTCCTCGGACTCTGATCCAAAGGATTCAAAGCCCACCACAATGCGCATCACATTCGTAAATCGTCCGTGTCGTCGTTTGCGTACTCGTTCGTGCTCACCTTTGATAAAAAAAAAAGAGGCTTTGGACCGAGTTTTTTTTTTTAGCGACGTGCTGCAAAGTCGCCCCCCCCCCTTCCCCTCCCCGGCCTCTTGCAGTCTTTCTCTCGGCAAACCTCTTTGAACCTTTTTGGAACAAAAAGAACGGGTAAAACGTAAAAAAAAAAAAATAAAATAGAAGAGAAGCGATGGGAGGCTGCATCATTGAAAAAACGAAATTCTCATTCTTTTCCCATCACGAGAATGCGCGTATAGCGAAAAAAAAGGGAATTACAGGCATGTGGGAACCGGGGGTGCAAAAAAGTACGTGCACAAAGATCGCTTGAATATTCTTTTTTTTCTTTTTCGCGACGAAAATGATTCATATTTTTGTTGGATTTACGTTTTCAAACGTTCTTGAATGTTAATATTATTTTTAACAGCGATGGGTGCGATATAAAAAAAAATGTCATTTGGATCGTTCGGCAGTAATTTTTAGTTTTATTAATAACGGTTTGCAAAAAAGTACGTGCACAAAGATCGCTTGAATATTCTTTTTTTTCTTTTTCGCGACGAAAATGATTCATATTTTTGTTGGATTTACGTTTTCAAACGTTCTTGAATATTAATATTATTCTCAACAGCGATGGGTGCGATATAAAAAAATGTCATTTGGATCGTTCGGCAGTAATTTTGTTTTTATTATTGCGTCGACGTGAAACTCGAATTATCGTTTTATTAACAACGGTTTGCAAAAAAGTACGTGCACAAAGATCGCTTGAATATTCTTTTTTTTCTTTTTCGCGACGAAAATGATTCATATTTTTGTTGGATTTACGTTTTCAAACGTTCTTGAATATTAATATTATTCTCAACAGCGATGGGTGCGATATAAAAAAATGTCATTTGGATCGTTCGGCAGTAATTTTGTTTTTATTATTGCGTCGACGTGAAACTCGAATTATCGTTTTATTAACAACGGTTTGCAAAAAAGTACGTGCACAAAGATCGCTTGAATATTCTTTTTTTTTCTTTTTCGCGACGAAAATGATTAATATTTTTGTTGGATTTACGTTTTCAAACGTTCTTGAATATTAATATTATTTTTAACAGCGATGGGTGCGATATAAAAAAATGTCATTTGGATCGTTCGGCAGTAATTTTTAGTTTTATTAACAACGGTTTGCAAAAAAGTACGTGTACAAAGATCGCTTGAATATTCGTTTGTTTTCTTTTTCGCCACGAAAATGATTCATATTTTTGTTGGATTTACGTTTTCAAACGTTCTTGAATGTTAATATTATTCTAAACAGCGATGGGTGCGATATAAAAAAATGTCATTTGGATCGTTCGGCAGTAATTTTGTTTTTATTATTGCGTCGACGTGAAACTCGAATTATCGTTTTATCAACAACCGTTTGTTTTTCATTGAAATTCACGTGCACAGTTTTTTAATATCGTTGAAAATGTACCCCCTGGAGGCGAGGAGACGAACTACGAGGCTTTTGTTATAATTTATACATTTTGTCAACGGATATTTCGTTATCGATTCCGCGCCTCTCACAAAGGGGCAGCCTGCTTGTTTGGCCACAGGTAAACGTGTGTGTACGCGTATAAATCATGCCTTTACGTCGTGCCGTCGATGTTACGGAGGGAACCGCAGAGAGAGAGAGAGAGAGAGAGAGAGTTTGTCCCGCCCACGGAAATCAGCTCTTTCGATTTAGCAAAAAAAAAAAAAAAAGGAGTAGAAAAAATATTCAAGCGTTTGTATATTCCCAATTTTATCGGTCCGAGTCGAGGTCAACTTTTTTACGCCTGTGTGAAATGGGAGTTTGAAAAAAAATGTGTACGGAAAAAAGAACGTACACGCTTTATTATTCCCCGGAATAACAAAGTTCATTGACCCCCCCGTTCTTTACTCACATTCGCGAGATGAGAATTCATTGAGATAAAAAGAAACGAACATCGTACGCTCGTTTGCGACCGAACGTAACGCGATATTACGAATGTCTCGGCGATTTTTATCAGAAATAGAATTTACCGTTTTTTGGGGGGCTAAAAAAGGTCCATCTCGAGAGCAAAGCAAAACCTCGGTTTTTCCACCGGCCCTTTTCCTCCAATTTGCGCAAAAACAATTTAAACAACCGCGAACGCTCGAGTCATCGTTAATCGATTTGTTTTCCTTTCTCTCGCGATACAAAGCGAATAATCGAGCTTTCATCTCGGTGGATTATTTCCTCCATCGATCGCGACGCTAATAGTCCCCCTCCGCACAGCCCCGATGCACGTACACAGTCAGAGAGAAAAAGTTGTGTGCGCGGGCTTTTTTTTCCTTGGGAACTCTCTCGGCAATGACGTTTTAAGATGAAAGACAGCGAGAGGGAGAGGAGGGAGAGTAAAAGCACGCTTTTGCGCGACTGTTATTTTTAATTCAGCGTTCCAGTTAACGCACGACTAAACCTTCGCTTCAACGGAGTGCAAAACTCACTCGGCCCACGGATAGTACGCCGGTTTGTAATAATGGAGAGTCAGGGAGGAGAGAATTCACGCGATGGATGGAAAACGGAGGCTGCGATGCTGGAGGATGCAAAAAAAGCTCTGCACGAGCTTATCCAGCTTATTATTATTATCATGTCTTATATATATACAGAAAAAAACATGTGCACATGTTTATTTATGCATCCATACGCGATTTATTTACATAAAAGTCCTCTGGTACAAATGCTGCGTTCGTCGATGCGGAAGCAAAACACACACGCGTTTCTCGTCGACTATTTATTTTTACCGCAGCGTAAAAAAAATATATACATATATTTCGAATTTTTCAAGCAGCTCCTCGAAAAGTAACGATTTTTTCGTCCTTTTTTCTTCTTACAGGGTCGCCACACCAAGACCGGTCAGCTGGCGGCCATCAAGGTCATGGACGTCACGGAGGTAAGAATCTTTTTACGCCTTCTCACGAGTCCGCGAGAAATTTCATTCGGGCTCGTTCGGTGCTTCTCGAAATTGAGGATTTTTTTGAAAATCCTGATATGTACGAGCTCGATTTTTTTTCCCGATTTTCAATAATCGCGATAATATTCGATTTTTGAGGATCTCGCTGATTGAGGATATTTTCATTGAGCCACGATCGATGAATGCTTTTTCGGGTTTCTCTTCGTACGCTCGGTGAATTTACTCCTCGGTTTCTTTCTTCCTTTTCTCGACGCTTAATTTAATCTCTCGGAAAGGGTGACCGGACGAACGGAAAATACATATGCCGTCGATAGTCATGCGCCAGTGAAAAAGAGACAATCCTATCGCCTCTGCACTCGCACGCGCGAAATAAAACATCTTTACCCTCGTTCGAGTCTCGATACAAAAATGCAACACACAACGATGACGTACGAGACGCACGGGTCGTTTCGGGTCATCGAGATTTTGCCGTATTTTTTTCCAAAATTCTTATCCACCTTCCACCAGTCCCCGAAAACTTGGATTTTTCGAAAAAAAAAAGAAAAAGAAACCAACCGTCGGTGCTTTTTTTTTTGCGATTCCAAAATATCGCAAAAAGTGGAAAAAAGTGTTTTTTCGCAGTCGCGATTTCAACGACGAAAGTCGTACCCTCGTTGTCCTCTGAGAACGAAAAATTCGGCAGCGTTGGTGAAAAGGTCTTCGATTCACCTGGAATGCCCCATACATTTCGTACAAACGAGCCGATGTGTCTTTTTTTTCTTCTTTTTTTTTTTTTTTGAATATCTGCCCCGCGTTGTGTTACTCATTCTCTCGAGAAGATAGATGCCGAAGGGAGGAGGGAAAAAATTCTACGAAATCGTGAATGACTCTCCCCGATGTGAAACGTGTATACCGTGTACGTATCTTTTATCCGTCCCGCCTGTTCAGAGCGATACAATCCCACGGAATTTCTCGTCTCCTCCGTGCACACGCGAGTTTTCCATAATTCACCACGGTTGCGTTACTGCTCCGATTAATTCACGTCCCACGTGAAAGGATTTGGAATACTTTTCATTCCGTCACATTTTTCCCTCTCTCGAGAATAATGGCACGCGAATAATGTTTGCTTTGACGAATCTTATCGGTCGTCAGAGTGCTCCGATGTAAACAACTCGACAAACGAACATCGAAGAACGAGGAAACGATAATTAGCTCGAGAAAACAATAATATCCCGAGAGGATTTACGAGTCGAATCAAAATCGAGATCGCTCGCGATCGAATATTTCCTGACGTTCGAATTAATGGCAGGAGGACCAAAATAAACTCCTTATTCGCATAATTTCATTTCGAATCGCGTGTTTAAATTTTTGTGCGTCGGTAGAAAAAGATTTTTTCGTAATTCAATTTTTTTTTTTCACGCAATGTTCGATGTAATCTTTCGTTGGAAATAAAAAAGTATAATTACTCGAATCGAAGATTAACAGACACTCGCGTATCTCCGCGACATCCGGTATTCGCGTGATAAAAAGTAAATACATCCGGAAGCGCGTCGCTCTTCCCTTCGTCATTCGTTTCGAGAATGAAACGCATCCCGATGTGACGCGTCTTCATATCGAAACGGTGACGTGTCTGTGATATTCGCAAAAATCGAAAACGCAAACGTGTTAATCACCGAATAGTCATAATTCGGGATAATCGATAGTAACTTTTTTTTTTCGTACGAAAAATCTTGCTCAAAAGAGCACAACGTGGCGAATGGAAATTCCGGCGAGTCGATTCCACTGAATAAGCTTGTGACGTCACTCGAACACGACGAATGCAGTTTTACGAAAATGATAAAAAAAGTATTTCCGAAAATTCCAACATCGAGAGTATTCGAGAGAAAAAAACAGTCTAATTTTCGTGTATTTACATCCATGGTCCATTGACTACCAAAGTTCAGCTTAAACTCTCGTATGGGCCCACGTGGCTTCCGGTAGAGCATTAAACTCACGGTACAACACGTTTGTCCCGATAAATCAGATTGTCTTATCGTTGTCTGGGCGAGAGAAGACTCCTGAGAAGCTTGGAAACTCTTCGTTCCGCAGCAGGTGAGCTCCTCGCGTCACTCGAGTTTTGCAGGGCACTAACTTTGCGCAGTTTCGGATTCACTTTGGGAAAGGATCAGATATCTAATTTCATCGGGCATTGTGTCACAGAGAAGAAGGGAGGGATGGGGTTTCTCTCGTTATTCAGCCTCGTTGATCTTGAAGCGAGGAAGCTGAGGAAAATAAGAGACGAGAATCGTTAGGAGAGTTGTTGACAACTTTGAGAGTGAGGAGAGAGTCGAGGAATTGAGTTTGGGAGAGAACGCAGCATCCCTGGTCCAAGATGCTTTTCTCGATGTTATTCTCCTGTTTTTTTCATGACAAATCTCACGATGTTAATCGCAAAGATACATTTGTATCAAAATGTCTATCCTACGGTTTGAAAAGCGCATTTCTCTCTCCCTCTCTCCTTTTTTTTTGTAGACGTTTGCGTTGAAAAAAAAAGTTGTTTCACGATTCATTCCTGTTACAACGAAGGACCATAAACTTCTTGGCTTTTATTCCCTCTTTCCTTTCTCCCGTTCGGTGGCTGCGCGGTGACTCGTCGTTTTCATCCGCGACAATGCTGCGATATCGCCTCGTCAGACGAGCTTTTTTATCTCGACGTTTTACCGTTCTTGGCTCGTGGTTTTCCCTGTTACCATCTCCGCGTGCTTCAATTTCATCGACGTAGACACATTTTTTTGGGATCAAGCAATTTGGAGCGTGACAAAAATTCGGCTGAATTTTTTCATTTTTAAGGAAATTTTCAATTTTTACTCTGAATTACATTTTTCTTCGGAGATCGAGCAATATGGACCGTTTGAAACGAATGATGTTGGATGAAAAAGTTTTGTCTTTTAAATTTTCCGTCGGAATAATTGAGCGTTCGAAATTCGATGAAACGATCCTCGGATAAACTTTCCTTCCATCGAATTGTACTTTTCTCTCGTTCGATATTTTTCACGTGGTATTTCCAGAGTAGGCAGAAGTCTGACAGCAGCCTCGGGAAATCACGTTTCTCGTTTCAATGGAGATCACAATCGGAATTCCATTGTGCCATGTTTCAAATGTCGCGAGGGTGTCTGAGTAGGGTAACAGATTTCTGAATATCGTTGGCCCTTTGAATCGTATCGTAGACTCGTTGTTCGAGCGAGCTCGTACGTACATCGACTGTTGTCTCATTTTAAAATGACGAAGTTCGATCGATACGAAAAATCGAATAAAAAAAGGAGTCGCTCCATAAAGAAGTCGCTGAAACTTGTCAAATTCAAATCAGAAAAATTCCGAATTTATTCCGATAACATATCATTGCGCTATTCGTGCAAAGTCTCTCATTATTCGCTCGCGTTGTTTTATTTCTTTCGTCGAGAACAAAAAATTCTTGACATTTTTCGATCGCCACTCTCAGCCGAGCAGGGCACGTTAATTGAACGTCAAAGTGGCATTAGAATTTCAAGTTTGCCTACGTAATTCACACGGTATATACATTAACCTGTGCGTCACGTATAAAATTGTTGCAAAAGTGTAGCCAAAGTGAGACATTGTTTCAACATTCCCGAGTGGCCATCGCATCTCGCATTCTCCGAGGGTAATCTCTCGCGTGTGTAACACGCCCGAGCTAATCTAGACTCTACTTACCTACTTAACGAACGATATGCATCGTGAGTTTCGTGTTCCCACTCGTCGAGACGTGTTTTCTCATTTTTTCAAGTGATCATAAGACGAAAAAAAAACACGAAAAACAATACGCGTTTCCTGTCTTCGTAACAAGTTCTGAATTGAATTTTTCATTGTCCGGGCAATCATCGTTTCGAATGATCATCATCATATTTTTTATTCATCACTCACGCACACCCGATCTTTCTTCTTCCTCTGTTTTTATTTTACCTCTTCCACGTATATCTATTTGCCCGCCCGCGTATATTTGTATGTTGAAAAATCTTCGAGTCTGATTTTTTTTTCGGTGGATGATTTATTTGCCAGACCGGAGCGGAATAACGAAGGAAACTCGCGTGGCTCGACCGATGACGCAGTCTTCTTCGTTATTTGCACTACGAAATTGATCAAACACCTGAATAATATTATCCGAAGAATGGCCGTCTCTCCTCGTTTTTTTTTTTTTTCATCATCGTTTATTCATCGTATACGAGAGTCTGTGCCAGCCGACATTCCGAGAATATAGTTATCTCGTCTCTTTGATATCGCTTTCTCCTGTCCCTGAACGTTCTATAAAAGGTTATTGTATCGTATCGGAGCGACGACTACGAGCGATGGTCCAACATGCACAATCAAATTCTCCTTTTCGCTCTCGACGGGAAACACGAATTTATCATGATTTATTCTCGAAAAAAGAAATATAAATAAACGAAACATTCTCCACGTGCCTCGTTGCTCATCGCGTTAATTTTCTGTTTTTTTTTTTCATGTCTTTCCTCTCCGCAGGACGAGGAGGAAGAAATAAAGTTAGAAATAAACGTTCTCAAAAGGGTGAGTTGGTCGATGACGAATTTTTTTTTGAAAAATTCATCATCTCGAATCATGAAGAATTTTCAAGTCGACGAACTTCGGGTATTAAAGGCGTTCGTTCCCTTGTCTTGCAGTACTCGAATCACAGAAATATCGCGACTTATTACGGTGCTTTTGTGAAAAAATCACCACCCGGTAAGGACGATCAATTATGGCTCGTGATGGAGTACTGCGGCGCTGGCTCCGTGACCGATCTCGTCAAATCGACCAAAGGACAGAGCCTCAAAGAGGAATGGATCGCTTACATCTCGAGAGAGATCTTGAGAGGGCTGAGCTATCTTCACAGCAATAAAGTCATACACAGGGACATAAAAGGGCAAAATGTTTTGCTCACGGATAACGCCGAGGTCAAATTGGGTGAGTAAAAAAAATTGTTTTTCCTTCTTTTTCGTTTATCAAAAATTATCAGCGAAACTCGTTGTTTCGATTTGAAATTTTCGGTCTTTTTTGTTCTTTTTTAATCTGGAAATTGACGATACCGCGAGAAGGGTTTATATTTTGCGTTTTTTTTTAGTCGATTTCGGCGTGAGTGCGCAATTGGACAGAACCATAGGGAGAAGAAACACATTTATCGGTACGCCTTATTGGATGGCACCGGAAGTGATAGCGTGCGACGAAAATCCGGATGCGACTTACGACAACCGGAGCGATCTTTGGTCACTCGGTATAACGGCGCTCGAGATGGCAGAGTCACAGCCACCGTTGTGCGATCTTCATCCCATGCGGGTGAGCGACCGACATTTTCCTCCATCTTTTTTTTCCCCCCGTTTTTCTCCAAATTTCCGACTTTTGGAGTCTTTGGACTTTTTTTTGTTTCCTCGTCGCGTCGCGCGAGTTTCGATGATTCTTTGAAAATCAAACATGCTTTCAGGCACTTTTCCTCATTCCACGAAACTTGCCGCCTCGACTCAAGTCGAAGAAATGGGCAAAAAAGTTTCACGGATTCATCGAGACTGTCCTGGTGAAGGACTATCATCAGAGGCCTTATACGGAACAGCTGCTGAAGCATCCGTTCATCCGGGACCAACCGACCGAGCGACAAGTCAGAATACAGCTCAAAGACCATATCGATCGTTGTAAAAAGCGTAAACAGGAAAAAGGTACGTTTTTTTTAAGAAAAAAGAACAAAGTAATACGAAAAAGTCATATTATTATAATATTTATCGTCAGATAAAATATAATATTATTCTCTACATTTATTTATTATTTATACGCACGGATGATAGATTTTTCGTTGCATTTCCGGACAAATGTATCTTTGGAAAAATCAATTTAGTAGAGATTTTTCAGCAACAGTTCGGAGCAGGAAAATCGTTGAAAAAATGTTGCAAAATCATTCCAGAGAAATTACCGATTTTTAATTGCTCTCTACGTGAGAGATCCATACAAAAGTGTGTTATGTTTGACAAAAGTTATCGAAGAGCGAAGAATTTGTAGGAAAATTGCATGTATTTTTCCTCGTCGGTTTGAGTGTTAACGTCCTTTCGTTTCCGGTCGAGCAGAACGTGACGATTATCGATACAGCGGCAGCGAAAACGAGGAGGACGAGCCCGCATTGGCCGGCGAACCGTCGTCGATCGTTCAGGCGCCCGGTGGTGACACGTTACGTCGAAACTTCCAGCAGATTCAGGAAGGGAGAACGTTGACGCAGGATCTGCCGCAACAGGCGCAAATTTTGGCCAAGGAGAAACCAGCGGGCGGAAGAGGACAGAGAGAAATACCGGAGCCTGGACCACCAGCGAGAGCTCCGATTCCTCACAGACTCATAGGTAAACAAAAAGACTCCATAAATTCACAATTTTCACAATCAGAAGTTCGTAATTTTGCTGCAATTTTGACGATACCTCACATTTTTCGTTTCGAGTATTTTCAATTATTTTCCAACTGAACATTCCAAAATTCGACATTTCCAGCAAATTTCCGTCTCGGAATATTCTTATCTTCGATCAAATGACGCTTTTCCATTTTTGCGCGTCTTGTCTGTTTTGCAAATAGCGAATTGACTTTTTGCATCAAAAAGAAAAAAAAATGCCCTCCCTCGTGTACACGCGCGTTTGTCTCACGAATGTTTTTTTCGTTTGCTCTCAAAGAGCCGCAACCGCCGTCACGTCCATTGCCGCCAACGCCTCGCGATGATCCGAGACAGCCTCACAAGATCTCGACGCCTCCGTCGAATCATCATCAACCGGCGAATTCGTCGGGTGGCGGAAGCGGCGGATCCGGCGGTCAAGCAGCTCCGCAGAGAAACAGTCACGTGTTCAAGCCAATGGTAACATTTTCTCCCATCGCTTTTGTCTTTTTTTCTCAATCCCATTGATTTTTCTATTCTCATTATCGTTGTTATTTTTTGATGAAAAAAAATCATCACCGAACGTCTTGCACAATACATGGATGACGCAAAATGCTTATCCGCGGAGCTACCGGCGATTTTTATCAAACAGTAGATACAGCACGTTGCAATATACATACACTCGTTAAACACACATATTTATACGTTTCTTAATCACACAAATTTTCCTGTGCAATTATATCTCGTACTCTGCTCACTCGTAGATTTCGAGCTTCCTGGTCAGACACAAAGCTCCATTTTCCACAAACACTGTCGATCCGTTTCCACGTTTTGTTTCTTTTACTCCCTGTCGCTGTACATTCTCGTAAAAAATGATCGATGCAATTAGCAAAAAAGTAAAAAAATATACATATAAGCACGTGAGCGCCAGAAATTAAAATGCCTCATGAAATATCGATAAAATAATTTTTTAAAAATTCAACGAGGAAAGATGAAAGATTTGTTACTTTGACAAGGTGCAAAAGGTGCAATTATATCTCGTACTCTGCTCACTCGTAGATTTCGAGCTTCCTGGTCAGACACAAAGCTCCATTTTCCACAAACACTGTCGATCTGTTTCCACGTTTTGTTTCTTTTACTCCCTGTCGCTGTACATTCTCGTAAAAAATGATCGATGCAATTAGCAAAAAAGTAAAAAAATATACATATAAGCACGTGAGCGCCAGAAATTAAAATGCCTCATGAAATATCGATAAAATAATTTTTTAAAAATTCAACGAGGAAAGATGAAAGATTTGTTACTTTGACAAGGTGCAAAAGGTGCAATTATATCTCGTACTCTGCTCACTCGTAGATTTCGAGCTTCCTGGTCAGACACGAAGCTCCATTTTCCACAAACACTGTCGATCCGTTTCCACGTTTTGTTTCTTTTACTCCCCGTCGCTGTACATTCTCGTGAGAAATGATCGATGTAACTACCAAAAAAAAAAATTTTAAATATACATATAAGCACGTGAGCGCCAGAAATTGAAATGCATCATGAAATATCGACAAAATAAATGGTACTTTGTATTTCGTGCGTCGCGAGACCGATAAAAAAAAATCGACGGGGAAAGATGACAGATTCTTTACTTTGACAAGGACGATTGATATTCCTCGCGCAAAACTGGGGTAATTCCATAAAAGAATAGTGAACGAGTAGCGAGTGTCGCAGAGCGAATGGAGCCAAGATTAAAAAACGAAAAAACAAAGTGTTTTTTTCAGTGGCAAAAATCCACGTGACGGAATTGAAAAGAAAGACAGACACGCACACACGCGTTAAACACACGTGCCTTGTCGCATTGATCCGAAAAATCGCATTTCCGTTTGTTTCCCTTTTATTTCGTTTTCCTTGCGTTTCGATTCGGAATGTATTTGGTTTTTGTTTTTCTTTTTCCATGTTCACACGTACCACTGTAGCTGCCGCCGAGGAGGCCGGAGGTAAGACGACACGCACACCCGCCTGTTTCTTTCGCTATCTCTGTCTCTTATTGTTTGAAAAAAAAAAAAAACATCTATATTGTCCATACTTTTTATCCGTATCTCTCACCGTGCCTGAGAAACGAAAAAAAAACTGAATAATGTGACAACGATTCACACCTCGGCCGACGAATTGTGTGCATGAAATTATCGCGTGCGAATGAGAGGGGAAAAAAATGCGGGGAGACAAAAATATTTTTTCTCTCCGTCTGAAAAATATTCTTTCTTACATATTCTTTTCTTTTTTTGGTTTGTTTGTGTATACACTGAAAACGCACACCGGGTTCAAGGGTCTATTTCCGGCTTCTGTTGCTTATTTTGCATGGATTCCGTCGAGATTCGCTCGCGGAGCACAGTCTCCCGTTCGCCGCATCTATCTCGCGAGCATATTTTCGTATCGATATACAGGGTGTCTCAGAATCGAGTGACAATCTTTTTGGAGCAGATCGGGGATGGAATTCCGAGGCGAAAAGTCCTTTGGCACTTTTTCATCCGACGAATCCTCGCAGAGTTATCGATGGACCAAGTTCGACCAACTTGGAGGATCGATAACTCGTCAGGTTTTGATCGTACGAAAAAATGACGAGATACTTTTCGTCTCCGAATCACCTTCCGGTTCAGACTGTGAATTATTGACGAGGAGTTTTTTTGACACCCGGTATATGCGTATACATGAAAAAACACAACCCACGTGTTTACGCTGCTCACAAAAAATCATCATCATCATCTCATCGATGTTCGTTTCATCAGTCATCCCGCTGATCGATTTCGATCGTGTTTTCAATAATCCTGGGCAATCATTCGTTTCGTTTAATTATTCATACTCATTTCTAACGACTCGTGCGACAAAGCAGCGCCATGGAAAAAAGTCCCCCAGCCAAACCGTCATTTTGAATACTCTTTGAACGAAAATATTCAAGTCGATTCAGAATTGTGCCTTTCGAAATGGATAAACGATTTCGTGGCGAAAGAATCATCGAAACTTGAATTTCCCAAAAATAATCTCGCTTTCGACGATTTTGGGAATATTTCTTCGATAATTAAAGGGCAATTGAAAAAAAGGATAAAAATATTAGTTTATTCCCTTCAACCGATGCATATTTTCAAACGATTTCAAAAGTCGTTGAGAAAAATATTGAAGTTCTTTTTCCACAATTTTGGGAACGTATTTTTTCGTTTTCCGAACGTATCTTTGGGTTTCCCTTCGAACCGCCGACTTTTCCCGATTTCGCTGCGTTCGCGTACGGTGGCTTTTGTTTGTTTCTCGCAAAGAAGAACAGAAAAATGGAAAACGGTTACTCGGTCACAGTGACTAACGGGGGATGTTTGTGCGTGTATTGCGTTGTGGGTGGTAGGACTTGGACATGCTGGCAGCTCAACTCAACGAGCTTGGTGTGTCACAGGGCCCAGAGGCCCCGCCGAGGCCCAACAGGCAACACAAGAGCCCAGCGCCTTCGGTACAGCCCTCGGGTCAGCCGGTCAACTCGTCGCAACCGAGCAGTAACGAACAAAACAGCAAACAAATGCCACAATCTTCGAGCATCCTCGATCAAGTAAGCGGCACAGCATCCAAAAACCATTTAAATCATTGTTGTACAGGGTCCATCGTTCGCACGATGAAAATTGAAGGCAGAAAAACCGAATAGAAACTGCGAAACATCACGTCGACTATCGTACACGAAAATTTACCCATTTTTCAATTTTCATTTCCTTTTTTTTTGTATTTCTATGAATAATTGAGATTCGGATAATTTTTCAACGCGATTCTTTTTTTTTCTTTCACAAGGAGAGGCTTAACTGCGAATCGTGTTTTCTCGAAATTTTTTCACATCTCATTCAGAGCCGTGTAACGCTAACTTTTGTTTTTATTACAATACTCGAGTGTGTCTGCACCATTTCCGTTTATTTCTTCTTCATCACCGTCTCATCTCCGCACTAACGAACGGTGTACGACTTTTCTCTCCGCACCTTTTTTCGCAACGACGTGTTTTCCACTCTTCGCGAGCGTGCGATCGTTGTTGAACGCCTCGATCGATTCTCTTTCAGGCCCTGTCGATCGACAGCGACAGCGACGACGATTTCGAGGACGCCAGTGGAAACAACACGAGAAACGACGGCACTTTGCTCGCCAGTGATCCACCGAAACCTCTGTAAGCGTTTTTTTTCTTTTTCGTTTCGCTTTGTGGCATTTTTGTTTGCTTCGTTTTTTACGAGCGAGAAAAATTGACGACTTTTTCGGTATTCCTCGGCATTGATCAGCATATAGGAAAATGTCAAAAAAACGTTGAAATATCGATTTCGAGATTGGATATTTGAAAAAAAAACGTTCCTCCTTTTTTTTCGAATTTCAAATGAAACTCAAAGCTATCCCCGAACGAATATCGCGAATTTTGTCGGCATCTATTTTCATCATTCCGTTTTACTAATCTTCGTTAATTCCTCTTTCATCTTTCACACTCATCGTATCCGCGATATCCGAATATCCTGGATCGTACGTCATCGTTGCAACATCATCAATCACATCATCATCATCATCACCATCATCATCTCGTACCTCGCCTCGCGTGCGTGTACTTTTACGACGAACCAGCCCTGAATTTTCTCCTTTCAGGCCGTCGTCCGATTCGTCGTCCTCGTCATCGCACAATGCTCAAAATCATCACGAAGGCAAGTGCCCGCATTGTATTATCTCTCGAAAAAAATTCAAACTCGCTCGAAAGAATCACGAATTTATTTGCCATTTACAGCCGCGTCAAAAAGTCCCACGAGGAATTTTTTACCCTCAAAAACAGACGGACGGAAAAAATGCATCGTTTTCACAACCAAAATAGTCTCTCAAGCGCGTCAACAAGACGCTCGAATTGCAAATAATTCCCAGTAGAATCCCATGCCGTTGTCGTCGAATTAAAAAATTATTTTTCAACATTTTTTTTCATCAAATTCGTAATCCTAAACTTTTCCGTGTATAGGTGGCGCACCGAATCGGCCATTGCCGCCGACACCCGACGAGGAAGAATCGGGAGATCGTACACTAGTCATGAAACGAGTGAGTACGCATTTTGATCAATTATTGCAAGAGAACGATTCACGTAGATGTTTTTCCTTGTCAGTCGATATAACTTTACGCTCACTCGTTCAACATGTGTGTATTTCGATAAATACACGTACACATACACAAAAACACGCATATATATATTATATACAGACATATATACATATATATATGTAAATATGGCACTGTCGTGTACCGGAAGCGTACGGCGTACGAGTATTCGTGTATTAATAATTATTGATGGTAGGCTGCGCCATAAAACGATCGAGCGTCTTTCGTCTTTTCCTCCGAATTTTTCCATTCGCGTTTCACCTCGTGAAAGATCCTCCGTTGCGTTATTTTTCCACGCGCAGAGTCCTCGAGGAATGAAAAAAAAAAAAAAGAAAAACAATACCGATAACGATAATTCGCGTCTCGTTGAAAATTTTCCGAGCCACGATGAACGACGCGCGATCGTGCTGCACAAAACATTATTTTTTTTCTTATGATTTTTCTCGTCTTGTACATGAAATCCACGAGACCCTCCTCTCGCTCCTTCGTAAAACAAAGATCCAAAGATCCTTGACGATTTTTCGTCCCTTCCGAACAAACGAGCCGCGCAAAGCTTTCGATGCGCTCCGATCCAATTTGCAAGTTGAAAATTGAGAAAAAAAACAACGCAATCGGTGCAAAGTCCAAAGCACCGTGGTGCACCGATATTCATTCGCCTGTTGAAAATTGCGCGTTCATACGTGTCACGCGGTAATCCTTGGAGAGCACGCGAAACACACCGGCACATTGCATAGGGGAAGTTGGGGGAGGGGGGGGCTCAACCTTTTTCCGTCAAAATGTGTGTCAACCCTTAATTCCCTCGATAAAAATCCCCCTTTGACGAATAATCAGCCGTTTTCGCTCGATCGATTCCTTCAATCGGATCGCAACTTTGCGAAAAGTCGTACGCCCGAGAATGTTGGACATTTTTCCATTTTTTTTTCCCCTCATTTCGAGACAGATTTTTTCACGATCGAAGAACGCGTTTCGGTATTATCAAAGAGCGGAGAATAATCGTTTTCCTATCCTTGACAAAAGAAAAGAAAAAAAAAAAAACAAAAAACAAACGTATAAAAATGAAATAAAATGAAAATCATCGTGCCACCACTCGTCATTATTATTGCACGTGTCTTTTTTTTTTTTGTTCTTTTATCGTCGTCACCGTTTCATTCCCCACGAAACACTACACACAACCGACGTAAAAAACGTGTTGTGCTACCGTCGTCGTTCGTCGTCTCACTCGGGGCTCACACTTCCGCTTCTTCTTATTAACGAAAAAAAACGAAAAAAAAAAAAAAAAATCGAAACACATCATTACGAAACGAACGAACGAAACTCCACGGTGGTACGACAGAAACTTAGTCAGGCGAACGACGATAAAAAGACGACGACGACGAGCAGCACCAACCGGCGTTCCGAGGTTGACGAGCAGCTGCTCCTCAAGGAGTGGGACTTTACCCGATTCTTTCAAGGCTTTAACGAAAGGTTGGATAAAATGAAACAGGATACGAGCGTCAAGACCGGAAACGACGAGACGTCGACGTCGTCCTCCTCTGGTGAGAGAACCCTGAAACGTTACGAATTGGCATCGAGAAGACAACAGGATCAGCAGCAGCAGCAGCAGCAGCAGCAGCAGCAGCAGCAGCAACAAAAAATCATTCAAAAGAGCGCGCAAGTTCAGGGAGCCTCGCAACAGACGCCAAAGCCGGTGCACAGACGTCAGGAGTCGGACTCGAAGCTCGGGAACGCGAGCGCCTTCGCGCGAGCCTTCAGACGGGAAAATTCCGATTTTTTTCCATCGACGAGGCACTCTGCGTATTTGCAAAAATCCGAGCCGAGATCGAGCATATTCGCGAGCGGCAATCGTCGCGGTAGCGAGATAAGCGTTGCCGGTATCATCGGTAAAAAGGGAAGCTCGATGAACCCCGGTGAGCCGGTATTGACCGATTTTTCGTTCGGCCGGGACGCAACGGGACCGCAAAGGCCGAGACGGGAGAAGACCGAGAGCGAGATTGTCTTTGGCAATCGGCAATTGTCCCAGGAGATGGGAGTAACGAGCAGGGAGAGGAGCGCCGGCGACGCCAGGAGAAACGATCTCGAGGCAAGATTTTCGCGCGATCACGAGACTAGCGAGGCAAGAAGAAGACGCTTCCGGCCGACGGAGGCGACATCCTCCGACGATACCGGAACCATTAAATCGACGGCTAGTACGACCGCTAGCGAATACAGCCCCGTTGTCACCCAGGTCAGTCCCCGCGTGAGCAACCAATCGCCACCAAAAACAAAACCAAAAAAACACGTAAAGAATCAACCTACCACCCTACCCACCGCGACTGCCTGTCTGCCTGCCGGAAGAAATAACGAAAGCAAAAAACCTGCAGATATCCCGGAGAATAGAATTTCGGACGCGTCCGTTCCCCCTCTCGGGAATTCGCGGACGCTCGAAAACGCCTCGTACTTTTCTTTTTCTCGTACGACTCTGTTTTTCATTTTTCGTCTCTTTCTCTCCGTCTCCGGTATCGTTGTTACTTTCTCTCGTTCTCGTGGAATAACCAATCCGACTGTCGAATAATTTACCGAATGTCGAATTTTCGCGCGAGTTTTCCTTTCTTTTTTTTTTATTTGACGAACGATTTTTTTCGCGATGCAATCGCCGTGGCGTTGATCAATTCGACGAGAAATCTGTGCCATCTCTTGCGGAAAATAATTCGACGTCGATCGCTGTGAAATCCCATGCACTATTTGGCAATTAACCCGCGGTTCGTTGGTACGAGCTATTTACTCGACACTGTGCCCTGTACGACGTCCACTAATCACACGCCTCATTACCTGTCGCTCAAAAAATTAACGAAACTCTCCGTCGATCCGGCTTCTGCCTCTAACCCCAAAACAATTTTAACCGTAACCCTCTCAACCCCGTACTGAAATCGTCGAAATCGCGTTTGCGCAAAATACGAATTTGAACAAGAAGATTTCACCGAAACGAATACGAAAAAGCCGCGAAAAAAACAAACAAAATCATTCCTTTTTTTTCTCAAACTCGAAAATACATTTTCTTTCTTTTCAAATTCGAATTTCCGTCAACGTCCCACGTCCGCGGAGCTCAAAGTGTCCCGCAATATCCCCGTACTCGCGTCGACGAGCTCGCAATCTCGGAAGCGGCCGAATATAAACTATAGCCTGTATCATTCAATTGATCTCTTTCGTATTTCTTTTGTTCTTGTTTTATTTATTTTCTGAAGAATGACAAATAATGAATTAGAAAAGAAATTAGTCGGCTAAGCTCGAGTTTTAGGCGCATTATTCCCCCGAATAACGTATCAACTTTTGTTTTCTCCATCATAGCCTCGTGCATACACATACATCATTATTTATTACATGTATGTACCGATTTATATCTCGTTGTTGATTATTCCCAATTAAGAACATTTTCATGAGAGAAATTGACATTTTTCTTCATTTTTTTTTTCATCACACAAGTAGCAGCGATAGGTACTACTTTGCTAGTGCTATTACCACAACTTGCTACCGCTATTATACCTCTAATTTGTAAACACCATTATCTTTACATACTCGATGAAAAAATTGACGAATTACTCACCGTTACTGTACTCGCAAACTGTCACACCGTACACGTTTCGTTCCTTCGTAAATTCGCTCATTTCACCTTTTTCTTCTCGTCAAAGAAGGCCCTTCCGAATCGCAGATAGAGATTTCCCGAGACACCGATCGTAATGGGGGAAAACGGGAAAAAAATCACGCAAACATACGCTACTCTGTCTCCATCGCCATTAACAATCGCAGACTAACTTTTTCTCATTCTTTCTTCTTTTTTTTTCTTCAAACACCGCTGCTAATAAATACCGACGTTTTACCAACGAAAACTCGTGCTCGCACGTTCGTCGCGAAGACCAGCGACGCAAAAATCCTCTGTTTTGTCTCTGTCCGAAGCAGCAACGATCAAAGAAAAAAGAAAGCAAAAGTGTTATCGCCGTGTCACGTGAGAAGAGGACGTATGAAAAGAAAGAAAGAAAAAAAAACCGATCCAAAATTCCCGAAATTCCAGTCGAAAAGCCCGAAATCCGACTTTTTTTTTCGATTTCTCTTTCTGTCCGTCCCGCGATGAGCCTGGAAACAAACAAAAAAAAAACAACGAAACGTCGCTTCCGTTCGCGGTCCTTGTGTTGTCATTATTATTATAAATGACTAATTTTGTTGCTGCTGCTGCTGCTCGATTGAAATAACACAAAATTGAGTAAAAAAATATCTTAGCGATGAGAATTAACTATTCGCATGGAGGCTTTTCCGTTTGCCATTTTTTTTTCACACAATTTAACGAACCAACGATTTTTTTCTTGCGAAAAACCAATTCAAACGTCACGTTCGTGAGACATTTTTTTACTCGAGGAAAATACGATTTTTTTTTCGAATTAGCCGAGGGACGAGAATCATGCAAACTGCGACTGGAAGACAAGACGCGAAATAAAACGTTTAACGCATTTTTTCTCTCTCTTCTTCAAAGGTCTCTTTTCTTCGTCGTTAGAAAGTAAAAAAAAACATTCATCGCGAAAAATTTCTCGGTTCAAAAGTAATTTCGAAAGTATCACGAAAATACGCGCAACGTCACCCGATCGAACCTCGTCTCTCGTGTATTTCGATGATAACCGAAGGAAAAAACGAAAACGTGGTGTTTCGCCACTCCGCGTTGATTTTTCGAAAAAAATTTTGGTTTCCAAACTTCTCTCCCCCCTCTATGATCATTGATCATCTCCCATCCCTCCGAGTGACGGAATAACCGTGTGTGTTTGTGCTAACAGACTGTACTTTGAAAAGAAAGAGTCGCAAGCAAAGAAAGAAAAAAACAAACAAACAAACAAACGAAAAAGAAAATAAAAGAACGAGAATCATGTCTGAACGGTGCATGGGCGTGACGAGAGGAACTTGCGAGGAGAATTTGACGCGGAGAAGAGATATTGCCGAGCCGTGTGGCGCGTAAACGAGGAGTCGAGGACGATTCACGACCACGAAGAAGACACACGAGAGAGCGAAAAATAAAGCGACAAAAGTTATAACAATAATGAAATTCAAAAAAAAAGAGATACCTCGAGCAATTTTCTCTTCGACTCGAGGAGCAGGCCCGTTGAATTCTCGAACGAGATTAAACACGGCAGAAATCACGAGATGAGCCAAAAGAGAGGAAAAATCAAAGAGAAAAAAGCAATGACAATAATCTCGACTTCATTATCACCGGACCGACACGTACGAGGCGATGACGATTATCATGGCATGATCCGCTTGTTTATATACGTATATATACATACAATTCTACATACACGATGTTGCTAATAGATCGCTCTCGCAGAAAATCGTTGAAAGTTTCGTTTCTTCACTCATCTCAATTTTCACTGTTTTTTTTTGTTTTTCCGAATCACAAGTTTTTCATTCACCCGTGTCACTGATACGAAACGCATTCTCACCGTATCTCAGCATGTTCTGTGTCGAGCATGATTACCAAATATAAGTGTGCTCGCATGAGACGAAGGCCTCTGCTCGTCCTTCGTCCTTGAGGATGGACCGTGTAGCGCGTATATTCGCAGCGGAGAGTCGACATTTTCCGCTGCGAATGACACTCGCGAGCGAGGGAAAAAGCATTTTTTTTTTCCTTCATTTCACGACGCATCGGAATGTTCCTTGTCCAATTATTAATTACGCGCTCTGCTCCCATAGTGTCGTAACGCAAATGCCTGAGCTACAGAAAAAAAGAACTTCATATTTCGCTCGTTTTGTTGCACCGCACTCCCCCCTCCTCCCTCTGCTCGACGTACGTTTTATCTCGTATTACGAAAAATCGCCCACGGATCCTTCCGAAAGCTACTCTTCCTGAAAATCCTTCAGTGTCACCGATCTTTTTTTATTTTATTTTCAATCAATGTTTTTATCGTGTGTATTTTGCTAGTTTAAGTGTTGCGGCTGCTGCGTGTCACGCTTCGTCAAAAGTGCTGCGTGGCTTAGCTTGTGTGTGTGTGTTTTTTTTTGAGTTTTATTCTCTTTTTTTTATCGTCAATTTTATCGATATAAATCCTGATGATTGCAGTTCTCCATCTATTTTTTGCCTCTCTCTCTCTCTTTCTCTCTCTATATTTCTTCATTGACGTAGAATTACGAAAAATCGAAATGTGTATTTTCGTGTCGAAATTCAAGCCTTCGTTTCTCGAAGCTCCTAATACCGAGATCAACGTAACGTCATTCAAAACTTTGCAGAGCGTAGAGAATTTGGCTTTTCAGTCGTTTTTTCTTACAAAAATCGCGTTCAGCATAGAATCGAAGAATTTGAAAAGTTTCTTGAGACGTCCGATTTTGAGCCATTCTCGTTCTCGTAATTGTCCGAGAGATATTAAAGAAAAAATGTTGAATCGACGAAGATCGTACGATGATAGCTCATTCATTTTTGGCACCGTTTTAAAAAACACTTTTTTCGCAACCTGCGAACTTTTCCATCTCGTTGCACCTTTTTTCTTCTATTTTTCATTGAATTTCTTTTCTTCATCACTCTCCGACTCTCTCTCCAGGAGCGATTTTTTTTGTCAGTTCTCACACACTCTGCCGTTTTCCCGTCTCGTTTTCGTTGATTTTTTTTCACGACTATAATCTATACACGCTTCTTGTCTCTTCCTCTTATTTTTCCCTGTGCTGTTATACTCTCAAACTAACAGGAGAGTCTCGAACTGTCGGACGAGAAACTTTCGCTCACACCTCCCGTCTCTCCGTGCCTTAATTTACTCATCAGATTCTTATCTCTCACTTTTATCGTCGAACAATTTTTGTTCTCATCATTTCTCTCTTCTCTTGCACTTTCCGGCTTTTTTTTCTTTCCCTTCTGACGCTCCGTTCGCGCCGAACTGAACTCCAACGATGAGATTTGCAGCATCACTTTCGTACTTTTTTTCAATTCCGAACGATAAAATATTCGTCGGTGAGCTTGAAAAATTCCAATGATAAAAAAGTAACGAAGATGACAATGCCAACAGCGGTAATCTTTTTTTTTTACAATTACACTATTTATCACCGTAACAGTAAAAAAAGAAAAAAATCATCGTAATAATGGAGAATGCTGCTTTTTTTCCTCCCCGAAAAAGGGGCGAAAGAAAAATAATCACATTTTATGAAAATTGGCATTGGAAACTAATTTATATATTTTTTTTTTGGAGTCGTCAGAATTTTCCTTCCGCTTTCTCGTGTCTTTTTTTTACTCCATTTCTGTCATAACGACTATCACTGTGACTATTTTAACGACTAAATATCCTCGAGGCTGAATCCTGATAAGCGTCTATACTACCGGCTGCTTTTGCAGAATCGAGAGGGGGGAGACCGACCGAGAGGAGGAGGCGGAGGTGGAGGTGAGTTCCAGAGGTCAGATTCGTCCCCTGGCTCGCGACCTAGCTCCGTCCTACCGGACCTCTTGACCTCGTCCCCGGGTCAACGGCAGGACAAGTCCACCAGCGAGGAGGTCAGACACCTGCGGGCTTATACGAACTTTCTCTTTCTCTCTCTCTCTCTCTCTCATATTCTGTTTCTCTCATTCTCTTCGTCGATCTTTCTTCGTCCGATATGTCGTTATTTTTTTCTTTTTTTTTTCAATTATATTATTATTTTTGTCGCGAGATATCGTCCGCTTCGGAAAAGACGTCGACGAAATTTCCTATTTTTCTTTTTTCTTTTTTACAACTCGATGAAAACCATCCGCCAAAGAGAACCAACGGTACCGGAAGTCTGTGCGAAAATTACAGCTGCTTCCGCGCACCGGATGTTGTACGAATGCTCATGGGACTGAATTTTTCCATGGCTGGTCACGTCGTTGGACCAAATCGTCCAGAGAATTCGCGATCTTTTTGCCGAACCCTCGACAGATCGCGCTATTTTTTCGTTCTCTTTTTTTCCCGCATTACCGCGATACAGCCGGGATTAATTCAGTATAAATCGACACTCTGGTTCGAATCGCGATCGAAGGATATTTTGCATGTTTCTCCAAAGTTTAGTTCAAAAAATGCCAAAAAATGCCAATGCTCGAGTGAAATTCGAGCGAAATTAGCGGAAAAATTGAAAAAAAACACTGCAATTTTGATTTCGCTCGAGAATGATTCTACGACAAAATCATTTTGATCATTTTTCTCTTTTTTCATCAATTGTGTTTCGTTGTAAAAATTGCTTTTGATCCGTCGCGCGTATCCGTTCCGGGTGATTCTTTGTCGCTTCTCGCGTTGCATACACCCTCCGTTGCCTTTTGTACAATTTGCTGCTTCTTTTTGTTTTTTTTTTTTCCATCTCTTTGTCCGTTTGTGTCGCTATGATCGTAGCAAGATCATAGAGAATCTTTTTCACAAGAGGGAGGGAGGGCAATATCGTTTATCTCGAGAGCACTCGGTGGGATAATTGCCGGAGAGGCTCGTGCGAACTTTCGTTTATAAATCCTTCTCGGGCAGGTTTGCACGAGGGATGAAGGTACGAGAAATTTCGAACCCCCATGAGCTCAATTAAACCCGTGAGACGGATTAAGGGCCCGTATCAATGTTTCTCGACGTTTTTCTCGCAGCACGAAATACAGATATTACGTTGCATTGGAGGAAAAAGAAAAAAAAAGAAAATGAAAGAAACGACCTCGTCGTAAAACGCATCGAAAGAGTCGGCGATGTGGGTTGGTTCGCATCGATTTTATCGGAATAATTGCCGGGAAAACTGCCACGCGCAAAACCATCTTTTTCCAAGGTAGTTGCCTCGCGAAAAGTACTTTCTTGGGAAATTTGAAACTTCGTAACTGTCTTTTATTGAAAATACCCTTTTTGCGATGATTTTGCCAGCTGCGAATTACGAATTAACATGCCCCAGAGTTTTTGAGAAAATCTTTATCATCTTCGTCACTTAGTTTCGGCAATACGGGATAATGTTTGTAATTATAATATTAATATTAGTCGTGTCGATATTATTCAGGGTGAAAGCAGCAATGAAAAATAAAATGAGCAAATAATAGCGAATATTTTTCGAATTTCTCGCGAGTCGTACGAGCTTTTTCGCACGGTGGCGACGTTTCAATCTGACTGTCGCGAGACGACTATCTTAAGGAAAAATGTGTATTCTTCGGTGTTGAAAAAAAAAAGAAAAAAAAAAGAATAATCATATGGAATCCATCCTCCGAGGCAACTTTTGTCAGTCTTAGAGCACGTTCTCGATATTCGTTCTTCTCATTACCTTTTTCTCCTCGTTTTACTCCATCTCGCGTGAATTTTTCGTTTTTTTCCCCCATTTTTTCCAAAGCATCGCTCTGTCGTTGGAGTTTATATATTTTTTCGTTTTTGATGCGCGTATAGATGATTGTCTGACGAGAGAGTGCACACGCCTGCTTTCTTCTTCAATCTAAAGTACATCTTTCCACCGTTCTTTCGTTAGCTCCTCGAACCAAGTAGTTCACTCTCTCGAACGGATGTTTTGCAAATACGTAGTTTGAGCGTGTTTCTCGTTTCGATTTTTCTTTCAATTTCGTCTGTCGCCTTGTTTTTCTTTCGTCGTCAAAGCCACTCTTTAGACAAGTAGATTAAACGGTTTGTCCCAATGTTTTGAGCGGTCTGCGTACGCGAGAGAACGTTCACCAGGTGAAAAGATGCTTTGATGCGAAGAACAACATTTTTCGATATTTTTATATATACGTATTTTTGATAATTCTCAGCGTGCACGCCCCCTTGGACAATCATCAAGTGCACACGTGATGCGCAACAACCAAGTCGCACATAATCATACGAAAATATTTACTTTACTTTTTTTTCCCCCTTTAAATAAAGAATATTGAATTATCGGCGGAAAATGAAGCCTACTGCACACTAAGGGTTAAATTCCGTTACACCGTCCTCCCCCACTTCGTTCTCTCTCTCTCTTTGTTCAGTTTTTTATTCTCTCTCTCTCTCTCTCGCTTCCTTTGTGAAAAGAACACACATATATATATATATATATATATAGATTGAATATAAAAAAGTAACGATCGTCATCAAATGCATCCAGAGGAATGCCCGGATGTAGCGTCATTCGAGATTAATGGGAGGGATTCGACGATCGATAAAATCGCGATGATCCGTAATTCAGTCTTCCTGGTCAGTGATCGAGACTTTTTTTATCAAATTTCTTCTCACTCCCGTCACGTTTAAACTCGTTTCTCTGGGTGCAGCTGTTTTTTTTTACTAGACTTAACAAAATTACGATGAAAGAAAAAGATGAACGATAAGAAAACGATGCCCCTTCTTGGCTCGTATGCGTATAAAGAAAAATGAAAAATGAGAAGAAAAACATTTTTTTTCGAGGCTTAAGCCCACGAACACCCATGACAAATTATCAGCGTGACTAATTAAGGATTATGTTGTGTGTTGTGGGACACGCGGGAGCTCTAACTCGAAGGGCAGGGCCCTATCTACTGACCATCCCAATCCCAATACTAATTGCAATGTAAGTATTTATTCATCTACATCAAAAATCAGTGTCACTTGTTCGCTTCGCGAAAAATGAAAAAAAGAAACAGAAAGAAAATCCTGCGAGTTTGAAATTAAAAAACAGACAAACGAAACGATCCATTGTATTTTTTGGGGGATAGAGAGATTATCAAAAAGTGGTGTGGCGAGGGCTGTACGGTAACTTTCGACCCTGCAGAGCCTCTCTTATTTCGATTTAGAAAAAAAAAAGGAATTAATCATAAAAATCAACAAACTTTGATCGCCATCTGTGGAATGCCGATGTTCTCATTCTACGATTTTCTGTTTTTACTCTGAATTTTCTACCATCTTTCCATCTGGATTTAATTTTTCTCTCATTAACTCACATTATCTGTCGTATAATTTTCATCTTCTGTTTTTCCACTCTTTTTCTTTCCGTCGTGTCACTCGATTTTCTCGTTTTTCACTTATTCGTTATTTTTCCTCGTTCTCGCGTACAACGATGAGTGCAGAAACAATAACGAGTCTAATGGTCCGCGGGAGTATGCGGTGGAGGATTTACGATTTTTTTTTTATACCATCATCCCTCCCCTTGCCATTGTGAGACCTGGAAAAGAAAAAAAAACGTTACCTCATCAACCTTGAGACCCTTTTTTTCCACGCGAGTCACCTTAATGACGAAAGTCGCGATTTTTTATTAATTTTATGATGCTCTCGTAAAGTTTTAACCCTCCCGCGAGCGTGTAAAAAAAAAGGACTGTACCGCGAAACTTTTTACGTGTATAAAGTTTTCATTACTGTTTCAAAAGTTTTGCAAGGTCGTTCGACGAGTCGCTCGTGTCTTCAACGAGGACAAATTTTGTGGGGTCGCGGCAAAAAATAGACAGTCAGATTTTATCGAAAATCCTCCACGTGTAGATTATGCTTGAGTAATAAAAAAAAATGGCGAATTTTAACTGTACATGCAATTTGTAGAACCCGAAAAAATGTGCTTTATACACGAAAAAAATGTTGAACGATAATCTACAAAAACTTATTTCTCGTTTACTGAATTGGCGCTCTTCTCACAAAAAAAAATCAATACTTCGATCGATAAAATTCTTATACGATATATTCGTATTTACGTGTATTTGTTCGTACAAAAACCTTACACTTTTTGTATTTACGTAAACTTTATACGTAAATACCGAAAAGAAGGAAAATATCTCTCGCTTAAATCGCTGTTAATACATCGCACGCTTTGACTACATTTTCTCATCTCGGCGAGTCTCCAATTTTCTCGAGAGGAGCAGAGAATCAGCACAAATTCCTCTCCTCCTTTTTCTCTCGCTCTTTCTCTCACTTTCTCTCTCTCTCTCTCTCTCTGCTTCGTAAACTTTATGCTTTTTTTAGAAAGATCCTGAGAAAGATTCTCCCGCTTACTCCAAAAAAAAAAAAATAATAAAAGACTGGAGACACGGATTTCGCTCCAAAAATCATAGCGAATGTTTATCTTACTATCCAATCAATTTATTGCGTCTGTTCTACCCCACCGTTCTGTGCTTGTGTCTTTTTCATCTTTTAGAAACGACTGGAGTGACTTTTATCGTGGTGCTCGGGTAGTTTAGTCGACGATGAAAAATAGCTGGATTAAGATCATAGAATTTGACTGTTTTATTCAAAATGAGCATTTTTTCTAATCGTCGTACTCGTAAGCTTTGTAGAACTAATGAAACCTTTTTTTTTTGTTTTTTTTCGAAAAAATCACAGGAGCTCGTTGATCAAACGTTGATTTCCTCTAACGTCTATTCTAATCTGTCTGAACAATTGTCGTCTTCGAATGTTTACGAGTATTGAGATTATTCGGTTCATTACTTTTGTCGTCATAGTTTTTTTCTTTTTTTACATGTTATCAATGTTGTTTCTCGCAAATAGTACGATCGGATTTGTTCGCAATTTCGATTCTGTTGCAGTATCGACAAGCGGTTAAATCGCCCCCTCCGCTTGCCCTCCAACAGAAACAGAGATCCTTCTTGACATTCGGTTTTGGTGCTGGACCAGCCAGAAGAGAATCACACGTTAATGTAAACGTAACACCGACGAGCCACGATCTCGCCTCGGACACACCGGAGATACGTAAATACAAGAAACGTTTCAACAGCGAAATTCTTTGCGCCGCATTGTGGGGTGAGTGGAGACAAAATCATCTCCCGACATTTAATGTTTTTCAACGACATTTATCCATTAATTTAATTACGAAAAAAACATGTTTTTCTTTTTGACACTCGATTTTTCCATTTTTTGAGCGAAAAAATTTCTAAAATTTATATATCGTTCTCACGAACGACACAATTCAAAATATCCGGAAAAGTTGCAGGTTTTTCGAATTACCAAATTCGCTTCTGTAATTGAAGAATAATATTCGTTTGGACACGAATAATCCGTAGATTCGCATTACTCGCAAATCCCCGGTATATGCATACAAGTTTTCACGAGATAATCGAATTCAGGAGTCATCAAAGTCGCGTCTGACCTTTCGCCGTCGTTGCTGCGAATTCAACGTTCGATCTAAATGCAAATTTCCCTTTTGTCCCGTATCGCACGCGTATAGGTGTGAATCTTCTAATCGGAACGGAGAATGGTCTGATGCTGCTCGACAGAAGCGGACAAGGCAAGGTTTATCAATTGATAAGCAGACGAAGATTTCAACAAATGGAAGTGCTCGAGGGACAAAATATTCTCGTTACTATAAGCGGCAAGAAAAATCGCGTCAGGGTCTATTATCTCTCGTGGCTGAAGAGCAAAATTTTGCGTACGGACGGTCACAGCGACGTGAGTCTCAACGATATCATCCCTTCTCCCGAGTCATTAAAGCCGGTCGGGTCTACTAAGAAAATAAAAATTAAAAAATATATAAACCGAGAAAAAACGTAATTAAAAAATAAGTTGAAAAATATTACCACGTAAATTTAGAGTTTCCTACGGTTGCAGCGCTGATTTAATCTCCGTTCAATGACTTTTACCTTTTCCCGACGAAATACATCGAAAAGTAAATGTTTTCTTTGCATCAACGATCGGTTTACTTTGCGTAATTATCTTCTCAGTCTTGTCCGCGCTGATTGACGATTTTAACGTTGCAGCAAGTGGAAAGGCGCAACGGCTGGATAAACGTCGGTGATCTTCAGGGCGCGGTACACTTCAAGATAGTCAAATACGAGAGAATAAAGTTTCTCGTTATTGCGCTCAAGGATTCGATCGAGATTTACGCATGGGCGCCGAAACCTTATCACAAATTTATGGCTTTCAAGTCGTTTGGCGAATTGGCTCACAGACCTTTGCTCGTCGATCTCACCGTCGAGGAAGGCTCCCGCTTGAAAGTCATTTACGGTAGCGCCGATGGCTTTCACGCTGTCGATCTCGATTCCGCCACGGTTTACGACATTTATTTACCGAAACACGTGAGTCGTTATACCTTTTTCATTCAAATTTCGTAATTTCACATTGTGAAATTCGTAATTTCTCATCTGAGGCATTGAGACTCTACCGTTTCCGGTATGGTGGATAACGAATGTGCATTGTCATCGCGATGTTTTTATCGGACAAACAGACGCAAGGACCCATCTGTCCCCATTGCATCGTCGCTCTGCCAAACAGCAATGGAATGCAGCTTCTTCTCTGTTACGACAACGAGGGCGTTTACGTAAACACTTACGGGCGAGTATCGAAAACGATGGTTCTCCAATGGGGCGAAATGCCGACGAGCGTTGCTTACATCGGCACCGGTCAGATAATGGGCTGGGGTAACAAAGCGATCGAGATACGCAGCGTTGAAAGTGGCCATCTCGATGGTGTTTTTATGCACAAGAAAGCTCAACGGCTCAAGTTCCTCTGCGAACGTAACGATAAGGTACGCGCCTTTTCTCTCGCTCTCTCTCTCTCTCAGGTCTTTTTGCGACTCGTCGGCACATTTTCCATTCTTCATCTTACCATCGTAATAACGAAATGCAGTAACCTTCGTTTTTTCTTTTGGAAAACGTAGTTCGATTCGTATCATCACAAACGAAGCGAATAATTTTCATTTATTATTTTTTTTCTCCTCAAATTTCAACGTTCAAGGTGTTCTTCTCGTCGGCAAAGGGCGGAAGCTCGTGTCAGATATATTTCATGACGCTGAACAAACCCGGTATGGCCAACTGGTGATCCCGAATGAGGCCACTAATGGCCGAATCGTCGTCGCAATGTCGTCAATCGCTCCAGTCACCGTCGTGCGAAATGCACGAGGGATCGTCGCGCGGCGTCGCGAGATCATCGCCGAAAAATCCTTATTCACTGCCACAAACGAGTTTTCACGAAGCCAAAAAGTGCAGCAGCGCCGCCAATCGTGATAATCATCATCAGCGTCGTGAAAATTCTCACATTTATCACACTCACGAGGATAAGCACAATAATAATAATAATAATAATAATAATAATAAAAGTAACAATAACAATTATAACAGCTATAAAAGTAACAACCGTAACAACAATAATACCGACAAAAATTATTACGTTAATTATCACGAGTATCAGCAGCGTCTCTATCGCGATTACAGCGACGAGGAGCATCAGTATCTCGCGAGTGATGACGATGATGATGATGATGATGATAATTATTACGATTGCGATAGACTCAGGCGTCATCGAAACCGTTTACCGCCACGGCGTTTCACTCCGGAAACTATGAATCGCGTAAATCTGATTGTTAAAAGATTCTTGTGCTTTCTCGCGTGTCCCTCGCTCCGTTCGTCGGTGCGTTACAGCCAAGACTGTTGAGAAAGTTGAACGAGAGGACAAACGAAGCGAAAGAACCACGGAAGGAGGCGAAAAAACTTATTCCCGATGCGCGATTGTCAAGAACGCCGAGAGGAGAAGCGGCAAACGGAAGTAAAAGTAACGTGCATGACCGTATTTTCCATTTTTCCACATTGCGATCGAGAAACTCGTTTTTTTCTTTTATTTATTTCATTTTATCCGCATTTTTTTTTCTCTCCCACGAGCGCAAACGTACGCACTCTGAAAATCATGCCAAGACGAGAGCCAATCGTGCCAATTTTCTTTTCTCTCCATCGCTGCAGTCTCGTGTATATTTTTTTTCTCCTCCTTGCCGTGAATGCGACTGGACGAAAAAAAAACAGAAATCTGGAAAGCGGTTGAAGTAAGCTCTCATCCTAAATGTATACCCTCGTCCTCCGTCTCTCTCTCTCTCTCCATTTTTCTCACTCTCTTTATTCAGCTCGTATTCTCCAATTCGATTAAACTTTTTTTTACCCGCGATTCCGCCACCGCGAGGGACGGGAACTTTGCGAACGTTGCTTCTGAAACACCATCTTGGTTAATTAAAACTCGACGTCGAAATGTCGACACGAAGGGCCGAGGGAAGGGTGCGTAGAAAGAGGAGGAGAGCGGAAGGTCGATTGTGGTTGTTTAATCCATTCTTTTGTGTATCTTCGACTTGTAAATCTCCCCCCCCCCTTCCCCTCTCAAGCGCAAGAAAAGCTGGGAAAATTTTTTTTTTCAAACACAACCTTTGATCGTTAAAAGAGAAATTCTTCGTTCGCGAGATTCAACGATGGAAAAAAATCGTTCGAAGGCTCGATGAGATTACCGTTTACACAAAAAAAAAAGCGAAATCTCGCCGATCGCGCCAATATCATCGTCGTGATTTTTCGACAGCCCGACTCGTCGCGCCTCCGATATTTCTCTCTTACTCTCAATCGAGCAGCATGCAAACGCGTGAAGGCGGAGGAGAAAATTGTACGTCCGACGGACGAGGGCGAACGCGACGAATGATCGAAAAAAATAAAAAATAAAAAACAAAAAAAACAAAGACCCATGACCAACATTGAAGTTTGAGATAAAAGCCATGATGGCAAAACGGTAATGAACAGATTTTTATTGAAGCAAGAAAAATAAAGATCGCTAACGTCATCACCTTGTATAGCTCAATAACACTTCCGCCGTCGTGAAGAAAATAAAATCCAGGTATATATATATATCACAAAATTATATCATATATATATATCTTTTGACTCGAGATCGCGTCGTCGAGCGAGGAACAAACGAACAAACGAAGAAAATAAAAAAAAACAGAAAAATCCACGAACGTGAACAGGATCATGATTATACTAATATTAATAATAATGAAAATAATAATAATAACGATAACGATTAAGCCTCCGTTGCTTGTGGTGACGACGATTGATGATTGTAGTTTTTAGTGTGCATGTGATTGATGAATTATATGAATTATTGGATACGATGACAATTAGTATGATGATGATGATGATGATGACGTGTGATTATTGGAATTCGCATTTTTACAAATAATAGAATAATTGTATTAGGATTTTCAAGACGCGCGATGTCTGTAGTAAACATTTCATTAATATACGTGTACGTGTGTGCGTGTGTGTATATGCATATGTATATAGCCCAATGCATAATATATATGTATATACACACGCGTACACATATGTATTGATTCTCCCCGATTTCTTTTTTTTTTCTCTCGAAAAACCTCTCGTTCGTAACGACTAGAAGCACCCGTTGGATGATCGGGACTCTGTCCTTCGTCGTTGAGAAAGATAAACGAAGAAATCGAGACTCGAACGGGATGGTTATTGCATTTTCGATGGATACTCGTCGCGCGAAAGTCACTCGTTCGAAACGCGGCGCAAAATCGACGTCGGATTTCCCGATGAAGCTCTTTTTTTTTTCTTTTTTTTCTGGTCCTTCGTCTTCTCGCGGGAAGATGAAACGACGAGAATCATCGATTATTCCTTTACGATAAGACGATTTATATTACCGCGAGATGTGAAAAATCTCTGACAATGTTTTTCAAACTTTTGATATGTGTACGCGCGGTGTTGTGTGTTGGTTTTTCATTTCGCTTCGAACCGCAAAATGTAAATGTTTTAAACGCCACGACACGCGGTGCGAGGCAGAGGCGGATATCGATAATCCGTTTCTCCGATAGTTTCTCGTTGCCGGGAGAGCTTTTGACGACGACGCGAGAGGGAGGCTGTCGGAGGCGGATCGGGAATTAAATTTTCAAGTGCATCGCGGCTGCACAAAAGCTTCGCGGGACAAAGGACAGAGTCTTGGGATGGGGGGAGTAAAAAGCGAATCAAGCTTTTCCTTTTTATCTCCATCTCCATCTCTCTCTCTCTCTCTCTTTCTCTTTCGTTCTTCGCTGCGAGATCTAGGATCCCATTTATCGCGTACTTGTACATATATCTACGGAATGTTTTCGCAGCGCGTGTGCATCGCGAATGTGCGTGTATGTGCGATTTTGTGTTTACAACGCCTCTGTCTATCGCTAAGCCGGAAAATGAGAGAGAGACAGAGGGAGGAAATTGAAAAAATCATCTCGAGCGATCTAGCTGCCATTCGACGCGTCTGAAAATACGATATACGCGTAGGAATGCTCAGATTTTTATTTGCATACACTTATATCGAGTACAATTTATCCCAAAACCGGATGCTGACAATTTGACGCTGAATCTGGAGTTGAATTCCGAGACGAAAAGTCCTCAAGCACGTTTCCGGTTGTGCGGTTGATTAATGCAGTTGCCCGATAGATGGCGCGCGTTCCATCGGCTCGAGCTTTGACGATTAATAACTCGTCGAGTTTTGGTCTCACAAAAAAGTGCTAAAATGCGTTTCGACTCGGAATTTCATCCCGGATGTGGCTCTAAATTATCGACATCGAGTTTTGCGACGTCCCGTGTATTATACGTGGCTACTCCTGTCCTCTCTTGTGCTCTGAATAAAATAAAATGGTAAAAAGAAAAGCGACGGTAATTCGCCAACGAGGCGGGTTGAGTTTGGACCGAGCAAAAAATTCGCACACCGGAAGACGCTTTCTCGACGTTCCCTCGGATTTTTCGTGCTTTTTTGTTTCTTCTTTCTTTCATCGCTCGTTGCTTTTCCACCGATTTTCTCGTCCGGCAACTCTCGCGATATGCACGCGCCTCTGTACGCGTGTCAATAATTAACGTACGAGATGCCTGATTTATCTACAAAGTGAAGAGACACAATGGACCACAATATCGCGCTTTTGCGGTGAAAATTATCGCGAAAAGCACACACGCGGAGCCGGGACATGAATTTTTTTCCTTTGGTGCGTGTCGATATTAAAGCTGCTTTTTAACGAGGAAAAAAAGAAGGGACGATTAATAAGAATAAAAAAAACGAGAAAGAGACTTTTTTTTTTCGGAAAACTTTTTTTGTCCTCGATGAGAGATGAAATGTTCGCTGAGAGCGTAATTTAGGTTTCGACACTGGAAATTATCTTTACCGTTGTATTCATTTGTACTTTTTCGTCCCTTTTTCTCGATCCTCATCAATTTCTCGCCTCCCAAGACTCACGCGAACCCCGACAAGCTTTCTTCTTCCTCTCCCTCGACTTTTCTTTATTTCGATTTTTCATTGCTGGCAATCGCTCCTTGATATTTCTCTCCCGTACGTGTATCAACCGTCCCTCGACGCTCTTTCCCCTATTCCCACGTGGGCGATTATCGCCCACTCGAGGAAACATTTTCCCTCTCCCGTCATCGCTCAAACCCTCCTCGCTTTTTATTTTCTCTCCCATCGACGATCCTCTTTCGACCCTACCGGCCATGAAACCTCTCTTCTCTCGCGTCTACTCTCTCCCAAAGATGGCAGTGACGACAATGAGTGTTTTTTTTTTTTTCATTTATCAGTACGTCCTGTTTATTTTATCACCATTATTCCCATCATTTACGACCAATATCGAGAGAAAAACGACGAAGGGAAAAATATCACGGAAAGGACAGAAACAGATAAACGCGATATATTGTGGTTATTATTATTATTATTATTATTACGGTCAAATATACGGACAATTCGTAATTTTGCGATTATTATTCCGTTTTTTTTTTTTTTCAATGTTCATTCAGTTCAGTACTGAACTGCGGAATCCTAAAGAGGATTCTGTCAATGTTATTTGTCGATTGGTGTTCATTTATTGATTTAAAAATTTTAGGAATTGACGTCAAACGCGACGTACGATCGTCGAAAAATTACACTGGTTTCCGCTCTTGTGATTTTCGGCTCTTCCTTTTGTCGTTCTGTTTTACGATTGTCTTGTTATTTTTCGCTTGGCAAGATTTATACGGGCCTTTCTCCTCGTCGCGAATAACGATGTCGAGGAAACGCGCTGTTCAAGTGTATATTTGTAGCGCGGAGATCGTCATCTCCCTCGTTATCCCGAAAAAGGATACGTCTCTCGTTTTCTCAAAAAACAGAGCGCTCATTCGTACGGCGATTTTCGTTCGATTAATTTTTATTCTCGAAGCGATATTTCATTTTTTCCGATCGAAATATTTCTGTTCAACGAGACGTTCGATTATCTGGGATATTTACAGTTTCCTCGACGTTTCTTGTCGATTGATCCATTAAGGGTTTGTAAAAAACGATTCGAAACAAAATGGAGCACCCATCGGAGGAATGCGATAAAAACTAAGGGGGCAATCTAGTCTATTATTTTCTTTTTAATGCTCTCTCCAGCGTCGTTCCCATTCGCCGGTGTACGAAAGCAGAGTGCTTTCGTCCTCCTTTTTGCAACACGATTACACGTATAAAAACAAAAGCGATGTAAAAACAACGATAATTGCCGCAGCGGTGGATTTTCGTTTTCCCCTTAACAGTGCCGTTATCGAGTTTAATATCGCGGGGAAAACGATCTGTTAAACATGCGAAATGGTCCAATATCGGATGCAACGAAAGATGGGCCAGTTTACATCGATGCTTAACTCTCCTCTTAATAAGTGGGACACAATCTGTTTGTGTCTTCCGGTCAGGTTGGTTGAGAAAGCTCGGGTTATAAATACATCTGATACACATGTACATAACGTCTCTATATATATGTATTGTTATGTGCATGTGTGTGGTACGAGTGACGTTGAATGCAAACTTGCTCGCGAAAGCTCGGCGAGTGCAGTTGGTCGGTTTGTTGGAAGAGAGGTGGTCGAGAAGCGATACCGGTAGTAGTAACACGACCGCTCCTGGTGGAAACTTTGGTCGACCGTAACGGATGTATATACGCGGTGTATGGCAGAAAGGGTGGCCAGCAGAGATGGGGTGAAGGACGCTCGATGGTGAAAGAGAAGAGGGGCGAGGGGGGGGGGGAGGGAGGGTGGTGAAAAAGGACGAAGAAGAGAGTGTGTGTTCGGTTCGAGTTACCCGACACTCCGGATTTGACCCGTTGTCGGATGGCGCTCTCGCGGCCTCGGGCAAACTTATCGAGGAGATCCGGGTCGACCACGAAAATAGAGGGTAGTATAGCGTGTAACATATATGGGAGGTAAATCTAGAGGGACAAAGAGCGAGAGGTACCATTTCAGTACGAACGTCCTTTCTTGGCCGTTGGCGAACTCGACGACTCTCTTTCTCACCCTGATGTAAGTTGAGGATTCTTCGACGGTACAATCCCAACAAAACTGAAATAGAACGAGAATTTCGAGGCTGGTTTGCAGGATGCTTCGAACATCTCGGACGAAAATAAGTCATAGAGAAGCTAGCGTCATCGTTGAGTCGTCGACGAATTGTTTCCGAAGGAACATTGGAAGAATTGGAAAAAACGGAGTTTCCTCCGATACGAGAAAGTGTCGTTGATTTCTCTGGGATTTTTTACTCCGATGGAAAAATTGGGAAAAAATATTCGCGCGTATTGCGAGGAAAGCTTGCTTCTCCATTTTTTTCCAACAATTTGTCGGCAACTTTTCGCTGGTGTTATATCGTCCGACATTAATGTGTGCTTGGTTGTCGTCTGATTGAGGGCTTATTTTTTCAGATTTTTATATCGTCGCTGATCGTTTGAAATTTGCATTTTATTTTATTTTGTTGGGATTGTACCGCACGAAGAAACATCCTTAAGGGGTAGATACCCGATATGTGTATGCATGTGTCCGCGTGTGCTCGTAACCGAAAGAAAGAGGTATAATAGGGGGAGTGAGACTCCAATCCCATATCCGGCGTTTGTGTCCGATAAGAAAAGGAGAGAAACGATTCTCGTTCTGGCATGGAGAGACTCTGACCGATTTATTCCGAGGAGCTTGAGTTATGTACTCGCTAATTGCGCGTGACTCGGCCGCTCCACCTTGCCTCGCTTTTCTCCTTTTTTCCTTTGCGGTGCTTTGGAAGCAAAGCATCCCTCTTTCTCATCCCTGTGTCGCAGGGGTGAGAGGAAAAAAAAAGTTGCGAGCAACGGTGGTATCGGGACTTTGGTGCCCTACAGGCCTTTGCCCGGAAAATATATAGAGATGGAAAAAGAGAGAGAATCTGCGAAAGAAAAACGAACGCTTCGACGTACAATCCGTGCAAAGAAAATGTCTTTCGTTTCACCGATATTCCCTCTGTCAAGGGGGAGCAAGAGTAGAAGAGGAAGAAGAAAAAAAACCGCGCGACACTGAGCAGAAAAGGAGCGTCATTTTTTCTTTTATTATTATTTTACTTGCTTCCGTTTTTTCACGTAAATCTCAATGTCTCGAGACGGGAAGGGAAAATTCGTTATGTTCCGGCGCCAATAAAGTATCTGTCGTGATGGAGGAGGACCCTGAGGTAAGAAAACGGGGGCGAGAGAACGGCGCAAGGAGTAAGACATAAAAACGTGGGTTTGATCCTGAACAAGTCTACACAGAAGCCTGTTTCAATATTTTCTGGGGGCTGCGGAGGCTGAGAGGGGATGGAAATCGAGATTTCAGAGACGAACCGGCCGGAAAGAAGGCGCGAAAGCGAGACTGACGGGGAGAGAAGGCGAGGGAAAGAAAGCGAAGGAGTAAAGCTCGAAAGGTACGGGAAAATCATCGGGGAAAATTTCGCGTTTCCCTCTGAAGCCAGACTAACGCGCACACACACACACACACACACACATACACACACGTATATATAAACGTCGAAGTAAAAGAGAGAGCACATGGAAGGATGCTGGAGACTTTGCGAGATTCTCTCGCTTTCCCATGGCTGGGATATCGATTTACTATTACTTACGCTGTACCCCGTAATACACACTTCGACAAATGAATCTGCGGCAGTCCGTGCGTTTTTCCACCACTTTTCTCTTTTCTCTCTTTCGCTTTTATTCATCAATCGAGCTCGCTCTCTCTCGGGCTAATGAACGTTTTTCTTTAGCTTCTGATCATCGTCGACTCCTGTAACAGGAGCATCGCGCTGGCTCGATCGGAGGAAGGAGACTTTATTAAGGTGTCGTGACCTTCGGAGAACCGGAAGTGACGCGAAATCTTCGTTTTTCTCATACAGGATATTACATCGGTGATGAAGAACTTTTTCCGTACGAAATTATGATTTTCGTTGATGTGGAAAATTCGAATTGCACACATTTAAGGGGTTTTGTAAGGGGCGAGATTGTACGAGAAGGAGAGATGAAAGAAAATGTTATCTGCGATTTATCCAGCATCTATGGTTTCAACCACGAATTCCCTTAACAGGTGCTCGATCGCTTTTCTCTCGAGTAAGGGTTGTTTGACCACCGATCCCAGCGGAGTTGACGCTTATTCCTATATACTTTGGCTCTGTGCTTGTCTCGGGGTGCGTACGTGTTGCGGAGCGGCATGGTACACGGGTCAGATCGATGTTGAACTTGGTAGAAGCTTGAAAAAGTTGCACGAACAGGGACAAAGTTGAAAAAGATATGCTCATAATACAAGGGTAGTTGATTCCAAGCTGTAATAAATGTCTGCTGCTCTGAGCACGGACGACTTTCCTTCGAGTAATTTCTCTAACGTTTTTCGACATAATTCACTCAACAAAAATTAGTTAAAAATCGATAATCCGCGAAATTTCGGAATTAGAATTTTCGAGAAATTCCAGCGCCTGTTTTTTTGCGTGTCGCTATTACAATTTTGCGTTTTCGATGAAAACTCGGCGTGTTTCGCAATCTGTGGAAAATTTCCCATTAAATAGGGTCTTTGCATGTTGAAAGTAAAATAAAAAAAATTTACTCCATTTTTGGCGACTTTTCCAGAATCTTTAAGAAGCCACAATTTAAAGGGAATCTGAGGTACCTGCAAACGACTGTTGAAATAATGTTTGTATGTAGTATATAATAAACCTGTATTGAGCATCGCAGGAAGCGATTATGAAAAGCAAGAAAAGAATGTTTAATGAGGGCTAATGGTTTTTATAGAACAAAGTGTTGGTTGTTATCTTCACCGTCGCTTTTGGACACTCTCGGTACTACAGTAGCTTGGGAAATGAGAGTGGGGCAAAGTGGCGGCGGAGCTGTATCGATGTCCGGGGTTTACCAACGTTCGCGCACACGGACACCAGGCAAAACGGCGAACACCGTGAGAGACCGAGAGAGAGAGAGAGAGAGAAAGAAACGAGAGATCGGGAGAGGGAGAAAGTAGAATCCTGGAGCGACGAGCTACTATAGGAGGCTTCCCGTTAGGCATTTCCACCCTCCCACAACGCTCTCCACTCTCTGCATACAGTACCGCATTTTCCCGCACCCCTCGACAGTATCGAAGCTTTATCGTTGTATGCAGGGGAGCGAGAAGAGCAGGCACACCATCGTTATGGTCCTCCCAGTTTTATCGGTCCGACAACACAACAGGCGTTGCACGGATGAAGCGACGTACGCACAGCTGTTGGCGATTGTTCAGTGATTGGTCGGCGAGATAAGAAATCGATCTGATTATTCGAAAAAAGAGACCCGAATGGCGGAATTTAAGAATTTCGGCATCGTAACTCATCTTGGCAAGCTTTGTCACTTCCGCTTTTGGCTTCGGATGCCATCGAAGGGAAGTCGATGGACGTTCGTCGAGAAAAATGAAAAATGTCCAGTGCAATGTTTTTTTTTATTGCGATAAACACCGTTCGCGGTGGAAGAGTCAAAGCTTCAAGCTGCGCGGTTCTGCGTTTCACTTTTCACCGAAAATCGCTGGTGGGAAAGAAAAGCAAACAAGCAGAAACGTTGCATTGGGAACGTCTCGATGAAATTTCTTCTCCGAGTAAGCAAATCTGTTTTATATCCCATCCACTACCCAGACGGCCAATTACTCAACTATTTACCCCGTGAAATCTCTGCCCTTCGTGGTGAAAGAACGAGAGAGAACGAGGAGGAAGTGAAAGGTAAAAGAGCTTTTAGTTTTCCCGGTAGAGTTTCTGTATGGAGCACGCATAGGATCTTCGCTATTCGCGCCAAAATCCGTTGGTACTGCGGGTGTGAATCTCCCTCTGTGGTCGTGTTTCCCTTGTCGGAGAAGCTGCTTTCCCGTGCGGTATACGCGAGAGAGACTAAGGGGATTGTTTGCACAAGCCAATCTCTCAGAGGCAATCTTGCCTCACCGAGGGTGGAGTGCAAAACTGCTCTCTGCTCCAGAATCATATATGGATACACAGCGAGTATAGTATACACATGGAAAAAGAGAGGGAAATGGTGCGGACGCGTTCAAACGAGAAGAAAAAACGCAGCCTCGTGTTTATCTCGCTTTTAAAATCGTTTTTTTGTCGTTTCGGATATCATCGATTTTGCGAATGTTGGTAGTTTCATCCCCATTTGGTTTCTCGCGAATCTCGTCTTATCGATTCGGACGAGTAGCAGAGTGTTGCTTCTCGCACCCGTGATCCACGAAAAAGCCTTTCGGTACACCAATTCAGCCGGTTCTTTCGTATTCATGACGCGGCGTACAGTATAGGGCGATATATAGGCTACAAAAATGGCTGCTCAAGAGGCTAAAGATTGATAAAAGAGAGGGTCAACTCCTGCCGGGGACACTGGAAAAAGATTCCTCTAATCGTCCTCAGAGTCCTCTGCCATTCTCGATCAAGAAACACTTATGTATCATTCATCGAAAGATAATCAAGTTTCATCGAGAGTTGGCGTTTCAGGATCAGCTGTGTTCCCCTAGGTGTATGAATCTCTCTGTAAAAAGTTGATGAGGTCCCGAAGTTGATCCTTTATCGAAATTATATCGCGTGATTGTTGCCATTTTATTCGTTCCGTGATTGGTCGCAACGTTTGTGAGAACGCAGCCGCGACATGATTCATGCGAGAGCGTATTCGCGCGGTTTTCTATGCTGTTTTTAATAGTTGTCAACTGGTGGCATTAATCGCGGTTAGCGAAGGATAATATAATTCTACGATAATTCATTCTGTGAAGAAAAGAAATCATCCATATCGAGTAAGAAAGAGTGCTATATTTCACAGCTGAATTTGTATTGTACTGAGAGAAAATGAGAGATAGTCCGGGAGAATGAGAGTGAATAAACTAAACTAGCATTTCCTGCACATTTTTTCAAGCAAAAATTTTTCTCCCTTTCTCCCTTGCACATTAATGTTTTATAAAATTTACAAGAATCGGACGATCGGACGATTTCTCGAGAAGCGTTTTGATTCAAAGTAGTGGCAGATGAAAAGAACGATCGACAACTCGATCAAAATTGACCCACGCATAGAGGAAGCAAGTTGCTTCCTGTCCGGTTTTCGGAAATTTAGTTTCAGATCTTTGCACGGATTCTGTGGTCCAGCGTTCGATCGGCGGATGAGAGGAACGATCGACAACTCAATGAAAATTTAACCACGCTCAGAGGAAGCGACTCTGAGCAAGTTGCTTCCTGTCCGGTTTTCGGAAATTTAGTTTCAGATCTTTGCACGGATTCTGTGGTCCAGCGTTCGATCGGCGGATGAGAGGAACGATCGACAACTCAATGAAAATTTAACCACGCTCAGAGGAAGCGACTCTGAGCAAGTTGCTTCCTGTCCGGTTTTCGGAAATTTAGTTTCAGATCTTTGCACGGATTCTGTGGTCCAGCGTTCGATCGGCGGATGAGAGGAACGATCGACAACTCAATGAAAATTTAACCACGCCCAGAGGAAGCGACTCTGAGCAAGTTGCTTCCTGTCCGGTTTTCGGAAATTCAGTTTCAGATCTTTGCACGGATTCTGTGGTCCAGCGTTCGATCGGCGGATGAGAGGAACGATCGACAACTCAATGAAAATTTAACCACGCTCAGAGGAAGCGACTCTGAGCAAGTTGCTTCCTGTCCGGTTTTCGGAAATTTAGTTTCAGATCTTTGCACGGATTCTGTGGTCCAGCGTTCGATCGGCGGATTAGAGGAACGATCGACAACTCAATGAAAATTTAACCACGCCCAGAGGAAGCGACTCTGAGCAAGTTGCTTCCTGTCCGGTTTTCGGAAATTCAGTTTCAGATCTTTGCACGGATTCTGTGGTCCAGCGTTCGATCGGCGGATGAGAGGAACGATCGACAACTCAATGAAAATTTAACCACGCTCAGAGGAAGCGACTCTGAGCAAGTTGCTTCCTGTCCGGTTTTCGGAAATTTAGTTTCAGATCTTTGCACGGATTCTGTGGTCCAGCGTTCGATCGGCGGATGAGAGGAACGATCGACAACTCGATGAAAATTTAACCACGCGCAGAGGAAGCGACTCTGAGCAAGTTGCTTCCTGTCCGGTTTTCGGAAAATTAGTTTCAGATTTTTTGGCACAGCTTCCGGTCCAGCGTCCGATCGGCGAACGAGAGAAACGATCGACAACTCGATGAAAATTTAACCACGCGCAGAGGAAGCGACTCTGAGCAAGTTGCTTCCTGTCCGGTTTTCGGAAAATTAGTTTCAGATTTTTTGGCACAGCTTCCGGTCCAGCGTCCGATCGGCGAACGAGAGAAACGATCGACAACTCGATGAAAATTTAACCACGCGCAGAGGAAGCAACTCTGAGCAAGTTGCTTCATTTCCGGTTTTCGGAAAATTAGTTTCAGATTTTTTGGCACAGCTTCCGGTCCAGCGTCCGATCGGCGAACGAGAGAAACGATCGACAACTCGATGAAAATTTAACCACGCGCAGAGGAAGCGACTCTGAGCAAGTTGCTTCCTGTCCGGTTTTCGGAAAATTAGTTTCAGATTTTTTGGCACAGCTTCCGGTCCAGCGTCCGATCGGCGAACGAGAGAAACGATCGACAACTCGATGAAAATTTAACCACGCGCAGAGGAAGCGACTCTGAGCAAGTTGCTTCCTGTCCGGTTTTCGGAAAATTAGTTTCAGATTTTTTGGCACAGCTTCCGGTCCAGCGTCCGATCGGCGAACGAGAGAAACGATCGACAACTCGATGAAAATTTAACCACGCGCAGAGGAAGCAACTCTGAGCAAGTTGCTTCATTTCCGGTTTTCGGAAAATTAGTTTCAGATTTTTTGGCACAGCTTCCGGTCCAGCGTCCGATCGGCGAACGAGAGAAACGATCGACAACTCGATGAAAATTTAACCACGCGCAGAGGAAGCGACTCTGAGCAAGTTGCTTCATTTCCGGTTTTCGGAAAATTAGTTTCAGATTTTTTGGTACAGCTTCCGGTCCAGCGTCCGATCGGCGAACGAGAGAAACGATCGACAACTCGATGAAAATTTAACCACGCGCAGAGGAAGCGACTCTGAGCAAGTTGCTTCCTGTCCGGTTTTCGGAAAATTAGTTTCAGATTTTTTGGCACAGCTTCCGGTCCAGCGTCCGATCGGCGAACGAGAGAAACGATCGACAACTCGATGAAAATTTAACCACGCGCAGAGGAAGCGACTCTGAGCAAGTTGCTTCCTGTCCGGTTTTCGGAAATTTAGTTTCAGATCTTTGCACGGATTCTGTGGTCCAGCGTTCGATCGGCGGATGAGAGGAACGATCGACAACTCAATGAAAATTTAACCACGCGCAGAGGAAGCGACTCTGAGCAAGTTGCTTCCTGTCCGGTTTTCGGAAAATTAGTTTCAGATTTTTTGGCACAACTTCCGGTCCAGCGTCCGATCGGCGAACGAGAGAAACGATCGACAACTCGATGAAAATTTAACCACGCGCAGAGGAAGCGACTCTGAGCAAGTTGCTTCATTTCCGGTTTTCGGAAAATTAGTTTCAGATTTTTTGGCACAGCTTCCGGTCCAGCGTCCGATCGGCGAACGAGAGAAACGATCGACAACTCGATGAAAATTTAACCACGCGCAGAGGAAGCGACTCTGAGCAAGTTGCTTCATTTCCGGTTTTCGGAAAATTAGTTTCAGATTTTTTGGTACAGCTTCCGGTCCAGCGTCCGATCGGCGAACGAGAGAAACGATCGACAACTCGATGAAAATTTAACCACGCGCAGAGGAAGCGACTCTGAGCAAGTTGCTTCCTGTCCGGTTTTCGGAAAATTAGTTTCAGATTTTTTGGCACAGCTTCCGGTCCAGCGTCCGATCGGCGAACGAGAGAAACGATCGACAACTCGATGAAAATTTAACCACGCGCAGAGGAAGCGACTCTGAGCAAGTTGCTTCCTGTCCGGTTTTCGGAAAATTAGTTTCAGATTTTTTGGCACAACTTCCGGTCCAGCGTCCGATCGGCGAACGAGAGAAACGATCGACAACTCGATGAAAATTTAACCACGCGCAGAGGAAGCGACTCTGAGCAAGTTGCTTCCTGTCCGGTTTTCGGAAAATTAGTTTCAGATTTTTTGGCACAACTTCCGGTCCAGCGTCCGATCGGCGAACGAGAGAAACGATCGACAACTCGATGAAAATTTAACCACGCGCAGAGGAAGCGACTCTGAGCAAGTTGCTTCATTTCCGGTTTTCGGAAAATTAGTTTCAGATTTTTTGGCACAGCTTCCGGTCCAGCGTCCGATCGGCGAACGAGAGAAACGATCGACAACTCGATGAAAATTTAACCACGCGCAGAGGAAGTGACTCTGAGCAAGTTGCTTCCTGTCCGGTTTTCGGAAAATTAGTTTCAGATTTTTTGGCACAGCTTCCGGTCCAGCGTCCGATCGGCGAACGAGAGAAACGATCGACAACTCGATGAAAATTTAACCACGCGCAGAGGAAGCGACTCTGAGCAAGTTGCTTCCTGTCCGGTTTTCGGAAAATTAGTTTCAGATTTTTTGGTACAGCTTCCGGTCCAGCGTCCGATCGGCGAACGAGAGAAACGATCGACAACTCGATGAAAATTTAACCACGCTCAGAGGAAGCGACTCTGAGCAAGTTGCTTCCTGTCCGGTTTTCGGAAATTTAGTTTCAGATCTTTGCACGGATTCTGTGGTCCAGCGTTCGATCGGCGGATGAGAGGAACGATCGACAACTCAATGAAAATTTAACCACGCGCAGAGGAAGCGACTCTGAGCAAGTTGCTTCCAGTCCGGTTTTCGGAAAATTAGTTTCAGATTTTTTGGCACAGCTTCCGGTCCAGCGTCCGATCGGCGAACGAGAGAAACGATCGACAACTCGATGAAAATTTAACCACGCGCAGAGGAAGCGACTCTGAGCAAGTTGCTTCATTTCCGGTTTTCGGAAAATTAGTTTCAGATTTTTTGGCACAGCTTCCGGTCCAGCGTCCGATCGGCGAACGAGAGAAACGATCGACAACTCGATGAAAATTTAACCACGCGCAGAGAAAGCGACTCTGAGCAAGTTGCTTCATTTCCGGTTTTCGGAAATTTTTGTTCAGTTTTTTGTATAGAATTTACAAGTAAAGACTCTTCGATCACACAATCTCGCGGAAAGAGTTTTACTTTAATGTGGTGCTAGATGAAAAGAACAACCCACAACTGCATTAAAAATAAACCTCGAATAGAGAAAACAACTCTAAACAAGTTGCTTCATGGTTTGTTTTCGGAAAATTTTTTCAAAATGATTTATAAAATTTACAAGAAATGACTCTTCGATCAGACGATCTCGCGAGAAGCGTTTTCCTTCAAAGTAAATTTTTTATGTAAAACCTTTTTTATGTAAAATTGTAATTGTTTATTTAACTACATATTTGTGATACAAAGATGGCTTATTGAAACAAAATTTTGAGTATTTTGGGCAATGCATTTTATGAAGATTATTTATGATTTATTAATTATTATTATTTGTACTTCATTTTTTAATCTAAATTTTCTTGCTATACCATTTGCTACTTTTGCCGAATTATAATGTGTTCTGTAGGGGCTTATACTCAATTAAAGATGGAGCGCTGCAGCCCGACAATGCAGCTGGTCAATCCCAATCCCTGGTGTTGAATAAAAAGAAAACCCTGCATGCGCATCGATGAATTCTCCGCTCGTAGACTCGGCGAGTTGTCCTCTTGCAGATTTTATTTCGTGCTCCCCTCCACGTTTCGAAAAATGAACGGTTTTTGCAAAATGGAAAAAACCCTTAGTCGTCCATCGTTCGACGATATACTCGCATATACATGCATCGACTTTTGATTTTCGCCGACTCTCTCGACAATCGGGATGAGAATTTCGCGAGCAAAACTTTTCCGGCAAACGGAAATTTCATCTGTATGTACGACCGTAATATGTATGTATAGACTTTGGTTCGTTTCTGCCATTCGTAATGTTCTATGATCGCCCAAAGTTCATAATAGATACGAGGAGACCGCGTGTTTCTGGCAGTCGGCTTATTGGAATGTCTTCGGGCTGTCTTTCTTATAACTTTGTTCCGACGTATTGTGTGCACGTATATATGTATATATTTGTACATATCGGTTGTTGGTTAACTCGAAGAAGGCAGCCCATCATCGCTTTACGTGTCGAGTCTGTTCGGTTACACCAGCAGTTCCTTTCAGAGCGATCGAATGTAGACGCTGTCGCATTATCGTGAGTGGCGAAAGTAGGACTGTGTAAGTGTTTTGGAGACACCCTCCAATGTACATTAGAATTGACAGTTCCGATATATGTATACCCCTGGTGATGACACGATCGTACAATACTCTACTCACTTTTGTCACATCTCAGAGTCGTAAATGTTCCCGAGATGAACGGAAGCTGTCTCAAAACTCGATGTAATCGTAGAAACGGTAAATTCTCGATGAAATTTCGAGTTGAAAAGGCAAGCTCTCCTTCACAGTTGCAGAATATACCAAGGACGGTAATTTCGAACGACAAGAATTTGAAGAATAATTAAAAATAGAACAATTCTTTATGGAAATCCACAATTTTGGAGACTCGTACCACTCAGGGCTCGTCCTCTACACACAGGAGGTTTTTTCAAGTGTTTGTACACGACTGTACACATATGCATAATCAGTGGAGTGTGTTAGGCTCTACTCTCGCCCTTATATATCCTTAAGGCTGTACATACATACCGGAGTACGTACACGCGTCAGGAGACGCAAAGGTATCTTGACACCAAGTGCATATAACGCGAGAAATGCAACCACACATATACACGAATGCATCAACAGTTCTTCGTGCTGTAAAGCCCTTGTACTTTGAATATACGTGTGGACACTGTGCACCTAGAACAAGGTCATATCGGGGAACGGTTCACCACCGCGGGTTCCAGCATCCCCACATCCCACGCGATACTTGGACCATATCTGGGTTTACCATAGTGCACACGGGGATGAACACGCAGTCCACCTAGCGATGTGTATAGCAAAGCTTGTTATCGAGCAAAAGGGCTCACCGTCCTAACTTTGCATGTTGAATTGTTTGTCGGTTGAGCCCTTCGGCTGCATATCAACGTAAAGATAATATATATACACGTTACTCTCGAGCTATGGGAACCCATTGTCTTCGCACAAAGCTCTCTCTCTCTTCCTCTCTCTGTCTCTGGAAGAGGCTGGACGGTAGGACGATGATGATGCAGGTGCAGCGAGAGGCAGACAAGGAGAAAGGAGTAGTCTCTCTGGTATGCTGCAATGTACAAGCACTTACCGACCAATACGCGAGTTTCAAACGTGTGCTACAACCCTGATAGCCTCATGCTCTCCCGTTACCCTCTCATCGACCATACAACCATCCTCTGTATTCAACTCCAACGCTCCAAGCTTCCTCGCTTTTCCTCAACCTCTCTCTCTCTATCTCTCTCGTGACATGACCGAGCAATAAACGTTTCTTCGTCTTCCTCTGCATCCAGCTCGGTCTCTACCCCGTATACAGAGTACAAGTGCATGCTGGCATACCGGCTCATTGCTGTATGCGGTACAAGCCCGAACTACCCCACACGAAGACAACTTTGCCCTCGCTTCTTACCGAGTAAAACCACTACTCCTCCAACACCCTACGCAAATACCGCGTCTCGTGCTCTCGATTTTATAAAACGCGTGTACACGAATACAACCGCTGTACGCCGCTGCATCTTTTCTCGCTTATACACGCTGCGGCGAAACTACCACTTTCGTCGCGGGGTTTCGCGAACGAGCGAGTTTTGCACTCTACACACGTCATGGAGACGATGTAATCATCCACGGTGAGCGTATACATTTCAGTGTTATCATTCCCGCTGCGTGAACGCGTATTTGTGTGCGCGACATGCTTATAATAACGTGGATTTCCGCTACGAATGTCCACGAGCACCGTTTTAACGAAATTACCAAAACAAAAAACAAACAAAACAAAACCACGGTTTCACCCGCAGAAAAAGAAATTAAAATCTTGGCTCCCATTTTATCGGGGTTATTATTTTTTCGTGCCAGAAAGAAGTCATCGAATTACCTCCACCTCTAGAAGACACCTCTAGTGTCTTCTTGGCAAATTGGAATATCTCGCAGCCATTCAATGGTTATACTTTTTTTGCTGATGTAATTTTCTCAAAGTATGATCCCGGATGCTGCTGATGTTGGACGAGAGGAGAATAAACAACCAACGAGCATGCAAAATACTTCACTTGACTCTGCTGGGACTTCCGGTCAGTCATTCTTTCGCTGATCCTCGATTGTTTATTTTTACGCTATAATAATTATACGATCGATTATTGGTACTTATCGTTCGAGTAAATATAGACGCGAGTAAATCTTTCGTTCGGCCAAATCTTGAATCTTGAATCAACACGCGAGTCGTTTCTCTCTCGCGAATTTTCACTGGGAATTTCGCCGAGTTTTTCTTTTCTCGTTCGGCGCTGAGGCAAGCTTTTCATTGCACGAACGATTTCATGTACGCTGCCAGACAAAGTGGAGGTATAAATACGCCTCAGTAACCGTTTACGTAGTTTCGCTTTGCTTATATTATGTACAGAGAGAAGATAAATACACGCGTGTGTAGCGAATGCATAACCGTTACGAGTGGAAGAACAGAGTGAAATCATATGCAACTTTTTATCTCATAATAAACACGTCGAGTGTACATAAAACGCAAGTAGCCAATTTTCACGTAGTTTCGCTGCTCCTTCAAACTTTTCAGGACTCGAATAAATAATTATTCAACGCGATGCGAATAATTTCCACTCGTATATACACGCCCGATTTTTACCTCGCGATCCGCGTCCTAATCCCGTGGGACGTTGATCAATTTCATCGAACCGTAATTCAATTAATTAGCACAAATTCACGTTCAGAAAACGGGAATGCGCTCGGGGATGCTCGCATCGTTCGAGTAATTTGACGAGCGAGAAAAAAACCACCCCCAAATATCCGTAAGCACAGACTCGGAGGTTGCTGATGCTGGCTGTGCCTTTCCTCTCGAATAAATCTGATATAATTTTGGAAGCCAGTCGAGTGCAGCTTGAGGGGACAACGCCGTAAAAACCTAGCACGGCCCGCCGGACATTCTCGCACATACAGACGCGACAACGACCGCGATACACCTAATGAACACCGTATACACGATAGAAGGAGAAAATAAGAGAAAAGGGAGGAAAACGCGATACACCGTAATTGGCTATTTGCGCCAATCACGAGGTGTATCTCTTCCCTCGTCATTGGCATACTTTTATCTCTGCTCATTCCTGGATTCTCTTGGATCCTCGTGCGAAAACATGTGGCCAATCACTGCTGTGCACCCGTGAGTGGCCTATGGCTTATATATATGTACGTCCGAACGTATATAATACGGACCGGAACTCTCCCCCTCTCATATAATATGTATACATGTATATATGTATATATATATATATATATATATAAAGCTAATATCATCCGGGCGATCTGGTCGGTCGCGTTCCACCCGCACATTGTTCCATCGTTACGAACTCCGAGTGGGTGCGCAACCACCCCAAAACGACTACCACACCCGCGGATATATCTGGGTGCCAACAGTTGGTGAGGAGAAGGGCGTAACACGGCCAGGATTAAACGAGAATTGCGATGTAAATAGGAGCTTCTCGTTCGTTGGCATTCTCTATACCAGATGTCTCTTTTACGCGTCTCCAGCGCCCCCGCATTGGCGATGTGGATGGTTCACTGGTTATAATACAGCGAGAAGCACCAGCAGCGCACACTCGTGCACACACGTATTACCTGTAGCTATCGCGACACCTCGTCCCGCGAGCGAGCTTCGGTCGCATCGGCTCGAACGGGAATCCGAAGCCCCCTTGCGGAACGGCGGTGCGAACCACCCTCTTCCGTGTACACACAGCCGCGCGCTTCTTCCTTCTTCCCTATGCGGATATCTTTTGCATCAAAGTCGTAAGGGTGCATCGAATTCGGACGTTCTTGCACGTTCAAGGCCCTTCTCAGGACCTGGACCATCCCCATGTGTGTGTATGCGAAAGCATGTATATAACGATGTGTACATATATGTATCTTTTCACGCGCCTCGGAGCTCCGCAATGGCCAACCCCATTCCTGCGAGTTCTCTTCTATGCTCCTACAGTCGAACGGCAGCCGTACCATTTCCATGTCGCGCGTGTGTGCATCAGGTGCACACCGCCCCTTGCATTTTCCACTTTCGCACCCCTTGAAACTCTACAGGCTCTCCTTTCGTTCGAACGCCTCCCACTGTGAGAGCGCGACCCGCATAGGAACGCCACTGATACAAAGGTGGAGAAAGCACGACGGGGAGGAAAATGAGAGGAAAAGAGAGGGGAATACGCGTAAAGATTTTCCCATCGGAATCGCTCGCTCGCTCGCGAGAGACGGTGTGGCTTCTCCGGGCAAATTATACAACGGAATTCGGGCATTCCGTTCACGTACGTGACACGGTGAATTTCGATTAGGAAAATAAGTACACGGGCACCATTGCCTTCGCCGTGTAGAGGCTATATCGCGGGAGGGTCTGAAATGCTGGAAGGAGTGGAGGAGAGAGAGGGGAGAGGAAAAAAGGAAAGAGAAATAATAATGGTTGGGGAAAGGACGTATAACAACCCCTCTGGCATTTTCAAACCTCGGCTTTTGGATATTCCGCCACCGGGGCCCTTTTGTTTCTACCGGAAATGGAGAAGCCGACTCGATAAACTATGTGCATGCTCTCTCCGTGTACCGCGCTTATGATCGACGTAAACACGATTTCAGTGTGAAAGTTTTCACGCATCGGAAATTTATTTTCCCTCGTAGATCGAAGCAGCCTCGATCGTACGTTCGATCTTCAACCACGCGCCAATCTTTGTTTATCACGGAATGATTTCCTCAACGTTTATTTCTTATCGACGTTATGGCATTCCTTCGCAAATGTAATACGTATAGTATATAATTCGGCACGTCATGCCCGGAGGCGTATGTATCCCGTCGAGACGAAGGGAAAAGGAGGTTTGTTGTTCGTCGAGAACAAAGGGTGAGAAGCATCTCTCGTTTCCTTAGATACCATCTATGGAAAATGGTGAAATTACGATAACGAGGCTGATAAAATGGCGGCGATGTGGATATTCAACAGAGGAGAGACGCGGAGAAAATTATCTCACGAGTGCGTATTTACATCCACGAGAAATATCAATCGCTTGAGCCAATGCTGCACGCACCAATGTGAAAAACGTTTGGTACGTTTGGATTGGATGAATATATCGATATTTTCTTCAATTTTTCGTTCTTTCGCGAGAATTTTGTGTTTTTATTTATATCGACTTGTCGCGATCAACAATCCAGCAGGGATGACGTTCGACCGTTTGAAGTAATAACGTTTTACAGTCGCTAAATTCACAGTGGACAAATAATTCGGTGCTTGAATTTTATCTCACGAGCTCTATAAAGAGACTCGTAAAGCTCAAGAATCGTCGTCGTTCGCAACATCATGGGAATTGCAAGGGGAGAGAAAAGAACAAAACGAAAATGGTATCTGCGGAATGTCATTAATTTCGGTGAGAGAATCAACCCCTTTGTACGAAACATTATTATTGTCGCATTGTCGAGGATTCTCATAAACACCTCGGCATTGAATTTCGACAATAAAGATGTTTTTCTTTTTTCATTTACGCATTAATCTACCGGAGCAGTCATCACGATGGGTATAGGGGAGAAAGAAAGAATGAACTCATCCGGGATGAAAAGTATTTACATTTTTTTAATTGGGTTGGAGCAATTGAAGCGCGAACGCACAAATCCGGAGGAAGCTGCGCGGAGAGCATCAGGGATGCGAGTATTTTTGGAGTTAAAAAAATTGGCACGAGGGCTGCAAACGTTTCCACTTGATATTTTCTTTTCTCGCTGCGTATTGCCACGCGGTGGGGTACGGAGGGGAAAGAAAAACGGAAAAAAAGCGTTGCAAGTTTTCTCGTTTCGAATGGCGAGAGGAACAGAGGGATGCTGAGCGAATAAGTGCGCTCCGCATCGGAGAGAGAAAAGGAATGAGAAAAAAGAATGAGTAAACCTTATTTGTATACTTTCGTTGCATGTTTAAAGGACATTAGTGTCCGGGTCCGCGATATAGTACGTAGAAAAAAATATATATATATAAAATACATGTATACTTTACATGTACATTTATCTTTTTTTTTTTATTTATACTACGCAGACTCTCGTTTTCTCGTTCTCTCTGCCCCTCTGTTTCATCGTTCGTGACTCCTCCGCGCGTTGTTCTCGTAAACGTCAGACCTCCATGGATGGGTTTGCAGCTCGTTTATTTTTTGCTTCGTTTTATTCGAAAAAAAAAAAAAAAACATATTTTTTTCCTCCTCTCGCTTAGCTCGCTCTCTCGTTCATGGACCCAACGCGGGAATATACATCTCTCGGTCTGCTCGCTGCTCTCGCGGTGTGTTTTCTCCTCGAGCGTGGAAAAGCTGCTAAGCGAGAATGAGCGCGAGAGAAAAGAGAGACACCGGAGGAAAGGAGGAGTGAGAAAAGGAGGAGCAAAAAACGCAAAACTCGCTCCTCACTTTGAATATACATGGCAGACATTTTGCGTACGTTTGTAGATATATTATAGTAACTTTATTTTCCTCTGTCTCGCGCAAACTTCAATTCGTTTTTCATTCATTTATTTGTACCCTCCGTGTTTTATGTACGAGTTTAATTAGCTGAAATTCGTTGATAAAGCCTGAAAAGCATTGGTATCGCCTCACTGTAAAATCTATAAATAAAATCGACGTCAAAGTCGTTCGATAGAAACGTCAATTACGACGAGCAATACGATCTTGGAAAGTTTAAATGCCCACACACGAATAACCGAATTATCGAGGAGATTCGACCGAAGGAACAGAGTTTTTATATTCGCTGCTCCAATTTTTCTCGCAACGGAAAACAATAATTTTTCAATGAACGAATCAACCCCAAAAAAAGGTATCTTTCACCCATGTGTGTCTGAATGGAACTTTATTTCCGCCGAGAGTTTCTCAGGATTCTTACCGTTTTTTGTTCTCCTTTTTCTAAAATAATTTTTTGATCGTTCGATCATTCGTTATCCTTCGAAATTACCGCGCTTACCTTACATGTATCTCATCTCGCAATGCCGGTTTTTTTTTAGCATTTTTTTATACCACCGCCACACGTTCTCGACGAAACTGATGAATCAAATTCCATTCTACTGTCTTGTGACAATCCCTCGCTCGTCGTTCAACGATGATACATAATATACATATGTACATAAGGATCTATATATAGCTACATGTGTTTATTGGCATTCATGGAGAGCGTACGTGGATTAGTCGATGACCTCATGAACGGGCTCGTGGTCATGAAAGTCGCGCAGGACACGACTGTTAAGTCACGCGCAATCGGTAATCGATAGTGAATTCCGGAGATTCACGAGAGGAGAGGAAGAAGATGAAGGAGGATGGGGAGGATGCTGCAGCTGGGGATGAAAGGGTAAAACAACAATTGTGATTATACGGTATTGGCACGGAGCATTACCGCGTGCACACATTAATGTTACAATGGGGTGTTTAACACTATCGAATTTTCGAGAAGCAATTAGGCTTTTCCCTGCGATGTACATTCATGCATGTATCGATTTACGTGCTTGAATTCGACAAAGTTTCTTACATTCGTCTTCCTCTCTCTCTCTCTCTCGCTCTCTCTCTCTCATCCCTCTCTCCAAAGTTCTCTCAACCCTATTCCCCACTTTGAACAAATATAATACAGGCTCATGCCTATTGTACGTGCAATTAGGCGTTACCGCTTTGAGCCACTTTGTGAGTTATCGGCGCCCTCGCGTTTTCTCGCAACTCGCGGAAAGCTCTGTACAATCTCATCTCGGCGGGCTCTCTCATTTATCCGATAGCAACGCGATTCTTTGCGCCGGCGAACGAATTTCGATATCGACAAAGCGACATGAATCATCTTTTATCCTTCGTTTCGGAAATTTATATATGTATGTGTGTGTGTGTGTGTGTGTCTGTGTGTGCATGCGTTTGTGGATTACAGTCTGGAACCGCATCGGAAAATGTTTGAAATTCCTGCGAGTTGGAGTATAAATCGTGTTGCCGAATCGGAACTTGCAAGATAAATAATTCAGCGGAAAAAATTAATAACCGCCCCGCGAGCTTTTCGGGATAATCCGCAGAGTGTTTTTCTTTCTATTTTTTTTCCGTTTCCACGTCAGTGTCACTGTCAGTCGCGAAACTTTTATTTTCATTCCGTTGTAGCTAATTTCGAAATTTCTTCGATAATATACTCGCTCACGTGCGACCTGACACGACATCGAGGATGGCACAGAGGGGAAAAAAGCTTTGACTAATTGAATCTACAATTGATTTTCAGCTGAGCGAGAATGTTTGAAATGCACATTTATCCTTGCGTTTTCTCGTAAAATATTGAAGAGCGCGAAATAACTGCAGCGTACGCGGATCCAATGTTCATATTTATCCACGTCAGCGCGTATATCGCAAACGCGCAAAATTAGCGAAGCTACGGAGCGGTTTGTTTTCATATGTACATCGTGAAAAATATAAACGATGTACAAAGGATATTTAAATACGCGAGAAAGTCTCGCGGATCGAATCGTGAATATTTAAAAAACTCACGACACGAATTTCGTACATATTTTCATCCACAAGAAATTCATTATGCAAATGTTTCATTTCCAAACGAAACAAGAACTTTCCAATGATCCTGTCACTCTGAGGATTCCATAAATTTATTACGAAAACTCGCAATAATTTCCACGCTGCCCCGCAATGTGCACACACACACACAGACACACACACAGCCGGAAGATTGCAAAACGGCGCCGGAATAACACTGATGTTTCGAGCGGAATAATATATATAATTATTAATTTGCGTAATTGATGGTCCCCATGAGAATAGCGTTACCGCACAGGGTGAATACCGGAAGAGAGAGAAATATAAAGTAAATTCGTATACGTAACTCCAGCTCTTGTCATACACACATATATATTATGTAGAATGTATGTAATTCGAGAGTTTATATACCATATAGGAGAGTATATACTGGCATGTATATATTTATTTATTATGCCACCCTTTAAATGTATATACACATCGGTACATGTATATATATATAACACACAGTTACTCTAACGAACGAAGTTAATCCCCAACAATTTTGCACCACAGTGCCGTCATCATCATCGAGAGCATCTCTACCGCACACCACAACTGGCATTTTCCTCGTGTATATACACGAGCAACCCCTCGGCATTCTCTCACAACCCTGGACCAACTGCCCGTTTCCTCTCCGCGTCTATGTGCACGTTTCGCGTGCTGTTCGTGTTAAGTGAATAATGTACTTCGGGTAATGGATAGCCGCTTAGCTATATCCTGAGACGGATTCGTTGTCGGTATTTATAAATGTATATGTATATATTAGGCTGGCCGAGTGAAAATGATGTCTTTTCTATCCGCGAAAATGTGATATTTTTCCGCTATAATGTATATTTACTCATTCTCGAAATTCTATTTTCGATCTTTACTCTGGATTCTTCCGACATTCCGCGTGTGCGTATACGTGCATCTATATGCGTATGTAAATCAATCAGAATTGAGTTTGTAATTGGGTTAAATCGGGTGGGAGAGAGAGGGAGATTTGAGGGTGTTTTCTCGTCGAGACGATTACGTACTGTTGGTATGATTTATGAGCGTAGCCGATAGCCAAAACACTGTCAAACACGCTGGAGAGGCGGCGTGCAGTGTCCATCCTGGCTGTCAAGCGCGATCACGAGAGATGGACAATTCGCGCGGGACGATTTAGATCGTGAGAGAATCGAGAGAGAGAATGATGAGCGATCGCAGGAGCAAATGTTACGTGCACAGGTATAACACGCGTGGATTTCGCAACTGCGTGTATTTCGAAAGCTTTTGGTTCACCAGTGTTGTATGTGCGTTTAAGTCTGTATATACACCTAATGTCAAAGTATATACTATGTATATATATACATATATACGTTGTTTGATGTCCACGCTATTGTTCGACCATTTAGCGGCCGTGCGGCTGCGGAATTCATTGCTGTTTCGTGCCGAAATTCCTATGTCTATCTATACACGTATGTGCATGTATTATTATATACACATATATATATACACATATATTTTAGCACGCAGTATGAAATTTAGGAGCAAAAGGGCGAGAGAGGCGCGCGAACGTCACGTGATAACAGGCTCTCCGCTACCGTAAAACGCTTATCGATGATATCCAAATGTCCCCGGAGCAGCAGATATATTAAAATCTCCCGGAACGCACGGATTGAACCGTGAAAAGCTTCTACGGATAAAGTAAGTATAGGTAGCATCTCTCACTCGTATGACTGACGAAAAAAGGCTTTACTCCAAAGTACACCTTGATCTTAAAATTTGCCCGAATTGAGTACTTTTGAATGATGGTTATTTTCGAGCGTTTGTTGATTTTTTTTTGTGCTACTGCGCTAAAGTTTCTTTTTTCCAAAATTATTTTTGTGTACGCTTTGGTTACGATATTTTTATGACGTGGAGAAACATTCGAGAGAAAAAATCGTCCCGACTCGCGTGGAACAGCCCATGGACGTGACAAAGCACGGCGTGACATTTTCGCGGATATCGCGTGCACGCAAAATGTTTGTTATTACTGCAATAATCATTTTGATCGACGAGCGATTCGATCCTTTTGTGCGAAGGCTTCGTCGTTATAGCATATCCGGTGATTCGATTTGAATGACGATAAAGCACTTCATCATTCGATTACAGGGAAAATTGAAATGAAAGAGAGAGAAAAGGGATGCTGGAGAAAGAGCGCCGGGAACAAAATGTACACGTGTCCTTTTTGTCGAGATTTTCATGACCATCAAAATCGTATTTGCAATCACCGTAACGCACCACGGTGATATTTAAATGAAGTCTCGTGCTCGGGACACGAAACTTTGTGATGGGTGAGGGCCAAAGCAGAACCGATATAATAGCTTCAAGTTCTCTGATGGATATTGAAAATCTATGGCAGCGCACACGTGGAAAATGTTTTTCACGCAAGATAAAGGGGCGTTAAAATCATTCCACGTACGCCCACATGTTCCCACCGCGAGGTAAATAAATATATATTGAACGTTTTCGCGCGGGGTTGCACACAAACGATGATTATTTCAGTCAGCGCCTGTATAATTTATTCAAATTATTATTATTCACAAAAAAACTGTTATAAATGAATTTTTAGAATTAATCATCGATTTCTGCGATGTTTTTAATACTTTGCGAATAATCATCGTTAATCAGTCGTAGTTGCATGGTTTTCAAACGTCCCTCTGATGTGAATGAGCTGAAATTGCCTGCATGCATGTAAGCATATATCGCAGAGGGAGAACCGGTAAAACGTTTGACGGTCGAAGATGTAAATTTGCAATAATTTCGGCCATAACGGCTCTGCGTATGGTGTTTGGTCCATGGTGTGCGCAATAGGAAGCGAGTGCATCGGTTAGCTATGTCGTACATGGTTATATGAATGTTATATATATGTATATATACATACTAGATACTACATACACTACACATCACCGTATACATAGTCCCCGCAGCACCGGAAGCTTCGCGCACTGAGCTCGAACATTTCCGTCTATAGTACAGGTTTGGTTGAGTTACGACCTGCACCGAGGGATTCGGCAACTCGAAATACGAATTTCTCATCAGTCTATTCTCGATTTGTAAAGAGATAAAAATTTTTCTAAACATACGTCCGCCAAATTTTGACTGTGATACTCGGAGTTGACGAAAAAGAAGAATATGCAGAGGATATTGCCAGGGAAATATATGGCTGTATATCCTTGTAATAAAAAGTTGATGGGAGCAACGAAGATGATCGCTAATCGGAAAAATATCGGGAAATTGTTGTTGTTTTATTCGTTCCCTGTTTGGTCGGTGAAAAAAAGAATGAATTTCGTGGTGAAATTCTGTTTGCTTTCTGACGCGTACGTTTTGTTTTTGCTTGAATTTGACTGTTTTTTTTAGTTTTCGCACTGAAATTTCGAGTTTTCGGGAGAAAGTCGGTGTGTTTCGTAATCAGCGGAAAATTTCCGATCGGGTAGGCTCTTGAAAAACTGAAAATTGGAAAAAAAAAATTTCGACCCTTTTTTGGCAACTATCTCGAAAACCCCGAAAAGCCGAAATTTCAAGTGGTCATAACTCCGTTAATAATTATGCTACATACATTTTTTAGGGGGGTTTGGAGACGCTCTCCAGTAGACTTAGAAGATGGTGAAAGTAAAATGTCGATAGCTAAATTCCTTCCCCCTCAAAATCGATGTTGAAAATCGGCGAAAAAAACGCAAAGGGGTATGTATGGGAAAATTGGCGAAAACCGATGGTCAGTCTTTAAAAATCTGCCAAAAATCGAAAAATCAAGATATCTCGATGAACCAAACGGCATTTTGAAGCCTCAACAATTGCGAAGAGAATAAGCACAAGTTGGAGCATCTACCTCAAAGGGTAAAGAAATGGCAAACATTTTAGCGCACCAACTCAATCCGGCAAAAAAAGGCGAAAAATTTTGGATTTCAAAAATGATATTTGACCGTCTATATCGATGTATTTTTTCCCGCTGATTACGAAACACCCCGGTATTTCAGCAAAAACCCAATATTTCGGTCCAAAAATGCAACAATACGAAAATTAGCGATATTTTTATTAATTATAAATACAACAAGAATATCGAGATCGTTTATATCAAAAAGTATACGCAAACAATTCTCGCTGTGACAGACTGCACGTATTTTATTTCCCTCGCCCTTTTTCTCTCTCTGCTCGCTCTTGCTCTCTTGTACCCTCTCTTGTACTGCAATAACTCCGATGCGTTTGTCGGGAAGCTGCATAGCCATATCGCGGTGGATATTTGAATATTTCGACTGTAACTCTGAGGGTTGCTCCCTGATCGAGTGGAAGGAGGAAGGGAAGAAGTACGAGGGGGTGGTATGGGAATGTGTGAAATTCTCGCGCCCTCTCATTCGCGCGACAGAACAGCGAGGGAGGGAAAAAGTTCACGAGAAAGCTTTTGTACATACCGCATACACGGGGAATGTAGATATCCACAGTACGCGTAATTGAGAATCGATATCTGTGAATCCTAGAGCTTTTCCCTCTTTCACCGCCCCCCCCCCCCCTCTCCCTCTCTCTCTCTCTCTCTCTCTCTCTCTCTCTTCGTATACCTTGCGCTTTTCCCGGGGCCTAACAACAATTTATATCAGTCATTAGTTAAGCCATCATTTCCAAAGTTCCCCGAATATTTATCCCTCATCCCTCTCCCTCGCTCTCTCAAAACGTACAGCATATGTATACGCTCATTCAGTTTCCAATTTAATCCACCGCTTAATTCGACCAATTGGAGTAATTGTACAGCAATCGGAGTGATTGCAGCACTCAATATTCTGTATATTAAGAATGATTTTCCGATTGAAACGTCACTTTGTGCTTGAAATATCGTTGATAAATTTTCATGCTCCCTCAACGATCCTCTTCTCATTCTCATTTCACACGAAATTATTTATCATGATATACAATTATCGCGTATACAAACGTCATGAGACTCGAGCTACTCCTGTCAAATTTGGCCTTTTTTATATTGATATCTCCCAGCGGAAATCACTGATTAGTCGATCGCGACTCTCGAGGCACACGCGGCAATTATCGGTAAGTGGGATAAAAATATCAAAAGTGGTATAAACTTTTTATGAAATTGATCGAAACCGAAATAATCACAATATTCGAGAGGGGTAAATGAAGTGAATCTCTTGAAAATCAAATTTCACATGTGTTCTCACGGTTAGATTCGAGCTCAACGTTTCGAGCTTGCTCTTTTATTCGCGACAAATAATTATTTATAATTACATTTTTGTTTAAAAAAAAACACACCACAAAAAACCGCTTAACAAATGGTCCTTGTTGAATAGCCACATAAATGAGTATCGAAAATGATTCTCTCCCTGTGCGAAAATCAAAATCATTGTTTCAAACACGCGGCGATACATTATTGGGGTATAAAAATTTGACGAGTTAATTAACCGCTAAATTATCATTTATGTCTTTATCGTCTCATGGAATATGAACTTATTCACGTATGTTTCATTGCGAAACATTTCCGCATATTAACTTCCACGTGCAGCCGAGTGTGCATTCGCGTCGAAATTAATCGAAAATCGCGAATCAATCAAATCATCGATACCGAGTGTATTTTCCGGCTCGTTCGATAATAATAAGAATGCGAATGATGAAAACAATAATAATAATATGGGGCAAACAGCGATGCGTATTATCGTGGCAAATTTCATCCCGTAATGTACATTGGTGGTGTCGCTGCCAGGAGCGTGGTTAAATTCAACGAGAACGATACTCATTTATAGTTGCAAGAGAGATAAATAGCCCACGTGAGAAGAGAAAATGAAGAGAGAGAGAGAGAGAGAGGGATCGGAGGGATAGAATGTTGGAGAGGTGGCGTTGACGAATGCGACAGATGGGCCGTGGAAAACACGTCAGGCTTCGAACTTCCCCCCTTAATACTCGTATCGTTATATCACAAGCGTGTATACACGCGAATCGTGGTCTTTTGCGGCGCGGATGGGCGTAAATCCGGAGGTTGTAACGCAACGTGATACGTCGTTATTTTTGCAGAAAATTGATTTATGCACACTGCAATAATTATATGTACACAGGTGTCTGGATAAATAAATATAAAAGCATGCGTGAAAACATTGTACGTACATGTATACATGTGCAGTGTATTATACATGGACGGTACATAAATGCAGCGGGTATATATATACGTGAAAAGAGCGAATGAACGAGCTCGAGGCCAGGCTGCTTTTGGAATTCAACAAAATACGTGTTTAAATGCGGTAATTAAGCTCCGGGCGCGTTATTCGCGTGCACACGCAAATATGCGCACACAAAATTACATTCGTATTTATTATTCCCGTGCTTTCACGGCTGTATGAGCTCTCTGCAAATCCACAAACGCATATTCCATCTCTTTGCGATGGTATGCGTTTTTCATACGTGTGAAATCCTCCGTACGTACGGAAACACATCAAGAGAGAGAGAGAGAGAATGAGAGAAAAAGTGATACACGAGAGGGAAAGAGTTCGTCGTTTTGCCGCACTGAGAACACGCGCGTTCGTTCGCGGTGCCTTATTTTTTTTTCTACTCTTCGAAACTCGTACACAAGCGAGTTTCCTCTTCCATTTCCTCCTTTGGCTCAGTCGTGGGCGGAAGGAAAAGGCTTTTCGTGTACGTGCACGCTGTTTCGTGTTCAACACGCCAGGGCTTTGTTTCCCCGTGTGCGGACGAGTTTAAAGCGCACACGCGGCTGAATCTCGCGGTGATGGCGGTTTTCGCCAGAGCGAATTTAACACTAAACTTGTTTGCGCATACGAGGATGATATGATATCGCATGTAAGTTCGTACGCCGGTCGGGTGAAAATTCAAGCGCGTAATTATTTATCGAGCGAGCGGGAGAATCAGCGACGATGCGGAAATCTTCGCTGTTTCGATTCGTGCGTTCTGCGATTGCGCGGAATTTCATCGTAATGCAAAAAAACAACCAGAGACCATCGTGAAATACAAAATCGTGAAATGTAAGTTTTTGAAACTACCCGTGTAGAAATTTGATCTGGACGTCCCGACTTTAGACTGGGCCCTGGTCTGGATTTCCTTGGTTTGGCCTGGTCTTAGTTTTTAGGTAGGGGCCTGGTAAGGGGCAAATAGGGAAAATCGGGCTATTCTCGTCAATATTTCCATGTCAGAAAATGCTCATGGCCTGGTCGGGATTTCCATGAATACAATTCTGAGTTCTGAGTTATATACATATACTCCCGATATGCTCGCCTTCGTTGCGCCTAACGCGCAACATTCGTTGGTAAGGCAGTGCGACAAGGGAAAAATAGAATTTAAAATATTATCTCGCTTACATTTGAATTTTATGTTTCAATTTATTCCGTGTGCTCTACTTCCTTATTTCCCTACACAAATGTGTATGATTTCATATTGAGTCTCAGGTCGGATTCCAACCGGGCTGTGGCATGGAATGACATTTGAAAACCAAGTAAGGGCCATGGCTGGGCATGGCTATTTCCCGGCTTACTGTTCTGAGCGGGTGCTGATCAGGCCCTGGTCATTTCCCGATTATTTCCCGGTGTATGGAAATCAAACCAGGCCCTGACTTATTACCCGTTACATTGCTAGCCGGATCCCGGCCTGGCTAGCCTGGCTATGCCCCGATATCAAATCGGGAAAGCCAGTACTGGGCCTGACTTGTTCCCGATTAAAATTTCTACACGGGTAGCCCGTTATACCGACGATTCCAATATTCTCTCGGCTCTCCGTATGTACTGCGAGATTGAAGATGTACGTGCGTAATTATCCGCGAGTAAGAGAGAAATGGCCATTCCCATTGATATTGTCTTGCGCCCTCGCTTTGTCTCGTTCATATTGTATCCGATGATGCTTGTGATGTGACGTTCCATTCCTTTCGCATCTCTCTCTCTCTCTCACTCTCTCTCGGATGCGTTTTCCCGTTGTCTATCTTCCTTGGACACACTCGCGCGCGGCTCGCTTGTCCGACGATTCGATGTGCAGCATGTACATTTACGTGCGAATCGGGGGCCCCGGCCGGTAATCGGTAATCGATATCGAATTCTCCGGTTGAACAACAATTATCATTATTATTGTGTATCATTCCCTCTCCCTCTCTCTCTCTTTCTCTCTGTCTTTCGTCGACCGATGACGAACCTTAGCTTTTATACTCGATATTTGCTCTTTGTGGGCAAAGCGCAGTGGCAAAATGAGAAATTCTCACCGCGAATACGAAATGATGCTTTTACATCCGATTGGTAGCGATATATATCTCTCGGACGTTTACGCGCGGATTGAATCGCGGGATACAGCTCTGATGCTCTTGAATGGCGAATTTTTCATTCGAAACTGCGCCGCATACACGTACAGTGAAATTTCAGAAATCAGGCGTAAAATATTGTATCTGTTACGTCACATTATCATTAATTTTCCATTTGCATATTGTACCTGGAATTGTTATTATATTTTATTGCTGTTGGACTAAACCCTGCCACACATTCTTTAGACAAGTGATGCTTTGATACTTTGTCATTTTTTCGACAATCTTGTAAAATCAAATTGAGGTACACATCAATCTGTATTTTTCAATTTTGTACTCCATACCATAGATCAGCACTGTGAAACGTAAGAGGATCTTGTAGTTTACAACGGCGGCCGATAGATGGCTTACGGTAATTCTGCTTCGCAGAGTCGCTAGTACGCACCCTTGCGTATATATATGTACCGTGGTACATGGCACGTACGGATATACATAATATGCGAATGCATTATACGTCCGCAATATATTCGCGCAGAAGAGATAATATATACCGTACAAGCTATGGAGCTTCGTTGACTCCACTACGGATTTATGGACCAATTGATGTTTCCCTTTGAAGAGATTCACTCGTACCGTACGCACACGCAACTGTTATGCATATAAGCGCAGACGCGAGTATTGGCACTGACATCAAGGAGGTTGTTGCGGTCAGATTCGAATATTCCATCGGTAATGCGAACAACGGTCATGAATAATAATCCGGAATAGATTGATTACAATATTACATGTTTAACGTTGTTCAATCAATTAATTCGTGGCGATTGTGCCTCTTGAACTCCGACGAGCCGAGGAGCCTCTTTCATTTCTAGGTCAACGTCGGACTGCAGCGCGTTTAATTAAAATATTAACAATAATCGATATATTTTCAATATGATTGATTGAAGCTCTTGTATGCATTTCGATACGCCAGTTGAAATTCGAGGCAATCATACCGATGTATATTTTCAACTATTGTCCATAAATATCAACGACCGAGGTGAGTGAATGGAGAGAGGGTGAGAGGGGGAGAAAAACACCGAGCGAAACAGTCGACGACATATCGTGTACACAGGTAAACCGTCGATGCATGTGTAATATTGCATTATGGGCTGAACACACGCGATAATCGAATCGGGAAATACTCGTTTTGTGTCGCAGAGCAATAGAGAGAGAGAGAGAGAGAGAGAGAGAGAGAGAGAGAGAGAGAGAGAGAGAGGAAGATAAAGAGAGAAGATAAACCGAGAGGTGCAACGAGCGAGAGTGGAGGAGAGATACAGATGTGAACAAGGTAAAGAGGACACAGAGTGCTTCATCAAGGGCGTGATTATTAATGAATTAATGAATAACGCGGCGTATTCTCGTTCGCGCGTCGCCCCATCTCATGTATTAGGTAAGCCCGAATTCTCGACGGACAATATAGCACAGTGTATTACATGATTTTATATACACATACTATAATGTACATGTACAATATGTACATATAGTATATACAGGATAGTTCAATCTATATATCATCCAGTTTCGTCCGCGCTATTATCATGCTCCTTGTCGATCGATCGAAAGCTCTCGCGGTGTGTGCTTCGCTGGCATTTTGCTACGCTGCCCGATCGCGGGCATTGGTCCACGACTACATCCTCCAATTCCCCTCCAATTTCTGCCTGCCTTTCTTCGTGTGTGTGTGTGTGTGTGTGAGGGGGTGGGTGTGCATCGACGTAAAAAGCGAAAATTGTATAAGCAGCATGTCTGCGAACCGCAGAACCGGTGGAGATTGAAGAGAGAAAGACCGGAATCGGAGAGGAAACTGGACAGGCGAATTGGGGAGAGTCTCGGCTGGGGGGTGTGAGGAATCGGACGAGGAAATAAGGGAAGCGCACGGAGAAGAATAGAACGGGAGGAAAAAAGTTGAGGAGACATAAAGAAGCGGGGAGTGGAGGCGGATAGCGTAATTTCCTCGCGAAAACCTCCGCTTCCTACCTCTGATTCCTACCGGCTCTCCTGCTCTCTCGAAGATACGGCAAAGAAGACAGGATTCTGAGAGAGCGAACACGCGCGGTGAAGGAGAGAATCGAGAATAAAGAAAGAGGAAAATCGTTGAGGAGAAAATTACGCGATCCGCTCTGGAAATTTAACCACTCGCCACTCGTTTGCCTTCATGGCGGGAATAGAAAACGGACCGAGGTATAGGACGCGAGAAGGAGAAATATAGAGTGGAGAACGTTGAGAACGAAAAAGAATAGAAGACGGAATGAAGGAGAGGAGAAAACGAGATCTCGCTCTGGAGAAACCCGCTCTTCCTTCTGCTCCTTGAACGAGAAGAGTGTAAAGCGGAAGGAGATGACAACCGGAATGAGAGGGCGAAAGGGAGAGGGGAGCTGGAAGCTGCCGAAACATTTCTGTATATAGAGAAAGCGCATATATCGCGTAATGTTACGTATATATGTAAACGTACGGAGTGCGCGAAGACGTGCCACGTGGACTGGGAATCGAACGGAGGTGCACCTCAGCATAGATGTATACGAGAGATGGCCAGCTCTCGGACGATCGGGGGGCTAAAGGCTTAGTCGCAATGCAGCACGCCCGGCGACGAGGAATAGAGAAATCGAGGGAGAGAGAGAGAGAGAGAGAGAGAGAGATTGCCAGGGAGCGGAGAGAATCGGCAGAAGTGGAGAGGCAGGGTCACTCCCGACCAACTTACGGCTGAAGGCACTAAACGTGAATTGAAAATGCATGAGGTACAGAAACAGTTCATAGGTGCATTCTCCATCCCGGCAACATCAATCGAGACTCAATATACCCCCGCTGGAGATGGTCCATGAGGTAGGTCCTCGGTATAATCGATGACCCGAGAACGAAAGAACGTTTCATTATGTTCACTATTGCGGATAATCGATACGCGCTCCTGATACATCGTAGCGAATCATCAATGTGCGGCACGGCGTTGGAACAGGGATGCTGCAACTTTCCTGATATTTCTACATCAGAGACTACGTACGTTCATTCGTCCTGACTGCGGGTCATGTATGACGGGTCGCACGTTCACCTCCGAGGGTTACTTTCCATCGCTAGTGGCTCTTGCGAGTGGGAAGCTCCGCGTTGAGACGTCGACGTTTTCGACGCGGAATTCTCACCCTTTTCAACCCCCTGCAACGTTGCCTCTCTCGCTCGTCTCTTGCTTTTCTCTTGATAAAGAGATTAAGGGAGTGGAGCAACAGGTATCGATAACAAGCGGGGGTCCCCTGCGGAAGGTTCGTGTACCCCAACGAGCTTTCTCACTCTCGCGCGTTTTCGTCTCTCTCGTTTTCATCCCTTTGCTCCTCGGATCGCGCGAGGACGCGAATCGGCTGGTGCGGCGCTTGGAGCGGCCTTCTTTCCCTCCATTCTCGCATTAGAATTCTCAATGTGACAAGTTCACTTCCGGCTATAAAGCACCCGCACGAGCTATCACCTTCCTCTCGTTCGTTCTTCATCCCTCTCTCTCCCTCTGTTGTACTTGTTATCTTTGCTTCTCTCGGGTCCCCCAGCCTCGGTGTATTTTCCAGTATTGGAAGAGATATTCCGCAGTGGGAGAGAGCGAGGAGTGAACTGAAACGAAACGACGAAATCCTCGCCGTCCCCAGAACCCGCTGACGAGGATAAATTGTTCCCAGACGACGAACATCACGCGGCGTGCACCGGCGGAGGTTTCTCTCTTCTCCTCTCTTTGCACCCGAGGGGGCGAAGCTGAGAGACTTTTACCCTCTTTTTCTCTCGTTCATCTCCACCGACCCGGTCTTTTTGCTTTCTTCCCCCATGAATGGAATTCGTTGAAAACTCTTGTTTTTCCCTTTTAATATCGTTTTTTTTCTCCCGATTTCGATCTTTTTTCTTTCTTCTCAACACGTCGTCGTTCTCATGCCTTCGGTTCGCTTCCGCGCTTCAATCATCCCCATTTTTTGTTGGCGTCCGCCGACTCCGTTCCCTTCAACCTTCCACGATAATTCTTCGCGATGAATTCGTCGTTGAGACATTACGATCGCGACAATCGCGCGCAAAAGTATTTCCTCGACGATTTCCTTCTTCCCCATAATTGTTATATATATATTCAGGTCCCACGACATCTTTTTTTCTCGCGATATTATTGTTTTATTTCCCCTCGGCCGAGAGACACCCGAGAGACGGCTGGACGGCGATTTACCCTGATTTTTATATCGTTATGTAACTCGCGTTTATTCATCGATGGGAGCGCGATGTAAATTTCAATCAAGCGCGATTGCAATCATCAGCAATCGAATTAAAATCTTCGAGATTCTGCGCGATTTTGCAACTTTCTTCGCTGTGTCTCCGCAGAAAAAAGGTGAAACTATGGTAACCCGGGGGGAAAAACAGTGATCGAGAGTGGTAATTCTTTTTGCCATCGTCGAATTTTTGTCAGAGTTTTTCCGCGAGAGATTCGCGCGTGCACACTCGATGAAAATGTATCTAGGGAAAATTTCACGCGCGTCGCGACCATTTTAAAACGTTGACGGTTCTGCATGCGATTTTGTGCAAACGCATGTTCTACGGTGTTCCGCCGTCCCTTTCTTTCCGTCACTTTTGTTCCTTTTTTCTCTCGTTCTTTCTCCACTTTTAATCAAGTCTCGGCATGGACCACGTCGATTCGCGCGACGAAATGCTGATGCGGTTATAACGTCCGGTTGGTAGATTTCGTGTAATTCGCATACCGCGCGATTCGTAATTCTCCAAGTGGAAAAAGCCATGCGATAATTATCTTTTTTTCCATCAGTCTCACAAAAAAAAAGGAGACGAGAGCAGAAAGCGTGCAGCTCGTGCGTTTTGTGTTTGACTGCTTTGCACGCGGGCAGCTCGGAAACTTACCGAATAAGCAGTGTAAAACCGGATGTACGATAAACGTTGAAATGATTCGCTGATTCCCCGTCGTTTTATTTCAATAAAAAAATTCACCATGCGCGTACGGCGTAAAAAAATGCGAACAATTCGTGAATCGAGAATTTTTGCGCTCCCTTTTGAACAAAGGATCCTCATGCGCGATGGGCGAACAAATAAAAACGCGGAATGTTACATTGTCCGATCGAATACTCCGTTTCAGTTATTGGCAATTTTGTTTTTTGACAGACTCGCTGAAACGGAAAATTGTCGAATTCCCTCTCGTGTAATTTTTTTTAACACGGTCGATTGAATTTCCCTCTCACCCTTTAACAATTTCAGAGAGAAATATCAAACCGGCGGGAATCGCGCGCGAGAATACGATAGACCGGCTCATCGCGGCTCGTATCACAGCTGTCAAGTGCGCAAAAGGGAGACAATGCCCCGGCATTTCAAAGTGAAAGATTCCATGCATCCGCAGGAGCGGTCTGGTGAGCGTGAGAGATTGGGAGATGACGGTGTATAGGTACGCGGGGGGATGCTGCGACGAAGGGATGAATACCGAAATGATGCTGCAGACTCCGGAGCTTCTACATTTATCTCATATTTTATCGTTTTTCGCGTCTTCGTTTTTCTTCCCCCGTCCCAACGTATTTCATCACTATACGGGACATATCCAGCAGTTATTATTGTCTCTGAAAAGACGTGTAATAAAAGGTGAGCACGTACTGGGGTGCGTATGAAAATGGTTAAGAATAGAATTTCACTTCCAATTTTCCACTGATGCTTCTCCCTCATCGCTGCCTCCGATTTTATATCATATCGAATCGTTTGGTTCGAAACCGGCTGTTAAAATTATTATTATTATCATCAGCATTGTTATTAAATAAGGGAAATACTCGTTATTATTGTCATTAAAAATGTACACGTCGGTTGTCGAATCGAATTTTCGTAGGGGATTGATTGTCCTTTCAAAGTGATTTTTCATTCAGGAAAAATATTCACCGAAATGTGCGTCGAGTTTAAATTGTAAAAAAAATAAGTTGCTCCAATTTTGAGTTTGTCATTCTCATTTTTTTTTTCTAAAAAGTCGTATATGAGTCGCACATTGGCCTGTTGCCAGACGTGCGTATATACCCGATCGACTGCAGCTCGAACGCGTAATTCACGACGGTCCGGCTCTTGGATTTCAACGGGTCATAAAACCTACTTGGGTAATTGGGCAAATCGTCGAAACGGTTAATTCTCCAATCACGTGGTTTAATTACGGTACTGTTTTACGAGTTTCCTTGTAAAACAAAGTCTGGATTTGTGGGAGGAAAAAAGAAAATTTCGGATGGAAACATCTGAAAATATGAAAAACGAAAATTCGGAATTAGAATTCTCTGCAGTCTCAAAGATAATTTGCATCGTCTTGTTTTACGCTCAGTCAGAATCCGAGATCGTCATGGAATTTCCCGTAACGTTGAAAAGATTTTTCCGTCGAAAGGGCGATTCAATCAAAGCGAGATAAACCGCGCAAATACATTCAGATGAAAAACTGAGCTTCGCACAAAGCTTCTCGTATACTCTCTCGTACGCATTCGCCATCCGGATTGCTGTATTATTTTCGAGGAACGATAAAAGAAAAAAAAAATAGCGCTCGTAGAGAAAGAGAGGATGCTGCGCGTCATACAGCACGTATCTATTTCAGGTGCACAAACGAGACCGCCAACTTCGTCAGATCTTTTTCTCTCCTCGGGATGTCCTTTTTTTCCTTTTCCTCTTTGTTACTTTTCCTTCTTGTCTTATATATGCCTACTGCCATCGCGTTCTCTCGGATGTCCGGAAGCTTCAAGAATGACGGAGTACGCCAGCAGATATCAGAAAAACGAAGATAAAGAGTTGCTTTGGAGCGGAGATGAAGCAAAAAGAGACGGGCGAAAGATGAAGAAGATGAGAAAAATCGAAAGATGAAAAGAAAAATAAAATCAACGAGATTGACAAGAGCGAGAGAGAGAGTGCAAAAGAGGAACATCAAAGGAAAGGGTACGATGCAACCACACTGAAAAGGCGTAATAACTGTACGGTGGAGAGTCAATCGACTTTTGAAACGAGTAGGAAATATTTCGTGCGAGTATATCGATGGACAGATTTTTATTACATTAGTAGAAGAAATATACCATCGATCTCTTTTTAATAAAAAAAAAAAACGTTCTCCGCGCCAACAAATCATCGATCTGCAGAAGCCTAATTTCTCGTCAAGACCCACGCATGGATTTTCCGCGCGTAAAAAATGTATAAAACGAATTTTCAAAGTGTCTCCATCGGAGGAAGCGAGACATTCACAAGATTCATCCTTTTCTCGTATTAATGCAGTTTTGTATAAATATTCCTCTCCTCGGGGAATATATTTTCATTTTTGCATCGGTGCGGCGTTAAAAAATCGAAAAGAAAAAAACGTTTCCGAAAGGAACGAGAGGAGAACGAAGGGAGATGAGGGATAACATGAAAACCAATATCGCAGAAGAGGTCCACGGTATAACCCGCTGGAACATCGACGTTTTCCCTCGAAAGCTCGCCTCTTCTCAACCGACAAATTAATGCAAATGCAATGAAACTGAAAAAAAGAGAGAAAAACGGAGCGAAGATTCGAGCGGTCGTGGAATATCGCGACGTCATATCAATTCTTGTATCGGAGATATGAGAGATTATATCGATGGATATTGAAAAAGCCATTCGCCGATAACGACGCCTACACACTTGTATATTTGTACTAATACGTACAGAAAGATGGCCCCGTACGTTTATCGAGACGAACGGTAATAATTTAATGAATTTTCACCGAGTGCTCCTCGAACTCGAGTCGACGTTTTCGATAATTTAATAACACAATGAAAATTCACAAAAAATACCAAAAAAGCACCGTGTCACGACTCAGTTTCACCATTTTTTCTCTGAAATTTCATTCGATATGAAAGTGGTCCACCCTTAAAGAGAAGAAAAAAATAATATCCGTGTGTCACACCGATACCGAATCATTGGAAAATGGTTCAAGCCGGAAATGACGAAAATTGGTGAAGATTGAAAAAAAAGGACGATGAAGCTTCGAACGTCCGATATATTGATTCCGATCGGATCGGAATCGTCTCGATGAAATATTTTGCGCTCGAAGCATTCCGTGTGGAAGCAAACGAAGATCACACAGAGCGCCGATTTCTCGCGGAAATCAGTTCTGACGGGAAAAAGAAGCTTGAAAATTTTGCGAAAACAATGGACGTCAATAATAAAGCGCAAAAGCTGGCTCGATCGATCATCGTTCGTGTTATTTTGTCGCTTTATTCGTGACTCATAGAGCGGCAATAAGACAGTGGGAGATATCGCAGGGCACCCTTTTTCGGTGGATTTTCGATCGTGAAAATGCGGTTGAAGAAGGCTATCTCGGATGAATCAGCGCTTTTCTCTACAATGAAGAAATTTTGTGTATCGCACGTACACATATAAAATCGAGACGGGCGAAAATGGGGAAGAGAAGTGGCGACGTTTGAAGGTTCGAAAACTGCCTCCAGACTCCACATTGCACTTGCGACTATGTATATTTAGTTCGTAGCTGTACACACACACGCGCAAAAATGATCAAGATTTAATGCTTCAACGATCGAATTCGAATCTCCGCGCGGTTGGGGACAGTTTTTTTGTACATAAACGTATAAATATATACATGTGTATATTATATCGAAAGGAAAATGAGAAAAAGAGCTCTATGGCTTTTGCGGCTTTGGTACTTTTACGCTCGTCCACGGGATGCCGTGGCACTCGCTCCGATTCCTCATGCAAATTGCGTCGTTTCCGGCTGACGGATCACAGCCAGACGGGGAGGCGTTCCAACCCCTTACCATCAGGTCCTACCACGGTTCCTGGGTTTCTCTGGCCTCTCGCACCAAACCAAATATGTACTGTTGTGCACACTATTTATAAATAAATAAATGAATATATATACATATATATTTATTCATTAAACATTATGTACTAAGTATATATATAAAACAAAGCTCTTATTAAGAGAATCATGTAACTTACGAGGTCTCGCCTCGTGCAATGACGTGCGAGGTACAAAATTTCCTGTGACATACATTTAGCTTCAGTTTTATTAGATTTAGCCGTAACATTGTTTCGATCGTTTTCGTTTTATGTTTATTCATCATTTTCACGAAAAATACCTGCGGGATATTTTTGGAGATATATTCTCTAGATACAATCCCAAATAGAGCGACATCGGAGTGCGAATTTCAAGCGTTTACCGATGGTATCGAAAGGTGAGAGAAAAAGTTTCAGTCCCAAAAGTTTAGCAACCACTTTGCGTTGGATGAAAAATCGTGAAAAAAAATATTCTTGATATTTCGCGTCTGTGGCAAACCTATGAAGATACCTATTCAATATAATATATGAGGTAACATTTTCTGTTATCTTTTTACAGCGTTAGGCTGGGTTTCAGTCACGACATCTGTCGATCGTATTAATTACAATGGATGTTTTTCTGGCTTGGTGACTGGTGACTTGGTGACACAGTGCCAAAAATTCGAGAAAAGTTCGAATATTCCTGTTATCGAATTCTTTTTTCTCCAATTCATGGCTTATCTTTCCTCGACATTGAAACTAAAACGTCAATCTCAAGTTTCCAAGTGGCAGGTGAACTAAAAGCGCTGTGGTGTTGGGGCATCGAGGAAATAATTTTGGGAATGTATGTTATCGCAGTAAAAAGTCAGTTTGACTCATCAATTTGCTGGAACGAGTTCTCCCTGTCATATCGCTGTGTACACATTTTGTAATGCTGTTATTTGTACAATTTTATCGAACCGAACGAAAAAAAAGAAGAGGAACAACGTTTTTCTCTGTTTCATAAGAACGTTCAATTTAAATTTCATGAAAATATAAAAGTGTCACGACTTCAAGCTCTTGGAATGGAACGTCATTCGACAATTCTCAATAGAATAAATTTATAATAGATTAGCATGATTATTAATCAAATAATAAGAGTTCTATCCACGCATCAGATACAAAGTTCTTAAATATGCATAGTATACGTTCATTGTATTTGTATCAGCCAGAAAAAAAAATGATGTCGCCTTATATGTAAAATGCCACAAGTCGAATTTTCTACACCGAATATTTACTCCAAAGTAGTTCAGGTGTTCTCCTCAAGACATTTGTCACAAAAGAGTAGGCCATTCTATTTCACGGGGAGTGGAATAACAATTAGAATTATTTGCTCGGCACTTTTATTGACAATGGAATGACGAGCAGATGCCATTCGATGTCTCTAGCCAGATAAGACGTAGAACTATAAAAACCATTGAATTTTTTTTTTGGTGGACAAACGAAGCGTCAATTTTTACGAGACAGATCCAGTCGTTGAAACGCTTCGATAGCAGCTTACACGATCGGAACGCCTCGATCGTAATTTCAAAATGAATTTCTGTAAGCGATACGCGCGGTGTTTGCTGCATTTTGTACAATCGCTATTTTTAATCGTTGACGAATTTTTATATCATTTTTGCTTTATTTCTTAGTTTGTTTTCACGTTTTTTTCGCGTGGCACGTTGTAATGGGCATTTCCCGTTTCGATACTCAGCTACTCACCGACGACACACAGAGGCTAAAATACGCTATTGACGAAGTACATCAAAGTTTTAATCGCTTCAGCCTTGAATTATACAAGGTATGATTAGCCAAATTTCATGAAGATTTCACGAGCGAAAGCTTTTTGAATTTAAATATCGCGATGCTCTCGTTTAATGATTTTAAAGGACTGGTCGCTAATTTTGAAACAGGAATTTATTGATGATGCAATTTTCGTCTCGTTCACACAGATTATCGCCAAGATGGAGAATCGATACATAGCGATATCGACTATCGATCTTTATCGCGGTCTCTGGGAGTTGTATTTTGGAGCACAGAATGTAACGAAACAACAATTGAGCAATGTTCTTCGTTATTCTCCGGATAATTGCTTAACTCAACGTGCGCTGCAGGAGCTCGTGTACACGATGAAAGTGAGAGAATAAAGAGGGAAACGCGAACGTTTTTTTTTTTTCGTAAACGAATCGACGAAATGAAACACGACATGGCCACTTGTTTCGTCGGATGTTCCATCTTATTTCTATAAACTAACGATTACGAAAAAGAAGTGTGCCAGCGAGAGGTTGTGTATCACCCTCGTATTATTATTCCATTCTAGATTTTGCGCGAGGCGAACTTCAGGAAGGAAATAAATGAGCGATAATAATTTGAATGATTCCGGTAAAATGATGTTTGGAAACGATCGAATTTTGCGACTATTTTTGGATTCCACTGATTTCAGGATTGTCAAGGAGATGATGTGGAGACGAGAAACGTGCTTTTCCATCCATATGCCTCGGGATTGGAAGAATCTTTTAAAAAGGATATAAATATCGTGTTGAGTTCAGCACCGGTGTTCCTACCAGATTGGAATGATCTCAGAAGCGGCATAACGATGCACGAAATTGCTGCGATGACTGGATTGAGAAATTTATATTCGTGTAAGAGGAAATTGAATGAACAATTTTTTTTGTGCACTGTTCTCGAAATTAGCCTGGATTTTTTCATAAAAAATTTGATGAAAACGCGGGCATGCGAATAAAATGAAAATCAACGCTGAAATTTAACGCGAAAAAAAAATCTGGCACCGACTTCCAAGCGGAGCCTCGATCGCGAATCATAATGACGATTTTTTTTTTCACAATAATCTGTTAATCACTCTTTAATTTGTCATCGTTTAATAATACTCGCGTATTTGTATTTTATTTTATCGTTGCTGAATTAATGCTTGCCGTAAATCTTTGAAAGAGCATTGAAAGACATTGCGCGATATTTTCAAGCAAATTACTCGAAGAGTTCCCGAAAGTTTGTCGTCCATTTTTTAAATTGTTTTTCACCTCATGTTTTCACGTTATATTTTTATTATTACCGCAGATCGTGTCGAGATAGACGCATCTCTCGTTCTCGCGAACGCCGCCAAGTATTCTCCGATGATCGATCTTAGAAGTTTCAATACTTGCGAAATTAACTCATCTTTCTATCATAATAACGAAATTTTATTTTACGAGTTTCCGTACATCCAAATCAGCGCCGATTTGGTATATGGAGAATTCAAGTACCATCGAGATTCCAACGACGGGACAGCCCAGTATATTGTGTTTACGGTAAAATGCACTGTATAACAAGAATTATCCACATAAATTGGAGGGCGCTAAAAAAAATGGTCTTTCAATGATCCTGAATTTCTTCAGACGCAAGATTATTCGGTATTTTTTTAACAGACATACTGCGGCAAATTCAAAATGGTAATCCTGAGTTCAAAGGAGAAAGATGGAATCGATGATTTGGAGGATCACATCAGTGAAGCGACGATCGATGAAATACTGTCAAATACAGACAAGCGTCCAGTCATCGCGACCTTACCGGAGGAAATTAGAATATTACGCTACACGAATCTTGTTGAGCCTCTCAAACAGGTGAGCCTTGAATCATCGAAAAAATCGTCGACGAAGAGCGAACGCGCAATTCACATATTTTTTTATGCGAACATTTATTATAATATAAATATCTTATACGATCTTGACGCTGTTATCTCGACAGATGCATTGTACCGAAATGTTCAGGGAGACTACCGACTTTGAGAAAATCAGCAGGAATCAGCGAATGAAGGTGGGCGCGGCCTTGCAACAAACTGAGATATCTCCCAAGTGGATTCGCAGTGAGTTTAGAAAATTTCTTTCCTTGTCAAATTTGTTTGTTGGCAGATTTGTGCTTCTGTGTCTTATTTCAGCAAAAGTTCCACACTTTTTTTTTCGACGTCGTGCACAATTTTCATTATTCACGACTCCATCAATGAGTTTTGCAGCAATTTTTGATATCTCTCGTGCTTTTTCTTTCAGACAGACTACCCCGCGAGGCATCAACTCCGAACGACAATGCGAGCGACGGGCCAACCGCCAAAGGCCCAAAGATATTAAAAGCGGATCACTCTTTCGTTATCTTCATGATTAGGAACGCCATCAACCCTCTAATTCCTCTCATGGGGCGTTATGGTTGGTCATCGGGGGCGAGTAGGCTCGGACTTGAAACGAGGGTATGAACAGCTGTTCGCGAAAGTGCAGGGAAATCGAAATGTCATTTTTTCTTAATCCTGCAGACGCCGATTACGAGAAGTCGTTTCTCGAGAGCCCAATGAAATATTATGAATCGTGAGGATTATTTTTTTTTTGCCAAGCGGAGAGCGCAAGATTTTGGGTAAAACCAAAGTTTTTTTGCTCCTGAAGAAACTACGATACAAAGCCCGATAAACTTCCCATATTCCCCTGGGAAGAAAGTGAGAGCTTTCGCAAAGACCGAATGAATTCTCGAACATTTTCGCGACTTTGAATGCAATATCGAAAAACAATTGAATTTATCCGGGTGGGTTAGTCGAAATGAAACTCACACTGTATATGTGTATACATGCCAGAGCATTTTCTTGGCTCTCTCACGGAAGTCTCCTGTGCCGCTGCCACTTTCACCTCTCAATAAATGTGTTTCCTTTTATTTCCCTTCCCTCGTCGTCGTACGCTGCGCAACGTAAATTCGATCGGATGAAATTAAATTCGGCGTTATCAGCGTGTATTTCGTCGGATCTCCTCGAGCTCTTTTCGCGCCGACAAGGGTGGAAAAACACGCGAACTACACGAAGAACAGACGAAAGTGAGCTCTTTTTTAAGGAGTTTCATTCGCTCGTTTATCGTTTTTTTTTTATTTTTTTTTTTTTACATTATTATTCATCCAGCCGGATTTTTCGTTCATCTCTCGGGGTGGCTGGTGTTTTTAATTCGTCTTTGCTCTTCTCGCTTCTGGACGGACTTATTTGCATGGTAATGATATTCCAACGGTGAGAGAGAGAGAGAGAGAGAGAAAAAGGGAGAGAGAGAGAGAGAGTGGGAAAGAAAGCTGTGATTTTCTACTGTGGATATGATTCGGCCATAGCTCGCTTTTGAATGAAGAACTGGGGGATGAAAAAAAAATAACCAGGCGGAAAGACAGAGAGAGAGATGAGCAAAAACGGACACGAATTAATTGCCATGCAAAGCCGATTAAATTACGAGTCGAGATAATTCCGAGTTATCAACTCACACCCGACGAAGAATTTCCTATGAAAATGTACGTAAACGCACGTGAATGGAAAAAATATAAAATAAATGCAAAAAAATGAATTACATAATACGACTTTACATAAAATATCATTAAAAATTCATTGCTTCGCGGTCTTTTTTTTTTTTTCTCGCGCGAAACTCGCGTTATGAAACACGCGTATAATATTATATAATTTCCTCCTCGCGTACGCGTCCGAACTTGATAAAAAAAAACAGAAACACGAAGCACAAAGAGCCAATCTATTGTGACAAGACTCGAGAGATTTTCCGGACAATTTATATTCTATTATTCTAATTAAATGGTAGGTCGGGGGCGCGTACGTATTTTCTCCAACAGTGATATAAATGCGTCTGTTTCACCGCCTTTCCGGCGCCCCTTTCCGTTCTAATTTCCCTGCGTCTTCCACGAGATGAAAGTACCATGCTCGCGTCGTGTTACGCCGTAAACAATCCTGTGATTCATTGGGAAACGAGAGAACGAGAAAAGAGACGAGATAAGAAGAATGGTGAAGGGTCTTTAAGGATGTCCTTTAACCTTGCTACACCCTCGCATTTCGCTCTGATTATCGAGCAATGTCGCGGGGGATGCTGCGAAGAATAATTACGCACGGGGATCGTGCAATAAACTATCGCAAGAGGAAAATATCACGACGTTCTGTTCCTAAGCTCTGTATCCCCCTCTGAAAATCAAATAATTGCCGCAACCATTTTCATAAATGGCTTTTTATGGCTTTGCGTTTCACATGCACATACGCAACCGGTGCACTCGCCAGGAAAATCTCGAGTCATTTGTTTCGTTCTGTATAAACTGCGCATACATTAAACCGAACGAAAGAAGGAAAAAAACCATCATGGTTCCCCTCGTTCGGGGAAAAACTGCTCCAATTCGCGTATATTTTTTATTTTTATTTTTATGCTGTTGAAGGCTCGTGATGTGAAGGGATAAAGTCCCAGCCGTAGTTGAATTTGCATGGAATCGCCCATTCATTTTTAGTTGTAATTTCAGGAGCGAAGGAAAGAGACAGGAGCAACGAAAAGTTTTTAGAAATTCTCAATGGGCTTCTTGCCTCACGGGCGCACACTTTGCACGCCTGTTTTCGACACAGCCAAGTGCTTGGACGCCGTCGCGAGATGATTCGACCGGCTCCAATTTACGTTTTCGTCTTCTCTTTTTTACATCCACGATCGTAATGGTGTATGTCACGGTGGAATAAATCCGAGATTCACCGTTCGTTCTCCAGAGTGACGGATGGAGAGAAGAAAAAAGAGAAGGATACGGGATTAAACGTGAAGATCGAGAAGAAGATCGTTGATGCTGCTTCGAAGGAAGATGAAGAGAGAGAGAGAGAAAAAATACATCCGCAGGCGGGTGTGAAGGCATCGAGATAAAAGGAAATGGGGAAGACGAAGGAAGAAGAAAAAGCCGGTGGATTCGCGGGAGGAACGAGACTTATGGGTGCGAAAGGCAAAGAGCGAGAAATCGGTTGATGAACGTCGGCAAAGAGAATAGGAGGGAGAGTCGCGACGGGAAGAAGGTTTTCAGGGCGGAAAAATAAGAGGGACAGCCTGCTGTGTAACGTCGCACGAGCGGCTTGGAACGAGAGAAAACGAGTGAAAAGCAAAAGGGAGTAAGACACGCGGATGAATACAGAAATATCTACGGGATTAAACCACCGTGAGGAACGGCGGAGAGCCGGAACGCGGTACGAGCCGAGCAACGAGACGGGAGTGAAGCTGCGAGCCTCCCTTTCTACGTTCCTCCCTAAAACGACGTAAAGCGAGAGATAGAAAGAGAGTCGGAGAGAAGATGGCTAGCTGCAGCGAGGTGAAAGATGGTGTAGGTGGAAAAAGTCGGTATGGGGATACGGAGGTTGGTCTCTCCAGCGTGAAGGAAAACTTTCTCGAGTTTGTCTCCATGGCCCGACGTTCGAACTAGACGCTCTTTCCTCCGGCCGTCGTTCTTCAAGCAAGTTTTCACTCGTAGGATCGTTCGAGAAGCACGAGAGCACGAGAGAAGAATAGCGGCGGAGTATTTGAGGGAAAGCCGAAAGGAGAAGAAGCAGGATGGGGCTGGAGCCGGAGGGAAAGAGGGAAAGAACGAATGCCAACGATATCGTCACGCGATCTACGGTAGTACGGTCTATCTATCGTTTTCCCTGAACCACGAGAGAGCGTTTCGAGAGACCATCAGGCAACATCGAGCAGCAGCCAGCCTCCGGGTCTCTCTGTGGCGTGTCACTGCGAGTTCGGCGCGTATCATCCCTTGTCCCGGGGAGTGAAAGGGTAAGAGAGCCCGCTACAATGGAGCATAAAGCTCCGCACTGCTCCTTTCCTCCCGAGAGAGTAGCAGGAGGTAGCGGGCCTCGAAACTAAATCAGCGCCGGCTGTTAGCTACGAAACCTTTACACATGTCCCGCGGTCGCTTTTGCCTCCTGCGCACCCTCGTGGAGGGGTTCGTGCTCCCTCCCGGGTTCTACGCCATTCTCGCGAGCTTCCTCGCCGAGCGGCACCTGCCTCGGTCGAAGTGCAAAGATAACAAACGTGTATCTCGTTCCAGAGATAGGGAGGAAGAAAATATGAAAATGGCTGATGAAAAAAGAGACGAAACACGACGGAATGTAAAATATTCGTGTTTTGGGTGATGCGTTATTCATGGGAGATATAATTGGGTCGCGAGGGTGACTTCACCTCTGAATAATTTTCATCCCCTATCGATGGTTTCGTTTGTTTTTTTTGTCCACACTCGTACAACTCCATCGAAGCATGTTTCGTTGAATCTCAACGTTGTCTAAGCGGGAACGATAAATGAACCAAGCTCGCTATTTTTCTTTCGTAAATATATGATGCACTGTTCAAATTCGGGACTTTTTTCGTTACGCAGGAAGGAGATATCGACAGACAAAAGCTCTGATCGATCGATGCTCGTCAGGGGTCGATTGAAATCCGCCCAAAGTTGTAAAAGACAAATGGTGTAAATTGCTAAATTTCATTAATTTTTTAGGACCATTTTTAGGACCAAGAAGTGTCTGAAGAATTCACCACTCAAAGTTTCATCCCCTATCTGGGTCGGAATTATCGACGCCCAATTCGGAGACAGCCTGTTCAAAACGGTACTCTTTTTTTATCGAGTATGGTTGTACCATTCCGCCAGAGGGCTCCACCTGCGTTTTGTCGGAGACCCATGACAAATGTCAATGTGTTACTACAGTACGACCTCGCTTTCGCGGATTTCCCATGCGATACACTCACTCTCGCCTACACGTACACAACCTAAACACAGACTCGCTCTGTTCTCTGTGGCAAAATTTACCGGAGATCTCTCTTCTCAGTTCCCTTGTCTGTGTACAGTAAAATACCGTTCCTACCGTGGAAAACGTCAAAGCTTCGTGTCTCTCCTGCGCTCTGAATTTATCTTTTCACCCCCGTCTTTGCGTCCCTCTCTCGCTGTCGCAATCAACCTAAAAATTTCTCTCTTCCCGTTTCCCTGCCGCTGCCTTTCTTCCTGTTTTATATACATGTACATATATATTTCCTGATTTTCACCCGCTCTCACCGGTCGCCCCCTCTCGTCTACAACCCCTGTGGCGCATCCTTCAACCGAGGAATTCTCTCCCGCAAAACGCGACTGGGTATATACTCCTCTAATTTTGTCCAGCTATATGACGAGAGAGCGAGGGGGTGAACAGAGTGGGACGAAAGAGACAGAGGACACTCTCTCTCCCTTCGTGGCTAATGCGGCATCACACAGAATTTTCTCTATATATATATATATGCGTCTATCCGGGACAATAAATGGGTCGTAAAAGCCGTGCATCCCCATGTAAAACTCTCTTTCCCCCTTTCTATTATATATCTTTCGTTTTACTAAATGCATCGCGGTGCGCGACTTTCCCTGCACATTTCGCCCTCTTTGTTCGCCTTTCTCTCGTTTCTCACTCTCTCTTTCTCTCTCATTTGCTTTTTCCTCCCACAGCAGCCTACTTTTATCCTCTCCCCGTCTTTTTTTTCAGCACTCTCACGACT